>OY747133.1:70948572-72148572 GCA_963556465.1 Berberis vulgaris
GGGGGGGGCGGGCGGGAGGGATGGGATGTGGTACAATGTGTAATTTTATTTATGCATGGTAGATCCTCATTAAGTGATCTGCAGGTCTTTATGCATGATAGTGGGTGTGCGCTTTGTGACGAAGGGTTGGAAACTTGGAATAGATCAATTATCTCCCTTTATGATGACTCAAGAGTGTGCATTCTTCTCTTTTTTGGAGTGTCAAAGGCTCAAAGGTTTTGTGGAAGGTAGCCTCACATGCAATTGTTTAATTACATAGAATGCTCGTTGTAACATAGTTTTCAATGGAAGGGATATGAATCTTAGATCATTGTTGGTGGCTGTCATTGCTTGTATTCGGAATGGGGCCTCTTTTAAGCCTAGTTTCAAAGGGATGCGTTTTCTAAGAATGCACTCAGAAACTGGTGAAATGTTTTGGCGCTGTAGTGTCTCTTTGGAGGCTTCTTATATAGTGCTTTTAATTTGAATAAATGGTTACCCTTTCTCGAAAAACATATCATCTATGATTTATGTTTTTAAAATAATAATGTTTTTGATTACACGTGGATATGGTTATACTGTTATGCCTTTTGTAAACATTTCAACGTGTAATGTGGGAAATAATATTTAATTAATAATATTAATTAGATGTTATAATTAAATATTATTTACTGCATATCCTCACTATATGCGTTTCATTTATTTTATTTTATTTTTCTAATTTTTAAAGGTCTGCTATATCGATGTATGTGCATCCACGCTTCCTCATTTTTTACCTTCAGCTGCACTTTTGATTGTGTGGTGAACTAAAATCTTTGTTAGAGGATAGTAGTTCTTTCCATTATTTTTGCCATGACTATGTGCACGAGGTTTAGTGCCATTATTATAGTGCTTGTGGTGTGTTGTGTCAGGATGTTGGAATTTACATAGAGAGTTGAGTTTTATTTTGAATGCTTGTCATTGCCCTGCTTTTAGATGATTCGAATTATAGCCTGCAAAGATACACAATGATAGTGCTTTTCCTGTTTTTGTTCCATTGCAGGATGCAGTGAGGGCAATTTGTGTTGAGGTGGAGGCATTGGTTAAGCAGTGTGGAAAACAAAAAATGCTTGAAGCAATTAAGTTGCCTCCTACTGCGCTATATAGGCATGTCGAAGTATGGTTTATATCATGCCTTTTTTTTTTATGCAAATTCTTTTCTCATATATGATACTGATATTGCTGCCTACTTCATATTGATTATATTGTAGTGGTTCTTGTAGTCTTTATTTAAATTGCAGGCGTTCTTCTATCCTTTTTTCTCCAGCATGTTTTGACTATAGTTGCATGGTAAATATTTACTGATGCTGGTTTTCCATATCTCAGGAAAGGGTATAGACAAATTTGATATAGTGGTGATGCCACCATCATCTTTGTGATCACCATCACAATGATTACCGGTTCAGCCACCACGGTTATTACCACTATCACCACCACCACTATTATCATCATCATCATCACAATCACCACTACCACCATCCTCACCATCACACCCATCAGTCCATCACCGACCACAACTATCATCATCACCATTGCCACCGCAACCATCACAATCACCACCACAAGTCACAACTACCGTTTCTCAACCTTTTTATCATTGCCACCAAAACAAGTGAAAACATATTATTAACAATAAATAACTTAAAAGATAATACTAAAATGTACAGGCGTGTGCCTGTAATGTGAAAAAATGTTACTAATTGTGCTACCCTCTAGAACCTAAAATCTCAAAAAGGTGGGCTTCATTGTCATTTTCTTTTACAACCATGATTGTACAGTGAAATTTAATTTCCTTGTTATACACCTCAGTTTTAACTTCCAGTGTTTTACTTTCATCTGAGACAAACCGATATATTACTAAAACCATCGACATGCAACCTGTCCCTGAACATTTCCTTGTGTGTAATGAAATATATTCTTAGTTGTGACTTCTTGTCGTTAGTTGTTACCCCCTTTGTTGAATTTCTACTGCTAAATTTATTGTTGCAAATTATCTATCCTATGAATAAAGGTTAGTGGTGATACATTTAACTTTTATTTACTCTATGCAGGAAATTGCTGGCAATGAATTGGTGAAAGTATTACAAATAAGGAACAAAATGCCAAGAAGAAAGGCATTGTCTGCGTTGGAAGAAAAAGTCATAACTATTCTTACAGAAAAGGGGTATGTTGCGAAGGGTGAAACTTCATCAACAGCTGAAACAATACCAGACTTCTTTGAGGATGAAGACGAAGATGAGGAAGAGGTTGTGGATGGTGAAGTAGATGAAGGTGATGTTCACATAAAGCCAGTTTCTCGAAAAGCAATGCCCTTGGTAAGGCTAATTGTTCTCGAATTACATCATTCTGGATTCGTGCAGTTGCTTTCCTTGGGATTTGTCATCCTTGATTATTTTGTGTTGTAGCTTGGTTGAAAATGGTTATTGGAAAGAAAGCATGAACAGTTCCATCAATTTGGAATTGTTGAAACTTAGGAAGCATGGACTTGGACACGAGGAATCTCAAAAAGTAGGCACTGCAATAGTAAAACTATATATATATAAATATAATTTTGTCAAAATGCATGCAAGATCTTAAGTAGAATGAACAATGTCCATAACCATATTAAAATAATGCTATCAAGGTTAAATCCAAAACATTCAAATTTATAACTCATGGCACAAGTCAAAATCTTACTATATTGATATCAATGTTTAATTCTCCGTAACATAAAATGCTTCATTATTTCAATTACATGATCTACTAGTCTTACATAGTCTTTCAAAATTTCGGGGGTGCAACTTACTTATTTGCACCGTTTTCAAACAAAAGCTTTTAAATAAGAGTGTCCAATTAGTGTCCACCTAGTGTCCAACATTGTCAAACATTCCGGACACTTTGACCAAGTGTCCAAGGAGTTCAATAGTGTCCGCTTTGGATTTTTTGCAGTGTCCGTGCTTTAGAGGATGAAACCAAACATTAAAGATACATGGGGTTGCAACGAATGCAAGACTTTAAACTATACTCAACTTATGCTTCATATATGTTATCTGAATAAAAGACAAAATGTCCTAGTAGCAGCTGCAATAGTTTTTTGTTTTTTCACAACAAAAACATTGGCCTTGTGAATTACTGCACCTCTCTCGCTCTCTTTACATCTCTCGCTCTCTTTACACAACCACTTTCTTTTTCCATATACTGGATTTTTTTAGTTGAAAAAATTGAAGTTCAGGTGATTTTTTGAGTCAGAGCAAAAAAAATAAATTGCCATTTTCTTAGGGTGAATCTATTCACATATCAAATGGCAACGGAAGAGGTGTGCGATTACCATATATATTGGTGGACACCAGTAGGTAATAGTAGGTAAACTACACCGTAAACTCAAAACGAAAAAAGCCCATGGACAATGGGGTTGGCTTCACTGTTCTAACAAAAATGAATGCTCAAATCAAACTTATATATATGTTTGAGCTACTCTAATGTCTATTAAGTGTCACAAAAGAAGCTTTCTTTCAATCTCAAATCTTCATATCCTTTTATCGTGAAGCTACTCTTGGTTGTTTACTAATTTTAATGGCGGTATGCACCATTGCATATTCCTATGATCTAAGTTCTCAAAATGTTTATCGCATCGTATATCGGAAACCCAAATTTAAGTTATATGTGCTGTATTGTATTTCAGAAATTAGATGACAAAATAGATAAATATAAAAAAAAACTATATATTTAAGCATATAAATACACAAAAAACTAAGACACTTAAGCAAGTAGGTAAAAAAACACTTTCATCCATATAGTACCTTATTACATGGAACACTTTCTTTTTATTTTATTTTATTTTCTTCAAATCATTAACTATCTTAAAAAAGAATGCCTTCTTTGGTACTTTAGTACATGAAACACTATCTTTCTTTGTTGTTATGCATCCACTTACCACTTGTACTTGTTATGCATCCACTTACCACTTGCAGACAATGTTTTCACTTAAATTTATTCCTAGTATCAAGAACTTTCTCACACTGCTCTCTTATTGCATCATCACTACTAGGAGGCATTTAAGTCCACACAATGTCACAACCCAAATAATGGAGAAGAAACTATAGACTTATGGAGCTTTAATGTGAAACCTTCAAACCTTCGATTATACACATATACTAAGACTCTAGGAGCTCGTTTGAAAAAGAAAACTACCCACGAAAACGGACTGCGATTCCGAGTTGTGTGGAGAGAGATGATGATTTTGGTGGGTATTTCCTTTCAAAAGCTATTAGATAAGATGAAGTGTTTGGTTTTGGGATTGATACGAGTAAATAGTTAAAAGTGGAAAAAGCAAAAAAAAAGTGTCTAGTTTTTTAACTAAAGGGTTAGATGAGAATAAAAGGTTAAAATTGGAAAAAAGCAAATTTTTTTTTTTTTGAATTTATAAAATGCTAGTCTAACCGGTACATGTGAGATATGAAAACACCTGATCCCATTCCGACCTCGATATGTGAAAATATTGTATATACTGGACGGTACATGCGGTATGTAAAAACAATATATACCATATGTACCGTACAATATTCATAACTATGCCTATGAACATATCATTAGGTTTTCTTTTGTTAAACTTGACTCAAAGTTGGGATTTAATTACCTTCCATGTTATGGGATTATTTTCTAAGAGTACAGAAAGGATAAAAAATAGCCAAACTGTAATATGAACAACGAAGAGTGGTTTTACATGCGTGAGGGAGGAATGGTTACACTTTGGATTTTTTGAATTTAAAAATATCGTTAATGTCTTTTTTCCTCTTGCATGTTGGTTTTGGTAACTGAGATATTTCAAAATAAAATAATAATCAAAACCTAATTTTAGACTGAAAATTATAGGCCTATACATGACGCACACATGTTTTATGACATGCAAGAAACAAGTCAACATGTACCTAAAGTCTGAATGTCTTGAATGAGGCCCACAATGGTGAGAGCTTACTAATAGTGTGGAACATTGTAGGTGGTAGGACAACATGCCTTGAAATTATTTTCAAAGGTGAAATTGACTGCATGTATGCACGTGTAAATCATTAGTTTGTCTGAATCAAGTGGTTATTTTGAAGGAGGTAAAGGGAATTATCCATTATGAAATGTTACCGATATATTGAATTCGATTCAGATTTCTTTGTCGAAAATAAGATGTCTAAACCATATGTTTTTTGGAGAAATTGGGCGACACCAGCTATAACATGGTTTGAATTGCAGAGTGGGGTTTAAACTTTATCCGTGGAGAAATATCTACGATTAAAGAATTCATGGTAATAAACTCAAGAGTTGGGGGTTGGGCATTCAAACTCTTCATTTAATGGACAAGTTTCTTATGTGCAAATCTGTAAGGAAAAAGGTCTTGGTTTGGAAGTTTAGTAATGTTGTGGATGGTGTCACATCATGGGCTCTTAACATGCAAATGTCTTCCCTTTCATAGGGAATTCAAATGAGTTCACTACTCTCTAAAGTAGTTTGAAAGGAAGCTATTTGGGTTTAGATAATGAAAAGTGGATTTGGAAGGACTAGATGGAGAAAGGCTTCTCGGTTTGCTCACTAGCAAGTCTTTGGCGAAGATCTTCCCTTTGGATCACTTTCCAAACATTCCAGTGGAATTAGTTTGGAAGAAGCAAATTTCGACTAGAGTTTCGTTTTTCTTCTTGGTAGTGGTATAAGATAAACTCTCTCTAAGAGGCGTTGGCAAATAGACGTATAGAAATTGATTTTGAATTGTATTTAGTGAGGCACCATTTTAGAGCTTCATCTCATTTAGTTCTCCATTGCCAATGGTCAAGAGGAGTTTAGGCTTTCTTCATCATATTCAAGGTGGTTTGGGTGCTTCCTATGTCGGTGGAATCCCTTTTGAGAGGATGGAGGTCTCCGGCACATTAATAATAATTCAAAATAAACTTGTGCCTTGTGCTGTATGTTGGTGTATTTGGACGGAGCTAAATGCAAGAATTTTCGAAGAGAAGCATAAGGGTAAATTGTTGTGGATGTTGAGATTATGGTATTGTCCAATGTTTAAGAACATCTTTTTGAATCAATCTTTGGTAGTCGCCTAGTCGGAGTTATATTGTGTTTAATCCTTAAATTTAACCCCTTGTTTCTAGGAAAGATTGTCAATATATTTGAATATAAGAAGAAAAAAACACGGTTACACAAAAAAACACGGTTACAATATTCTTGTCAATAAACACTTGCAAACCTAACACTGGTTTTGCATTGAACAGTATTCACCACTTGTAGCTAACCTCAAACTTGAATCTGTTCCAGCGATGATCCTCGCAGTCCCTGCAAATTACCAAACACGTGGTCTTGTTTAATCACAAGACATAGGAAAGTTAAAAGGCTTGAAAGTTTTCAAGCCGTGCGCTTGAAAAGCTTTCACAAAATACTTTAGTCTCGCGGAGCCCTTGTATAGTCTTGAACTTGATTAGTGAACTTTCTGACTGCCTCAACTCCATCTCCATCCTCTTGATGCGATTAATACAATAGTTTCTATGTTTTGCTGATCAATAGGAAAAAAAGAAAATAAAGCTTTGGAGCTTTCATCAAAGTGTCAAATTGATTGCGTTGATTGAATAACTTCTCAACACCCTAAAACGAATGAACTCCCCAAACTTCTTGTGATGCTCAAGCTAAAGAGAGTAACTGCAAATTTGTGAGCAAGTTGTATAAATGCAAATGCAGATGAGGTTGAATTGTCTGGTTGTCTCAGTAAATAGCAAACACTAATATATTTTCCACAACGCTTATGCCTAACTAATTCTACCCAAATCCTTTGAAGTTTTAGCACACCTTTATCAATTGTTATTGCTGTCGCAACAGCTGGATTATGTATCGCTATATATATATGTATTTTTTTTTCCGAGCCTGTTTTGACTCATTTCATGGATTATGTCATAATAGTTAACAGATTGGTTTACTTCATTTCTCTTTTATGATGATCAGTCAAATGCATTGTTATTGTAGTAAATGTGTGATTTCCTTGGTTATATATTCATTTTTCTGATGCAACCAGATTTGTGGGTCTCTATATTTTAACCTCATTTCCATTATTTTCTTATAGTTGTACGATGAAGTAGATGTCAAGCTGGTTTTTAAGGAAGTTACGTCTAAATTTCTGCGCCGGCGTATTGTGGAGGTATTACTGTCCTTTCATGTTTAAAAAATAGAAAATAAATGCTGACAGGTTATACTGGATTCTCATTTTGGACTTTGTGCTCTCAATATTAACAAGTGTTAAATTCAGATATAGGTAGATGATATCTTGTTGGAACATTGTTTTATTTTTTAATAGCAAATGATGAATCATCAATCCCCTTAAAAAGAAAGAAAATTGGTAAAGTCGCAAAGAAAAGAAGAATCAAAGACTGTAATTCAATGTTGTAGTAAGAGACTAGGAGTGGAGATGTTGTAGTAAGAGAATGGAAGTCCCTTCCTGTTATCTATTCTAGATTTGTGTTCTCTAACCATAATATTTTGGAGGAGATGACAATTTAATATGGTATCGTGAGAAGTCGTGATTTGCCCAGCACAACCTGCAGACCTTTTTTAAGTGTTTTGTAGTGCTTGTGTTGAGGGAAAGTATTGAGAGACTAAATTCCCCTCTGGTTGTCCATGCGCCTCGACCATTTTATTATATCTATGGTAGATTGGCTTTCTTTAATAGCTTAAGCTTTTTGAGTAGATCGTTATTCAACAATATGAAGGAGTGGGATGATATGGTGATGTAGGTCTACATTCCAGAGGACAAAAATTGTCTTGTTTTGCTTTGGCATGTTCTAGACACTTACTTAAGTCTTGATTTGGTATTATTAGTGGGTTTTTTCTTACATGAAACATGGATCACTTGTCATTTATTAATATTTTCTGGCCTCTCCTGAGTGGTTAGAAAGTTAGATCATGTTAGGCACCATGCTGCTTAGATAATCATGGTGTGCTCCTTGAGCCTCCTAAAACTTATGGGAAACCTGGTAATTTCAGATTAGAGATCATGATGTTTGAAGATGGAAATTTCTTCGCGGTTGGTACCTCATTTAAGCTCAAGGCAACCCTGGCTTCATCCTTTGGAGTAAACTGAAAGAGCTTAAAACTCATCTAAAGAGTGGAACAAAAACCACTTTGGGAAGCTTAATATTCTGATTGAGAGGCAGCAAGACAAGCTTTCCAACTTTGATCTTATGAAAGAGAGTAGAAACTTAACAGAGATGGGAGTGCAATGAGAAATTGGAAGCTAAGATAGAATTGAATAAGTTGCTGAAAGAGATTTCGTCTCTTGGAAAAGAAAAGTTGGCATTCAATGGGGGAAACATGGGGATTGCTCTAAGCTCATTCACATCCTAGCCAACCACAGAAGAGTTCTCAACTTTATACCTGCATTACTTATACATAATCAGATTGAGACCCAAGATGCAATCATAGTAGACCATATTGTACAACATTTCAAAGCTATGTTCCTAGAGCAGGAGATTAATACTCTTTATTTCCAAAGTAGTGACTTGCTTGACTCAGAGATCACAAAGCTTGAAGTGGTGAATTGATGTAATTGGGTTTTTTTTAGCAATAGTAGAATTCTAGCAGTATTAGAAGTTCTAGTATTATTGTAATACGGTTTACAATTAAGGTTATAACATTGTTTCCAATTAGGTTTAGGGTTTGTTTATTGTCATAGAAGTTAGGTAAGTTATAATAGGGCGTAGGTTGTTCATTGTTAGTAGGTTGATTAAATAAAGAATTTATTTTTACTCGTCTTCGGCTATTGTTTATTTTCAATTTTTGCTTTATTTTTTATTTTCGTTTATTTGCAAGTTTAATTCTATCAATTGGTATCATAGCTGAAACAATTCTAGTTGGTTTGATTTTAAAAAAAAGGGTTCGAAGGAAGAAGAAGATTGAGTAGAAGCTTGGAAGATGACAGTAGAAGAGAAGCTAGAGAAGACAGTTGAAAAAGCGATTGAAAGGATGGATCTGATTTTGAAAGAGCGATGAGAGGATGGATTTGATCTTCGACAACTTTCTGTCAGGCAAGAAAGAGACCATGGGTAGACCCAACCAACACCACTGGCAGCGCCACAGGGAACATCAGGCACCATTGTCGACGACAACGAATTCACTGGACAGACCGTCGTCTAGGTTGATGGCCCCACCCCTCCCCTCCTCCCTTCTTTGTCCAAGCCGATCATCCTCTTTCAACAATCGATCGTCGTAACGAGGCATTCAATCGACATACCCCATTGCAACCCCTCGTCGATCAATAGTGCTAGTCTACCACTATGTTCGATTTCCAGACACCCAACACCCCTTTATTTGGTCAATCAAACTTGTCAGCCTCTTGCATAGTTCGATCGCCTAATCTTTGTCACCCCCACACCCCTCTCCTTCCCTCGTCCTCCCTCGAAACCTTCCCCCTCCTCCCCATAGATCAGCCCACTTTTGTCACCATCGTCGCCGTCGAAACCTCTCCTCCCCGAATCAGTCTGTAGCGATCCCTTTTCCTTGTCGCAGCCAGCCCTAGCCTACCCTTCCCGTCCACCGTTGCCATCGCAAGCACCACCTTACCCCCTGGTCGTCGCAACCCCCTCCATCGCACCCATCATAGACCTCCCCACACTTCCCTTATGTTTCCATCGAATTGGGAAGGGACAATTTTCAATCAAGTCCCTGATCCCATTTTCCATTCTAGTCCCTGCCCATGGTTTTTTATTTCAGCCCCTGGTCCTCTATGGCTATTTACACTTTATCAACCAGTCGTACCACCACAATCTATGGCTCTTGTAATATTTTTGATCCAGTTGTTTACCACCACCAGACAACACACTTGACACCGTAGGACAAAATTTTGGATTGAATTTGGGACAATTTTGAAGCTCAATTCCATAAATTTGCACTCTCACACATTAGCCTTTTGCAATGGTTGACTTTTGTGCTAAGGACTCTTGCACTTTTCATTTGGTGGCACACTTTGGATTTATGTGTTTGTGATAGGAGCCACTACAAAAGTAAAGTTCGAGGTCGCCTTTTGCGACTGCACTTCACATCATGTTCAATGTCTAGTTGCTTGTGTTCATTTGACTTTTTCGATTTCAAGCTTAAGGACGAACTTCTTCAACTCGGGGAGATTGATGTTATTGGGTTCTTTTAACACTAATAGTATTTTAGCAGTATTAGAAGTGTAAGTATTATTGTAATAGGGTTTCCAATTAGGTTCTAGCATTGGTTTCCAATTAGGTTTAGGGTTTAATTCTTGTTATAGAAGTTAAGTTAGTTATAAAAGGGGCCTAGGTTGTTCATTGTTAGTATTTTGATTGAATAAAGAATAAATTTTATTTACTTGTACTTCAGTTATCATATATTTTCAATTTTTGCTTTATTTTCGATTCCTGTTTATTTGCAAGTTTAATTCTATCATGAATGATCTAAAAAAACTCGAAGAAGTCAGGTAATGGTCATCCAGTAGATTTCTTCACGAGATGCTTGAACATCGTTAGAATAAAATTTATGCAAGTTATTGCTGAATTTAATAGTAATCAATTCCTAAATTGGAGATTGAATCTAACACTCATCTTTTTCATCCCAAAGATCAAAAGGGCCATGAGCATCTTTCAGATCAGACCCATCAGTGTCACGCCCCGACTCGCTGCGTGCCGGTACATGATTTGAATCTGTAATCACATGCGGCTCATAACCGGACACAACATCATAATATAACATATTCTTGAAACGAAAAACAAAACGAATAACCAACTACGATAACATTTGAACAAAATAAAAAAAGTATTTAATTCGCCCAACCCTGCGTCATAGCCACAAAACCAACATGTACAAACATCCAGTATTTAACAAAGTATATAAAAGCACAATGAAAGCAAAACATACCCGTATAGGGTGGACAAGACTAAACAACACAAAACGAGTCTACAATTGAAGATTAGGCCTAAGTGGCACGATTAGCAAAACAACACTGCCTGCACTCCAATAAAAGCACATCCCTTGCGGGGTCAGCAACGCATAAAGCTAGCTGGTGCGATTGAACTAAATACAAATAACAATACAATATGCAGGTGGAATCCTTGCCACACAATAATGAATGAGTAATCCTAGATGCATGATCTATAACATGGAAGTGGTGTCCCTATACAAGTTGCTAAAGTCTGAGTCACATCGTGTTTCTAAGGATAATATTTCTAAGTTCAAGCATCAACCCAAGGCATTCAATACTGAACAATAACTACAAGTTTACGAGATATGCTGGTCATTATAAGTGATTCAAACATGGTAAATATCAAGTGATGAAGACAAAGGCAATATCATAATCCTACATAACCTCCTAAGTATGGCAATCAAGTTGAAACCATAATAAATTCCTACGCAAGTGTCTCGTAGGTATCTGCATACCCTACAAATGCGTCTCACCCAGACACATCCCACAATGTGCACTAGTACCACTTCGAGCTTGTTTGTATCCCAATAGGGTGTCATTTGTCCGAATACAAACTCAAACGACTGGCCTAATGTGGCTAACCTAACACAAATCAAACTCAAAAGCGCTGGGAAGGAAAATGAGTAATCTTCGAAGCACGTCATCCGAGACCCTCGCACTCTCTAGTGGCAAACATGTGCGGGAGCTCACTGCACCTCAGCGAACATGCCACATGCGATAGCGTCCACAATGTCCGTAGGTACAAGTTATCTCAAGCACCCACCAAACTCACGACACAGACATAAAAAGATTGCAGTCAGTTTGATAATGATTGAGTGACCTGCTTCTTCGGTCCGAACCAAGGAATCCCTTAGATATGATGCAAAATGGATCTTGTTCTATCGTTGATCAGAGATTTCTATATGAAAATGAAGAATATGAATCGGAGTTTGAAGGGGGGGGGGGAAGGAGAAGGAGCCCTCGACCCGCAAGAGATAGAGGAGGATTTATTCAATCACATAGTTTGGGCTCCTAGAATGTGGCGCCCTTGGGGCAATCTATTTGATTGTATCGAAAGGCCCAATGAATTGGGATTTCCCTATTGGGCCAGGTCATTTCGATTTCGGGGCAAGCGGATCATTGATCGAGTAAACTCCAAAGCATCGACACAACATGCATGACAGTGGGGTAAAAACACTAATTTAAATTTTAAAAATGCACGCACTACGAGTATATACAAAATCTAACGTAACTGATGTGTAAGAATAATCAATTAGGCAATTCTCACAAGTCTATGACTACACTAGGGTCCCAACATGACCCAAATCACAATAATAAAGTTCCTTGAGTCAAACAATCATACAGGTTTAAGACTCGGCAAACTACGATAAAACACACAAACTGATGACATAGGCCTTATAACAATTCTTTATGAGTCAATACAATTTTGCAAATAAAATCAGGCCATTAACTTTGGACATTAGTACGACCGTGTCATACGAAGTAGACTCTAAAACAATGTGTATAAGCCCAATTGGTGTTATACCAAAGGCTAAGCACATTTGTATCCATGTACTAAATTCCATTTCATTCAAGTATATCATGCTTTCAGAAAACTCAATCCATAAATTCATTCACAAAAAAACCAACATAGCAATCAAAATCACTGCAACCTCATGAGGGTCAAATCCCTAACTTGGGTTCAATCACACGCAATGGCAAGCATAACGCAACAGTTTAATTCAAGATTCTAAAATAGATATTTCTTAAAGTAAAAATTATAGTTACATTCACCTGGGCGAAATGGTTTTCGGAACCCAAATTCTACCGACCGAAACTCCCAATTTGTGGAACGAATTTACGACTAAGGAAACTCCCCAAAATTGCAAAGACATACCCAGCAGTGAGCAAACTGGTCGAAGACTGAAAAAGGTAGAAGTAATAGTTTGGCGCATGAATGGAAAATTACTTACTAGCGAACTAAATTCGGCGACCACTCCGACAAACCCCAAAATCTAGTGAAAACTCTCTGAAAACCACCCTACTCTAGTTTGATCGTCTTCGAACAGTGCAACATGCCTGAGACTGGCTGGAATAATGTTACAGACCCACGGAACAATCAATCGCATTTCACTCACGTGATCACAACTAGGATTCACGCCAGTGAACCTTTCTGACGAACATGCACACCCTGATTTTTTTAGAAATTCCAGCCAACCACGAAACCACCCTTGCATGTGGGGTGTACAGATTCCAACTAACGCCCTAATCGCTACCTGAAAGTCCGATTGGAGTAGGGGTGCTTGCTCACTCCGTTAGGGTACTAGTTCTTCCAGTGATAGCCCCGATCGAGCTCACACTCTCCGGGCAATTGAAGGAGATGGAAGAGGAGAAGAAATGAAGATATTAGGAGATTTGTTGGAGGAATCGTTCGAATTGCCTGAACGCAGGCTAGCGAAGAAATGTAGCAGAGGACGACGCACTGTAAGAAGGAAAAAAAAAGACGAAGAAGAAGAGAAAAGGGGGAAACTCTATTTTATATATTGGTGGCTATTTGCCCCCACCGGATTTTTGAGGGCACCCCACCCTCTAAAATCCAAATTTTTTTAAACTAAATTTAAATCTAACAAATTTATACTATTGAAACAAATTCCAAAAACTCTTAAGTTAAGCAAGTCAAACAGCCGAAAAAACTACGGGTGTTACAATCAGTTTGATTTTCTCAGTGTGTAAAATAATCTCCAAAGGGTTAGGTATGAGGCTCAATGTCTACATGCATGCTCTAGCATCCCTCTAGCACTTAACTGCTGTTGAGGGAAGACAACTTATTGATGGCCCTCTCATTGCAAATGAGCTTATCAGGCTGAAATTTCACATGTTTGGTTTGATTTGTAAATTGGAATTTTTTAAAGCCTTTGACACAGTTAGCTGGGCTTTTCTTGATTATATTCTGCTAAAAATGGGATTTGGAATTAGATAGAGAGGCTGGATTAAAACTATGCCTAGGTCAGCCCAATTCTCTATGAAAATAAGTGGAGCTGTGGAGCTGTAGAAGGTTTTTTCAAAGCCACTGGAAGAATGAGTCAGGGTGATCCTCTGTCTCCCCTTAGCTGAAGGCCTGACCCAAGTGGTGCCAAGAGCTGAGCACTATGACTTGATCAAGGGTTTTCAGGTTAGAGAGCAAGGAATCTTTATCCCCATCTTGCAATATGCTGATGGCATTATCCTCTTCCTGGGGCCTAATATTCAAAGATTTAGATACACATTCAGTCAGTCCTGTGGTTTCTGGTTTAAGCATAAACTTCCTCAAGACCATCCTCTGTCCAATAGGTGAGAAGGAACGGCTGAACACAATGGTAATCATTCTTCATTCCCAACAAGGGGCTCTGCCTATACCATTGGGGGAAAAGTATAGAGCAGTATGGGAGCCTATAATTGACAGATTGAGAAGCATGCTGGGTGTTTGGAAAACCAAATGCATTTCTAAAGCAGGAAGGGTCACTCTCATTAAAACTACATTGGCTAGCATTCCTGTCTTCTGAATGTCGTGTGGTCATGCCCTCTTCCATTCAACAAGAAATAGAGAAGATGTTTAGAGCTTTTTGTGGGGGTCAAACCAAAACAACGAGGGGTATTACTGGGTGAAGTGGAGGGACGTCGGGTGGCCTGGGTATCAGACAACTCAACTTATTTAACCAAGCCCTAATGGCTGTGGAGATTTGGAGTGGAGCAAAATGCTCTGTGGAGGGCTATCATTCAACAGAAATATAGGACTCAACAGAAATATATGACTGATACACATACAGGTGGTTGGTTTACAAACCAGGTTATCAAACAAACCCTTTATTTCATCAGATCGGAGTTTTCTCCACTACCACTTTTCTGATGTAAACTATTGCAGAAGCAATAAATCAGACAATTTGGGGGGTTTAAAAAGCTTACTTTTCATCGTTGAAATTAGGAGATAGCACTCTAAACAATTCTCGTAAACTATCAAGTTCTAATATTAAACAATGGACCTTTGTTTGTAATAGGTGATTCACCAATATAAAACCCTAGATACTAAACGCACTCCTCTAAGTTGGCTGTTGGTAGCTCATAGAAACATGAAGTCTATGCCAAATCCAATTTTTAGTAGAAATTAAACTTGAATTGAAATATGGAAAACCGATACGAATCTTCTCTAAAGAAGTATGTCTAATACAACCACTTTAGTTTTTTTACTAACTGCTAATGATGCACATTCTTTTTGTTGTTTTTTCCTTCTTCATTGGAACCAATACCAGGCAGCACATTTTATAATCAAATAATCTGAATTGCAAGCCATGTACAATGCAAGATGTTTACATGTATAAAGATTATGTTGGACTCTCGCAAGAGAGACATGGAAACTAAACTTATAACATTGAAATGCACCAATCTTATGGACTATGAACATTTTCTCATTGGATCCTACATTTTGTCTTAAAAGTAGTTTGTAGAATCATCATGCACACAGTTACCTTAAAAATAGTTTTCAGAATCACTCTACATAAATTTCCTTCTGTTTTGTTAGGAGTTAGGACTATAGAAGTGTTCCACTTTATCCATCTTCACGAATGACAGCTCGTAGTTACATCAGTTACAGTTCAGGAATCAGGGTTAAACTTTTCTAATGTGCTTGGGCAAGAGACTGGACAACTTATATATGAATATTTTCAGTGAAACACAAACCAGATTTGAAGCTCTAGTTGACTGGCAGCCTGACGGACATGCACACCCTGATTTTTTTAGAAATTCCAGCCAACCACGAAACCACCCTTGCATGTGGGGTGTACAGGTTCCAACTGACACCCTAATCGCTACCTGAAAGGCCGATTGGAGTAGGCGTGCTTGCTCGCTCCGTTAGGGTGCTAGCTCTTCCTGTGATAGCCCCGATCGAGCTCACACTCCGGGCAATTGAAGGAGAAGAAATGAAGATATGAGGAGATTTGTAGGAGGAATCGTTCGAATTGCTTGAACGCAGGCTAGCGAAGAAATGTCGCAGAGGACGACGCACTGTAAGAAGGAA
Organism: Berberis vulgaris; assembly: GCA_963556465.1. NCBI lineage: Eukaryota > Viridiplantae > Streptophyta > Magnoliopsida > Ranunculales > Berberidaceae > Berberis > Berberis vulgaris. Next base: position 70,964,565 of record OY747133.1, read on the forward strand.
AAAAAAAGAGGAAGAAGAAGAGAAAAGGGGTAAACTCTATTTATATATTGGTGGCTATTTGCCCCCACCGGATTTCTGAGGGCCCAAAATCCAATTTTTTTTAAACTAAATTTAAATCTAACTAAATTTATACTATTGAAACAAATTCCAAAAACTCTTAAGTTAAGCAAGTCAAACAGCCGAAAAAACTACGGGTGTTACAATCAGTTTGATTTTCTCAGTGTATAAAATAATCTCCAAAGTGTTAGGTATGAGGCTCAATGTCTACATGCATGCTCTAGTATCCCTGTAGCACTTAACTGCTGTTGAGGGAAGACAACTTATTGATGGCCCTCTCATTGCAAATGAGCTTATCAGGCTGAAATTTCACATGTTTGGTTTGATTTGTAAATTGGAATTTTTTAAAGCCTTTGACACAGTTAGCTGGGCTTTTCTTGATTATATTCTGTTAAGAATGGGATTTGGAATTAGATGGAGAGGCTGGATTAAAACTATGCCTAGGTCAGCCCAATTCTCTATGAAAATAAGTGGAGCTGCGGAGCTGTAGAAGGTTTTTTCAAAGCCACTGGAAGAATGAGTCAGGTTGATCCTCTGTCTCCCCTTAGCTGAAGGCCTAACCCAAGTGGTGCCAAGAGCTGAGCACTATGACTTGATCAAGGGTTTTCAGGTTAGAGAGCAAGGAATCTTTATCCCCATCTTGCAATATGCTGATGACATCATCCTCTTCCTGGGGCCTAATATTCAAAGCATTAGATACACATTCAGTCAGTCCTGTGGTTTCTGGTTTGAGCATAAACTTCCTCAAGACCATCCTCTGTCCAATAGGTGAGAAGGAACGGCTGAACACAATGGTAATCATTCTTCATTCCCAACAAGGGGCTCTGCTTATACCAATGGGGAAAAAGTATAGAGCAGTATGGGAGCCTATAATTGACAGATTGAGAAGCATGCTGGGTGTTTGGAAAACCAAATGCATTTCTAAAGCAGGAAGGGTCACTCTCATTAAAACTACATTGGCTAGCATTCCTGTCTTCCAAATGTTGTGTGGTCATACCTTCTTCCATTCAACAAGATATAGAGTAGATGTTTAGAGCTTTTTGTGGGGGTCAAACCAAAACTACGAGGGGTATCACTGGGTGAAGTGGAGGGACATTGGGTGGCCTGCGTATCAGACAACTCAACTTATTTAACCAAGCCCTAATGGCTGTGGAGATTTGGAGTGGAGCAAAATGCTCTGTGGAGGGCTATCATTCAACAGAAATATAGGACTCAACAGAAATATATGACTGATACACATACAGGTGTTTATTTCATCAGATCGGAATTTTCTCCACTACCACTTTTCTGATGCAAACTATTGCAGAAGCAATAAATCAGACAATTTGGGGGGTTTAAAAAGCTTACTTTTCATCGTTGAAATTAGGAGATAACACTCTAAACAATTCTCGTAAACTACCTTTTGTTGCTTCCAAAAACAATTACAACATTTATGAAATAAATAAAAAATAAATTAGAAAAGGGTTTACATGTTTTTTCTCCTTTTATTTACGAGTCTTATTCAATTCCTCTTAACTAGTGATTCCCCGACATTGCTTATTTTTTTGTGTATTATCTAGTTTCAGCATATGCTAGCCTATGCATTTCTCCTTTGTTTGTAATAGGTGATTCACCAATATAAAACCCTAGATACTAAACGCACTCCTCTAAGTTGGCAGTTGGTAGCTCATAGAAACATGAAGTCTACGCCAAATCCAATTTTTAGTAGAAATTAAGCTTGAATTGAAATATGGAAAACCGATACGAATCTTCTCTAAAGAAGTATGTCTAATACAACCACTTTAGTTTTTTACTAACTGCTAATGATGCACATTCTTTTTGTTGTTTTTTCCTTCTTCATTGGAACCAATACCAGGCAGCACATTTTATAATCAAATAATCTGAATTGCAAGCCATCTACAATGCAAGATGTTTACATGTATAAAGATTATGTTGGACTCTCGCAAGAGAGACATGGAAACTAAACTTATAACATCAAAATGCACAAATCTTATGGACTATGAACATTTTCTCATTGGATCCTACATTTTGTCTTAAAAGTAGTTTGTAGAATCATCATGCACACAGTTACCTTAAAAGTAGTTTTCAGAATCACTCTACATAAATTTCCTTTTGTTTTGTTAGGAGTTAGGACTATAGAAGAGTTCCACTTTATCCATCTTCACGAATGACAGCTCGTAGTTACAGCAGTTACAGTCCAGGAATCAGGGTTAAACTTTTCTAATGTGCTTGGGCAAGAGACTGGACAACTTATATATGAATATTTTCAGTGAAACACAAACCAGATTTGAAGCTCTAGTTGACCGGTAGCCTATGGTAATTGTAAAATGTTAACACTTAGTTTGCATATATGTTTATTGCAGGGAGGGAAAAGAAGTGATGGGCGAACTCCATCTGGGATACGCTTGATCAATTCTCAATGTGGATTACTTCCTAGAGCACATGGAAGTGCACTTTTCACACGTGGTGAAACACAGGTGTGCCGAACTAATTTCTACCTTGATTGTATGTTACTGTAAAGGTGAACAAAAAAAAAGTAGTGTGGCAATGATATGAAAACTTAATCTGATGTTGTAGAAATGTTAAAAGAAGTTTAAACACACTAAAAACATTTAAGTGCACAAAACATATCAACGTATTGTGTGGGACTGTGGAAGCCATAAAATTATAAGCATGCAGGTGAGCTTTGGATTCTTAAGTTAAAAGTTAGGAGGTAAATGTCCTACTGACATAAAACTTCATATAAGAGAATATAACACAAGAGGTAAATGTCCTTTGAATTTAGTCCATTTTGATAATTTTCAATGGTGGATATATGATATATGCATCACTATCACTTTATAAAAAACCTTCCACAAGGGTACTCTTGAAACTAAGCGAACTCTGATCATCCATAGGCATCACTTCCCCGGAGATTTGACCCTGACAACACCTGTCCATAGGTACTTTTCCTGAGCTTACCTAACTGAGGTAGTTGGGGTTCTGTATAATATTATCGTAACGAGGATTTTTGAATTGCCACTTGTATGATAACATGGGAGAGTTTTTTAATTGCCACTAGCAATCAAAGAGGATATATGGCACTTGGTTCAGCTCACAAGTCCATCCAGAGTAATTCCTTGGATCTTTTCTTCCAGAGTAATTCCTTGATCTTTTCTTTGTCCTTGTTTGTATCTATTTGTTCCTCACTCACCTTTCTAGCTATAGCAATAAACTTGGTATGTGTTTGACCCCCCAAAACGAATGATAATAATAATATGGGGAGACTTTTTTTTAATCCAAAGATTAATGAGTTGATATTGATCTCATTGTAAAGAAAAAGTGTTTTATAGGAAAAATAAATACAGTGACAATTTTATTCATGCATGTATCCTTCATTTGATCATTTTCCATTCACACACTAAGATAGCAACCTCCAAACTGTTAGTTAAAAGTTTTTGCTCTTAAGATACATAGAAGTTGGCACTTTTGGGTAGTTGTGGTGCTCAAAGACATGTTTCCCCAAATTGCAACAGTATGGAGCTTTCTAGAAATTATTTGAAATGCTTAGCAATACATTTTTAAGGAAGTGATCTATAAATATTGGGTTGTCTCTTATTTGATGGTTTATAATTTTTGCCCGTTACTCGTTGTTGGTTTGTGTTTTGTCTAATTTGTCGTATTTTGTTGCTTGGCAATTCCAGTCACTTGCAGTGGTTACTCTGGGAGATAAGCAAATGGCACAGCGAATAGATAACCTTGTGGACATAGATGAAGTGAAAAGATTCTATCTTCAGGTGCCTTTTAAAAGTTTAAGAACCTTTTTTTTTAAATCAGTTTAAGAACGCATCCAGTTTACCATACTCCTTTGCAAAATGCATATACACTTTGGTGTGTTTGGTTCAAAGGAAAATTTTCTCAAGAAAATTGCCAAAAAAGAGATGGGAGAGGAGGGAAAGAGGAAGAGAGAATGAAGAACATGATTTTTCTGCTATTCTCTTGGCTTTATACACGGCAAATATTTTGTTAGGGGGAGCTAAGAAATATTTGTCAAAATACATGGTCATCTTCAACCTCAAGGTGGGTTCTCTCTCCCATCTCCTTTTTTATTATTAAATTTTTTTTTGAAAATTTCCCATGGCAAAATTTCCTTGGAACCAAACAAACTTTTAATATTTGTAGATGATTTCATTTAATGAAATCTGTTCAAGTCGCTGCTGGTACTCTTGACTATTGCGCTACTCAATATAGTGAATTATGAACTACTTTGTCTTCTCCCCCAAAGATCATTCTCTATGTAGATTCATATCTTGCTTAAAGATAGAATTTTGTTACTTTCCAAGTAATTTTAGTTTATAAATATGGCTCGACGGCATCTAGCTGTTTAGTTGTGTGAAGATTGAGAAAGATAACTCTGTTCTTAAGGTATTATGCCGAGAGCCTATTTGACCAATATTGTTACTACCTTTTGTTGCTTCCAAAAACAATTACAACATTTATGAAATAAATAAATTAGTAAAGGGTTTACATGTTTTTTCTCCTTTTATTTATGAGTCTTATTCAATTCCTCTTAACTAGTGATTCCCCGACATTGCTTATTTTTTGTGTATTATCTAGTTTCAGCATATGCTAGCCTATGTTGTTAAATCGTTAATCGGACCCTAATCGGTTCAAAAGTGATATGAGATTAATCAGAATTAATCAAAATTAATCGGCCTATATTTTATAAACATATTCCTTTATCTAAGTAATATGTTTACTTTAAGAAAAAATTTAATGTATATTGAAGTAGTAAACATCATTTGTCACAATTTAATGCAAATTATAACAAAATTAAGAATTGAATGTCAGATAAAGGTGCGAGTCCATACTATTTAGTTTTGCTTATTATTCCTTTGGTCGTTCTCTCATTTCTTCATATATATACATATTTCATCTTTCTTTCTCTAGCCTTTTCACAAACTCTTGGTATTGTCTTATGGGTATGTATATTGATAAGGTCAAGGAAAAAAAAAAGTTGATTTTTTTTTTCTCATTTGTTTATAACACATTGCCTTGGACCGATTAATCATTGAGTTTTGAAAGCGGTTAATCGGTAAAAATCAATCAAAAGGTACCGATTACTCGGCCAAAAATTTATTTCAAATGATTAATTTAAAATACTAAGGCTCTACTAGCGAGAATAGATTAATCACCGATCAATCACTGAGTTAATAATGTAGATGCAACATGCTTTTGCCAACCCCCTCCCCTCTCAACCTTGTGCTCCTAGACTTTGCCTCTGCCATTGAGTGCCTTCCTCGCGTTGTGGTGTTCCTCGAGCACACAATGCTTTACTTGTGCTTTTAAGACAAAAATATAACATACTTTTTTCCTTTTTACAATTGGTATTGATAGCCAATCCTAATTGAATTATCTTGATGAACATGTTTTAAAAATTAATGACAATTTAATTTTAAGAGAGAATTATGAATTTCATTTTAAAAAGTTGAAAATTACAAAAATCTTTGGCTCTTTTCAATATGTACATATTGCCTGTTAGGTTTTGGTTTTGCCTTTGTTACTTATTATAAAGAAACTATGTCATTGGATAGTTTAAAGAATGTTAATCCCTCAAGGAGTGAAGTTATATTCAAAATTTAAAAAGGCCTCCTTTGTGGACTATATGTTTTGATAGGAAAATTTGTTAACAACATAATAATGTTGTTCCACATCTCTTGCTCGCGAGAGCTTATGCCTCCAAAATTGTTATAGGAAATGATTGAATAGTACCAAAATTTTTTTTCCTGTTAGTTTTAAAAAAAAAGAACTTTACTATTTAGTACCTCCTTTAAAACCCTAGCATGTGACTTCATTTTTCACTCTCTCATCTCATCTTCACAGTCGTTTTTCCTGATTCAACCACCCCCGCCCCTTATGAAGGTAGCAGCAAAGAACCCCCTCCGGTCACTACCATGGTAGCTACCACCAACCCCTTATGAAATTAGATCTACGCCAGCGGACTACCTCTGGTTACCACCTCCACCATCTCCGGCTCCCAAACCTTAGATTTTTAGAGTTTCAAGGTCACTTGCCATAGATTGCGCGTGAACATGTACGAAAAAAAAAATCTTTTTTGGGTATTTAAGTTTCAATATATTAGTTGTCTTGCTTATAACAAAAATTAAAAAAAAATTCTCAACACCACCTGACAAAGACAAACCCCTTAACTCCTTTCTATTTTTATTTTAGATTTTCATTATTTGTATCTGATATTTAGAAGACTTGATGTGGCATATTCATGCCAGTCGATGTTGCAGAATACCAACCCTGGACCTGTACTGAGTTTTCATGTTTTTGTGTGTTGTGGTTCCTTCAATGGTTCACCTGGTTTACTTAACTGATATGTTTTGAATTGTTACTTTTCTTCTTGATTTTTGAAATCGGTTACTAACCTAATAAATGTTTTCCCTTCCATGATTCAAACTAAGCATAGAACTGCTTCTGAATACTCTAAGACTGCTTTGTCCAAAATTTCAGTATTCATTTCCACCTTCATGTGTTGGAGAAGTGGGTCGGACGGGAGCACCCAGTAGAAGGGAGGTTGGCCATGGCATGCTTGCGGAAAGAGCGCTGGAACCTAGTTTGCCTTCCGAGGATGATTTCCCTTACACTATACGCGTTGAAAGTACCATCACCGAAAGCAATGGTTCTTCAAGGTTAAATACTTCTGCAATATGATGTTGAATATATGCTCAAAGCATTATTATGTCTATAGTATATGCTCAAGGCATTATTATGTCTATCTCTTGTGAAGTTTGTCGACTTTATCTATTCTTCCTCTATCAACTGTATTTATATAATTCTTCGTTCTTTTAGTTATTTCTTTTATCAGATATGGCTCAATTAGCTTTTTAAATTTCTTTTTTAAACAGCATGGCATCAGTTTGTGGGGGGTGCTTAGCTCTGCATGATGCCGGGGTTCCTCTGAAGTGCTCAATTGCTGGAATAGCCATGGGGTTGGTCATGGACACAAAGGAATTTGGGGGAGATGGGTTGCCTTTAATTTTGTCTGACATTACTGGATCAGAAGATGCATCTGGAGATATGGATTTTAAGGTTAGCTTTACTAGTTTTTTTCATCATTGTGAAACACAATTGTATGTGACGTTTGTTATTTCATTGGAAGCTTCACTGACATCTTACAGTTGAGGGGCTTTATCTTGTTATATATACATGTTCGTAACAGTTGCCAGGCTGATAGTGTTCTGAAGGCAAACCAGTGTCATGTTTTCATTTAATAGTTTTGTTGAGTATATGATTTTTCAAATGATCTTTCATATGCTTACATTTCTATCTACCTTATAAGTTTTATTCATTTATTCTAGTCCACTAAATGTTTTCTGCTTCATCATGCTGAAGGTTGCTGGAAGTGAAAATGGCGTAACGGCTTTTCAGATGGATATTAAGGTTATGTTTAATCTAATTGATATAACTTCATTTATAGTCAATGTACAAATTGATATTGATGTTTTTGAAAATATGAAGCGGGTCACTTCTCTTTGGTAAATATTTTGCATGTTATATAACAATGTAAATTACTGAGAGTATATATTTATGTGGAATGCTCTAAATTGACATAATTATTACTGTCTCATTTTTTGGGACAGGTGGCAGGAATTACTTTGTCCATTATGAAACAAGCCCTTCTCCAAGCAAGAGAAGGACGTAAGCATATTCTTGGTAAGTTTCTGTATTTGCACATTTCCATCAACTTTTCATTGAAGGCGTTGCTTACTCTACTCTTGTACAAATTTCTAGGAGAATGAGAATATTGTATTTTTGAGTTCTATTCCATCAATCTTAGCACTTTATCTACCTCTTATTGAGAGCTTGAGTCTGTTGAAAGAGGTGGATGAATTAGTTGATCTGCATCTTTTACTTTTAGCCTAAAAGTCAACACACAATCTTGCCAATCATAGAGTTATTAATCTTTCTGCAATTTATCTTTTAAACATTATCTCGGTTTACCAATGACATGATCAGTAGATTTCATAAACTAGATGTTTCAGGAAGTCCACACATTATAATTAGCTAAATTTCATGTCTCTCTGTCAATGTATGATACAACACGTTGGCTTTTAGCGTTTCAGCCCGCACTACTATCTTTAAAAGAAAAAGAATAATAATAATTTTTTTTTTTCAATTTTGGTGTTGTTAGTCAAATCGAATATTTCTGGTAATTTGCAGAGTTTATTTTTATCTTGTGCTTGATTGGTTTCTAAAAATCAGGTGAAATGCTCAACTCCTCACCTCCTCCCTCAAAGATGCTTTCCAAGTATGCTCCACTGATTCATGTTATGAAGGTTTGTTCATATGTAGACACCAATTTTTTATTAGATCTAATCTTTGTTGGTCAGACAGCTAAATTTGTCTATTTTGTAGGTTAAGCGTGATAAGGTTAATGTCATAATTGGTGCTGGTGGGAAGAAGATTAGAAGTATTATTGAAAAGTCGGGGGTTGAAGGTATTGAGGCACAAGACGATGGAGTAGTAAGTATACATTAGGGCCACTACAGATACTTGTATGTGTTTAGTGTTTATCATCTTAGCATTTCAACTTATGCCACCATACTTCCATAGGTCAAAATTACTGCGAGGGACTTGGAAAGCTTGGAGAAGTCTAAAGCCATGATTGCGAATTTGACAATGGTTCCAACAGTGGGTGATATTTATAGGTTGGATTTTCCTGAGCTGCAGTTTTTTTATTCAAGAGAAGTGAACTTCATTTGAGTAGATACTTCAAATTTGTTCCGCTGTTGCAGTTGTTGTACATTTTTTCTTTTTCACCATGATGGTTTTGGAAGGATGGAATTTCTCATTTAGCTGATTATTTGACACACACAGGCACACTTATGTGCAGAAATCTAGTTATCATGATGCAAGTTATGAAAGCATGTTTACTAGTTCTGAATTATACCTGAATGGGATCAGATTTGATCACCTTGTATCCGTTATGAAACAGAATAGTTTACAAAAGTTAATGAATTATCATTTGTTGCAAAAGCCAGACACACCAATTATTTGCATTTCATGCATTTTTTGGTTATAATATGTAGTGATTGGGAACCTCACAAGGAAGCATCGACTCTTTGAAAAATTACCGATTTGGTGTTTGGCGCGGCTGACATGTGTCAGATACATGGGCAACGAATTGGGGTAGTTCGATTGAGAGTTGGATACGGCCTGAACACGGCTTTGCACGTTCAAAAGAAAAGAAAAGAAAGATGCAAATAACCAAAGGGGGTGGGTTTACATCGAGATTTTTTGAATTAAATATAGGATGGGGTGTATGGAATCAAAACTTTTTGAGCTTTGTTGATGTTGCTTGTAATTTGAGTTGACACATTGAGTGATATTATGTAGCTATTGTCTTCATGATTTTTTATGTGTAGACTTGTGAGCAGTTTTTGAGTTATGAATCATGATTTGTGACTTGTGAGTTTTGTTGATGTTTATGAATCACACATCATGATGTATTTTGATGTTTAATTATTTTTAATGCTTATTTGATATAAACTATGGAAAATAAAATATACACGTTATATGGTTTGATCTCTCGGGAATGGGCTTTGATGATGATGATGCTGATGATGATATGGTTTGATCTGTCGGCATGTCCTTTTTTTTTAATTTAATTTAATTTTAAACTTTTTGGAAATTTGTTGTATTGCCGTGTTCGTGCACTTGCTGATTGTATACTCACGGTTTCTATTATCATAAGTATATGTATATTGACATACTGAAGAATTTCTCGATATTTTTAAGATCTGTGGATTATTATGTACTGGTAACATAGGTAGTTAGAAGGAGAGAATACTAATTGATTCTGCTTTCATTCCAATCAGGAACTGTGAGATCAAGTCAATAGTCCCTTACGGAGTTTTTATTGAGGTAGCTCCAGGTCGCGAGGTGAAATTTCCAACCTGAATACCATTTGAATCTGTTGTAGTACATAGTTTTAAGTTATTATCACTATATGTGTGTGTGTGGTTTTAAGTTATTATCACTATAAGCTTATTCTTATTGTTATTATTAGTAGTATTTCAAAGAATTATTCAGAGATACTGTGTAGTACTGAAATTTGTGGGCTGGGAAGATGTGATAACTGATTTACCTGTGTGGTCTGTGTGCTGATTTAAGTTATTTGTTTTACTAATATTTGTAGAAACGCCAACTAGCTTAATATTATTGATTTCTCTCTTCCCCTTGATCTCCTCCTCTTTCTTTTATATAGAAATTTTTTTTTGATCTCTTTCCATTTTGCACATGTTCAGATCTCTTCTTCTGTTGATCCCATTCTTGTTGACAAACTTTTGGCTTGAATTAAAGCCACAATATACCCTTTTTGTCGGTGTTTAATTAGTAGTATGTCCCGGGAGGTGTAGAATTAGTTGGTTGTGCAATTAGTAGAGGTGTTGATAGCAGTTGTCTCTTCGAGATCTATGGAAGTTTCCCAGTTTTGGGGGTAAACAATCCTCTCGACGACAAGAGCTCAGTTAGTGCAACCAGTATTATTCTTAAGAATATGAATAGCACTCTTAATATCCAAGTTTTCTATCTCATTACGAACTCTTATTTCTGCAGGGTCTTTGTCATATTAGTGAGCTGAGTACAGATTGGCTGACAAAAGCAGAAGATGTAAGGATACAGTCATTTTACTCATACATGATTATGTGCAGGGGGGTTGGGTTAACTTGTGCCTATGTACCTTGTTCACAGGTTTGCAAAGTTGGTGATTGTGTGGATGTCAAGCTTATTGAGGTTTTTGACTTCCTCTTTCTTTTCTTTCCCCTTTGTTCCTCAACTATATACCTTGTTTGGTCTTTTATTCTTTACTTGTTTACTTTATATTGGATTTGGATAACAAAATTGTACTTCCTTTTTTTTTGTCAGATTTGGATTGAAATTGTACACACTGAAGTAATTATTTTTCTCCTTTTTGGGAATGTGGTCCAGATAAATGAAAAAGGTCAATTGCGTCTAAGTCGACGAGCACTACTTCCTGATCCAGATCCAGAGAAAACCAGTGTCAAGCCACAAACAAGTCCTCCAAAGGATAGTGGATCTTCACAGAATCCCCCAGGTAAGGGTACATCTAAGAAGTTTGCAAACAAATTAAAGGATGAAGTAGCAGAAAATAACAGTGAACCCACCAAGGATAGTAGCACACCTCTCAAAGTCAAAAGTCCTAAGAGAGTTAGTTCTGCTGGAGATGAGGCTAATATCATCAAAGACAAGCCGAAAAAGAGCAGCAGTAAAACTGTTGGAGCTGTTTCTGGCAAATCTGATGGCAAATTGGTGAATGGAGAGACTAAAGTTGGGTCTTAAGATTTTATGCCTCTTAGTTCATGTACCAATTCTTCTCTCTACGACATTCTGAAAGGCGGAGGTTCTCCTTTGTACGTAACAGACACTAGAGGTATGCAAATCTCATACTGTTTTTGTGAATTAATAACTGCATCTTTGATCTGTTTATTAGATTAAACAATTGTTTTTTTCTCTGATGAAATGATGAAACATATTAAAATGAGAATTATAAGATTGACTTATAGGAGACAAGAATTGATTTTCAATAACTTTTTTGTTTTGTTTACATTCTTAGATATATGGGAATCTAATGTAATCTAAACTATACAAAAGATAAATAATTTTCATTGGAGTTTCTTGATTCATCAAAAATCAATTTCAAACAATGGCCTATAGGCCATATTTATACTAAGCCTATCTTGCAAATTAAGCAATCTTACCCTAAAGGCTATGAGAGCCCTACTCCATTTATTCTATTATGAGCTTATGTAAGCCCGACCCAACAACTAAACTAAATTAATTAAATAACTAAATCCTATATTACATTATCTTGCCTGGGTTGAAGTAGCTTGTCCTCGAGCTTGAAGTTGAAGAAGCACGACGAGCATAAGCAACTGATCACAGAACGCAATGCGAAGTGCACTCGAAGTAATCGACATCGAACCTTGCCATGTTACACTTGCTAAAAACAACCGAACTCACTCAGAAATGGAGCAGTGACGAAAAGAACCAGAAGTTGCAATAAAACTACTGAAAAGACTCCGGCGCAGAAGCTCGTGCAACAAAAATTTCCTAATATGGATCAACATAAAGCATAGTTACTCCACTAGCCTTTATATGAACATCCTATGTTTGCTAAAAAATGGGAAAGTAATCGCAAAAGTCAAATGGCCAACAATTCGAAAATCGAGTTCGAGTATGCTCCCTTTAACTTCCTTGAAAAGCGGGAGGGAATGACGCGTCTTGCTCTTTTCGCATTTGTTTAAGTGCGTCTTTCTCCAATATTTCTTGAAGCGTTCTAATCCTAGCATCATCATGCACTGGTACCTTTTCTACACCCTTGCTTTTGCTTGTTATCTCATTTTCTCATCAACTGGATATCCCCCGCCTTTACTTTTGCTTGTTCTCTCCAAGCATCGAAAATGAGCAAGGCGAATGCCAATTCGTTCTGCTCAATCTCTAGAAAACTCCTTGGTCATGGGATGTACATCATAGGTCAGTGGGGGTGGTGTAGGGGAAACTGGTGCAGGTTGAGGGGCATAGATGTATTGTGGTTGTGGGTATTGGACACCGCCGGGTATTGGATTGAACTTGAGTTGTATTTGATGGTATGAGGATGGATGATAGTATGAGTATGGATATTGATTATAATATGGGTCACTCATTTTCATTTTTTTCACCGGTGGTGTCTTTACTGATTTTGGGGTGCACATAATGAGTCCGAGGTTTCAACAATTTTGGAGAGTTTTATGAAATTACTGGATAGTTTGGAGAGGTACTTGGAAATTCTGAAACAGTGTCGATGTGCAGTGATGGTGAACAGTGCCAATGAACAATGTTTTTTCCAATCTTCAATCAAATTTTGTTTCTTCTATTCTTTTCTCCTTCAACCTTCTTCCAATTGAACTCACGAATACAAGAGCGCGACTCTGATACCAAATAATATAATCTAAACGACGAATTGAACAAATCTACATAAAAGTAATAAAACTAAATAATCTCCATTGGAGTTTCTTCATTCGTCAAAAATCAATTACAATCAATGGTCTATAGACCACATTTCCACTAAATCTAGCTTGAAATCAAGCAATTTAACTCTAAATGCTATGAGAATCCTAATCCCCACATTCTATTATGAGTTTACTTAGGCAGGACCCAACAACTAAACTAAAATAAATAAATAAACTAAATCCCAAGACCCATTTTTGAACAGCTGATTATGTTCTTTGCCTAAAATTTCAAGTTTTTTTACTCAAACTTGTATTCACATAGAAAATACGAATTGCACTCTAACAGACGGTGAGGATGTTTCACAAAGGCGTTCCACTTGGAAAATCTCATGGTCTTGGATTTAACTAGTGTGCAGTTTCAACTGTTACTGAGCAATGCCACGCTCACAAGCTTGCCAACCTTAAAGATATGATCATTTATTTGAGGAGATTATTTGCGAACACTCTTGACATAGTACAGTTTTTATGAGCCAAGTAACTTTTTTTTTTATGGTTGAATTTGTCTTTTGACAGGAATCTTTTTATTGGTAATGCACCTGCCGCTTACCTACTTGCCTCTATCCAATCAATGTTAGAGTGGGAATTTCATGCCGACTGTTCTTCCTGTTTGGCAGATGTGAAGAAGAGATTAATGAATGTAAACCATGTCAATATGAAGGAATATACAGAAATAGAAAGGGTCGAGCTATTTGTTCTTTTGCGCAATATTCTTATCTCACAAGCCCTACATTTTCCGAGTTAAGCCAGTCATTATGTTGTACAGTAATAGCGATCTTTGTTGTAATTTTCTTTTATTTTATTGTTATAAAAGGATGAAATGTAGTTTTCTTTTTAGGTTCCCATCTTAGTATGACACTATGCAGATTAAGTTTTTCGATAAAAAACCACGGTTGCCGAAATATTAAGGGGATGTACCATGTCATACTATAAATTTACTCTTATATGACACTATGCAGATTAAGTTTTTACTATGCAGATAAAAAACCACGGTTGCCGAAATATTATGATGGGAACCTAGCAAGAAAACTAATGACTGGCTAAAAACGTAATCTGCATGGTGTCATATAATAGGAAATTTATAGTATGACCACCATAAAAAAACCACGGTTGCCGAAATTTATGGTGGTACATCCCCTCAGTAGCACTACAAAAGAACCACCATCTGTATATGCTAACAATATATCAATTGTCAAATAATATGGAACTGATTACAACTAATGTACTGCTTTCCATCCATATGAACTATACAAAATGAGGAAGAGACCCTTTAAAATGTGTACTCCCTCAATCTCCGTCTAACTAGTTTTATCATGTCCATGGCAACAGAATCAACTCAATCAAGAGATAGATTTTGAAATAGAAAGAATGGAATGTGATTTCATAGATCTGATCTTGTTTTATCTCAAACAATTTAGAAAGCCTGATTGCAAACTGGAATGTTCAGAGTTGAAGCCAAAGCACCGAGTGTCTTTCAGGATAGTAGGAATTGCTCTGTTAAATCTGCAAGAGAATCAAGTGTAGCAGCACAGTTAGTCCCCTTAACAAGACCTGTTACTAAGAGAGCGCCTTCCAGTTATTTGAAATATTATATAAGACACATATATGCCCTCTACATTCATACTGGGTGCTTATTGTAATTAGTTTGAGCACCTCTGATTTGAAACAATGCAAATTTATGAAACATCTTTATTTCTACAATGAAATATGCACTTAAAGTTATTCATCAAAACATTCAACGCGAAGAGGGGGTATGAATGAGACGCTTGGTATAACAAGTGTGGATCTAAAGGGGAGATATGGGGTCACAGAACCCGAAATCACTATTGGAGGTATGATCTCGACCCAGAGAAGCTTGGTGTTTGACAAAATGCCCCAAAGAGCAGGGCATCTCACTTTATCAGAAATACGTCTTCTCTTGTGTTAAAATAAAGTCACTATTAGAATATGAGTTCACAACTTGAACAATTGGACTAGATTGCAAATTTTTTTTTTATTCCATTGCATTATGATAATAGTAGTTTCATTTAATAATTTTTTCCAAGCGTATTTTTCTGCTGAAATTTTTTTGAACATTTTATGAAGTGACTCCATAGGTAATGAATCTTGGATCTGCCAAAAACAATAACCCTGTGAATCAAAAAGTGTCCAAAAAAAAAATCCTAGCTACACATACCTTATCCCAGATAAACATATCATCTTTCAAAACTCTGCTATATGAATCCCCAGTGCTATACACGAACTTCGATATCCCTATGAATCCAAGTGTCGAACTTAGCCAGCAAAAACATATCCTAGCTACACATACCTTATCCCAGCTATACATAACATCCTTCAAAGCTCCCCATAAGAATCCCCAGTGCCACACAAGAACTTCAATACTATCCTTTCAAATCTATTCCACATTTTTTCTCCTCCCCGCAAAAGATTCTTATCCTACCAAACAAGGATTTTTAAATGTTGGGCGAGACGAGGATGTTCTGCTTGATTCTTTTTGTACGTTGGTTCGTTTTTTGGTGCATAGCGATTGTTTTATCAATTGAATTTGGTTTTTAAGGCTTCTTTCTGATGGTTTGACATAGAATCATGTATAAGTGATATTTACTTAAAAAGTTTCACTTTGCATTTAAAAACGAAAGGAATTCCAGCTATAACTGTTACAGACACGGAAATTACATGCTGAAAGATAGACAAGAAGCAATCCATCTCATCGTCATTGTTATTGCACTTGTGTACCCATGTCCCATGATATCCTAAACTAAACAGATGCTACATTCTGACAGAAAAACAAAAGGAAAGACCACCACGCCTCACTAGCCGATGGAAAACTACGCCATGTTATCGTCATCGTTACTGCACCTGCATAAACCCCCATGATATCCTTAGGTGAAATAGCTCTGACCTTCATCTGAATTCGATGATCATCACCTTTGGATCATACTTTTCTAACCCCAAAGAGTCAAAACATACAACCTTTCCTATACGTACAAGCCATATATATATATATATATTTGTATATAACCCCTAGCTCCTCGGACTGACCCATGTGGACACATTGAATCCCATGGATTTGCCCTTCTTGGTGAAGCTAAAAGGGGTGGGTGAAGCTCAAAAATCAAACCTCCATTCGATTCAACAACTATCTCATTCCTGATATTTGGAATCTAGAGGTTTGGACCTGTATTGTAGTTTTAGAATTTCGGTACATTTATTTAAAAAAAAATGTCTCCATAAGAACCAAATTTCGGTTTGGCCCTCAAACGTGTCCAATGCCGTTTTGGCTCCCAATCTTTAATGTACGGTAAAACAAAGCCATGAAAATGCGTAAATACCTTCATGCATGTGTTAAAATTAGAAACAGCGCACTCCGATTTGTCAATGGTCTAGATGTTGCAAAACAAAGTAAAAACACATGGAATCTCAAGGAATATTTAATAAATGGTGAGTATTCGAGATTTAATATGTTCTCTTAGAAGGAAATACATGTGGGTTGCAACAAGTCTAAATAGCTTAAGAGAAATTCTAAATGGCGAGGAAGTGGGCGAGGAAATCAGCGAGGGAGGGAGAGAGGGGACCGCCCATTCCCCTCAGGATACGTGTATAAAAAATGATTGTGCACATCCCGAGGGGGATAGGCAGTCCCCTCTCTCCCTCCCTCGCTGATTTCCTCGCCCGCTTCCTCGCTGTGTAGAACAGCAAGAGAGAGAGAGTATTGACAAATCAACAATTCTACCGAGTCATGTTTGCTAGTTTTTTTTTTTTACATTTCTAGCCCTTTTATAGATATTGTTTGTGGTTTTGTTTTAAAGAAAAGATGCAAAAAGTGTAAAAATACAAAAAGAAATTCCCTTTTATAAATAGTGTTTGTGATTGTATTTTAAAGAGAAATGACAAAAAATGTAAAAAAAAAAAAAACTAGCAAACATGGCTGATTAGACTTACTCTTGACAAATACTTATACTTTTTTTTAACCTTAACCCTCTCCACCCATGACATCGACCGAGTTCGAACCTGTGACATGTGACTCCATCCGCTACATCTCTAGCAACTAAGCTGGTACACCTTTGCCTCAAGGGGAATTCTAACTGGCGAGAAAACGAGCGAGGAAATGCGCGAGGGAGGAGGTGGAACATCTCGAGGGGGATCAAGGGTTCCACCCCCTCTCTCGCCCGTTTCCTCGCCAGTTAGACAAGCCCTTGCCTCAATGATAAAAATCTAATCAACTTTGCTCCACAATGTATGCCTCTATAAGAAACTAAAAATAGTGCAAAATTACACCAATCGTTATGAATACATTGCAAGTTAATGTTTTGATTTATACCTCTCGGTGTCATCACATATCAATATCAGATCAAACTTGGATCTCTAATGTACTCTGCTACTGCGTTCAAATCTCACATTAAGCAATGTGTGAGTATCTGCATCTTGAACAACCTCCAGCAATGCCAGCCCATAACCCTCAATTGGAACCTCCTCGAAAGCCTCCCACCATCCCACTTCGCTTCGGACAATTTCTTGACATCCTCCCTTCTTCCTTCGTAATCTGATTGAATGTGTTTTGTAAAACCCTTGTGTAGGCGAACTTGAGGGGAGGGTGAAGGAGAGTCTCAAAAGCCTATGAATCTCAAGAGAATTGCCAAACTACAAAGAGAATATCATACAAAGTTCTACGCGTTTTAAAACTGTGTGGACTTTGGGCCCAAAGAAGACGAGAGAGACGGTGATGACTTCGTGTTGGGTTTCTAATTCAAACAACAGTTCTACACTGGGATGTATTGGCCCAAATTGGTCCAGCCCAAGCCCATAGTATCGTGTAATTCGTTCCTTACAATTATGAAACATAAAATTAGCAGTTGCAAGGATTGTGATTTTGATTTTCTAGTAAATTTTTCGCCTCGTTTTATATAGAAATAGAACTTAATAATATAAGTTATGGATATAAATTACATATTATATAAAAATCACTTATTTAACAATATTTTTGATACCAAAGTAACATTATAACAAGTTAATATATACGGAAATTAAAATATTTATTTTTATTTTTTTTATGAAAATTTCTCTAAGAAAGATTTAAATATTTTTTTTATTTCAAAAGATATTTCAGTTAACGCCAAAATAGAAAATATATTGTGAAATTTTGATATATTTCAAGAAATCATATTCCTTGATAGCATGAATATGATTAGGAAATCTTCCTCCAAAAAAATCATAAGGTTTTTAAATGAGGAAAGAAAATAAGGATGTAACTATAGGAAGAAATTCTCTATTCACTATATAATATGGGTGCCAACATGAGTAAAAACACACAATTTCTTCAAAAAATCAATCGTTTGTTGAATAATAATCTTCAATTTCTCAGAACGATGGGTTTAACAGTGAGAGCTGCGGTAGTTGTTGTATTGTTGTTGTTGGTCTTCACCACAGGTTTGTATGGTATATATATAGTTTTCCTATATTGCATGCAATTTCGAAAAAAGTTGTGATTCATTATTTTATGGGTTTTAGAGTATATATAAGCATGTATGAAAAGTTTATGATTGTATTATTTTGTATGTTATTGGTTGCAGAATACCAAGGTGTAGAGGGGATTGCTTGTTGTCAAAGCCATCATAAGCCAAATTGCGTGGATGATGCATGCAACGCTGAGTGTAGGCAGAGTTGCAAAGGAGGAGAATGCAAGATCGAAGGAGGACTACATGTCTGTCATTGCTACTGTTAATTAGCTTATTTGTATTGATTGGTGGAAGTTATGTTCTAACCACGTTTGAAATTTTTGATAATCATATTTTTGGTGTCTATTAGTGCACATCCAATTTGATTAAGCTTTCGCTCAAACGACTATTATTTTTGTGAGATATGACAAATACCTAGAACATTGCAGTAAAAACATTTTTTTCATATCAAGGAATACTTCTACTATGATTAGTGACGAACACATTCACAATTAATCAATTTATTTAATTATTATGGGGATTTGTTATATTGTACACACATTGAGATCTAATTGAATTCTCAAAGTTGGCCATAGTCATATTCGACTCTGTGAAAATTGCCTATCAAATATCATGATATTTGGGTGAGATAATAGTAATTCATAAAATTGCCTATATATTACAAGTTTTATTATTATTTTCTCTTTTTTTTTTAGTCAACTTTCCATAATTTGGAAATAACTCGAGATTTGTAATTCTCACTTTTTATATTCCTAATCCTAATAACAAAAAAAAAAACTTTGCTTCGCACTAATTTTAAAGCTTGTACTACCAAAAAGGAAACTTCTTCCCCTTCCAGTTTTACCAAACAACTATGGATGCTCTAACAAATTGTACTCATAAAATCTTAAGATAAAAATCCCAACGTGTCCATACATAACTCTCACTACTAACCAAGGATTGTGATTTCGTTTTTTGAGGTAATTTCGGTAAGTTGATTTTAAGAAATATTTCATTGTATAGAAAAAATGTAAAAATTTCGATTATAATTTTGAAGTTATCAATATAAGTTAAGCATTTTAAACTCTTACAAATTAAATAACGACATTTTTTGAGAAATCACATTCCTTGCTAATAACCCCCTAATCAGAGGAATTTTTTCCTCCTTGCTGCTTCGATCAAGCAAGCATCCCTTGTTCTTCTCCTTTGTCAATCACTGTAGTTTTATTGTTTTTTGTCTCTCCAACTCAAACTATCTGAATCACTTCTCAGTCTCTGATCCAATAATGGCAACCTCCTCAGGTATATATAAATAAACAAACAACACTTTCTTTTGCTTATGTGAATTCAATTTCGTCCAAAAAGATCAACATTAGGTTTGAAGTTTTCTGATTAGGGTTTTCCAGTGAGAGAATTTTTTGTTATAGTTAATCAATGGCCATTTTTTTTAGTAATTTTTCATGTTTTTTTTTTTTGAGGATTTCAGTATGTAATGCAAGAAATGTTTGTATGAAATTGAAGGTTTTTTTTTTTAATTTTAATTTGGCACTTATTAATTTATATCTAATATAGTTTGGCTCTCGTTTCGAAAACTAATTGAGTCTAACATCCACTTCACTGACTGGTCAAGATTAATTTTTGAACTTTTTGCCCTTACCTTAGGTTAAACTAAGGAATGAGATTTTGCCAAAATCACAAAACAATTTTTCATTGAACCTCCTCCTCTTCCCTGCGACGCATCTTAGACAAATGAAGAATTACGATTTTCTTCTATTGCGCCCCATTTGCTTCAAATCGAAGATGGGGTTTCCAATTGTTCTCCAATCAAGGGATTCTGAATCTGGGCTTTGGCAGAGAAGCTCGACTTTCTTCTTCTTCCTTTTCGTAATCTGATTGAATGTGTTTGCTCGAATTTGGGGTTTCGAAGGGAGAGTGAAAGAAAACTTCATCGCTGAGAGAGAGAGAGAGCGCGCGAATCCAAGTTTCAAAGATTTTGTGAGGGAAAAAGAAAGAGACGATGACGACTTCGTGTTGGGTTTCTAATTCAAACAATAATTCTACTTTAGGATGTACTGGAGCTTGGGCCCAAGTCCATGATATCATGTAATTCGTCTGCAAGAATTAGCAATTTCTTTTTTTTAGTTAATTTTCGTGTACTGATTTTAAGAAATATTTCATTTTTATAGAAAAAATATAAATTTTGATTGTAATTTAAAATTTATGCATTTTAAACTCTTAAATCTACATAAAAAAATCTCACACAATTCAACAAACTTTTGATACCAAAATAACATGTTTATATATACGGAGATTAAAATACTTATTTTTTTGTAAGGGAAATTTCCTTCAGAAAAATTTAAATATTTTGTATCTCAAAAAATATTTTGGTATCTGCAAAATAGAAAATATATTGTGAAATTTAGACATATTTCGAGAAATCACATTCTTTAGCAGTATGATTTGCAAAACTTCCTCCATAAAATCATAAGATTTTTAAATGAGGAAAGAAAATAATGATGTTACTATAGGAAGAAATTCTCTATTCACTATATAATATGGGTGGCAATATGATTGAAAACACACAATTTCTTCGAACAATCAATCGTTTGTTGAAGAATAATCTTCAATTTCTTAGAACGATGGGTTTAACAGTGAGAGCTGCGGTCGTTGTTGGTGTTAAAGAAAGAAAGTCTACATATATTATAGAATAGGAAAGTCTATGTTAGGAAAGTCATAATAGAATAAGAAGTCTTAGGTTTCCTGTTTTCACAAGGTTAGGTCAGAGTTAGCTATATAAGCTTGTATTCAATTAAGAAATAAAAGACAATAATTTCAATACAATTCTTTTTATGGTATCAAAGCAACTTTCTCTAGAACTAAGCCCTAGCCACAGAACGACGGAATCAAATCCTTCTACCAATAAACTTATTTCCTATTCTTATTCTTAGCTAACACAAAATAATTGCCATTAGACCAATCAAACCCTTCTCCATCGTCATCAATTATCATCAACAATAGAGTTGATCAATCATCATCAACATAATTGATCAATCATCAACAACGTTGATCAATCAAACCCTTCTCCAAGTCGATCACTGATCACATCATCAACATAGTTGATCAATCATCACCAACGGAGTCGATCACTGATCACTTCATCAACTAATTGATCACGAACGTTGACCAATCGATCTCGTCACCATCAATCATCATCAGATCTATCATCGTCGAAATCACTGATCAATATCGTTGCAATCACTGATCAATATCGTTGCAATCACCGATCAATCTAGTCCATCATCATCAGAATCATTGATCAATCATCATCGATCAGTTCATCATCATCATCAACACTGATCATCACCGATCATCATCGTTGGAATCACTGATCAATCAGATTGATCAATCATCATCAGATCCATCATCAATGGAGACGTCTTCATCTCGATCTTGATCAACAGAGATCTTAAGAGTTTCCCAATGGAAACGTCTTCATCTCGCTTGCTAGAAGCACAACCAAAAAACACACCAATTGCTAAAACATGATCACCATAGCTCGTCTAGCCAAGGGACGATTGCTGAAAAAGAGTCGCACCAATTGTTGAACCCAAGGGACGATCAATATTCCATCAGACAACTCGGAAGACAGATCCCTCCTCCTCAGATGCCTTCATCTCCTCGATGTCGTTGCTGCTCAATAGGATCACCGAGATATGCTTCTCTTGAGATCCTCGTTTGCCTCTGCCTTACTTGTAGCGAGACTCAGATCCTCGTTAGCCTCCATTTTCGGTGAATCCAGTTTCACTCATTTTTCTCTTTCTCTCTCGCAGCAGTAGAGTCACGCAACCATCATCCAAAAAATTTCTCGTCTATTTACAATGTCTCATTCACAAGCAATGAAGACCTCGTGAATAAGAAGTTGACCAGTCTCTTGGGTGTTCATCTTCAACCTCACCACTGTAGATGATCTTGCCGAATCAACATCCTTGAAATCCAAATTAGCAAACCTCAATGCATTCAAATAGTACCCAAGTAAATCCACCCCACGAGCCCAAAACGGCTTATTAGTTTTCCCACTGGGAACAAGATCCTCAATTCCCAAATTAACCTTATCCTCCAACACAACCACCTCACAAGGTTATTACCACCTTGTGGGCCATTAGCACCCCAAGGTTCAGTCAGAGCCACTGGTACACTACGTAGCCGCTACCAACATGGGCGACAATACAAGCAGTGGTTCCAACACCACCACATCACCATACAACAAGTCCAAGGCTCACAATATTGATAATGACCTTTCTATTACAAAATTGACAGGTAAAGTACTATCTCTCAAATGTTATGGCTCTCGTTCATCTTGGATCCTCTTTACTCACCTTTTCCAAACTTGTCCACAATCGAACCATTGAGCTTCCTGATGGTACACTTGTTGTTACACACATTGGCACCATGACTTTCTCTTTTATTTTTACATTGCATGATGTTTTTTGTGTTCCCTCTTTTAATTTTAATTTAATTTCCATTAGCAAACTCACAAAACATTATCTTTTTGTCACCATTTTTTCAACAATTCTTGTCTGATATAGGACCTTCGTTCAGGGAAGATGATTAGGACAGTAACTGAGCTTGATGGTTTGTACTACTTGGACGGCACCACCACCACAATTTCCACCACTTGTCACATCACTTAAGACAATAACCCTGTGTTATGGCACAACCGCCTAGGTCACCTTTCAGACAAAACTCTTCATCTTCTTCTTGTCTCTTTACGTGATGCTAGTACTTGTGTTTCCGATAAATGTGTTATTTGCCTTTGGCCAAACAAACTAGAAATAGATTTCTTTCATCCCATATTTTGAGTACTACTCCTTTTTCCTTATAACGTGTTGACATTTGGGGAGGATATCACGTCGCTTCCCTTTCTGGAGTGCCTTATTTTCTTACCATTGTTGATGATTATACACGATGTACTTGGATTTATCCCATGAAACACAAGTCGGACACACACACTCTTAATTTCATTTATTAATTATGTTGAAAACCAAATTTCTTCAAAAATTCAAACCATTCGCAGTGATAATGGACTTGAACTTTTCTTCATTGATTTTTATGCTTCAAAAGGCATTACCCATCAAACTTTTTGTGCCTTTACGCCCCAACAAAATGGGGTGGCGGAACGCAAACATAGACATCTTTTGAATGTCGCTCGTGCTCTTTTGTTTCAAGCACATCTCCCTAAACATTTTTGGGGAGAAGCAATTCTCACCGTTGCCTATCTCATTAATTGCAGACCGTCCTCTGTTCTTAAAGGCAAAACACCTTTTGAACTTTTCTTTAACAAACAACCCAACTACTTTCACTTTCGAGTATTTGCTTGTCCATGTTTTGTTTCTACACATGCCCAACGTCCTAGCAAATTTGATGCTCGTTCTAGTCAATGTGTCTTTCTTGGATACCCTCACGGGCAAAAAGAATACAAAGTCTATGATCTCACTCACAAAATATCATTGTTTCTCGTGACGTCATCTTTCATGAGGAGGTTTTTCCTTATTTTTCTGACAAAATGCACAATCACCTCACCGACCGGTCCGACACACTTCCCCTACTGGTCGCTCATGCTTCGCTTTTTGATCCTCCAACATTGTTTTTCTCTGACCAGTCGGACCACTCCCACTGATCGGTCGCCCAATCCGATGTTTCGGTCACTGACCGGGAGAAAACCCCAGAAACCCAACCCCAAGCGATCCCCCCTACCCCTGTTCCATCCTTAGAAGACCCCCTCTCCCACCTCGCACCTCCACTCATGCCACCCGTGAACCATCTTATCTTCAACAATATCATCTTGATGCTCGATTGCCTTCCTGATTATCTCACTCATCTGCTTCGAACGTTGGGCCTTCTACAAGTATTGTTTACCCCATTTCTGATTTTCTTTCCTATGACCATTTATCCACCTCTCACAAGGCTTACACCACTTCCCTTTCTTTAGTAAAAAAAACCCACCAATTTTATGCAGGATCCAAAGTGGCGTCAAGCCATGAGAAGTGAGATTGATGCTCAAGAAACCAATAATAATTGAAATTTACAACCTCTTCCTCCTGACAAGCATCTGGTTGGTTGTAAATGGGTCTATAAGATCAAACTTAATCTAGATGGTAGTGTTGAACGCTACAAAGCCCGTCTTATGGCTAAAGGATACAGTCAAGTTGAATGTATTGATTACAAAGAGACATTTGCTCCTGTTGCTAAATTGACTAGTGTTCGTACTCTCCTTGCTCTTGCAGCCACATAGGGTTGGCATTTATGTCAAGTTGATGTCAACAATGTTTTTCTTTATGGTGATCTTTTTGAGGATGTGTACATGAGTCTTCCTCCTAAATTCGGCCGAAAGGAGGAGACTCGAGTATGCAAGTTGAACAAGTCCTTATATGGTCTCAAGCAAGCCTCGAGACAATGGTTCCTTAAGTTATCCTCTGCTTTCATATTAGCAGGCTACAATCAACCTAAGGTTGATTACTCATTAATCGTCTGATCCAAGGGTAACAACTTTACTACAATTCTCGTATATGTTAATGATGTAATATTGGTAGGTAATGATCTCCGATACATTGAAGAAACAAAGAAATTTCTGGCTGCAAAGTTCAAGCTCAAAGTTTTATGAAAATTGAAATATTTCCTTAGCATTAAAGTCGCGAGGTCATCCAAAGGGATTTATTATCTCAACGAAAATATGCACTTGAAATATTGGAGGACACATGGTATATTGGAGCAAAGCCTTCACGTTATCCCATGTATCAAAACTTGGTGCTCACACAGGATGATGGAGATTTACTACCAAATCCCACAACATACCGCAGGCTCGTTGGAAGGTTGATATACTTAACGATCACGAGACCGAATTTGGTTTATTCTGTACATGTCCTAAGTTAGTTTATGGACAAGCCCAAAATACCACATTTGGATGTTGCACACAAGGTCTTGAGGTATATCAAGGCTTCACCAAGACATGATATTTTTTTCTCTTCCACCAGCTCATTACAGTTGAAAGCTTATTGTGATGCAGATTGGGCTAGATGTAGAAATAATAGGAGATCCATTACAGGTTATTGTATCATGCTTGGCGATTCACCAATTTCTTGGAAAGCTAAGAAACAAACTACAATGGCAAAATCTACAGCTGAAGCAGAATATAGGGCCATGGCTTCCACATGCTGTGAGTTAACCTGGTTGAGGTACATTCTTAATGATTTGCACATTAATCATCCTCAGGCAGCCCTATTGTTTTGAAACAACAAGGCTGCACTCCATATTGCATCTAATCCGATTTTTCATGAGCGAACGAAGCATATCGAGATTGATTGCCATTTGATCAAAGAGAAGATACAAGAGGGTACTATTCAGACTAAGCATGTTGAAACACTACATCAACTAGCAGATTTGTTCATTATAGCTTTGAACACTTATCAATTTGATTATCTTCTTAGCAAGTTGGGTGTTACAAACACGCACTCCGACTTGAAGGAGAGTGTTAAAGAAAGAAAGTCTACATATATTAAAAAATAAGAAAGTCAGTATATAGTATATTAGAAAAGTCAGAATAGAATAAGAAGTCTTAGATTTCCTGTTTTCACAAAATTAAGTCAGAGTTAACTATATAAACTTATATTCAGTCAATGAATAAAAGACCATAATTTCAATACAATTCTTTTCAGTTGGTCTTTACCACAGGTTTGTATTGTAAATATATATATGACAAATGCGTAGAACATTGAAGAAAAACATTTTTTCACATCAAGGAATACTTCCATTATGATTAGTGACAAACACATTCACAATCAATCCATTTATTTAATTATTGTGGGGATTTGTTATATTGAACACACAACTTAGATTGAGATCTAATTGATCATAGAGATTGAGTCATTTTCAGCATATCTAGGATGATGGATGGTATTGGGCTGGCCAGGCTCTCTAGAAGAGTTGCTAATTGAATTCTCAAAGTCGGTCATATTCGGATTCGACTCCGTGAAAATTGCCTATCAATTTGATATTTGGGGTGAGATAATAGCAATTCATATGTATTGCAAGTGCTATTGTTATTACTCTTTCTCCATCACTCATTGCCGAAATTTTTTCCTCATTGTGTCATTGCTCCCGATCAATAGCACCCGCCCATTCTTCTCCTTTGTCCGTCACTCTAGTTTTATTGTTTTTGGTCTCTCTATATATGAACCAGTTCTCATCAGTCTCTGATCCAATAATGGCAAACTCTTCAGGTATAAACAAACAACACTTTCTTTTGCTTATGCGAATTCAGTTTCGTCCAAAAAGATCAACATTGGGTTTCAAGTTTTCTGATTAGGGTTTTCCATTGAGAGAATTTTTTTTGTTATAGTTAATCGGCGGCCGATTTTTTTGAGTAATTTTTTATGTAGGTTTTTTTTGTGTGTGTATGTGTGTGAAGATTTCAATATGTAATGCAAGAAAGGTTTGTCTGAAATTGAATTGGGTAAAAAGATAATGGGTAACTTCTGAAATTGAGAGTTTTTTTTTTCGGTAGTGTAAAAAGATAATGAGTAACTTCAGTGAAGACAGTATGAGCATCTCCAAGCAGAAAAAAAAAAAAAAAAACCCATCTCCTTCTCTACTTGATGAAGTTTTTAGAGTTTAGTTGACTTGATCAAATTTTTTGAGTGAGTGCGACTCACGCAACAACCTTCGTATCGAGCAAAGTTTTAGGGACAGACCACATTTTCATAGTTCGTTTGTTTTTGGCAAATTATACTCTGTTCTAGCTATTGTTACTAGTGATAGTTTTTTATGAGTTTTACTCAGTACATTTTTATGCTTATGAGTTTATCGCCTTTTATTGTGGTTGGTCTGAAGATTGTAAGGATGTGTGTTTTGGCTATATCAGTGTGTAGATGTTGCTACAATCGTATCCGTGTCTCAACGTGTAGATGTATGTTTTGTTGTTGTTTTTCCTATTGTGAGGCTCGTCTTATGTTACATGTTCAAGGTCTTTACTATATCATTACTGTGGGACAATAAGAGTTTTTCAAATGCATTGAAGCTGAATTCTCTAATAAATGGAGGGAATTGTGTGATCATTTAATTCTTTTTTGTTTCAAGTTTCAGATCTATTCTTTTTACATGTCACTTGCACATTTCCTTTTATTTGATGGATTGCAGTGACATTTAAGTCGGCGGAAGACCTCGGAAAACATAATGAATTAGAAGAAGCATGTAAAGCTGGGTTTGTGCCTGCTGAGGTTGATGAAGAGAAAAATAGTAATCAGAATGTTGAGAATGTGGTTTGTGATGAGGACAACAAAGACTCACTAAAAGTAGATGAAGCGAAGGTGGATGAGAGTAGACAAATGGATTTTGCAAAGGTTGAGAAGCGTGTAGAAACCACGGGCTGTGGGAGCACTGGAACTGTTCCGTAAGTATTAAAAGATTTTTTTTCTTGAAAAATATGGTTTTATTCAATTGATCCCCTCAAAGATTTCTAATCAAGATTTGTGAAAGGCCCATGATATTTTCTATTTTGCTTTCTGTTTTAGTATTTTTCTTGTGATTGTATGCATTTGATGCATGTCCTTATATTTTATAACTTTAAATTCGTGCTCAGTAACTTGCATTTTGGGGAGGATACAACAAAATACCTTCTAAATCTCGATGTCAATTCTGCTCAATATGCCCCGATGCATGAAAATCCTCTTCCAGATAGTGATCGAAATGAGACGTTCTATGGAGTGAGTCCCCTACAAGCCACATAATTTCATTAACCTTATACAGTCTATGCTTTGTCCTGTCAAATTACTGTCCTTGATACCTGATATTGATTCATTGAGTCCTTTTTCTTTCAGGTGGGTAACCAATATAGAACATCGGGTCAAGCATTGGAGTTCAAGCAGCTCAACATTCCTGTTTGGGAGGCATATGAATTAAAAGGGCAAGATATACGTAATCGTAAGCGTCGAGCTGAATTTTGGTTACAGAATGACAAGGTTATAGAGGAGAGTTTGAATTCTAAAACAAAAAACTTAATTATGGAGAAGTATGGTAATGCAATTCCTGAAGAACTTTTAGGAGAGCTTCTTCTAGGACAGGTAAGGTGTTTGCCCACCTTAATAGAGCTTATTAGTAGAAGTATTTCTCCAGATGTCATATGCTTCCGTTTTCATATTTTAAGACAAATGTTTTTGTTGGCATTTGCAGGAGACTGCATTACTGCCTAGAAAAAAGTATCAAGAAAATGTTTACATTAATAACCACACAACTGTTTGGGGTTCATGGTGGAAAGATAATCAGTGGGGTTACAATTGCTGCAAGCAAACAATTAGGGATAGCTACTGTACAGGTGCAGCTGGAATTGAGGCTGTTGAAGAGACTGCATCTCATGAAAGCTAACATTGCATGCAAAGAGGTCACTGAAGGTTCGTGTGTTTTGTTGTTCACCGTTCAAAGTGGTACAATTGGTCACTACAGTTATAAACAATGTTTATTGATCGGAAAAAAAGAAAGAAAGAAACTGGATGTTTATCAAACAAATCTTGAGGTTGGAGGCAAGGCCCCCTCTCTAATAGCCTTCCTTCTATCTTCAGGCAGAATACTGAAAAGGGATTCTTCTATGATGTAAATTCAGCTGGGTCTGTGATATTTCACGCTTTCGAGACTTGGAAAAAAAAAATATCTTCTTCAATAAAGTCGGATTTTTCTGTGATCTGTCTCAGTTTTTGAAACCATGAGCCCCTCTTACCAGCACTATCACTTTCTGAAATCAAAGAGCTAATCCACTCCCCGTCCTTGCATCGTATCTATGTGGTTCCTTCTTCTTCTTCATCCTTTTTTTTATATACATATTTGAACTTCACATTTTTATCTTTTAAACCCTCTCCTATTTTATTTAGGTTTGATCTATGGAGGACATTAAATTTTATGAACATTAGATATCATGCCTCTTATTATAAGATCAATTTTTTCAATTTGCTTTTCCTTTCTCTAACTTCATTTCATCGCCTGTAGGTTACTGCATGGGACATGGAGTCATACAGAATGAAGAAGGTTCACCATGATGATCCAAGGACTTCCTGCACTAATCATTGGGGTGGATTTTACGAAGTTGCAGTTCTTACCAGATGATTAGTCTGTAGAATGTGATGATGTTATTGCAAACTAACGATTCTTGTTCTCTGCTCTTGTTCTTTGTTCTGACTGAACTTAAAAAGATATGACAATCTATATACATGATCGCTCAATTCAATGAGCAGATGTCTCTGTGTATATATAGTAATCACGATGTGTTAGTGAATGGGTTATCTGGTTTATCTTCTGAG
Organism: Berberis vulgaris; assembly: GCA_963556465.1. NCBI lineage: Eukaryota > Viridiplantae > Streptophyta > Magnoliopsida > Ranunculales > Berberidaceae > Berberis > Berberis vulgaris. The sequence continues at coordinate 70,994,454 of OY747133.1, forward strand.
CGGTGTCAATGGGGTTAGCCTTGCATACGTCTGCTATATTTTGTTTACTTGGTCCCAGATTATGCATGATCAAGGCCTTTAGAGGTACGTTGTTGAGTACCCTAAGGCCTTACTTGTATGTTTGAATCCAGTTCCCTTTTAACCAAAAAACAGCCACAAAGATAAGTTGCAACATAAGCATTATGACTATTCTCTCGTTTTTTCCTTAAATTCAGTTTCAAGTTAAAGAAAACTGCCAAACATTTTTTTAAGAAAGATAATTTGAAATGTAAATGATAATTTAAAAGTTCAAAGTCATCCCGGATCTCATGTTTCTACAACACAGATGAATTGGTCGAGTTAGAGACGCATATACATCTTTTATTAGTTATATCAAAAGTTTCTACAGCTTGCTCAAAATAACCAAAACTCGATTTTTTCATAGAATCATGCCCAAGCTAAGGCTGATATATTTTCATTTATCTCATAACTACTGCGAATTTCTCTCTTCAATGACCTCTTCAGATGGTAAAGGAGTATCAAAGCAGTGTTAATGTCGCGCAATATAAATAACATATACCAATTTCTTACCACATCTGCTAGTACCCTGAACTCAGTCTGACAGGCGTAGGTGGATGGTGCACAGAAATAAGAAAAGTTCTAAAGGCAAACAATAGAACTGAAAATTTAAGTGTGTAATTAGTATGATAGGGATCAAATTTAGGTGTACGGTATTTTGAATACACTGACCCCCCAAAAATTGTGGTTGCTACAAGTATCACTATGGACCAGTACCATCAAGCTCTATATAACAATACCATTCATTCTGTATCCGAATCTGCAGCAAACAAATGTAAATGAGAAGCTCGTATTGGTGTATGCTCAGTCTCTTCATCACCATTGTTAGTTACATTAGAAGTACTTGATCCCATACTTTCTAAGTAAACTTTGTCGTAAGCTGAAACATTCAAACCCGAAGCCAGAAACAATTCTACTTCGTTTACGAAGCGTTCAGTCCTTCCAATTAAAAAAGGTCTTGCGGCATCAGAAATTAAAGCCTTGAATTCTTCTCTCGTTTCTTCAGCACCCCTCTTTGAGTATTTACGGTCAGTTCTGCAAAGGTAGAGCAACTTAGTAGTGATTAAATGTTACTAGACCTGTTAAATTATTGCCATCTAAATGTCTTAACATTACCCATTCTTTATCTAAAAAAATGTGATGTTATGAGGTTCATCATTATATGCATGCAGAATATATTCCAAGCACAACTTACTGTCTCAAAAAATAGTCAACCACCCCTAGTATGTGATATACAATGATGTCCACATCCTCCTCCTACAAACGTCAAGAAGTAAAACAGAATAAGCCATTTGAAGTATTAAAACTTAATGGAATCTTCGCACTGCTGATGCAATGTTGAGGATTCAAATAGCGCCGCTGCATGGTAGCAGTTGCGTGCTTGCTTTTCAGCAGGCATTCTATTTAGAAGAATTTTCCCATTAAGGATGTAGTAGTAGAAATGGCATAATCACAAGAAGTCAGGCACAACATTAAAACCAGTCAAATTCTAAGTTTCCCTTATAAAGTTTCACATCAGGTGTCATTTTTATTTCATTTGATTAACAACCTTTAGTATTTTATAAGCCTCCTAGTAATTATTAGGTAGTTTCTATATCAGTTGAAAGCCTGAGCAGAATATGATACCTCACCTGAGTAAGAGCTTGAATTTCCCTTCTTAGCCAAATTTGAAACCATTTGTTTGGTTGAAGATACCTACGTGAATTCCAGTACCTCTGAATGTCAAATTTATCACAAACGGCACCTGTCCAAACACGATCAAGATAGAATATTGCTATTGTCACCTTTCTTCATAGTATTATTGATTCATCAATAAGTGATTATGGTGAAGAGAGATGAAGTCATCTAAAATACTAAATTAGAGGGGCAGCACACCTGCTTCACAGAAGTAAGTTTCCAATCTGTACTTGTGGGATTTTGAAAAGAAGTTGCTGCAAATATCATTAGAGATTAACAAACTGAATGGTAATGACAAAGTGGACTGGGGGAATATGAAGGATCAGGAAAATATACCTGTTCTCAGGATCCTTGTTTATGTAATGCCGTTGAAAAGTATCCCCATTGCATCCATAGACTATAGAAAAATTATCACGCTGCAAAATCAAAATAATTCAAGTACTTGAACAAGAAAGATTTTAAGACAAAAAAATGGAAATACACAATAACCACTATCAAGAGATTTATCAGACAAAAGGTTCAAATCTCTAATTAATTTCAGTTTAAAATGTTGGAGTCAGCAAATGGAAAATCAAGTAGAAAAAAAGTTGAAAGTTATAACCAAATCACGAAAAATTGGCAAAATAATTGCTAAATATATAAATGTTTATCTTTATTTGCAGCTAAACATTTATATGCAGCTATATACGGACAAAATACTAAGTACAAAGGTTTGATTCCTAGCAATGTGCTTCTTATGGGGCTTGACCCAAGGTCTGTCATTTTTCTGCCTACAGGCTTGAAATGTAAAATATAAAATCAGATGATTGGTGCTTTCTGTGACGAGCTCAAAAAACAAGCTGTATCCTATCCAATTGGTATTAAGATGTACTATATATCCTAAGCTTGTTTACAAAGCAAAAATAAATGGACAAGAGGATGAATATTAGTTTGATATTCAATTAAGTTGAGATGTGCAAACTTGAAACACTGGTTACCTTGCAAAAAGGACATTTTAATGAGGAATCTGGTTGAGAGCTCTGACCAGCAACAACTTTGGCCCAACGGGCAATGCAATTGTAGCAAAACTTATCTGTTAATTGCATGTAAATGCATTGTTAATGTGGGGGAGGAGTAGAGGAAAATAAAATGTTACAGAGCATCTTAAGAATAAATTCAGTAACAGAATGTCAATTTGTAGTCCAGGCAATGGTTTTTCCTACCCTATAACAATCATAATAACAACAATATCATCCTTGTTAAATTGTGAACTGAGCTAACCCTTAGTCACAGTTTGTACCAAGATGCCTTAGGAACTTGGTACACTAGAATGTAATTGGTTTTCATACAATATCTGGTATTGGTCTGCCTAAAAAAGGCTTTTATATTTTTGAAACTGGAGTAAAATACTCCTTAAAACCTTTCTCATTCCTTCTTCCTTTTTCTTTTCCATCTCTATATCTCTTTCTCAAATGATTGTAGAACTCACATTTTCTTTCACTTTTCTTACGAAGATTAAGGCATTTTCCCTCATCTCATGGAATCCCATAGCCAGAATCGTTTACCATAAACCTACAGTTTTGGTGACCCAAACGTCACGTACCTTTTCTTCACATGATCACCAAATAACTTGAGAGTAAGGGAATATCATTATTGCTCGTAGGAAGTGTCTTAATGCTTAGTTCTTAAAATGACTACCAACTTGCTACAAGTTACCTTTGACATCTCGTGTTTTTGTGTTTTTCCACTTCCTGTATACCTTCTGGTGCCGTTTATGTGGTCATAGGGATCGTATAAACTATATAGAGACTGTTCCTACTTGAGTGTTGGGCAATGTGAAAAAAAGTTACTATTATGGATGACTGATTTTGGAAACTAAAGCTTTTCCCTCTTATTGGTATCATATTGCTCTTGAATTAGAAGCATCCAGATCAAATCTCAAATACACTTATTGACCACACAGAAACTCCCAAAAACCACTTGTTGATCTAATCTCTCCACCATTAACTCCTTTAAGGTACATGAATAATTATATAAAAATTCAAAAGTTTGACAAAGCCATAGGTTCGAACCAAATAAATGCACCTATACTTGAAAAAAGATAAAACAAATACAAAAAAAAAGTTAATATTAGCCAGTAAATTATCCAAAATTATAGATATAATTCTCCTATTTGAATGACTCTGACCTAACTAATCAACAAATAGCTTCTAGTTTAATTTCCTGCCTGTGTATGATAAAATCGACTGCAAAACTGATGGACACACAAGTAAAAAACAGAACTTTGACAAAAAATTGAGCATTGGGTATCAGTTATTGAACATTCAAGAAATACCCAAATCATCTTACAGATTAAAAGATCAAACTTTGACCGTAGATAAGGAAATCAAGAACAAAGAACAAAAAGGAGATTGTTTGATAAAGAGAAAAGGAGAGAGCTTACGGAAACAGTGATCCAAGTAGGCTTCTTCTCTAACTGGTCCAAGACAGATGGGACAGGGGTTTTGATCATTCGGGGGGATCGAAGAATAAGAACAATAGTTACTACTCTCCTCTCCCTCCATTTTCTTCCAACAGCTTCTTCTACAGAACAAACTGGGGGGTATTTGATGTATTGCAGGTTCGGTTTCAACCCTAAAATGACTATGTACCACCACATTGTTAGAACCACATCACTCTGAGAGCCACCGTGGACCCATTGTTTACAAATCACATCATACGTTACTTTGCAAGTTTAGAACTCATTCAAATGTTGTTACAAAGGACTCTAGAAATGAATGCACGCCTAGGAGAGATTAGATATGGGTATCTGCATAGACATGACCTTAATGGTTTGGGTCTAGAATTGAACCGAACCGACTCGATTTCGGTTCAAGTCCGGTTCTTGGTATTCAGAACAGAATCTCATATATAGTTGTGCAAAATATTTTCCATAAGAAAGCAGGAAAATGAGATGCCACAAATGAAAATTATAAGGTTTTCTAATTATTTTAGTCCCATGTTGAGGAAAAGCCAAAAAACATAAACTTCTAACTTCTACTTCTATGAAAGGACAAAAAGAAATCTCTTAAAAAATTACACACTGTTGGGCCTTCCTATAGTTTAAATGGGTCTGTTGATTTAAACTCACCTCTTTGCCATGCCTAGAAGAGATTCGAAAGAAATCAAATTTTTAGTTATCTATTTACATTTGTTGCTAAGTGTTGATCTAAGCAAATACAATTATGTGTCCGCAGAGTTGATTTGCAGGCTCTCACTCACGTAACACTCTCAAACTGATTTTCACTTTTATTTTCTTTTTTTTAACTTAAAGTTGTTTGGAGCTTTTCTATCATAATCTCAGAAGAATGTCTAATGGGATTCACAAAATACTATGGGGGTATGATACAAGAATTTGTAATACCAACAAACTTAATGCGAGTTCAAATATCAAACGAACATTCTAAGGTACTTCCAATAGACAAAACCTGTAATACAATGAAACATAATTTGTTTTGAAATATGAATTATTGTGAATATAATCAGAACTTTAGAAGCGAAAAATCGGAACCATTTTGGCAATGGGTTTCTGATGCAGGACATCAACAGTTTTAGAAAATCCAGTTTTAGGAAGTATGACAAAATAGGAAGTTCAACAAAATAGGAACTCCTATTTTATCACATCAACAGTTTTAGGAAGTTCGACAAAATAGGAACTCCTATTTTATCAACTCAACAGTTTTAGGAAGTTCGACAAAATAGGAACTCCTATTTTATCAAACATATGATTTTCTTTTTGGTCTTTGACCGTACGTAGGATTTCTAATTTTTCTTTCTTTTCCGACTCCTTGTCAAAGTCGGTTATTTAGCTTTGAGTAGTATAAATAGAGAGGGATATCAACATGTAAGGAACATCTTTTATCAAACAATCAAATAAACAATTTTATCCCTCAAACCCCTTGTTATTATTACAATTTTCTTCTTATCGCATCTCCTTCGTCTCTTCGCATCCCCAACGATATTTATATCGTCTTCTTCAACTTACACGTACTACATCAATTGGTATCAGAGCCAGTGAATTTTGAGGTTCTTACCTCGAAATCGATTTTTCCCCGCTTCCGCAACACACCATTCCAAAAAAAAAAAAAAAAAAAAAAAAAAAAACCATCCACCCATCTCGACCTTAAACCAACAATGGGAGAAATCACTATGGAGACCATCGATGCAAAACTTGCAAAGCTTTCAGAAGATTTGACGGTGTCAATGGATAACAAAATTGCACCGTTACAAGCCGACATCAATGGTATTCAAAATCAGCTAGCATCGCTTCTGAAGCTTCTCAATATGGAAGACAAGGTGTCTGTTCATCAACGTGAAAGAAAAGCTTCGTCAACTAATGACAGTAAAATCGATTCTGCAACTTCCATCCGGAGACATGACAAGAATTCTTTCGCGCACAATAATGATATTCCGAAAGAAATCATGAAGGAGTTCAGTACCAAGTATCAACATGAAAGTTTTATCGGCTTGCCAAAAAAGATGACTTCGGTTTTTCTGATCGATAGTGACGATAATGATTTGATCGAAGATGATCAGGAAAAGCGATGGACGGATGAAAGACGTCTCAGATCGGGACAGAGTCCCTACGGTGCTTTACCGGAATACAAGTTAAAAGCGGATATTCTGAATTTCACCGGAAATTTCAAAATCGAAGCGTTATTGGATTGGTTTTATGAGGTCGAAGCTTTCTTCCAATTTATGGAAGTTTCGGATCATTCTAAAGTAAAACTTGTTGCGCGTTTTAAGGCAAGCAAGACAAAATTGATTTTCTGCTTTCTGGAGAAAGAGAAAACTGAGGCTTCAACCAATAAGACATATGGTACCCTTGCGAACAATCTTACATTTATAAGGACATTTGCTTCCAGAATACTGGTTCCAAAGTATTACATTTGGCCTGTTAATGCTGGACAGTACCTACTACCTCCTACGTCTCTTGTCTCAGACGCGCATAAGGAAGGCCTGGAAGTTTTTGCATTGAAGTTCATGAATGACGTACCAATGAATGGACCACCTCTCAGTTACAATTATAGTTGTGACCCCATTAAAGAAATATTGTCTTTCATCGACAATGGTAACTTTTCTGTTGATGGGGTGTTAACAGACCTTCCTATAACTACGTCAGAAGCCATAGACTGCTTTTCTCACATAGGCAAAAATATTTCCGGAAAAGCACCCAAAATCATATCGCACAATGGAGCTAGTGGTGTCTACCCTGGTTCAACAGATCTTGCTTATAGTCAGGCTGTTGAAGAAGGTGTCGATTATATTGACTGCTCTGTTCAAATGACCAGTGATGCTATCCCTATATGCTCAAGTTCGACAAATCTCCTAGATGCTACTGATGTCATCAAGTCACCCTTCAACAATCTATCCATTGCTGTCCCAGAGATTCAGACTAATCCTGGAATTTTTACCTTCCATCTTACATGGAAAGATATCCAAAGCTTGAGGCCGGCCATATCAAATCCTTTTTCGCTGGACACGTTGTACAAGAATCCAGCATACAAAAATGCAGGAAAATTTATATCAGTGGATGACTTTCTGATGTTTGCAAAGAACAAACCACTTGATGGTGTCTTGCTCAGTGTTGAGAATGCAGTATACCTCGCAGAGAGGAAGGGTTTAGGCATAGTCGATGCAGTCCTCGATTCTTTAAACAAATCCATATTTAGCACCCTGACAACTCAGGAGGTTATCATCCAGTCCACCAGTGAAGCAGTTTTGACAAAGTTCAAGGAGCAATCTGGATACAAGCGCATGTACATGGTTGATGATAGCATCAGCAGTGCTGATAATTTAACAATTGAGTACATCAAGAGCCTTGCCGATAATACTCTCTTTGTGAATTTGAAGAAGTGCCCCTTTTTCTCAAATAAAGTCATCTTCTTAGGGTATATTGTCTCGGACATCGGAATTTTAGTGGATGATTCTAAGGTGAATGCCATTGCCGATTGGCCTACACCTAAATGCATTCGTGATGTTCGAAGTTTTCATGGGTTGGCATCTTTCTACAGGCGTTTTGTTCGAAATTTTAGTTCAATTGCTGCCGGTCTTACCGATTGTTTGAAACGAGAAAAGTTTGAATGGACAGAAGAGGCGGATAAGAGTTTCAATGCTCTTAAAGAAAAATTGTGTCGTACTCCAGTTCTTGCTATGCCGAATTTTGATAAACCATTTGAAATCGATTGTGACGCTTCGATTATCGGTATTGGTGCGGTTTTATCTCAAGGGGATCATCCGGTTGCTTATTATAGTGAGAAAAATTCTGATGCTTGGAAGAAGTGGTCTACTTATGAATTAGAATTAATTGCTCTTGTGCAAGCTCTAAAACAGTGGCATACTTATCTTGTTCATCGAGAATTCATCGTTAACACTGACAATCACGCTTTGAAATTCTTGACTACTTCAGACAAGGTAAACAGAATGCATGATCGTTGGTTATCGACCATCAACAAGTATACTTTTTCGGTTCGGCATAAGAGTGGAAAGTTGAATCAAGTTGCTGATGCTTTGAGTAGACGTGGTCATCTACTTGTGACTATTCGGAATGAGAGTTTGGCCTTTGATTATCTGAAGGATCTTTATGGTGAAAATGAGAGTTTGGCCTTAGATGACGATTTCAAGACTATGTGGGAAAAATGTCGTTCTCTTTCGCATGGTACAGATGATTTCTTAATTCAAGATGGTTTTCTTTTCAAAGGTAATCGTCTTTGCATTCCCCACGGTTGTTTCAGTCTACATCTTATTCGTGAATTACATGGGGGAGGCCTTGGAGGACACTTTGGCCTTGATAAAACAATTGCTCTTATGGAAGAAAGATATTTTTGGCCTTCTTTGAAGCGTGATGTTCAAAGGTTTGTCCAAAGGTGTATGGTTTGCCAAAGATCTAAAGGAACTATTCAGAATACCGGTCTCTATACTCCACTACCAGTTCCAGATGCACCTTGGGTTGATGTTAGCATGGATTTTGTGTTAGGCTTACCTCGTACTCAAAGAGGTAATGATTCAATTATGGTTGTGGTTGATCGTTATTCCAAGATGGCACATTTTGTGGCTTGTAAAAAGACCACAGATGCTTCCAATATTGCATACTTGTTTTTCAAAGAAGTGGTTCGTTTACATGGTGTTCCCAAGTCAATAACTTCTGACAGAGATACAAAATTTTTGAGTTACTTTTGGAAATCGCTTTGGATGCGTTTGGGGATTACATTACCATTTAGCACTACTTGTCATCCTCAAACCGATGGACAAACAGAGGTTGTGAATCGTTTTTTAGGAAATTTGATTAGAGCAAAGATCGGCGACAAAGAAAAACAATGGGATATTCTTCTTCCACATATGGAATTTGCTTTCAATACTTCAGTGAATCGCTCTACTGGTAAGACGCCTTTTGAAATTGTCTATTCTAAGGTGCCCCATCATGTTCTTGATCTCATAGTACTTCCAAAGCTTCGGGATTCTCATGCCAAGGCAGACAATATGGTGGATAAAGCTTCTCAAATCCATCATGAGGTAAAATCAAAGCTTGCAGAGTCTAATGCCAGGTACAAAGAAGATGCCGATAAACATAGGCGTTTTCAAGAATTCAAAGAAGGAGAGTTAGTCATGATTCATCTTCGCAAAGAACGATTTCTCGTGGGCACTTACAACAAGACAAAGATGAAGAAATATGGCCCTTTCCAGATTTTGAAGAAAATAAATGACAATGCATATGTCATTGATCTTCCTGCTGAATGGCATATCTCCAACATTTTCAATGTTCAAGAAATTTTTACGTTTCATGACGATACTGAGGCCATGGTAGGTGATGACAACTCGAGGACGAGTTTTTCTAAAGAAGGGGAGCCTGATGCAGGACATCAACAGTTTTAGAAAATCCAGTTTTAGGAAGTATGACAAAATAGGAAGTTCAACAAAATAGGAACTCCTATTTTATCACATCAACAGTTTTAGGAAGTTCGACAAAATAGGAACTCCTATTTTATCAACTCAACAGTTTTAGGAAGTTCGACAAAATAGGAACTCCTATTTTATCAAACGTATGATTTTCTTTTTGGTCTTTGACCGTACGTAGGATTTCTAATTTTTCTTTCTTTTCCGACTCCTTGTCAAAGTCGGTTATTTAGCTTTGAGTAGTATAAATAGAGAGGGATATCAACATGTAAGGAACATCTTTTATCAAACAATCAAATAAACAATTTTATCCCTCAAACCCCTTGTTATTATTACAATTTTCTTCTTATCGCATCTCCTTCGTCTCTTCGCATCCCCAACGATATTTATATCGTCTTCTTCAACCTACACGTACTACATCAGTTTCAAAACAGCGCTTTTAAGGCAAATGCTAAACAAGGGAAACAAATTTCAAACTGTGAACCAACGCCACCGGATTGTTGATGGTGTTTTAAATGCTGCATTTCTTCTTCTCTTTTTTGGTACATCTCTCATTCAAACCTTTTTTTTGAATGGATATCAAGGAACCAACATCAATATCAACATGGGGGCATTTTTATTTTGCTTTTTCCATTTTTAAACATGTTGTTTTTGGTTGTAAATTTCTTTCAAGCTATCCATATATGTGCATGGCTCTCCAATATTCTTTAGCGCCATTTAAGACAATGTTAGCTAATCTTCTTCCTTCTTTAATGTTTGCTACTCTTCTTCCTTCTTTATTTCTCAAAGCCCTTCCCCCTCACAAACTCAGTTATAAACTCAAGAGCTAGGAGCAACTCCAGAGTAGTGAAGGTTATGGCTAGCAGAATGTGTCGAGTTGTAGGAAATATCATGGTTATCCTAACTATCTTATTGTTTTTATCTGGTAGTGTTTCCTTATTCATATCTTTCCTCTACATGAGGAGTGATGTTGGCAACACATTGGAGTCGCCAATTTCTATGGAGGTTGATCATTCTTTAATTATATGTATAGCATTTCAAAATTTTGTAGAAATTGCATAAAAAAATTGGTCCATTTTGTGGTGTCCGGAAGATCAAGACAGATAAACCACACTGAAGTTCAGATGACCCCCCTGCTCAATATTAGCGCAACAGTAAAGATCTTGTATCCGCCACCTAAACACTTCGGAGTCCATGTTTCAGTGACCATCATCGAACTCTACTATTTCCATCTGAAGTGTGCCTATGCTCATGTGAGTTTCAAATGTCTCCTTGCTCTTTTCTTGTTATTCACAGTCATCTAAATTGACTTATGAGACTGTCATGCTTGTCGCATAGATTGAGAAGTTATATCTGCCTAAGAAGAGCGCACAAATTGTCTCAGCATTCATGGAAGGAAAGGTGTCTCCCCTGTATGTGTTTGGTGGGGATGACAGTCTGATCATGCCCCTCAACCTCACATTGATCGTGCAGATCAGGTCATACGTTAAGGGATTTGGGTTAGAAGGACGATGTGCCATAAGACAAAAACATTCCAATTTCGCCATCAACCACAACCTTCTGGGCATGCCACTCAATCTTAAGGATTTTCGTCCGACAACCATCTTGAGACAATTTCCATGCCCAGATGATGAAAGTCTCAAGCAAGTTCCCTGGCAATTTACTGATCAAGTTTAGGAGGAGAGTGTAGGAAATGGTTGTTCGAATGTTCACATTGTTGTATGAGTTTGTAATCAGTGGGTACATATTTATGGAGTCGAGAGGATCGCAGTAGAAAGTATAACTCATTATTTTGTTTTATACAAATCTAGTTAATGAATGACAGATAATGATAGTGTTAGGAGACTTCAGTATCCTAGCATTTGAATTGTAGGCATTTGGTACATTCGAATATGATTGAACTCAAACCGAGTAAAACCACAACCAATTTCGAAGATGTCACAGCAATCAAAACCATATAAGCACAAATCTTCTCACCTATTTATCGGCAGGGATGCTGAGTTGACATTGACGTCAACATTATAGTAGTACAATTGGGTGTTTGGTGATCCAAACCTTGTCAAGTCAACTAAATTGTGAAAGTTGATGAAATGTATTTTCTGTTTGCCATTACTTACTATCAATGCTTTTACTGCAATAGCAGCCTCGGGCACACCATTTGAACATTTCACGGTGCAAATTAACGTGTATCACATTAATGTAGATGTTAAATGATGGGTAGTATTCCCTACCTAACAATCCATGGATGAGCTAGCGCGTCTATTGTGGATGCTCTAAATTCTAAATGGTTATCGAAGTCATAGTCTCAACATTTAGAAGACTCGGGCAATAAAATACTTTAGGCACTAGTGCCTCATAAGTCAAAAATCAAAATTAGAATCATTTTTGGCTGAGGGTGCTTTTAAAGCAAACTGTGTTAAGGGTTCCATACATGATTTTTTGATTGCTGCATTTCCTCCTATTCAGTGCAAGTTTTGTTACTTTTATTCTGCTATCAATTCAATGGGTCTTAAGAGCTAGTGCGAAAACTTAAAATGTGGTCATTCCACACAAGACAAGGGGTAGAGCCAATAAAATGAATTAATATCATCGAGGCTCACCCTTTTTTTTTTTCCATTTCCATACATGCGTTCATAGTTCATCTCTTTCCGCCTCACCACCAACATATGGATATGGAGCATGGCACTAGTGGCTCATTCTCTATCTCCATACAGGCATTCTTGTATTTAATCTTCATTCTTCATTTCTCAAATCCACTTTCTCTCTTCTCACACTCAATAAACAAACTCCCAGAGTAATTAAGATTCATTGCTGGCACAATGTACGTTGATGTGCATCTATTCTTGGATTCATGGTTTTTATAGTTTACTTTGTTTGGTTAATTATCATCATGAGTGGCAATGAAGGTTCATTTCTATATAACTCACTTTGTCCATAACGAGTATAAAAATATGTGGTGTTTTTTAATTTATTTTTATTTTTCATTGATTAACCATGTCATCGTGCTTGAGAGACTAAGCGGAAAAATCACTCGTGCTATATTTAATGCAACAATAAATATTTTATAGGGGTATTTACCATTTAGCTTCCATTAATTCAGGTGTAACCCTAGATGGGTGCTTGATGATACACCAAAACGTCATTTCATCTACACTGTACACGTGTGATGATGATCTCAAGGAATAACATGCCCAAACATCAGTCTAGCATTGATACGGCCCAAATGACATCAAGCCCGCGAAGTGCAGTCTGTCATCCAAACCCGAATTGCTACAGCCGGCTAAGCCCACACGTCTCACAATTATCCCCAATACCCGTAAGATCTATTAAGGCAAGTATCTCGTGGATCAGCTTCGGACGGGAAAATCAACAGTACTTTGTTTCCAACTAAGAAGCAAATACCAAAGTATATGTCGTACATGAAAACTTCCACCTATGGACAACACTCCAATTGGACTCCTCATTAGAGAAGGATCTCCAGGGAAATCTCTTTCCCTAAACTACGCCACCAATGGCCTGGTCGAACCAGGACTCCAGCACTATAAATAAGACAGAAGGTATACCAGATGGTAGCAACAAGGTCTACCGGCAATGGAGACGTGGCAGAAATTCCAGACTCTCGAAGTAATAGAACGTCGCACGCTCCGGCGCCACTGCAACCACGGGAGGATTCCTTGCAAACCCCCGTACCGGTGGTAGCTATCGCACACCCAAGGGCGAATCTACTGTCAATTCATATACAACAGATCCTGCAAACAATGAAGACACTCAAATCCATAAAGTCGGATGAGACGTTGAGGGCATACATCACGCGCTTCAATGACGAGTTGACTCTCATAAGCGGTTTTAACGACGCGACAACCATCGCAGCCTGCACCAATGGTTTGAGGAATGACAAGTTTTATAACTTCCTAACTTTGGACCCCCCCCCCCCTCGTCGAACATGGCGGACTTGCTGAAACAAACACATGATTACATTGTTTTAGACGAAAAACGGACCGCCAGGAAGAAGGCGGAGTCCGAGGAGAAATCCTTTGTCCCTTTAGACGAGAAAGTAAGGGACGAACCGGCGGGCACAATACATGTCCTTCATAGGGCACACTTCAAATACGAACAATCAAACAGGTCCCAAAAAAGGGCCCTAAGGGTCCGAGCGATATGCAACAACCAACAAGTACCACGCGCTTGAAGCCACGACCCTCCTATATCACTAGCCTTTACGGACAAAGACCTCCGGGGCGTCCAACTTCCACATAATGACGCTCTGGTAATCACGATCTCCTTAGCAAGCTAAGAAGTAAGGATATCCTTGGTGGACCCTGGGAGCTCATTGAACGTTCTATTCCTTTGCACATTTCGCAATATGCAACTAAAGAAAGAGATCCTAACTTCTGATGATTGATTTCAGTGGCAAAAAACGCTTCCCAATGGGAAAGATACAACTAATAGTAGTCGCGGGAAAACCACTGTTTCAGGAGTTTATAGTGATCGACGCACCGTCCGAGTATAACACTGTTATGGGGAGGCCCTGGCTCCCCCAGATGGGAGCAGTAGTTTCCACTCTGCACCAATGCATCAAGTACCCAGTCAATCAAACAGTTGGTACCATACTAGGCGACCAAGCAGTGGCTAAAGAACGCCAATACGTGACCCTGCAGTAGCCTGATAATCTTCAGCTGGCGTCTAAGCCTGCGGCCAGGATATCTCTTAATCTCGCCAAATAAGTTGGGATATAGCAACCAATCTCGGACGACGAAGCTCCAGTGAGCCCTCGAGACAGACCCAGAAACCGTTACGATTTACCTTGACAACCCTCTCAATAGTAGAGTCGTTCAGATAGGTTCTTGCTTAAGCAAAGAGTTGGCGGAGCAGCTGATAAAGATACTACAGCAGAACCAGGACGTCTTCGCCTGGAAGATGCGAGACATGGTGGGAATCGATCTGTAAGTGATCACTCATTGCCTAGAGGTGGACCCCACGAGGAAAACCATAGGGCAAAAAAGGCCCATGGCGTCTGAAAGAAAAAAATAATCAACGAGGAGGTACAATGGTTACTCAACACATACATGATCAAGGAAGCGCGATACCCGGAATGGCTGGCAAACACCGTACTGGTAAAAAAAATAGGAAGTGGAGAGTTTGCGTAGACTACACAGACTTAAACAAGGCGTGCCTAAAAGACAACTTCCCACTTCCCTGCATCGATCATATCGTGGACGCCACATCCAGATATAGCCTCCTGAGCTTCATGGACGCCTACTCGGGCTACAACCAGATATTAATGCACCCCCCAGATCTAGAAAAAAACATCTTTCATAACTGAGAGAGGAATGTACTACTATAGAATGATGTCGTTCAGCTTGAAGAAGGCGGGTGCGATGTATCAACGATTGGTGAACCGAATGTTCAAAGAGCAAATCGGTAGGAACATGGAGGTCTACATAGATGATATGATGGTCAAGAGCCTCCGCAGCCCCGACCACATAAAAGACCTCAACTAAGCATTTAGTCAACTCTGAAGGTATCAGATGAAACTCAACCCATAAAAGTGTACGTTCAGAGTCGAGTCAGGGAAATTCCTAGGTTACATAGTAAACCTAAGGGAATCGAAACAGATTCTGGCTCTTCTCGACTTAAAACCCCTCGCTAACGTTAGAGACATTCAGAGCCTGACTGAGAGGGTGGCAATACTCAACAAGTTTATATCCAAATCATCCGAAAAATGTCTTCCTTTCTTCAAAATACTAAGAGGATGCAAAGGATTTTCATGGGATGAAGAGTGTGAACAAGCCTTCCAGAATCTGAAGGAGTACATGTGGAGCCCCAAATTGCTCTCAAAACCGGCAATAGGAGAAACACTTTACTTCTAATTGTTTGTCTCCAAGCATGCCATCAGTTCAGACCTTGTGCGTCATGACCGGGGAATCCAAAGACCACTGTACTCTGTACTACTCCAGCAATACCTTCGTAAAAGCAGAGGCACACTACCCAGACTTGGCAAAATTAGCGCTGGTACTGGTCATATCCTCGGGGAAATTGAGGCCTTATTTTTAGGCCCACTCTATAACAGTTCTGACCAAGCACCCGTTCCGCACGATACTGCACAAGCCAAAGTTATCCGGCAGGATGGTGAAATGGTTGGTAGAACTCAGACAGTTTGACATAAGCTATGCCCCAAGAACCGCCATCAAAGCCCAAGCACTGGAGGACTTCATCGTCGAGTTTACTGGCGGAGAGGAACCAAGGGCAAACCTTCAAGCCCAAGATTCAGACAATCAAGGATGTACCTTGCATTGTGATGGGTCATCAAAAGAGAAAGCAAGCGGAGCTGGAATCACCCTCCGCTCCCCAAGCGGTTTCACCCTCGAGAAAGTCGTCAGGTTCGATTTTCCCACTTCGAAAAACGAAGCTAAATTTGAGGCCCTCGTATTCGGCCTAAAGCTAGCAAATGGGACCGGGATAGATCAGCTAACAGCGTATAGCGACTTAAGACTGGTAGTCAATCAGGTAAAAGGAGAATTCAATAGTAAAGATTCCTGCATGATAGCCTACCGCGGAAAGGTACTCCGCGCAATAAGTGGGTTCAAGAGATGTGAACTCTTACAATGCCCCCGAGACGACAATAAAAGAGTTGATTCACTGGCCAAGGAAGCCTCAACCTCGGCAGAAGTCTCGAACTGTCTCATCGAATACCAAGAGCTTTCAAGCCTTGAGAAAAAGAGTCGAGCGATGTTTGTGCCACAAGCACAGAGGTGAGTTGGATGACTCTGATTCTTGAATACATCGAAAGCGGGAGCCCTATAGGCCAAGAAGACCGAAGCCAGAAAACTCAGAAGCAGAACAGCGTGGTACACTCTTTTAAATGACAAGTTATACAATATATCAGCAACCGGACCCCTGCTCTGATGCATGTCCCCCTCCGAGGCAGATTAGGTATTGAGAAAGATCCACGATAGGATATGTGGAAATCATTCGGGTGGGAGAACCCTTGCCCACAAAGCTCTAACCCTAGGGTACTATTGGTCGATGATGCAACAAGATGCCAAAGATACTATCCGCAAGTACGACAAATGCCAGAGGTTCACGCCATACATGCACATGCCTGCCCAACCATTGACACTAATGAATAGTCCATGGCCATTCGCGCAATGGGGGATGGATATCGTCGGGCCGCTTTCAGCATCAACTGGTAAAAAGTTTCTTCTTGTGGCAGTCGACTATTTCACCAAATGGGTCGAAGCAGAGCCCCTATCAAAGATAGGGCAAATCCAAATAGTGAAGTTTATATGGTAACCATCGTCTGCAGGTTTGGCATCCCCAGAGTATTGGTCAGCAATAACGGAACTCAATTCGATGGTAGCAAGGTTAAAAAAACTATGTGAAAGTCTGAACAACAATCACCATTTCTCCTCGCCAGGGCATCCACAAGCCAAAGGCCAAACAGATGTTACTAACCGAACGATCTTGGAAGCGGTCAAAAGAAAGCTTGACACAACCAAGGGAAAATTAGTTTAAGAGCTATCAGGAATACACTGGGCCTATTGGACAACAAAGAACCCCGACCAAAGAAACACCTTTCGCCCTAGCTTATGGGTCAGAAGCCATGGTTCTGGGGAAACACGAAATGCCTACCTTTCGAATTGAGGAGTTCAGAGCAAATGATAATGACGATGCCTTGCGCGTCGGACTAGACCTCCTCGAGGAAAAACGAGATCAAGCTTCAATCGAAATAGCTGCCTACCAGCAGCGAATAACACAATACTACAACAAGAAGGCAAGTCACCTGAATTCAGAGTGGGAGACTGGGTACTTCGAAAAACCCAGTAGAACACCAAAGAAGCGGGTGCAGGAAAGCTAAACTAGAATATGGAAGGGCCCTATAGGGTGACCAAGATCAACAGGTCAGGTACGTATGAGTTGAAAGACGTGAATGGTGACGAACTTAAACGACCGTGGAATGTAGATGATATTCACATAATTATTACATAATATATCCCTTAATTTATATATGTTAGTGTTTCAATTATTATATTTTATAATAATTATTTCGTTTTCATGTCTTTGTAGGAATTTGAGCGTGAACGATGAAATCGTATTAAGGTGACAATTTAAGGAATTACAATTGGTCGATTCTAGCGGTGGTACAAAGTAGAGGGACACATATCTAAACCTAACCCTAATAAACCTTGGACCACTTAATTTAACCGAAGCCCAAACCAAAAAATGCTAACCTAAAAACCCAAGCCCAAGATAATAGGAGAACCCTATTTAGCTCCCCCCATCTTAGATAAAGGATCTCTCCTCCTTTTCCTCGCTTCTTCCACGTTCCTTCTCCCTTCCTCTCTTTTCCAGCCACCACACCAATCCACCCTGCCGGCAATCCTCGCTCGATAGGAGAGCCGGCAGTGCGATAATCCCGCCATCACCCTTCATCTCGTCATATCTCTCTCGTTCTCCCAGCCAAACCTCTTCCTTCATCCCACTGAAACAGGGGTGTGACAACCCTGTTTCACGTCATCACGCCACACAGCCACCACCACCACCGTCACTAACCACCGTGAAACAGGGGCGTGACAACCCTGTTTCACGTTACAAACCTCGCCTCGCCACCGAAACAGACCACCACCCTCCTCGTCCCCCACCATCAGCCGCCACCTCCTCTCTCTGTTCCATCATTCACGAACCGCCGCCATCCACCATCAGACGCACCACCACCGCGACAGGAGCAGGGTGCTCCCTGTTTCTCCTCCTTCACGAACCGCCGCCACCCCTGTTTCTCCCCTCTCTCGGCCTCCTTCCTGTTTCCCTATCTATTTCTCACTGTTTCTCTCTCTCTCTCACGACCACCGTTGCAACCAGACCAAGCAACCACCTCCATCACCGCCGCGAAACAGAGCTCGCGACAGAGCACCGTCCCTGTTTATTTTTCTCTCGTCGTTTCCTCTTCTCGTTCTTCCCTCACCCTTTCTCTGTCTCTTGCAGGTAACGGATCCAGTAGGAGGAGCGAGGAGCGAAGCAGCAGACGCGGCACAGAGCGCTGCTTTTCGGGCGGGAGAAAACTGATTTGAAAATCAGTTTTCGTTATTTGCACCCCGGTGTTCACTCTGAGCCACCACATTCGCATTGATGACTTTCACCTCCATTGATGCTGTGATGACTTTCACCTCCATTGATGCTGTGACCACCGCTACCATGGATAGCTAAACCCTTCGCCAAGGCTACGATGAAACCACAGGATTTCCTAGAGTTTGTGTATTTAAATTTATTATTTTCTTTATGCTTGAACGTTAAACACATTTGATTTCTGATTTTCAATAATTTGCTTTCACCGATTATATCCTGATTAATTATCTAGACTAGTCGGTAGTTAGAAGTACCCTTTGTGAAATTCAAAGTCTGATTTAATCAATTAATCTGAATCTGTGATTGTGTGTGCCGTAAGAAGACACGCAATGCTAGGGGTTTAGGATTAGTTAAAATGAACCTGTGATTGTGTGTGCCGTAAGAAGACACACAATGCTAGGGGTTTATACCTTTGCTGAAATCAATTGCGAACTTAGATTAATCTTTAGGTTAGTCATGTTAATTCTTGAAAACAATAGTTTGGATTACACAAATCTCAAAGAACCTGTGGTGGAGTCAATGCCTTGGTTTCCCTTCTCATATTCTTTAAAACTTTCTATTTTGTTTTTTTTAATTTTATTTTTAGTTTAGATATTTTAATTGCTGTAACCCCAATTTAAATTAGTTTAAATCAACTCTAAAATTTAATTGCAACCACAGTCCTTGTGGGATCGACCTGTACTTGCCATTGTCTACCAGTTAGACACTGTGCACTTGCAGTTATTACAAGTGGGTTGAATTAACCTATTTATTTAGGTTAGTTAAATCTGCATCAAGTTTTTGGCGCCGTTGCGGGGGACTGTAACGGTGTAATTGAATTCAAGAGTTTATTTTCACTAATTTGTAGTTTAGGTTAATAAAAAAAATAAATTAGGTCAGATATAGATTGCTTTTGCTTTTAGGATAGGCTTGATTTTATTTTTTAGTTATTTCTTTTAAGTCTTAGAAGTTTTGATACTTGTTTTTGTTTTATTTATTTATTTATTTATTTATTTATTTTTGCAGGTATTAACAGGTAGGAAGCATATATTACAGGTTGCATATATAAAAAAAAAAAAAAAGCACAGGGTTTGAATTGTTTACAGGTTGCTATCGCGTGGACACTCTCAGAAGTTGGCGAGCCGTCAGGTGGACGGTGCTTCTGATCGACGTCAACTCGACTTCTACCCGGCGTCGCAAGTAACCCAAGAGAGGTTCACGCCGGAGGTAACTTCTTCCCACCGCATCTGCACGCGGTTTCTGAGTGGATTACTGTGTGTTTAATTTGCTTGTTTTGTTTTTAGCTAGAATTGCATGCAAATTTGAATAGATTGAGGATATTTCTGATGCTGTAAAATTCTGTTCTCTCTCCCGCGGATAGGTTAACCACCATCTATTTTAGGGTTAGGGACCTAAGCCCTCACTATTAAAATTTGTAGCAAGATAAATTAGGACAAGACGCTCATAGGACCCATCTTTTGAAACTTGAAAGTTTAAAGTAGTCAAGTGAAGGAACATATCCAATCTTGGAATAGTTCTGAAACTGGCATTACACTTTAAGCTGGAGGTAGAAAAGGAGGTAGGAGCAATTAGATTTCAGGATATTTTTGATGCTGGGAAACTCCGTGCTCTCTCCCGCGGATAGGCTAATTAAAATGGATTGCAGCCCTTGATTAGTAACAACCATAGGTAATAAAAAGGAGTGCTTGTAGGGATTACCAGACGTTACAGCCTCTACCTAGTAAATTAGTTTCTCACGAGATTAATTTGCTTCGTAGAAACCTCGACTTTTCGTGGGGCTATAACTATCAGCTACGCAGTGCCCGAAGGCAATCTGAATGATTGTATTGCTAGGTACTTATCTAGGGTCGTTTGCCATTTATCTTGCTTGCGCATCATATAGGTCCTGATTAGGTTTTACCATTTTTTTTTTTTTTTTTTAGAGTTAGGTTATCTTCATATATAGAGTAGGCTTGCATAATTTAAAAAAAAATGAACCTCAATAATTATCCATCTCGCAGGAATGCATTTAATGCCATGCGACAACCTGATTATGCTCCATATTCAGATTATTACAACTCAGGTTCCGCATATTATCTTGACTTCCTCTCCCCTTCTAATGAGGATAAAGACTTTAAGGATTACTTCTCCCCTTCTACCTCGAAGCTTGAAACAGCTCTTATGACGATGACTCAGAAATTAGATGCACTTATGAATTTGACTCAACCCCTACCTCCCACTAATGTTTCATTTGAGGGTTGTGTTGCATGTTCGAGTCCTAGTCATTCTACAACTGATTGTGATTTGCAATATGATTATCCTGAATATTTCGCTGGGCAAATCCATTCTTTTAATGCTAATTGGCGACCTGGTTATAATTCAAAGTTCAACTATTACAGCCCTGATTTCGCCAATAATCAAAATCTCTCTTGGGCTCATCACTCACACCAAGGAGGACATATTTTCTCTCAGGCTCCTCAATACCCTAATCATGTTATGCCCCACCATAACCAAGTTCCTCCATCCAACACATCAAGTTTAGAGGAAACGATTAATCAACTTTTGCAGCGCTCAGCAAGTATAATTGATCAGAATTCTAAGGACATATCTGAGTTGAAAGCCACGACTCAAAGACTTGAGATAGTTGTGGATCATACTACTGGTGCATTATCTGAAAGTGAGTTAGGAAGAGTTCCTAGTCACTCTATTCAAAATTCAGAGGGTCAATTCATAATTGGTAACACATCGGAATCTGAGTCAAATGATGTTTTTGCAGATAATGTGATCGCAACTACTTTTCTTCCTGACCCATTTCCTTCCCCACATTTTCATGAAGATCCACTCGACATATGTCTTCCTAGTGACTCATGCATAGAATCAAACTGTGAACAGTCTTTAGAGTCTCCCCTTGACTGTTTTCATGATACACATGACCATTTAGAGGCTTGTTTGACTCATTCTAGTTTAGACTTTGATGTTGATGATTCCATTAGGGAAGTCAATGATTTGCTTGACTCAGTCCCCATTGTGGATCCTAGTTATAAATGGAAGTCTAAAGTGGAGCCTCTTCCACTCAGTGAGTCAAAACTAGTCCCATCAGTTGAGCCACCTGAGCTTGACCTTAAACAATTACCTGACACCCTCAGGTATGCGTTTTCAGGTACTGATGATACTTTGCCTGTTATTATTTCATCTATATTGAATTCAAAACATGTTGTCCCAAAGAAGTCGGGAGATATATTTAATGAGAGACTACATGCCATAGGTAGTGCTAATTCTAGGTTTGGGGGTGTTGTTGCGTCGTCTAACTCATCATCTTGGTGTAATCCATTTTGTTACGATGAACCTGTACCACCCGATATATTTATAGACATACCACTTTCCATCCCTTTCATATTGACTGATGCTACCTATATGGATCCATTGTTTGTAAGAGATGATTTCAATTTTCACCATCCTGATGTGGAAATTATCCAATCTTCTGATTTGGAACCAGACTTAGGATGTTCCATTTTAGGAGTAAGGGATGATCCTTTGTTGCATATCACTACTTGTGACCTATTCATGTTTAAGATCCCTATTGACTTCCAAGGAATGCGAGCTTCTTTACCATTTCTATATGATTTTAGATGGTGTCCTTGCAGCTTTTGGGATGTGCTAGTATATCTTGTGTCGCATGTGGTTGCTATTTTTGAGTGGACTGATCCTCAACTTTTCAGGTTGTTGGTATACGATTCCTTAACCCTTTTGACTCGTTTCTATCATAGACTAGGTTTGGAGGTGAATGCTCCCTATGTTCTTCCTCGTCACTTCATGATATATCATTCATGAGGGAGAATATATGTCGGGCTGACGACGTTAAACCAAGCGCTCCTAGGAGGCAGCCTAGCTTCAGTTGTGTCATGATGGTTAGTCTGGATTGATTTTCGAGTTCTTTCTAGTTGCATTTCATTCATACTCGTTAGCTCCGTAACAATTTTGACTTACAACTGATACATGTAATTTTTTATTTATTTTTAAAATTTTTTCATTTGAGTCCTGTATTGTTTTTATCAATTTATCATGATGAGTCCACAGTTCTTATGTCTCTGAGCGTTCATTGGTGGAAGATTTCGTCGAAATTGGTAAAAACTTTCCCATGGTAATATCACTCTAACTCTCATATTTTATTTTTCCTGCATTTGTCATGATCATCATTTTATACATTGAGGACAATGTTTGGTTTAGGTTTGGGGGTGAGGTTTATGAGTTTTTTCTGTAGTTTTCAAAAATTTGGAACTAAAATTTATTTCACAATTTACTATTGTATTCTACTCAATCTCCATTGAATACATAGTTAATTATGATTGTGTGACAAATTTTCAGTTTGAAAATGCATTCAAAATCTAAGTTTCTTTCCAATGAAGAGGATGTGCTTTCAAGTATGCCTTTAAATTGGAGGAATACATGCTTTCACTTGTCACTTTTATATATCAATAGGAAAACATATGGTTTGATATTATCTTTAAGTTAAATATATTTCATGAGATTTTTTTCAACTCGATTACTTTTTGCACTATAAGCCATATTAGCATGATTTGAAGTTGATGAGTGAGATATGAGCTAGAAAACCTTAGAATAATAGTGGAGACTTAACCCGTGAAAGTTTTGAGTCATTCTTTTCTTTCTGAGTGTTAGATAAATATACTCTAATTTTTCTTGAGTTCGCATTAAGTCGTTGATGATCTCATTATTCTCATTTTTTTTATCAATTGCTTTGAGAATGACATTAAAATTAAATTATTGCACTAGAACTTTTTAGTTTATTTAGTTGAGATGTCATAATACCAACCTGAACTTAAGAAATGATGTAGGCAAGTTTTTCTTAAACCTTTTCTAGCATTTTTACTTACCCACTCATTAGTTCCCTTTTGAAGCCCTTTGAGCCGTTGATAGCCTTTGATTTGTTAACCCCTTATCAATACCCAATTTATCTAAGAATGTATATGGATGAATATTAGTTGGAAATGGGCAATTAGAAAGAGCAGAGTCAAATATACCATGAGTCCTCAGTGTTGAAACATTCTATTGAGTAGAAGAGGAAAAGCATGTAGTTGAAAAAAAAAAAAAAAAAAAATGAAGAAAGTAATTGATGGTTAGAACATTGATTTACTCTTCATAGCCCTTGTGTTAGTTTAATGGGTGTATACATTCTTAGAGATTTTTCGTATACCTTTTTCCATTCTTTGTTAGCCATTACCTAAGCCTCATTACAACCTATTAAAGTCCTAGTTGATCTTAAGATATGGTTAGTTTCGAAGATGTGGAGATTAAATAAATAAAAACTATGGTGTATGATTTAACATTCTCAAAAGTAATTGATATTCCTGTCCATGAGATCATATTCATTCCATTCTTGAAAAGTCCATTCTTCATATTACTATATGTGAGATGATTGTTTTCCATTATTTACTCTTTTCCTCACATATAAACTGAGTGAAATAACAAATCTCTGAGTATTTTATTGTGAGTGACATGAGAGGTTTGAAGTCAAAACAAACTTTCTAAAGGAGATTTAGTAATTGTTTTACTCTGAAATAAAAAGTTATGTTGATAAGGCCATGCACACACACTTCGAGTTGGGAATAATTGATGAAATTTATTTAACCTTTGGGTATTATTAAATTGTTGTGAGACTCTTTGATATATTGTTGTGAGACTTATAGCTATTTTCAAATTTTTTTGGCAATTAAATTCTTACTCTGAGGATAATAGACTGAGTTACCATGTTTTGGAAATTTATGAGTCATAATGTTTGTGGGTAACATTTCTGGAAACCCTCACGAGACTATAACTCGTCCACTAGAGGTAATCTAGGGGTTTAAAGCCTTATTGCACGTTTAAGGTAAGTGCAACCGATGACTCCTGCGAAAGTGAGTTAGATTTTATTTTTATTGTTTTGCTCGAGGACTAGCAAAATATAGGTTTGGGGGTATTTGATATTCACATAATTATTACATAATATATCCCTTAATTTATATATGTTAGTGTTTCAATTATTATATTTTATAATAATTATTTCGTTTTCATGTCTTTGTAGGAATTTGAGCGTGAACGATGAAATCGTATTAAGGCGACAATTTAAGGAATTACAATTGGTCGATTCTAGCGGTGGTACAAAGTAGAGGGACACATATCTAAACCTAACCCTAATAAACCTTGGACCACTTAATTTAATCGAAGCCCAAACCAAAAAATGCTAACCTAAAAACCCAAGCCCAAGATAATAGGAGAACCCTATTTAGCTCCCCCCATCTTAGATAAAGGATCTCTCCTCCTTTTCCTCGCTTCTTCCACGTTCCTTCTCCCTTCCTCTCTTTTCCAGCCACCACACCAATCCACCCTGCCGGCAATCCTCGCTCGATAGGAGAGCCGGCACTGCGATAATCCCGCCATCACCCTTCATCTCGTCATATCTCTCTCGTTCTCCCAGCCAAACCTCTTCCTTCATCCCACTGAAACAGGGGTGTGACAACCCTGTTTCACGTCATCACGCCACACAGCCACCACCACCACCGTCACTAACCACCGTGAAACAGGGGCGTGACAACCCTGTTTCACGTTACAAACCTCGCCTCGCCACCGAAACAGACCACCACCCTCCTCGTCCTCCACCATCAGCAGCCACCTCCTCTCTCTGTTCCATCATTCACGAACAGCCGCCATCCACCATCAGACGCACCACCACCGCGACAGGAGCAGGGTGCTCCCTGTTTCTCCTCCTTCACGAACCGCCGCCACCCCTGTTTCTCCCCTCTCTCGGCCTCCTTCCTGTTTCCCTATCTATTTCTCACTGTTTCTCTCTCTCTCTCTCTCTCTCTCTCTCTCACTCACGACCACCGTTGCAACCAGACCAAGCAACCACCTCCATCACCGCCGCGAAACAGAGCTCGCGACAGAGCACCGTCCCTGTTTATTTTTCTCTCGTCGTTTCCTCTTCTCGTTCTTCCCTCACCCTTTCTCTGTCTCTTGCAGGTAACGGATCCAGTAGGAGGAGCGAGGAGCGAAGCAGCAGACGCGGCACAGAGCACTGTCGCGCTGGAGACGAAGCTCTGAAGAGCGTTGCTTTTCGGGCGGGAGAAAACTGATTTGAAAATCAGTTTTCATTATTTGCACCCCGGTGTTCACTCTGAGCCACCACATTCGCATTGATGACTTTCACCTCCATTGATGTTGTGACCACCGCTACCATGGATAGCTAAACCCTTCGCCAAGGCTACGATGAAACCACAGGATTTCCTAGAGTTTGTGTATTTAAATTTATTATTTTCTTTATGCTTGAACGTTAAACACATTTGATTTCTGATTTTCAATAATTTGCTTTCACCGATTATATCCTGATTAATTATCTAGACTAGTCGGTAGTTAGAAGTACCCTTTGTTGAAATTCAAAGTCTGATTTAATCAATTAATCTGAATCTGTGATTGTGTGTGCCGTAAGAAGACACGCAATGCTAGGGGTTTAGGATTAGTTAAAATGAACCTGTGATTGTGTGTGCCGTAAGAAGACACGCAATGCTAGGGGTTTATACCTTTGCTGAAATCAATTGCGAACTTAGATTAATCTTTAGGTTAGTCATGTTAATTCTTGAAAACAATAGTTTGGATTACACAAATCTCAAAGAACCTGTGGTGGAGTCAATGCCTTGGTTTCCCTTCTCATATTCTTTAAAACTTTCTATTTTGTTTTTTTTTAATTTTATTTTTAGTTTAGATATTTTAATTGCTGTAACCCCAATTTAAATTAGTTTAAATCAACTCTAAAATTTAATTGCAACCACAGTCTTTGTGGGATCGACCTGTACTTGCCATTGTCTACCAGTTAGACACTGTGCACTTGCAGTTATTACAAGTGGGTTAAATTAACCTATTTATTTAGGTTAGTTAAATATGCATCAGTAGAGCACCTCAAAAAATATTATCAATAAATAATATTTGCTTTCACTGAACTTCCACCACCGTTCGTTATAACCAACCCAAAGCCCGACCTACTGAATGCCCAATCAACCCAACGCCTAGTCCGCTGCGGGCATATGATGATGGCCTAGGAAGTGGGAGTCTAGTCAACATTCTCACGCCATATGACGATGACTCGCCAAGGGATCATTGCTCTTCTACAGACAATGATTGTCGAACCTGACCAGATAAGCTTAGTCAATTAGCGACTGATGACGACGACTTCTGGTGCACCCAACGCCTAGTCGGCTGCGTGCGGATGACGATGGCCTAGGAAGTGGAAGTCTAGTCAATGCTCTCACGCCTGATGATGACGAGTCGCCAAGGAATCATTGCTCTTCTACAGACAACGATCGTCAAACCTGACCAGGTAAGCTTAGTCAGTTTGCGGCTGATGACGATGACTTCTAGTGCACCTGATGCCTAGTCCATTGCGTGCGGATGACGATGGCCTAGGAAGTGGGAGTCTAGTCAGTGTTATCATGCTTGATGATGACAACTCGCCAATGGATCAATTCTCTTCTACAGACAATGATCGCAGAACCTGGCCAGGTTAGCTTAGTCAGTTCGCGGCTGATGACGATGACTTTTGGTGCACTTGACGCCTAGTCCGCTGCGCGCGGATGAAGATGGTCTGGGAAGTGGGAGTCTAGTTAGCGCTCTCACACCTGATGATGACGACTCGCCAAGGGATCATTGCTCTTTTACAGACAATGATCGCCGAACTTGACCAGGTAAGCTTAGTCAGTTTCGATTGATGACAATAGCTTCTGGAACATCCCAACCCGTAGTCCGCTATTCACGGGCAACGATGGCTTAGGAGTAGGAGTATATTCGACGGTTCCGTGACTCGTGGCGGTGACTCGCCAGGGACCATTGCTCCACTATAGACAAAGTTGCCAACACGGTTAGTTTTGATGCAACTCAACTGACAACACAGACCATCTGCCATCATGAAGGGCCCAAAAATACTAATTTCACGGCCTGCAGCATGGGTCAAAAACTTCTAAGAAAGACACAATAGCACGACAATACATGACAAACAAGTAGAGTTACAAAATGTGACTTTCATTAACAGTTCTATTTTTGTCCTGAGAAAGACATTACAACTATTTTGGAACAACAGGGGATCAAACGGCTTCCTCAACTACCTAACCCGAAGAGCCATGACTTTCTTCCAACATGATCCAAAAGCAACCTTTCTATAATAGGAGAAATCGAGGTCAAGACCAGGGTGCTCTTATCTAATAAGCTCCAGAAGTTCTAGCTTGCCCCAAATGACCTCCGACGACACCTGCAACTTCCGTCCCGAAGGTCCAAAATCCATCGCGTTCTTCCGTCAATAGACGTTCTGCTTCATGAACGCGACAAAGTCCCTCAACAACTTCTAACTCGAGTTGTCGACGTATAACAACCGATTCGGTCTTGGCTCATTTCCTTTCAGAGCTTGCAGATTAGATGACCACTTGTTCATAGCACCTTCTAAGCGCTTCAACTCAGCACGGGCCTGTACCAGTTCCATCTGGGTAGAAGCCAGGTCGACTTCAGTTCAGCCTTTACGACTGCCAATTCCGCTCCAAACACAGACGTTGTGGTTTGCATGGCCCCCAAGTCCACAACAGCACTGGAATCCTGCAGTTGATCTGTCAAAAAACCCACCTGGTGGAGAGCATCCGAATATGACATCCGCAAGTCTGCAAAAGCCTTCTCCAACGCAATCACTCTCCCATGAGCATTGGAATGCAGCACCATAGAATCGTGTGACTAAGTAGTGTGAGCCTCCACCAGAGACCCATAGAACTTACAACGTCGACCTTTGGTCCAATGCGCTCCCCCCTTTGAGTCGACAGAGGGGACAACAAGATCCAGTAAGAGACTATGATCCCCTGGGACCACCTCCTGAGTAGACGAAGATAACTCATGTTTCGTAACAGTCGCCTCCTTCTCTAATAAAAATGGAGGCTCAGAAGAATAAGCAACGTGATTAGTGGGTTGCCTCCTCTTAGGAAGAACAATAGGAGGCATGCCCGCCTCCAACTCAGCCAGCCTTACGGGGTGTGCATAACCAGGCTCATTTTCTTCGAACGACAACCTCCGACTTCTTTAGTCAGTGAGCTGAGTGCAACAAAGGCCACGTTGGAACATCTGAGCAGCCCACTCCATACGACGTTGCTCGACATTATGACTTCCTTAACAGACATCAATGGGAGTTCATTAAACTCTTTCTCTATCAACTCTGCTTCCTTAGTGAGGATTGGAGTTGCAAACTAGTGAGGATTGGAGTTGCAAACTTTTCTGAAAAAAGAAACAAAACATCAAGTTTGCGCTACATCGAGAATCTGAGACGGTGAGACAACAACAAAGCACTTACTAAGATCGAACTAGAAGAATTTGGGGACCCGACGACCTCCCAATATGAAGTATGGGGAATTCGATGAAGCCAAAAACTAATACTTCTACCAAGGCCCAATATCATCCCCTACAGGACGAAAGCAATCAGGAGTGCTCAACACACAAATGCCTATAGAATCCAATCGAGCGGCGGTCAGGCGTTAAACTATCGTTGGGGTCAAGCAAAGGCCAGCATCATGCGCTCTGATAAGGGTCGCAATCAAAATCTTAAACTCGCTCAGTGCCAATTGAGCGGGAGTCATACGGAGGTAAAGGAAGAAACGCCAAATGTCGTCCGACACTAGGAACCAGAGCCCACATTCAAACATGCCCCGGTGCAACCCTATATACCCCTGTGGGGTGTAGTTGGAGTTCGAGCCGTGAACACAGGGACGAGCTCCAAATCCCTGAGAACATGGTACAGGCACCGAAGCCTAATTAACTCGGTTTCATCAACCAAGCTCTTTTCAAAAAGCTTGTGGCAAGTATAAGACAACTTCTGTCTGGGAGTAAGTTCGACATTAGCCGCCATTGAAGGAAAGTGCAAATCAAACTTTGCAAAAAGACACTAATGCTAAAGAAAACACAAGGCAGAGACAAGAAGACGCCACAGAAGAAACCAAAAAAGATCTTCCTTGAAACAATGGCTATTTATAAAGAATATAAATCGTACCCCTTTTCCTTGAGAAATCACGTATTTATTAATGTTATGTGTCGCTCGAGACGACGCTTCGAGATCAATTGTTACGACGATACAATCACTTTTCAGATATTTATTGGACTGACTAGACGCCCCATTAACTCGAGGGGGGGAGCAGTTGATGATACACCAAAACATCCTTTCATTTACACCGTACAGTGTCATGATGATCTCAATGAATAACAGACCCAAGCATCAGTCTAGCATTGATCCGGCCCAAACGTCATCAAGCCCGCAAAGTGCAGTCCGCCAGCCGGACCTGAATTGCTACAGCTTGCTAAGCCCACATGTCTCACAACCATCCCTAATACCGTAAGACCTATTAAGACAAGTATCTCGGGATC
This sequence comes from Berberis vulgaris, assembly GCA_963556465.1. Lineage (NCBI taxonomy): Eukaryota > Viridiplantae > Streptophyta > Magnoliopsida > Ranunculales > Berberidaceae > Berberis > Berberis vulgaris. The sequence goes on from OY747133.1 coordinate 71,024,631, forward strand.
AGCTTCGGACGGGCAAGTCAACAATACTTTGTTTCCAACTATGAAACAAATATCATAGTATACGTCATATATGGAAACTTTCACCTATGGACAACACTCCAATTGGAGTCCTAATAGAGAAGAATATTCAGGAAGATTTCTTTCCCTAAACTACGCCACTGATGGCCTGGTCGAACCAGGACTCCAGCACTATAAATAAGACAGAAGGTTGGTGATTAAAGATATATGCTACAAATTTTATGTTTACAGCCTTAAGCCTACCTCAGATCCCTGTCTGACTTTAGCATTAGAGTGTCATCTGCCTCCACAACGGTTGTCTGTGGGTCATGTGCGTTCCTTGTGCAGGTCAACAGGTTAAGGTCAAGCAGGGAGCGAAAATCAACTGCATCAGTGCCATTAATTATGTTTATTCATTCTAACCCCCATTTTAAGTGTTGACTGTTAAGTCAATGCCTTTGACTAATAGAAACCATTAGATTTTTTAAATGCCCGAAATACCCTCACTTGCCAAGCACGTGATGGGTACCAAACAGGAATTGCTAATTTGGGTGCCAAACTGTAAATTTCAACACTTCTCAGTTTATCCAACATTACCCCATTGTACATCGCCATTTATATTCCAGCACTTATCAGTTTTTCCAATAAAGGCATGTAAAAACCATTGTTTTTGCAAGCTCCAAATTTGTCTCGCGTCCAAAGAACTTCTCCACAATTGTCGGTGAAAGCTCATTCGAAGTCCCAAGGCCTCTGCTGGTGATAAGGAGGCCATCAACCATAATCCCGTTCTCAACTTCACTCTTGTCTGAAAGTTTGTCGCACATTGCTGGAAAAAAACGTGGCCTTCTTACCCCGTTTAGAGAACACAATAGAATTTCTTAATTAAAGAGCTTCATTTGAATCCAAAAATGCACATGAGTGGGTGAAAAGTTCATGCCCTGAGCAAGCCATGGGGCTCTAGAGCTAAAGCTAGGGAGGCACATATTGTTGCATAAGGTTTATCTGGTAATATGCACATATTGCCACCCATATTATTAGGTTTTCTGATTTTGAGAAAGCTTGAGCTCCAGGAAGTCCTTCCTGCCCCCCGTGATGAATACACAAGGATAAAAATGTCTAGACAAAAGCTAATATTATAAGATTACAGCAGAGTACGTAGTAGACACAGCTCACTGGCAGAACAATGAGGTCATATGTGAGTTTGGAAGCATCCTCAAGGAGCATATCAGCCAGAATTTTCACTTTCCTCAAAGCCACAATCTCATATTCATTCTCAACAGATGCCACCACTACATTTGCTTTTGCTCGCCTCAAAATGTCAATTATCATGATGCTTTCTGTCTCCTTTTAGCCATGGGCAATGGGTACAAGAACCTATAAAAAAAAGTAAATGTAATGATAGCCCACACTAGAAAGGATCAATTGAAGATATCAATTTGTGTAGATGCTTAGGGTAGGAAAGGCATGGGGGAAACGAAGCAAAATTCATTTGGCAAATTTTCCTACTATTATAAGTTATTCTCAGATAATACACTCCCTTCAGTCACTTGGGAATTAGATCACGAAATATTAAGGTATGACCATGATTATGTGGTGACGATTAAAATGTTACATGCAGAATCTTATTGAATTGCCATTTGACAGGGTTGAACTAAGCAATCGTATAGTCATCTCCATGGTTGGAACGAAACAGCTGAACAGAAAATTTATTATCATATAAGCTACTTTGGGCATGATATCACATTCAATAAGCAATAGTTAACTCTGGTGAGATGTATGCCGATTATAGCTCCGCAATACACTTCAGGAAGTTGGATCTTGTTGCAAGAACATCCAAAAGGAAACAAAATCATACAATGACTATGCATGGTGGATCAAGACATTCAACTATCAAGACAACAATCAGATCATTCGCGTTCGCCAGAAATCACATACTACTTGTATTAGTTGAAAATTGAAATAAAGTGTGGATTCAAAATGTTCATGTATCTAATGCTTATGAGGAAGTTATACTATTTAAGAAAGAAAAAAACATAATTTGGATGTAGACATACTCTATCAAGCACTTTGAGTGAACACAGGTTAAGCTAGTAAATTATGAATAGCCCTGCAATAATGGTTAAGTATCACCAAATATCACGATTTTAAGCCTCAAGTAATGTGATCCAAGAATAAAACATTTGGCAGACCGATCAAGAATTTTATGCAAGTAAGAAGCATAGATTTTGTTTAGTTAGACATGTATTCAACTTTTTCTGATAGTCAAAGTCATTGACTTTGCGGTCAATACTTAAAATGAGGGTTAGACAAAATAAACATAATTAGTGGCCCTCATCTAAGGTTACACCTAAATTAATGGGTGCTAAATGGTAAATAACCCTATTTTATATCGTTTTCCTAGCTGCTACTTCAACGTAGATGCATGTTAATAACACCACTCATATCGTCCTCCTAGCTGCTACTTCAAAGCATATGCATGTTACTAACACCACTCGTGACCTCTATCAACGTAGATGCATGTTACTAACACCACTCTTGACATCATTATTTTCAGCTTAAGGTGGCAACTTTTCATGTAAGTGTTCTCAGTTTCGTCTTTAACTTTTCTTCTTATTTAGAATTATATCTAAATCAGTCTTTTGTTTGTTGGTATTTTAATCATCAAACAGATGGAGGAGTGTATATACCTAAGAAAAGTGTTAGAAAATTTCCTTAAGGTGGATCTAGATAGTTCATATTATTATACGTTGTAAACTATCGAACTATAGGTGAGTGATGTTTCATTAGACCCGATTAGTTGTTATTATTAATAAACAAGACTAGGGTCATAAACACATTTCTAATCACATATTGCATGTTTTGACATGTGTTACTAAATTGAGTACGGAGGTTATTTATGTATAGATGCCAACTCAATTCCCAATATAATTTTATTATTGATGATGGTCGGGCTAATAATAGAATTAGGGTTCTATATATACGGTTGAGGTCTCCACTCCAAACCTAAACCTATTTTTCTCATCTGGTTTGAGAAACACAAGAGAAAGGTTATGGAGGTGGAAGATCTTTCTGCTTCATGTTGCTAGTTCGTGAGGATTGCTACGAGGATACTCTTCATCAATGGCAACTTCATGTACGCATTGATTAAAGTTTATTTTTCATTGATTATTGACATGAGGTCTTGGTTTAGGATCTGTTAGATTCCTACAAAAAATGTCAATCTTGGAGCCGTGGTGCTAAGGTAAGATTTTAAAGTAGGCACAAACCCTGCTCAAGTATGTAAACTCACTTCTCCTGAATTAAGGTTGCTTTCTTCCTCTACAGATATTGCTCTGGTTCTCCCCATGGATCTCATATTCTCCAATGATTACCAAGGCAAGACTATTTTTCCTCTATTATTTGTTAGTCGTTCTCCCGAATCTAAGTTAGTTAGTCGGTTACTACATGCATGACTATAATGCACATACAGACCTACAAGACCCAAAAGTAGACCTGTAAATGGATCGCGTATGGAGCGGATTAGCCTGTATTCGATCGATCTGATTTGATCATAAGAAGAGTTCAATTCGATCCGACCCAATCTGATGATCTGATGGATTATCAATAATCAAATCCATATCCGATTTGTTACCTTATTGGACATCCTATTGAGTTTTTTTTTGTTAACTTTCTTTTTTATAATTGTTAACATTATTTATCAAGTACTATATATTATTATTATATTATAAGGTATCAAATCAGATTATTATGTGATCGAGTGTGCTCAAATTTATATTTGCTTCATTAAGTTATCGGGCTAGTAGATTCGAATCATAATTGGATTGAACCCTAAATCCATATCCTATTAAATACATCGGATTAAAATCCGATCCATTGACAGGTCTACCCAAAAGCACATACAATCGTGCACAACATGCGCGACCTTAAGGCACATACAATCGTGCATGACCCAAATGCATATATAGTCATGCACGACCTTAAGGCACATACAGTTGACCCAAACACACATATTATCATGCGCGACCAGTGCTGCCTCAAGAGAAATTGTGGCCTAATAAAAAAATCCACACAAAGGGCCCTTATACATTAGCTAAATATCATAAATATTATTGTTTAAATAATATAACCAAATTTAAAACATTACAAGTGGAACATAATTAACTAGAAAGTACCCCAATCTAAGCTAAAAACATTGTCTCGAAGGGTAGAGTTAAATTCACGATTTTGTTTAGAGATTAACCGAACAAAAAAAAAATGATTGTTAAAAAAAACATTTAATAATAATAATAATAATAACAGGAGGGTATTCAATTCGGGATTTAAATGGACTCTGAAAGATTTTAAATCTCATGGATTTTAAAAGGTTTCAAAGGATTTTACAAAATCCACTGAATTTTGTTGAATTTTAAATCATTAAATTTTGTAGCTTTTATAAAGGTTTGTTATGGATTTTTATGGATTCTTATAAATATGTTATTAGTCATAGGAATCAATGAAAAAACATCACCTACAATGTTATCCATGCCAACACAAATCATAAAACATTTCTCAAAACATCAATTAAACAATTGTTTGTATGTTACGAGAATTTTACTTTAAATTAAAAAAATCCAAATACATTGAAGATTGTCCAAAAGTAATACAAATACAGTTTTACTTCAAATTGTTATCCTCACCAACCGCCACCTCTCCTCCTCCTCCCTTCTCCTTCTTCTTTAATCACCACCACCACCACGACGCTATCGCCACCTCTTCTTCTTCTTTTACTTTTTTCCCTCGCGGAGGTTCTGACAAGTGAGGAACCTCCACTCGCAGGAACCTCCACAAGGGCGAAGGAGAAAAAAACATGGGAGAAGAAGAAGAGAGGAGAAAAAATAGAATAAGAAAAAAAAACAGATAACAAAGAAGAAGAAATCATAAGGAAAAAAATGAGAACAAAAAACAAAGATGAAGAGAAGAGAGGACAATAAGAAGAGAAAATAAAATGAGAAGAAGAATGATAATAACAAAAAAGGAGAAGGAGAAGAAGAAGAATAACAAAAAAAACAAAAACAAAGAAGAATAGGAAGTGCGGGTGGTGGTGCAGCCAACGGTGGTAGGGCATGGTGGTGTGGCCGAAGTTGTGGGGCAAGGTGGTGTTGCTCCTGTGAAGAGAGAAGAGAAGGCGAAGAAGGGAAGGTGGTGGTGTTCTTCAGCAAATCCCAAAAAATGTGGGGTGTTGATGTCCTTCAACGAAAATGGTGGTGTTATTTCACAATGGCCAATATAAATCCGTTGAAATATGAGGGGGGAATGTTGATTTTGGAATGAATCTTGTTATATATACTTTCCACTCACAAATCCTTCAAAATCCATAACTTTAACAAATCTATTAAAATCTACTACTTCTTGAATACCCCATAATTTTGGTGGACTTTTGAAAAACATGAATTGAATACCCCCTGATTTTGATGGATTTTAAAACAACCCTTTAAATTCGTATTTGAATACCCCTAGATTTACATGTATTATTTTAAATCCTTAATTGAATACCCCTGAATTTTAATGGATTTTAAAATCTTTCACAATCCATTAAAATCTGTAATTGAATACCACCCCCTAAGTAGAATGGATTTTTCGTTCCCTATTTATTCACCATTATGGAAATCTTGAGAAGATGTGAAAAAGAGCATTTTGGCCTTACTCTGTTTCCATAAATTGTCATTTAATATAGACACAAAATACAATATAACTTCGTTATGTTAATACTCCATAAATTAATAACCTCGGTTAAATACTATTTTTGGCCAGTCCGACTTGGGACCAACATGGTAAATTAATAATTTGCTAAATGTATGAGATAATGCATTTAAAGAAAAACACACATAGGTCCTACTTAATGTGTCAATTAATAATCTCCTTATACATCAAAATTATATATATATATATATACATGACTCAATTAGGAGGCCTTTGTAATATGACTCCAACGTTACTTGTTTCCACTTGAAATTGATGTCTTCTTGGACATCATCTCTAACTTTTCATAGTGCATTAAAAAGGTCTGGTGTAGTTCGTATTGCAAGAGAAAATTATGCAATATGATTGTTGCTTTAAGTGCATCTTTGCGTAAGACAAACTCCAATATAGAACTATCATCTTCAACTTCATATTCTTTGTCATTTTCCATTACGATCTAAATAATCTGCTCGTTCGTCACTCAACAACTCTGAAGTTGCCTCTTTATCCTGGGTAGTTCAAAAGGTACTCAACATTCATTGTATCACGATACTTCAACTCTTTAATTAGAACAAGCATTGTATCATTTTAGTTTGTTGCAAAAATGGAAAGATCCATGACTTCTATTTAATAAGTTTAATTACATTCATGAAACGTTGTGGTAAAACAAATACATATAATAGTGATAATTAGGTAATTTTTGTATAAATTATTAATTTATTGATTAACTAATATCTCGATTAATTGATAAATTTTCATGGTCTCAAGGGTATTAATTTATAGAGGTTTAACTATAGTTGTTTTTTTAATTAACAGAGTTATCTAGTTTCTAGGAGATTGTAGCCACGGTTATATTTTGTGAAGATGCAACCGATTAGGGCCCTTGTTATTTAATCCCAAAATTTTACCTATAATATAGGAAAATAAAGAAAGTTGATTATCTTCTTTACTTTTTATTTAGTAATGTTTATTTTTTTGGGAAAAACACGTGTCAAAAACTTATTGGACAATACACGGGAGCCCTTACTTGAGTGGGCCCTAGGCAAACTCTTAATTGCCTAAGGGAGGGTCGGCATGTGCACGACCCAACCCGACCCTTAGGCACACACATTTGTGCACGACTGTAAGGCACATACAATCGTACAGACGGATTATAAATTTAAGATTCTTTGAGAAATCGGTAGTAGTTTGATTCAGAGAAGATTGTGCATGAATGCATTGTACCTCTACTTTTAGTTTTCAATTTTTGAATCAATAAGTGTTGAAGAATTGATTGCATGTTTACATTCTGCCAAGATGTTCATGGAGCTGGGCATTGCTATTTAGATTTGATGTGTTGTTAATTTGACGTAAATTTTATATTACTCATGGAAATAAGCATGTTCAGAAGAATTCTGAAAAAAAAATCGTGGAGGTGTTGATCACTTAGCACCGAATGCTTAATGAAAATTTAATCCAATAATAACCTCACAATAAATTCGTAGTGATTACTACTACCCCTCTCCTCTACCAACCATCCCATCTTTTCTCCACCTCATCTTTATCATGCAAGCAATGCCACCGTCCCTACCACCTTCCCTGGCCTCCCTCCTCCTCTTCTTCTTCCTATTCATCTTTTTCTTTCTTTTCCTCTCTATTGAAGATTGTATGAGAAATAGAAAATGATATAGGGTGGTTTTTGGTAGTGGTGAAAAGTGATCTCAATGATATTTGGAGGAGAGAAAACAATTGGAGAAAGGAGTTGATGTTGGTGGTTTTTGGTGGGCGGTGGAAGTTGTGGTGGGCAAAAATGTAACAAAATTTCAAGTCAACAACTAAAAACAAACAACATTTAATTTTATAGCTTCTAATAACAGCCCATCAGAAGCAAAACAAATAGTTCATTTAGAAGCTCTTTTCGAACTTTTAACTCCAGTTAGAAGTTAGCTTCTAACCACTTAAAAAAAAACACCACCTTAGTTGTCACCCAGTCCATTTAGAAGATGGATGGATTAAACTAACAAACAACAAAAACCAGTTGTTTAGATTAAAACATCTCCACAATAAAAGAAAAATCAATGGTGTACATTAAAACATCTTTGAGGCACTCAACATTACATATCAGTTTGTAACAACTGTTCATATCTTAATGCAAGGTTTAGATCGCTTTGGTTCATGGAAAAGTCATCATCATTCTCTTCGATGCATTATACAGATTTTACTTCCTACCATTTTCCAATTTTCACTTACTATCGACCTTCACCATGGAGAAGAAGATAAGAGACCGGATGCAACTTTAGTGTTGCTCGCAAAAGTTAAAATCTCGGTGTTCTTCAGGGTTACACCAATCAAATGTCTTTTTCAGGGTTCTAATATATGTGGTGTTTCATCAAACCAAATTTTGGGCCCAAACTTCAATAAGGTTTTTTTTGAGTTTGGCCCTCATTAATTTATGCCCAATTAAGTTTAGTATTCGTTTTAAAAATTAATTTAGTCTAATCCCCAAACTAACGTTGACTGTCTCAGTCATTGTTAGTCAAATACGATGACTTTCCATGATTGTTTTAATATTAATAAAATTCAAAAATACCATTTACTTAGACTGCACATGCAAGGCACATATTGGTTTAAAATAACAACAAAATTCATCCAACGGCTAAAGATCTATTTACAAATCATGAGGACATCCAATGACTTACCTTCATCTCCTTCACCCTCATCAAACCAACCCAAAATCAATAGTGTCCACTTTAGCAAACATCCTTCTAGATGCATCAAAAGATTTTCAAATTAGATAGGATGGATTTAGGTATTCAGCTCACTCATCACTCCCACTTGTCACTATGCATCTCATCAAGTTTCATCAACTTCAAAAACAATTGTATAGAGTTTGTATCTTACACCTTGGCACAAATGATGGTCAAATAGGCACATTATGAAACCATTTGTATATAGTATTCTGTGGTGGATGCATTCTTTCTTGCTTGTTTTGTCTACTAAGTTTATATAGTCACGAAAACCTATTGTGAGGTCGTTAGCAATAACTTGACTAGTAGTTTTTCTTGGACCGCCTGGAGTCTTATTAGCCAATATGCTATTAGTTTCTGAATTAACTTGCAATTTGGTTACTGAACTAATTAATGTGATCAGCCCAATGTATCTATAAGATAAGTTCATATGGTCAAACCACATTTGTTTGAGATTAACTGTTTATTATAATATAATGTTCTTTGTGTGACTTACTGCAGCAAAAGAAAGGGATCTCCACTTGACTCTGATCAAGCTCAATTGTGTACTCTACAACAAGCTGAAGAAGTTGGATTCACTATACACCACGAGTTCCATAGCTTCATCAAACACATGGTCCCATCATTGTTACTGGGATGTCATCAAAATTTATGAGGGGATTCCTACATTTTAGACTAATTTGAGGTATCACTCCACATCCATTATTTGATTTTGTGATCAATTTGAGGTATCACTCCACATCCACATCCACATCCACTTCCATTCCATTCCACTTCCAAATTGAGGTATCACTCCACATCCACTTCCATTCCCACCATTGATCACAAAATCAAATGATGGATGTGGAGTGATACCTCAAATTAGCCAAAAATGTAGGGGTCCCCTCATGAACTCCTATGACATAGGATTCATGCAACCAAACACACCCTTAGTGACACAGAATATTAAAATTCAATACTATAAAATAATAAGAAATTCTATTATACCCCTGAAGAGTGCTTTTGATGTGACCATTTCTGTTCAATCGATCTGATAAATGATAATGAATTTTTTGACCATATAAATTGTCATCATCAATGCCATAAACTGAATCATTTTCTCTGATACCCTACTCTACTGTTTTTATTGATACTAATGAGTGATTGAATACCCAAGTCCGTCCCATCTAATTTGAAAATCTTTTGATATATTTATAAAGATGCTTGTTAAAGTGGGTAGTATTGATTTTGGATTGATTTGATAAGGGTGAAGGAGATGAAGGTAGGTTATTAGATGTTCTCATGTTTTGTAAAGAGATCTTCAATTGTTGGATGAATTTTGTTGTTATATTAGATCCAGCATGTGCTTTCCATATGCAGTCTAAGTAAAGGGTGTTTTTGAATTTTATTAATATTGAAACCGTCATAAAAAGTCAACATATTTGACTAATGTTGATTGAGGCAGTCAACGTTAGTTTGGGAGTTAGATACAATTAATTTTTGAAAGACCAAAAATTCACCTATGGTTAATGACAGGTCCCTAGGCAACTTCTCCCACCCTTCTTCAAAATATAAACCGGTCGTGCTTCGATTCACTTTGACACACCAAGTACCACCATGACCTTGTATAGTTGTCGTGTGAGATGAACCCACCTAGAAATGCTTCACAAATGCATCTGGTATTTGCTGCAAAGGATAGTAGTTGGAACTCAAACCATAAATTTAAAAGCTAATTGTAAATGAACCTCTTAACAAAAAAAAAAAAACTAGACCCAACAATCAGTAAGTGATACAAACCTAAGAAGAAACATGGAAGTACCAGGCTTATGTATTGCAGACAATATTCTCAATGCATGCAAAAAAAAAATGTTTGTTTTCTTGGCCGTAAATAAACATAACAGATCTCCTTCACAGTTAGCCTTGATGAACAACCACTAAAATTTTCTATCTCGTTTTTGCAAGTTTTGTGGCTTAAATGAAAAAAAAAAAAAATAGTAAGAACAAATAGAATGAGATCTCACTAGCCTCTCCTTGAACCTGGAAGCAATACCTTGAATAAACACTCTTTCCTAGACGAACTTCCAATCTCCATTATCTTTGTGACTGAATCTGGACTCCACTACAAAATAAATCACAAAACCTAAAACGCCACTTCTTTTTCTCTGTTTCTCTCCCTGTTTAAAGCTTTGATGTTGAAGAAATGGTAGAGTTGGAAGAGAAATATTGGTGCCAAAAGGCCAGGTTCTGAAGAATATGTCATCTATCAACATGCTAAAATGGGGAAGGGATAGAGATACGGAGATCTCTGAAATGAAATATGTTTATAGTAGTAAGAAAGGGGGTCTTATAACTATAGCAGGAAGAGAGACTGCCAAGTCAATGAGGAAGTAAGAGACTAGCTATGCCATATTAAGGGCAACAATAATAAGTTTCAAATTTTCACTCTATGCTTTTGAATACTTGATGACTCCCCCTAGTGAAGATAAGGAGTAGGTAATGGTTTTTTTTTTTTTAAATTGGGTCGTTGATCCTTTTTATTTATTTATTTATTAATTCAAGCCCGAAGATTGCATGATTGATTCTATAGGGCTAACCAAATCAGGTTCGAAGGCTACAATATTATTGCCACTTAATATCCTTGTCGCCTCTATCTCGTATGGAGATATGCTTACGCTTCGATCCATCGCCTCCACCTTGCTTTAAGACTTGTTTTCGCTCCGGTCTAATCCATCTAAGTAGCTACATTTAATACTCGAAGGTTTTTCACTGATAGAGCACACATGCTCCTAATAATTGGGCGAAAACTCATAAAATCATAACTTGTGAGTTTCGAACTCGGGACCTCTCACAAGGAGAGTGGATGGCCGACCAACTGAACTACAGTTGGTGGACAAGAGTAGGTAATGGTTCCTATACATTGAAAACTGCATTGAAATTTGTTTAATTAGCTTAAAAAATGTTGTATATCTATATTCAGTGTGAGTTTAACCTTGGTGGAACTTAACTATACGAGGTTTGCACAATTCTAGTCAGCCAGGTAACATAGTCATTTTTTGGCCAAGTCTTAGGTTTTTTACACTTTTACCCCTTCTATAAATGGTGTTTATGGTTGTGTTTTAAAAAAAAAGGGTAAAAAGTGTAAAAACACCAAAACATGGCTAGAAAACTTGGCTATCTAGACTTACTCTACTTGCACAATTCTAGGCAGCCAGGTAACATAGCCATTTTTTTGCCAAGTCTTAGATTTTTTACACTTCTACCCCTTCTATAAATGGTGTTTGTGTTTTAAAGATAATTGGTAAAAAGTGTAAAAACATCAAAACATGACTAAAAATGACTAGAAAACCTGGTTGTCTAGATTTACTCATTCTACTTTGTGGACGTGGGGATATATGCATTCTTATTGATACTACATCATATATATATTTGTAAATTTGAACGACATAGGGTGTTACAGTAGTAAGTTGTCCCTCGGTGGATTTTTATTCACCTTAGGCTTTTTATCATATTTAATACAATAATGAAGGTATTTTTCTTGTTAGAAAAATGGTTTCCATCTATAGCATTGCTCGGACTATATACAACCTGTTTTTATAACTATAATTACTAGACTGGAATGGTAAATGAGGAACGCATCAGAATTAGCCTTCATATCTATGACTACTAGGCTGGAATAGTCCAACCGGATTCAAGGAATAGTTTACATTTTGATAAAAGTTAAAAAAATTAAATAAAATAAGGGTGTGTTTGACTTTTCAGTGTTTCGTGGAAAAAGAAAACCTTTCTCCAAAAGTTAAGTTTTCAGAGTTTGATTTTTTCATGGAAAGGATAATCAGTGTTCTAAAAAGCGCTAGGCGGGCGGCGAGCAGGTGCCTAGGCGGGCGCCTAGACGACACCTAGGCGGTCTTAGGTTTTGTATTATAACTTTAATAATTTACAAAAGTTAAACATAATATATTATCAATTACATCCAAGTTAATGCCAAGATACATATGCAAAATTTAAAAACATGAAAAATTAACAATCGTGAACAAAATTTATTAAAACTCAAATGATTGAAGTTGGTCATGATGGGTACTTTATATAAAATTGAATTTGTGGACAAATATCCAAACCTATTCTTTTATTTTTCTTCAAATTACATGAATAACCTCAGTCATGTTTGATAAAATCTACATTAGTAAAATTGGTACTGATAGATCCTTTGAGAATTTCATTAAGTAATCATCATTTACTACAATTAGACATATATTGAATAAAAAATAATAAAATAATTTATTTCTAAAAAAGAGGAAAGAAAAATTAAATAAGAACACAATCAGCAATATTAAAACTATAAAAAAAATCACCCATACCGCCTAGACCCCGCTTAGGCTGCCCAAACCCTCTAGGCCCCGCCCAGACTGCCCAGAACCCACCCAGCCATTAATCTGGGCGTTTTTCTACCTTCTAACGCCTAGGCCGATTTTTAGAACACTGAGGATAACTTTATCACCGATGAAAAGTTTTTTCGCTTGAAGTGGAAAATTTCCTCGGAAAATTTTTTTCCTACACAGACTCAACATCAAATCTTTTAAAGCCTCGTTGAACAAATTCCTCCATAAAATTGAAATACTCTCTAATGAATTTTTTTTCCAAGGTGAAATCAAAAAGTGAAAAAAGAAATTTTGAATTTTTTTTTCCATGAACTCTTTTTTATTTTTTTTCAAAGAAAACTTTGTGTTCGTTGAAAACATTTTCAAAAATCAAACACACCCAAAAATTAAACCTCACCCCCCCCCCCCCCCCCCCCCCATCATAATTATCGTCTTCACAAACTATACATGTTTAATACACAAAAATTTTTATACGTGGAGTCAATGTTTAGTACTTCCATCTATATAAAGAAATATTGTAAAAAAATCGTGCATCTTATTAATTTTGGATAATGCACGTCTAAAAAAAGTGTGTACTATACTTAAATTTATTAGGGTGAGGCATACATTTGTGACGATTTTGCATACTGATTTGTAAAGTTTTGATTGTTGTGAAGATTTTTATCAATTAATTATCCAAAACAACTGTAAGAAAGAAGAGAAAAAAAAATTCATTGTACATTGATGATAGTTCTGATGAGTTTGACAAATGAAGGCGTTTCAAATGATCTTGGAGATATTTCTTGGCTTAATGATATTGTGTGGATTGAGTTTTCTACTTTTTCCTTGAAATTCTCTTATAAGTAGTTATTATTTTTATGTGACAACGGATTAACATCGTAATGTAATAATATTTATTATTTTGTTTCGGTAATATATATGAAAATTTGTTATCTAGCGATTACAAATGAGCCTAATATTTAATTCTAAAATTTCTTTTGAAATTTGATCGAATCGAATTATTGTAAAATCGTATTCTTTTCGAATTTCACCAAATTGAACTTTTGTCCGTATGCTGAATTGAACTTTTGCTCGTAATCGAATTGATAACATCTTGGAACCCTGATAGCTGAAAACAACAAACCGGTCTCCTTGCATCACATCCTTGAAACAACAATGACTGCTAAAGGAATGTGATTTCTCGAAAAAATGACAAAATTTCACCGAATATTTCTTTTTTTTTATTTACCGAAATTTCTTTTTAAACTGAAATTTTTTTTTCATTAAGTCAATCTCAATGTCGGTACATTTTAACGCCTTATAATTTTAGTTTAGTATTCAAATTTTGTTATATAAGCGATTCTTATGCAATATGTAGTTTGTATTACATACGAGTCTCGTGGTACTCTTTATGTAATATATAAGAGTTTAAAATGCTTAACTTATATTGATAATTTCAAAATTACAATCGAATTTTGTACTTTTTTTTCTATACACAACGAAATATTTCTTAAAACCAACTTACCGAAATTACCTCGAAAAATGAAATCACAATCCTTGGCTACCAAGCTCCCCTCCCACCCTAGGACCACACCTTGCCCTACCCATGGCCCACACACTGAAGTGATCACCACTAGATTAGAGTTGATTCAGACCCAAATCCAAACTGTCAAACATCACCGTCTTAATGCTCATAACATCCAGTTCAACCTCTTACCCACCACCCTGGATCTTGAAACGATCTTGGTCACTTATGATGTCGATCAGCATCTTTGCCTCATTTCAACAAGGTGCAATCGACATTTTTGCGGTTAACCTTTTGGGTGAAATTCTGGTACGAGTAGCTTGCCCCATTGTAGGGAAAGTTCTAGATAGTGCGATGGCAGAATGCTATGCAATGGAGACCACACTTTTACTTATACATGCACGACAATGGCAATCATGGATCATGATGGGAGATTCAGGGACGCTGTTTTCGATTTTGCATGATGACCACAGGAATGAGCAAACGACCTTTTGCTGGATTGGCGACCTCTCATTAATAGAATTAGATGATTCTTTTCTACTCATAGCCTATGGTTTTGTAATTATATTAATCGAGAACTCAACTATGAGGCTCGCAATCTGGCCAACATGGCAAGACATCAGTATTGTAATCTTAATATTTAATATATTATGCAATATGCATCAACAAAAAAAAGGCATTGACTACTCCACACCACCATATCTTCTTTTTCACACCACCATATCCTCTTTCTCATACCACAAATAAATATGCATAACAGAGAAACCCAAACTCAAAACGAAAAAAATGCAAAACAGGGTAAATTTCGACCAATTTTAACCCTCAATTGAGATCGATGCTCAAGCTCATCAAAATAGGACTGTTGTATTACTCTGAGTTATCTAATAGACACAACTTGAATCAATTGAAAATGTTTTGAAATGAGCAAGTTATGGTCATTTTACTAAAGTGGCACAAATCTATCTCGCAATTAAAATGAGATAGTGTTTCTGACTTTCGGCCAACTTATGTGCTCGATTGAGACGATTCTCAAGTTGATAAAAACACAAATATTGTAGTACTCTTAGTTATATAATAAACACAATTTTAATCACTTGAAAATGTTTTGAAATGAGCAAGTTATGGTCATTTTACTAAAGTCGCGCAAATCTGTCCGAAAAATTTTCTGCTCGCAGAGTTCACTGCGGGGAATTTTTTCTTCAATTGATTAGACCTTTTATCATTAAGGTTTTGACTTGATTGCAAAGGACGGAAGGCAATCATCAACCCCCCCCCCCCCCCCCCCCCCCCAACACGGTATTTTTCTTTGGTTCAATGACAATCCAACCATAAATAAACTTTATTACTTGATGATACATGAAGCACACCATGGTATTCTTGTTGATTACCCACTTGAATTTGATAGCTTGTCCAGCGACTTTCGTATTGTTGGATAGTGTAATGGGTTGATGTGTGTAACAGAGACGCATGACTCGCATTACTAGCCCATGTTAGTTTATAATCCAATAACTACAAAGATTGTATAGTTACGTGCGCCACATTATGGTTATGGTTATGATAATGGCAAGAAGCTTTGTTACAATGTCATGTCTAGGTTTGACTACGATGAGGTTGCTAAACAGTACAAGATCTTAAGAATTGTGTGTGATTTTCAATATTTTGGTCTGTTTGGTTATGAAAGAGTGTTGCGGGTTTAACCGGCCTAAATAAACAGGCTAATTTGACCCACTTGTAATAACCGCAAGTCCACGGTGTGTAACTGGTAGACAACGGCAAGTACGGGTCGATCCCACAAGGAATGTGGATTAAATTGAATTTAATAATTTACCTAAACTAATTTGAAGAAAATGGGGGTTACAGTGTTTAAAAATCCGAGTTAAACAAAATTAATAAAAATAACAATAAATAAAAGAAAAAAGTTGGAGGGAAACCACAATTTGCAAAATATTTTTCAAGCTCCTAAAATTATATTCAATATTTCTTATTATTTCAATTTCAAATAAATGACTCTAGCAATGTATAAACTCCTAGCATTAATTGTCTTTTTAGGGCACAATTAATTACAAGTTTAATTATTCAATTAAAACATGCTTGATTTATAACATAATATTTTTTTAGCAACCTAAGATGCATGACATATTAGGTGAAAGTAAAATATTATAAATCGCGAATCAATTAATGGAATAATAAAGTAAAGAGAAATTAATTCTAGAGTTTGAGAATTAATTCATTGTGGTGTTACAGAGCATTCAGCAGGGTGCAAACAGGAACAGGTCCTGTGTGGCTCAGCAGATCCCAGTGGGTGCACATAGTTTTGATCTTTCTCAGCCAAGGTGCTCTCAGCATGGTCCACTGGGTGCCAGTAGCGCCAACTTGATTTAAGTCTCTGTGATGGTGCGTGGTGCAGCCGGTGACGGTGGTTGAAGATGAAGTGAAATAGAGTTGTCACGCCCCTGTTTTGGTGGAGTGAAGGAGAGAAAACTGAGATGGATAGGCTGTGGGTGGTGATTTTGCTTGGTTGGGATGGTGATGAGAATCACAAATTGTGAAGAAGAGGTTTTGGTATTCTGTATTTTTTTTTCTTTCCATTCTCTTCTTCCCCTTTCTTATTCATTTCTATTGTATTTATAGAGAATTAAGAAAATGAACTTGGACAAGTTAAGGGGAGGGTTCAATGATTGATTTAAGGCTTAAATCAAACTAAAATCTTGGATAATTAAGAGAATATGCTTTGGGTTTGAGAAAATGAACTTGGACAAATTAAGGGGAGGGTTCAATGAGTGATTTAAGGCTTAAATCAAACTAGAATCTTGGATAATTAAGAGAATATGCTTTGGGTTTGATTAGGTTTGGCATTGGGTTTGGGTTTACGGATTTGGTTTTGGGTTTGGTTTTGAGTTTAGGTTATGGGCTTAGGCTATTCTCACCTCCACTTCCTCTGAAGTCACCGTCTGTGATTTATTCATTGCATTTTTCTTTAATTTCTTCGTTATTGCTCCGAATTCTACAAAAACACAAAATTTTAATAATTAATTTAAAATAAAATAAAATAAGGATTAACAAAAAATATAATAGGAGGTAAAAAAATATAATTATGTGATTATCAGATACCCCCAAACCTATATTTTGCTAGTCCTCGAGCAATACAGAGAAGAATACTGAAAAGAAAATCCTAACTCACTTTCGCAGGCATCGTCGATTGCACTTACCCTTGAAAACGTGCAACAAGGCTTTGAACCCCTAGATTATCTTTAGGGGACGAGTTATAGTCTCGTGAGGATTTCCAGAAAATGTTACCCACAAACATTACCGACTCAACAAAACTTGGTCAAACAGTGTTTATTTTAAAACTTCAAGATATGCAAGAAACCAATAGTGTCATTTTCGTGTATCAACAAATATCCAAATAATTTAATATTCTCCAAAAGTTAGATAAAATTCATAATCATCCTCAACTCAATGTGTGTGTGTGAAAATCACTATCAACATAATTTTTCATTTCAAAGTAAAATAATGACTAAATCTCCTGTAGAAAGTTTGTTTTGACTTCAAACCTCTCATGTCACTCACAATAAAGCACTCAGAGATTTGGTATTTCACTCAGTTTATATGTGAGGAAAGAGTAAATAATGGAAAACAATCATCGCACATATAGTATTATGAATAACAGACTTTTCAAGAATGGAATGAACATGATCTCATGGACAGGAATATCAATTACTTTTGGGAATGTTGAATCAAACACCATAGGTCTTGGTTATTAAATCTCCACATCTACGGAACCAACCTTTACCTAAGATCAACTAGGACTTTGTTGGGTTGTAACGGGGCTTGGGTAATGGTTAAAATCCATTTTCATAATCGCAAAAGACCAAGTTTTCGTGACAGAAAAGTACAATTTTTTTATTATTTAAGAATAAGAAAAGAAAACACTACGAAAAATTCACCGACTCATGAACCCTACCCTCAAACCTAATCCAAACATTGTCCTCAATGTTTAACAAAATAATTCTGACAAATGAATGAAATAAGTACATGAGAGGAGGTTAGAACAGTATTACCGCGGTGAAGATTTTACCAATTTCCATAAGTAATCCACCGATGAGAGCTCAGAGACAAAAGAATTGTGGATTAGTTAATAGAAATAGATAAAATACACACTCAACATGCACTCTTACAACAAAAGTTGGGTTGCCTCCCAGTAGCGCTTGGTTTAACGTCATCAGCTCGACAAAACTTAAAAGATCCTCAATTCTGATACACAAGGTCCTCTAATAGAATCACATCAACCTCGACTTCTAATCGAGGTAACTTTTAGAATGACTTAAGTCGTTGACCATTTACCTTAAATACATGGCCATCCTTAGGGTTAACGATCTCCACAACTCCATGTGGGAACACTGCTTTCACAATGTAAGGTCCAGACCACTGAGATCTCAACTTTCCAGGAAAAAGTCGTAACCGAGAGTTGAACAACAAAACTTTTTGAGACGGTTCAAAGGACTTACGAAGAATGGATTTATCATGAAATATCTTCGTTCGTTCTTTGTAGATTTTCGCATTGTGGTACGCGTCATTTCGGATATCTTCCAACTCATTAAGTTGAAGCTTACGATGCGATCTAGCCTTGACCATATCAAAATTGAACGTCTTGATGGCCCAATATGCACGATGTTCCAATTCCACGGACAAATGACATGTTTTTCCAAAAACAAGCCTATATGGAGACATTCCAATCGGGTTATGTGGTGACAGAATCTTATTGAATTGTCATTTGACAGGGTTGAACTAAGCAATCGTATAGTCATCTCCATAGTTGGAACGAAACAACTGAACAGAAAATTTATTATCATATAAGCTACTTTGGGCATGATATCACATTCAATAAACAATAGTTAACTCTGGTGAGATGTATGTCGATTATAGCTCCGCAATACACTTCAGGAAGTTGGATCTTGTTGCAAGAACATCCAAAAGGAAACCAAATCATACATTGACTATGCATGGTGGATCAAGACATTCAACTATCAAGACAACAATCAGATCATTCGCGTTCGCCAGAAATCACATACTACTTATATTAGTTGAAAATTGAAATAAAGTGTGGATTCAAAATGTTCATGTATCTAATGCTTATGAGGAAGTTATACTATTTAAGAAAGAAAAAAACGTAATTTGGATGTAGACATACTCTATCAAGCACTTTGAGTGAACACAGGTTAAGCTAGTAAATTATGAATAGCCCTGCAATAATGGTTAAGTATCACCAAATATCACGATTTTAAGCCTCAAGTAATGTGATCCAAGAATAAAACATTTGGCAGACTGATCAAGAATTTTATGCAAGTAAGAAGCATAGATTTTGTTTAGTTAGACGTTTTCAACTTTTTCTAATAGTCAAAGTCATTGACTTTGCGGTCAATACTTAAAATGGGGGTTAGACGAAATAAACAGAATTAGTGGCACTCATCTAAGGTTACACCTAAATTAATGGGTGCTAAATGGTAAATAACCCTATTTTATATCGTTTTTCTAGCTGCTACTTCAACGTAGATGCATGTTACTAACACCACTCATATCGTCCTCCTAGCTGCTACTTCAAAGCATATGCATGTTACTAACGCCACTCGTGACCTCTATCAACGTAGATGCATGTTACTAACACCACTCTTGACATCATTATTTTCAGCTTAAGGTGGCAACTTTTCATGTAAGTGTTCTCAGTTTCGTCTTTAACTTCTCTTCTTATTTAGAATTATATCTAAATCAGTCTTTTGTTTGTTGGTATTTTAATCATCAAACAGATGGAGGAGCGTATATACATAAGAAAAGTGTTAGAAAATTTCCTTAAGGTGGATCTAGATAGTTCATATTATTAGACGTTGTAAACTATCGAACTATAGGTGAGTGATGTTTCATTAGACCCGATTAGTTGTGATTATTAATAAACAAGACTAGGGTCATAAACACATTTCTAATCACATATTGCATGTCTTGACATGTGTTACTAAATTGAGTACGGAGGTTATTTATGTATAGATGCCAACTCAATTCCCAATATAATTCTATTATTGATGATGACCGGGCTAATAATAGAATTAGGGTTCTATATATACGGTTGAGGTCCCCACTCCAAACCTAAACCTATTTTTCTCATCTGGTTTGAGAAACACAAGAGAAAGGTTATGGAGGTGGAAGATCTTTCTGCTTCATGTTGCAGTTCGTGAGGATTGCTATGAGGATACTCTTCATCAATGGCAACTTCATGTACGCATTGATTAAAGTTTATTTTTCATTGATTATTGACATGAGGTCTTGGTTTAGGATCTGTTAGATTCCTACAAAAAGTTTCAATATTGGAGCCGTGGTGCTAAGGTAAGTTTTTAAAGTAGGCACAAACCCTGCTCAAGTATGTAAACTCACTTCTCCTGAATTAAGGTTGCTTTCTTCCTCTACAGATATTGCTCTGGTTCTCCCCATGGATCTCATATTCTCCAATGATTACCAAGGCAAGACTATTTTTCCTCTATTATTTGTTAGTCGTTCTCCCGAATCTAAGTTAGTTAGTCGGTTACTACATGCATGACTATAATGCACATACAGACCTACAAGACCCAAAAGTAGACCTGTAAATGGATCGCGTATGGAGCGGATTAGCCTGTATTCAATCGATCCGATTTGATCATAAAAAGAGTTCAATTCGATCCGACCCAATCTGATGATCTGATGGATTATCAATAATCAAATCCATATCCGATTTGTTACCTTATTGGATATCCTATCGAATTTTTTATTTGTTAACTTTCTTTTTTATAATTGTTAACATTATTTATCAAGTACTATATATTATTATTATATTATAAGGTATCAAATCAGATTATTATGTGATCGGGTGTGCTCAAATTTATATTTGCTTCATTAAGTTATCGGGCTAGTAGATTCGAATCATAATTGGATTGAACCCTAAATCCATCTCCTATTAAATACATCGGATTAAAATCCGATCCATTGACAAGTCTACCCAAAAACACATACAGTCGTGCACGACATGCGCGACCTTAAGGCACATACAATCGTGCATGACCCAAATGTATATATAGTCATGCACGACCTTAAGGCACATACAGTTGACCCAAACACACATATTATCATGCGCGACCAGTGCTGCCTCAAGAGAAATTGTGGCCTAATAAAAAATCCACACAAAGGGGCCTTATATATTAGCTAAATATCATAAATATTATTGTTTAAATAATATAAACAAATTTAAAACATTACAAGTGGAACATAATTAACTAGAAAGTACCCAATCTAAGCTAAAAACATTGTCTCGAAGGGTAGAGTTAAATTCACGATTTTGTTTAGAGATTAACCAAACAAAAAAAAATGATTGTTACAAAATATATAATAATAATAATAATAATAATAATAATAATAATAATAATAATAATAACAGGAGGGTATTCAATTCGGGATTTAAATGGACTCTGAAAGATTTTAAATCTCGTGGATTTTAAAAGGTTTCAAAGGATTTTACAAAATCCACTGAATTTTGTCGAATTTTAAATGATTGAATTTTGTAGCTTTTATAAAGGTTTGTTATGGATTTTTATGGATTCTTATAAATATGTTATTAGTCATAGGAAGCAATGAAAAAACATCACCTACAATGTTATCCATGCCAACACAAATCATAAAACATTTCTCAAAACATCAATTAAACAATTGTTTGCATGTTAAAAAAAAGTAATGTTTATCCTCACCAACCGCCATTTCTCAAAAAGTAATGTTTATCCTCAATTAAACAAAATACAGTATAACCTCGTTATGTTAATACTTGATAAATTAATAGCCTCAGTTAAATACTATTTTTGGCCAGTCCGACTTGGGACCAATATGGTAAATTAATAATTTGCTAAATGTATGAGATAATGCATTTAAAGAAAAACACACATAGGTCCTACTTAATGTGTCAATTAATAATCTCCTTATACATCAAAATTATATATATATATATATATATATATATATATATACATGACTCAATTAGGAGGCCTTTGTAATATGACTCCAACGTTACTTGTTTCCACTTGAAATTGATGTCTTCTTGGACATCATCTCTAACTTTTCTTAGTGCATTAAAAAGGTCTGGTGTAGTTTGTATTGCAAGAGAAAATTATGCAGTATGATTGTTGCTTTAAGTGCATCTTTGCGTGAGACAGACTTCAATATAGAACTATCATCTTCAACTTCATATTCTTTGTCATTTTCAATTACGTTCTAAATAATCTGCTCGTTCGTCACTCAACAACTCTGAAGTTGCCTCTTTATCATGGGTAGTTCAAAAGGTACTCAACATCCATTGTATCAGGATACTTCAACTCTTTAATTAGAACAAGCATTGTATCATTTTAGTTTGTTGCAAAAATGGAAAGAGCCATGACTTCTATTTGATAAGTTTAATTACATTCATGAAACGTTGTGGTTAAACAAATACATATAATAGTGATAATTAGGTAATTTTTGTATAAATTATTAATTTATCGATTAACTAATATCTCGATTAATTGATAAATTTTCATGGTCTCAAGGGTATTAATTTATAGAGGTTTAACTACAGTTGTTTTTTTAATTAACAGAGTCATCTAGTTTCTAGGAGATTGTAGCCACGGTTATATTTTGTGAAGATGAAACCGATTAGGGCCCTTGTTATTTAATCCCAAAATTGTACCTATAATATAAGAAAATAAAGAAAGTTGATTATCTTCTTTACTTTTTATTTAGTAATGTTTATTTTTTTGGGAAAAACACGTGTCATAAACTTATTGGACAATACACGGGAGCCCTTACTTGAGTGGGCCCTAGGCAAACTCTTAATTGCCTAAGGGAGGGTCGGCATGTGCACGACCCAACCCGACCCTTAGGCACACACATTTGTGCACGACTGTAAGGCACATACAATCGTACAGACGGATTATAAATTTAAGATTCTTTGAGAAATCGGTAGTAGTTTGATTCAGAGAAGATTGTGCATGAATGCATTGTACCTCTACTTTTAGTTTTCAATTTTTGAATCAATAAGTGCTGAAGAATTGACTGCATGTTTACATTCTGCCAAGATGTTCATGGAGCTGGGCATTGCTATTTAGATTTGATGTGTTGTTAATTTGACGTAAATTTTACATTACTCATGGCAATAAGCATATTCAGAAGAATTCTAAAAAAAAAATTGTTGCTGAACTTGTTGGGAGACGGAAAGAAAAAAGAAGTATTGCACACTTATCTTTACTTCTAAAATCATAAGGAATTTTGGGGCAGTGTAAGGCACATTTAGAGGGTGTTTATTTTTTGTTCTGAATGGACTCAAAAGTCTTAATAAGAAGTGAATCACTTTAAAAAGAGTGTTTGTTTTTGCTTGTGATCAGAAGTTGAAGTTCTAATTGGAGTAAGCACTATGGAGGTGTTGATCACTTAGCACTGAATGCTTAATGAAAATTTAATCCAATAATAACCTCACAATAAATTCGTAATGATTACTACTACCCCTCTCCTCTACCAACCATTCCATCTTTTCTCCACCTCATCTTTATCATGCAAGCAATGCCACCGTCCCTACCACCTTCCCTGGCCTCCCTTCTCCTCTTCTTCCTCCTATTCCTCTTTTTCTTTCTTTTCCTCTCTATTGAAGATTGTATGAGAAATAGAAAATGATATAGGGAAGTTTTTGGTAGTGGTGAAAAGTGATCTCAATGATATTTGGAGGAGAGAAAACAATTGGAGAAAGGGGTTAATGTTGGTGGTTTTTGGTGGGCGGTGGAAGTTGTGGTGGGCAAAAATGTAACAAAAATTCAAGTCAACAATTAAAAACAAACAACATTTAATTTTATAGCTTCTAATAACAGCCCATCAGAAGCAAAACAAATGGTTCATTTAGAAGCTCATTCCGAACTTCTAACTCAAGTTAGAAGTTAGCTTCTAACCACTTAAAAAAAACACCACCTTAGTTGTCACCCAGTCCATTTAGCAGGTGGATGGATTAGACTAACAAACAACAAAAACCAGTTGTTTAGATTAAAACATCTCCACAATAGAAGAAAAATCAATGGTGCACATTAAAACATCTTTGAGGCACTCAACAGGACATATCAGTTTGTAACAATTGTTCATATCTTAATGCAAGGTTTAGATTGAAACCGTGCCCATTAAAACCCCAATAATCGCTTTGGTTCATGGAAAAGTCATCATCATTCTCTTCGATGCATTATACAGATTTTACTTCCTACCATTTTCCAATTTTCACTTACTATCGACCTTCACATGGAGAAGAAGATAAGAGACCGAATGCAACTTTAGTGTTGCTCGCAAAAGTTAAAATCTCGGTGTTCTTCAAGGTTACACCAATCAAAGGTCTTCTTCAGGGTTCTAATATATGTGGTGTTTCATCAAACCAAATTTTGGGTCCAAAATTCAGTAAGGGTTTTTTTTTGAGTTTGGCCCTCATTAATTTATGCCCAATTGAGTTTAGTATTCGTTTTAAAAATTAATTTAGTCTAATCCCCAAACTAACGTTGACTGTCTCAGTCATTGTTAGTCAAATACGATGACTTTCCATGATTGTTTTAATATTAATAAAATTCAAAAATACCATTTACTTAGACTGCACATGTTGGTTTAAGATAACAACAAAATTCATCCAACGGCTAAAGATCTATTTACAAATCATGAGGGCATCTAACGACTTACCTTCATATCCTTCACCCTCATCAAAACAACCCAAAATCAATAGTGCCCACTTTAGCAAACATCCTTCTAGATGCATCAAAAGATTTTCAAATTAGATAGGATGGATTTAGGTATTCAGCTCACTCATCACTCCTACTTGTCACTACGAATCTCATAAAGTTTCATCAACTTCAAAAACAATTGTATGGAGTTTGTATCTTACACCTTGGCACAAATGATGGTCAAATAGGCACATTATCAAACCATTTGTATATAGTATTCTGTGGTGGATGCATTATTTTTTGCTTGTTTTGTCTACTAAGTTTATATAGTCACGAAAACCTATTGTGAGGTCGTTAGCAATAACATGACTAGGAGTTTTTCTTGGACTGCCTGGAGTCTTATTAGCCAATATGCTATTAGTTTCTGAATTAACTTGCAATTTGGTTACTGAACTAATTAATGTGATCAGCCCAATGTATCTATAAGATAAGTTCATATGGTCAAACCACATTTGTTTGAGATTAACTGTTTATTATAATATAATGTTCTTTGTGTGACTTACTGCAGCAAAAGAAAGGGATCTTTACTTGACTCTGATCAAGCTCAATTGTGTACTCTACAACAAGCTGAAGAAGTTGGATTCACTCTACACCACGAGTTCCATAGCTTCATCAAACACATGGTCCCATCATTGTTACTGGGATGTCATGAAAATTTATGAGGGGATTCCTACATTTTAGACTAATTTGAGGTATCACTCCACATCCATCATTTGATTTTGTGATCAATTTGAGGTATCACTCCACATCCACTTCCATTCCATTCCACTTCCAAGTTGAGGTATCACTCCACATCCACTTCCATTCCCACCATTGATCACAAAACCAAATGATGGATGTGGAGTGATACCTCAAATTAGCCTAAAATGTAGGGGTCCCCTCACGAACTCCTATGGCATAGGATTCATGCAACCAAACACACCCTTAGTGAAACAGAATATTAAAATTCAATACTATAAAATAATAAGAAATTCTATTATACCCCTGAAAAGTGTTTTTGATGTGACCATTTCTGTTCAATCGATCTGATAAATGATAATGAATTTTTTAACCAGATAAATTGTCATCATCAATGCCATAAACTGAATCATTTTCTCTTATACCCTATTCTCCTGTTTTTATTAGTACTAATGTGTGATTGAATACCCAAGTCCGTCCCATCTAATTTGAAAATCTTTTGATATATTTATAAGGATGCTTGTTAAAGTGGCTAGTATTGATTTTGGATTGATTTGATAAGGGTGAAGGAGATGAAGGTAAGTTGTTAGATGTTCTCATGATTTGTAAAGAGATCTTCAATTGTTGGATGAATTTTGTTGTTATATTAGATTCAGCGTGTGCTTTCCATATGCAGTCTAAGTAAAGGGTATTTTTGAATTTTATTAATATTGAAACCGTCATAAAAAGTCAACATATTTGACTAATGTTGACTGAGGCAGTCAACGCTAGCTTGGGAGTTAGATACAATTAATTATTAAAACGAATACTATACTCAATTAGACATAAACTAATGAGGCCTAAACTCAAAATAACCCTTTCAATAATTATGCTTTTTGTTGATCACTTGCCATTATTTCCATAAGGAATTACTTTTCAATATGTAGTTTTCTTGGTCCAATAATGCATGCTACTTTGAAAGTGAATTTAATTATTGATTCATGCATTACTTTTTATTTTAATTTTGGAAAATTGCATATTGATGATATTCATAAATACCCTTTTAACATGTTTTCTTCTATGTCCTTCTTCTTCCTTAAATTCTGCAAATTGTTGATTATATGTTGAACTTTCTTTTTCCTCAATTTAGATTTGTGGCATCTATCATTTTAATCGAGCCAATGGACTTCTGGCAATCCTTATTTTGCTATAGTTTGGAAATATACAAGATCCATACACCAATGCTTGAGCTGAAGGTCATGATAGCAGCATTAGGACAGTAAACAAATTATCGGAACTCATCAACTTACCAATAGGTATATAATATTTATAATCATATGAATTCTACTTTTTCCAATGCTAATCAGCTATAACATGATTTTATCATCTTGCCGATAAACATCAAAACTTAACTCATAATTAGCTAATATAGAGATTGTTCTTAGTAAGAAGCCAACATGCATAGAGATTGCATTCTAACTAAGCTCATGAAATCTGACTCATTTTCACTCACATCCAATACCACCAACACTTTCACACTGAAATTCATATCCCCATCGTAGCAGAAGACCAAAAATTCACCTATGGTTAATGACAGGTCCCTAGGCAACTTCTCCCACCCTTCTTCAAAATATAAACCGGCCGTGCTTCGATTCACTTTGACACGCCAAGTACCACCATGACCTTGTATAGTTGCCGTTCGAGATGAACCCACCGAGAAATGCTTTACAAATGCATCTGGTATTTGCTGCAAAGGATAGTAGTTAGAACTAAAACCATAAATTTAAAAGCCAATTGTAAATGAACCTCTTAACAAAACAAAAACAAAAAAACTAGACCCAACAATCAGTAAGTGATACAAACCAAAGAAGAAACATGGAAGTACCAGGCTTATGTATTGCATACAATATTCTCAATGCATGCAAAAAAAAAAAGGTTTGTTTTCTTGGCCGTAAATAAACATAACAGATCTCCTTCACAGTTAGCCTTGATGAACACCCACTAAAATTTTTTATTCCACTAGTTTTTGCAAGTTTTGTGGCTTAAATGAAAAAAAAAAAAAACAAATAGAATGAGATCTCACCAGCCTCTCCTTGAAACCTGGAAGCAATACCTTGAATAAACACTCTTTCCTAGACGAACTTCCAATCTCCATTATTTTGTGACTGAATCTGGACTCCACTACAAAATAAATCACAAAACCTAAAACCCCACTTCTTTTTCTCTGTTTCTCTCCCTGTTTATAGCTTTGATGTTGAAGAAATGGTAGAGTTGGAAGAGAAATATTGGTGCCAAAAGGCCAGGTTGTAAAGAACATGTCATCTATCAACATGCCAAAATGGGGAAGGGATAGAGATACAGAGATCTCTGAAATGAAATATGTTTATAGTAGTAAGAAAGGGGGTCTTATAACTATAGCAGGGAGAGAGACTGCCAAGTCAATGAGGAATTAAGAGACTAGCTATGCCATATTAAGGGCAACAATAATAAGTTTCAAATTTTCACTCTATGCTTTTAAATACTTGATGACTCCCCCTAGTGAAGATAAGGAGTAGGTAATGGTTTTTTTTTTTAAATTGGGTCGTTGATCTTTTTTATTTATTTATTAATTCATGTCCGAAGATTGCATGATTGATCCTATAGGGCTAACCAAATCAGGTTCGAAGGCTACAATATTATTGACACTTAATATCCTTGTCGCCTCTATCTCGTATGGAGATATGCTTACGCTTCGGTCCATCGCCTCCACCTTGCATGAAGACTTATTTTCTCTCCGGTCTAATCCATCTAAGTAGCTACATTTAATACCCGAAGGTTTTTTAACGACAGAGCACACGTGCTCCTAATAATCGGGCGAAAACTCATAAAATCATAACTTGTGAGTTTCAAACCCGGGACCTCTCACAAGGAGAGTGGATGGCCGACCAACTGAACTACAGTTGGTGGACAAGAGTAGGTAATGGTTCCTATACATTGAAAACTGCAATGAAATTTGTTTAATTAGCTTAAAAAAATGTTGTATATCTATATTCAGTGTGAGTTTAACCTTGGTGGCACTTAACTATATGAGGTTTGCACAATTCTAGGCAGCCAGGTAACATAGTCATTTTTTTGCCAAGTCTTAGGTTTTTTACACTTCTACCCCTTCTATAAATGGTGTTTATGGTTGTGTTTTAAAAAAAAGGGTAAAAAGTGTAAAAACACCAAAACATGGCTAAAATGGCTAGGAAACCTGGCTGTCTAGACTTACTCTACTTGCACAATTCTAGGCAGCCAGGTAACATAGTCATTTTTGGCCAAGTCTTAGATTTTTTACACTTCTACCCCTTCTATAAATGGTGTTTGTGGTTGTGTTTTAAAGATAATTGGTAAAAAGTGTAAAAACATCAAAACATGACTAAAAATGACTAGAAAACCTGGTTGTCTAGATTTACTCAATCTACTTTGTGGACGTTGGGATATATGCATTCTTATTGATACTACATCATATATATATTTGTAAATTTGAACGACATAGGGTGTTACAGTAGTAAGTTGTCCCTCGGTGGATTTTTATTCACCTTGGGCTTTTTATCATATTTAATACAATAATGAAGGTATTTTTCTTGTTAGAAAAATGGTTTCCATCTATAGCATTGCTCGGACTATATACAACTTGTTTTTATAACTATAATTACTAGACTGGAATGGTAAATGAGGAACGCATCAGAATCAGCCTTCATATCTATGACTACTAGGCTGGAATAGTCCAACCGGATTCAAGGAATAGTTTACAGTTTGATAAAAGTTAAAAAAAATAAAATAAAATAAGGGTATGTTTGACTTTTCGGTGTTTCGTGGAAAAAGAAAACCTTTCTCCAAAAGTTAAGTTTTCGGAGTTTGATGTTTTCATGGAAAGGATAATCAGTGTTCTAAAAAGCGTTAGGCGGGCGGCGATCAGGGGCCTAGGCGGGCGCCTAGACGGCACCTAGGCGGTCTTAGGTTTTGTATTATAACTTTAATAATTTACAAAAGTTAAGCATAATATATTATCAATTACATCTAATTTAATGTCAAGATACAACATATGCAAAATTTAAAAACATGAAAAATTAATAATCATGAACAAAATTTATTAAAACTCAAATGATTGAAGTTGGTCATGATGGGTGCTTTATATAAAATTGAATTTGTGGACAAATATCCAAACCTACTGTTTTATTTTTCTTCAAATTGCATGAATAACCTCAGTCATGTTTGATAAAATCTACATTAGTAAAATTGATACTGATAGATCCTTTGAGAATTTCATTAAGTAATCATCATTTGCTACAATTAGACATATATTGAATAAAAAATAATAAAATAATTTATTTCTAAAAAAGATGAAAGAAAAATAAAATAAGAACACAATCAGCCTTATTAAAACTAAAATAAAATATAAAAAAAATCACCCATGCCGCCTAGACCCCCCTTAGGCCGCCCAGACATTAATTTGGGCGGTTTTCTACCTTCTAGCGCCTAGGCCGATTTTTAGAACACTGAGGATAACTTTACATCAAATCTTTTAAAGCCCTGATGAACAAATTCCTCCATAAAATAGAAATACTCTCTATTGAATTTTTTTCCTTGGTGAAATCAAAAAGTGAAAAAAAAAAATTTGAATTTTTTTTCCATGAACTCTTTTTTTTTTTTTCAAAGAAAACTTTGTGTTCATTGAAAACATTTTCAAAAATCAAACACACCCAAAAATTAACCACCCCCCCCCCCCCCCCCCCCCACATCATAATTATCGACTTCACAAACTATACATGTTTAATACATTATTTTTTTTATACGTGGAGTCAATGTTTAGTACTTCCATCTATATAAAAAATATTGTAAAAAAATCGTGCATCTTATTAATTTTGGATAATGCACGTCTAAAAAAAAGTGTGTACTATACTTAAATTTATTAGGGTGAGGCATACATTTGTGACGATTTTGCATACTGATTTGTACAGTTTTGATTGTGGTGAAGATTTTTATCAATTAATTATCCAAAACAACTTTAAGAAATAAGAGAAAAAAAACTTCTTTTTACATTGATGATAGTTCTGATGAGTTTGACAAATGAAGGCGTTTCAAATGATCTTGGAGATATTTCTTGGCTTAATGATATTGTGTGGATTGAGTTTTCTACTTTTTCCTTGAAATTCTCTTATAAGTAGTTATTATTTTTATGTGACAACGGATTAACATCGTAATGTAATAATATTTATTATTTTGTTTCGGTAATATATATGAATATTTGTTATCTAGTGATTACAAATGAGCCTAATATTTAATTCTAAAATTTCTTTTGAAATTTGATCGAATCGAATTATTGTAAAATCATATTCTGAATTGAACTTTTGCTCGTAATCGAATTGATAACATCTTGGAACCCTGATAGTTGAAAACAACAAACCGGTCTCCTTGCATCACATCCTTGAAACAACAATGACTGCTAAAGGAATGTGATTTCTCGAAAAATGTCGAAATTTCACCGAATATTTCTTTTTTTTTATTTACCGAAATTTCTTTTTAAACTGAAATATTTTTTTTTCATTAAGTCAATCTCAATGTCGGTACATTTTAAGTTATATAAGCGATTCTTATGCAATATGTAGTTTGTATTACATACGAGTCTCGTGGTACTCTTTATGTAATATATAAGAGTTTAAAATGCTTAACTTATATTGATAATTTCAAAATTACAATCGAATTTTGTACTTTTTTTTCTATACACAACGAAATATTTCTTAAAACCAACTTACCGAAATTACCTCAAAAAATGAAATCACAATCCTTGGCTACCAAGCTCCCCTCCCACCCTAGGACCACACCTTGCCCTACCTATGGCCCACACACTGAAGTGATCACCACTAGATTAGAGTTGATTCAGACCCAAATCCAAACTGTCAAACATCACTGTCTTAATGCTCATAACTTCCAGTTCAACCTCTTACCCACCACCTTGGTTCTTGAAACGATCTTGGTCACTTATGATGTCGATCAGCTTCTTTGCCTCTTCTCAGCAAGGTGCAATCGGCATTTTTGCTGTTAACCTTTTGGGTGAAGTTCTGGTACGAGTAGCTTGCCCCATTGTATGGAAAGTTCTAGATTGTACGATGGCAGAATGTTATGCAACGGAGACAACACTTTTACTTATACATGCACGACAATGGAGATCATGGATCATGATAGGAGATTCAGGGACGCTGGTTTTGATTTTGCATGATGACCACGGGAATGAGCAAACGACCTTTTGTTGGGCTTGGCGACCTCTCCTTAATAGCATTAGACGATTTTTTTCTACTCATAGCCTATGGTTTTGTAATTATATTAATCGAGAACTCAACTATGAGGCTCACAATCTAGCCAACATGGCAAGACATCAGTATTGTAATCTTAATATTTAATATATTATGCAATATGCACCAACAAAAAAAAAGGCAATGGCTACTCCACACCACCGTATCCTCTTTTTCACACCACCATTGAGGGTTTTTTTTTTTTAAACTTTCACATACCACCAATAAATATGCATAACAGAGAAACCCAAACTCAAAACGAAAAAAACGCAAAACAGAGTAAATTTCGACCAATTTAAACCCTCAATTGAGATCGATGCTCAAGCTCATCAAAACAGGAAAGTTGTATTACTATGAGTTATCTAATAGACACAACTTGAATCAATTGAAAATGTTTTGAAATGAGCAAGTTATGGTCATTTACTAAAGTGGCGCAAATTTATCTCGCAATTAAAACAAGATAGTGTTTCTGACTTTCGGCCAACTTATGTGCTCGATTGAGATGATTCTCAAGTTGATAAAAGCACAAATATTGTAGTACTCTTAGTTATCTAATAAACACAATTTTAATCACTTGAAAATGTTTTGAAATGAGCAAGTTATGGTCATTTTACTAAAGTCACGCAAATCTGTCCGAAAAAATTTATGCTCGCAGAGTTCACTGCGGGGAATTTTTTTCTTCAATTGATTAGACCTTTTATCATCAATATTTTGACTTGATTGCACCCCCCCCCCCCCCCCCCTCCCCCCAACACGGTATTTTTCTTTGGTTCAATGACAATCCAACCATAAATAAACTTTATTACTTGATGATACATGAAGCACACCATGGTATTCTTGTTGATTACCCACTTGAATTTGATAGCTTGTCCAGCGACTTTCGTATTGTTGGATAGTGTAATGGGTTGATGTGTGTAACAGGGTCGCATGACTTGCATTATGAGCCCATGTTAGTTTGTAATCCAATAACTACAAAGATTGTACAGTTTCGTGCGCCCCATTATGGTTATGGTTATGATAATGGCAAGAAGCTTTGTTACAATGTCATGTCTGGGTTTGGCTATGATGAGGTTGCTAAACAGTACAACATCTTAAGAATTGTGTGTGATTTTCAATATTTTGGTTTGTTTGGTTATGAAAGAGCTGATTGGAAGGTTGAGATATTTACTCTTGGTTCGGATACTGACGATTGGAGGAGGGTGATTGGAAATTTACCGTGCCTATTGTTGCCATTTTATGAAGTTGACACATTTCATTTACCAGTGTTTCCAATGGGGCCATTCATTGGTTTGGAACAAAATACGATGATCCATCGATATTCATTCTTGCTTTTGATGTGGGTGAAGAGAAATTTTGGAAGTTGCAACTTTCCTCAATTGATATTTTGTCACATCCCCTATTTCTTCTCCAAATTATGAATTGTTAGAGTTAGGAGGGTATTTATGTTTGAATCAGACATTTAAAAGCATGTATGAGATATGGGTAATGCATGAATACGGGATAGAAGGTTCTTGGACTAAATAGTATGTAATTCCACTAGAGGACGATATGTTTCCTTCAGTACTTGGACCTCTAATGTTATTGAAAAATGGAAATATAGTACTACTACGGAGCTGCAAATCTGTCATCTCGAATGACCCCGCAATGAGTAGTTTTGAGGAATTCAGTATTTGGAATATAAAACAACTTGAAGAATTGTATGGTCAATGGGTTATTGCAATCCCTCATGTCTCTTGTGTGAATTCATCAAGAAGATTGGTCAACCATCCAAAAACAGGTAGGAGCTTTATGAACTTTCATAGTTTATGGTCCTAATGAATAGATGAGACATTTGATTTTAAAGATTATATTTACTTTATGATGTTGTGGGAAAACAGGTAAGATACTAAATGCCTATTTCGTTCTAACTTTGTAAATTAGCGTCATGAACTTTAATTGATGGTCATTATGAATATGCAAAAGATGAATCATTTCAAATGATTTTAAGATTGTACTTGTTTGATGTTGTCCGTTTTGGATTCTCTTAATGATGTTGTGGCTGATTTTTTCTTATATTTCTTGGTAAGAGTGGTTGTGGTAATGTTGGACTCAATATAATGTATTGTGGTGGTATCCCCCCCCTCTCCTTCATTAAGGATTTCATTGAACTAATGCCTTTCTCTTATTACAGGCTACATGAAATCCTAGGGAGCGAGGGAGCCCCCACCGCCCACCCTCCTCTGGATGCGCACCCTCGCTCATCCCGAAGAGGGTGGGCGGTGGGGGGCCTCCCTCGCTCCCTAGAATTTCACCCGTAATAAGAGAAAGCCGCATATGCAATGGAGATCAGAATAGGCGTTCAATGGAATCCTTGTTAAATTGAGTCCAAAATTATCACAAAACCACTCCATGAAGAAATACAAGATAAAAACCAGCTGCTGCCTAATCCTTTTTATCAGTCGAGTCAGCCAATGAGTCACTGATCAACAGGAGCTGAGGCACTTGTGCTTGGGTAGCCAGCTCAAAGTAGCCTGTACAATGATTCTAGGGAGCGAGGGAGGCCCCCCACCGCCCACCCTCCTCGGGATGTGCACCCTCCCTCGCTCCTAGAATCACTCCTTATTACAGGCTACTTGGGTTGGCTACCCAAGCACAAGTGGCTCGACTGCTATTGTTTATAGGATCAGTGATTCATTGGCTGATCCAACTGATAAAAACAGTTGGCAGGGTATGATTATTTTTCCTCGTATTTCTTCCTAGAGTAGTTATGGTAATAATGGTGGACTCAATTCACCTTCCGGTTTGAATTCAGTCGGTTCATCAGTGTTTATAAACTCATTTAAGTTCTCCATGCTTGGAGTCCTTGAAGAAGCTCTTCATTTCTTATTAAGACTGGCAACATTGAAATCACCCCTGAACAATCGACCAAAGGAACATGGGTATGGGACAGAATTGTGCATACTGTGGTATGGTCTAAATGAAAAAAGAGACATGTTAGAAATTTAAAATATTTTGTTCATGCCATGTGCATTTTAAAAAAAAAGCAAAATATATTTTTTTAAATTTTAAATTTAAGAAAAGCCTGCAGATCTCCTCTACTAGGGTCCTACAACAAGCTCCTCCTCCCTTAAATCTCCACTTCCACTTGGCCATGGCATAAAGAATAAAATCAATCACAGAGGCTTTTTATCTTCTTGGCTAACTACTACAACTTATCATGGAACTGCTCATCATCATCATCATCCAATCATGTATATGTGTTCTTAAAGAGGAATAAACACGTCTTCTTCTAATAGGGGAGGATGTCGTACATGTTTTTTTTCTCTCTAGATGTTAAATTAACAAGGTTTCGACTTGATTGCAGAGGATGGTGAGATAATACATCATGCAACACCCGAACACAAACCCAAACCCTGTATTTTGTTTTGTTTCACCAAAATCAAAGCAAAACTCACACATATTAATTGCAAATAGAAGAACACCATGGTATCCACAATGGAGGTATTCTTGTTGAATATCCACTTGAATTTGATGGCATGTCAAAAGTATCGCCAACCCATGTTCGTTTGTAATCCAGTAACTGCAGAGAATGTGCAGTTACCCGTGCCCCATTGTGGTTATGGTTATGAAATTGGAAATGAGCTTTGTTGCATTGTCATGTTGGGAAAAATTATCAAAATACTCAGATGATCAAGTATACAAAACAAACTGTGGGAATGACTACCGTTTTATTGAACAAACTTAGGCTTTATATAGCCTTTACAGATGAATAGAAAGCAGATTCACGTTCTCAACTACTCAACGTGATAAGTGCAATGCATAAAATCAGGGAAACACTAAACTAGTGCCTAAAGACTAGGACTTAACTAAGACTTATTCAAGACATAATCAAATACTGAAACAAATTCCTAAAAAAATATGCAACAGTTCTTTCATTCCCTCCCTTAAACTAAATGTTGCACAACAGCTAGTTTAATCTGTCACCTCGCACATCCCAAGCTGTCCTCGAAGCTTCAAGAAAGCCTCCAACTTCAATGGCTTTGTCAGCAAGTCAGCCACCTGATCCTTAGTGCCACAATGCTCCAACTCCACAGTTCCACCTCTAGTATGATCCCTCAAGAAATGAAATCACACATCTATGTGCTTACTGCGACCATGTAGTACTGGATTCTTAGAGAGTTTGATGGTTGAACTATTATCACACATTAATGTAGTGCACCCTTGCTGTGTCTGACCCAATTTCTACAAGATACCTCTCATCCATATTGCTTGACATGCACAAGTTGTTGCTGCCACAAATTCTGCTTCAGTGGTGGAGAGAGTAACAATTGGTTGCTTCCTTGATGACCATGAAACTGCACCATTACTAAGCAAGAAAACATAGCTAGATGTGCTCTTCCTATCTTCAATGTCACCAACATAATCACTGTCTGTAAATGCCAATAACTTCTCAGCCCCTCCCTTCTTGTAGAAGATACCAAAATTTATAATGCCTTTCATATACCTTAAAACCCTCTTTGCTGCTTGCATATGCAAATCAGTAGGTCTAGCCATGTACCGACTAATAAGGCTAACAACAAACATCATATCAAGCCTTGTTGCAGTAAGATACATCAGACTTCCCACAATTTGCTTGTAGTAGGTCTCATCGACCTTGACACCATTCTCATCTTTGTGCATCTTCAAGCCTGGAGCGACGGGATTACACATTGCATTGCTATTTTCCATTCCAAAGCGTTTCAAGACATCAAGAGCATATTTTCTTTGACATATTAAAATACCTTCAGGCCCTTGCAAAACTTCAATGCCCAGAAAAAATCTCATTTTCCCCAAATTAGACATATCAAACTCTCTCATCATTGAACTCTTAAAATCAGTAATCATAAATTCATCATTACCAGTGAATATAAGATCATCCACATAAATGCTGACAATAAGAACTTTACCTCCTTTTCCAGACTTGGTGAACAATGTTTGCTCAGTTGGACAACTTTGAAACCCTTCCTTGATGAAGTAAGCCTCAATACGACTAAACCAAGCTCGTGGAGCTTGTTTTAGTCCATACAAGGCTTTATGCAGTTTGTAAACTTTATGCTCACTTCCAATCTTCTCATATCCCCTTGGCTGCTCCACATATACATCCTCATTTAACTCCCCATGAAGAAAGGCAGACTTGACATCAAGTTGGTGAATTTTCCAACCTCTCTGAGCTGTTATTGCAATGATCATTCGAACAGTCTCCATCCTTGCCACTGGAGCAAATACTTCTGTATAATCCACACCATGTTGCTGCGAGTACCCTTTGGCCACAAGTCGGGCTTTGTGCTTGTCTACAGCTCCAAGTTCATTATACTTAGTCTTATAAACCCACTTGACTCCTATTTTCTTGGCTCCTCTTGGCAACTCAGTTAACTCCCATGTTTTGTTCTTCTCAATTGCCATAATTTCTGCATCCATGGCTGACCTCCATTTGGAACACTTTTCTGCCTCTTCAAAGCTCAAAGGATCTGTGGATACAACTAAGGCCATGTTAGCTTCATGTTCTTCTTTTGAAAGGCCTTCACCACTAACATAGTCATTCAACCAAAGAGGTTGTTGCCTGATCCTTCCTTCACCTGCATTGATTGCTTCTACGGCCATAGAATCAGGAGATGCATTCACTGTCATTGGGACTTCATCATCAACAATTTCCTATGTTTCATCATTGCTTTCACCAACTATTTCATCTCCTTCTGCTAAATCTGGATCACTTTCATCACCCCAATCTAGGTTCATCAACAACTGCTCCTCATAGCTTGCATCCCAATCCCACTGTTGTTCTTCTTCAAATATCACATCCCTCCTGATCACCACCTTCTTTGCAACAGGATCGTAAAGCCTATAGGCTTTAGATTCTTCACTGACCCCCAATAGTACACAGCAAATACTCTTATTTTTCATCTTGGTCCTCCTCACATCTGGTACGTGCACATGTGATATGCAGCCAAAAACCCTAAAATGATCAACATAGGGTTTCACTCCACTCCATGCCTCCTCTGGTGTAATGTCTTTCACAGCAAGCGTAGAGCACCTATTCAGCACATAAATCGTCCATTTTACAGCCTCTGGCCAAAAGATCTTTGGCATTCTCTTCTCTGATAACATGCATCTGACCATATTCATCACAGTACGATTCTTTCTCGCAGCCACACCGTTTTGTTGTGGAGTGTACGATGCGGTTAGCTGCCTCTTAATTCCCTCCTGCTTGCAGAACTCATTGAATTCTTCAGAATTAAACTCACCTCCTCTATCAGTTCGCAAACACTTTATAACCATACCAGTTTCTTAAAGCTTTTGAACATGTTGAATGTCTCAGACTTTTCTATCATAAAGTAAACCCAAGCTTTTCTACTGAAATCATCAATAAAGCACAAGGAGTACCTTTTCTTGCTATTTGATGCTGGAGAGATTGGACCACATAAATCTGCGTGGATTGATTGCAATTTCTGAGAGGCCCTCCATGAGCTTTTCTTTGGAATAGGATCTCTGTGCTGCTTCCCTACCATACAATCCACACAAGTCAAAGTAGAGGCTGGAAGTTGTGGAAGTCCTCCAACCATCTTCTTAGACTGTAAGGTTCTCAGTCCCTTATGACTTAAGTGGTCATATCTAAAATGCCAAAGATGTGTAGAATCCGAGGTAGTTGTGTGGAAGCATGAATCCTTCTCTAGCTGAATTTTGGCCAATAAAACGAACATTCTGTTGGAAGTCATTTCAGTCTGAATAATAAGCCCTCGACTTGGATGATAAATTTTGCACCTCCCTGACTGAATCAAGATTGCAAGACCTCTTTCCTGCAATTGCCCTATGCTCAAAAGGTTATTCTTCAGCTCAGGAACAAGAAACACATCTGCAACCACATGGCTATCCCCATTGATGTGAAGCTTCACTTTTCCCTTCCCACGCACTTCCATTCTGGTGTTGTTGCCTAGCTTCACCATGTGTCTGAATGCATCATCAATCTCACAAAACAAGGCTCGATCCCCACACATGTGATTTGAACAGCCCGAGTCTAAGAACCAAGGATCTTCCCTCCTTGCTCCTTTCATCTCTACATAGGCCATCAAGAGCATCTCTTCATCCTTATCCAACTCAGCATAGTTGGCTTCTTTGTCCCAAGTTGGACATTCATACTAAAAGTGACCGAGATTGTGGCACTTATAACACTCCACTGTGGCTCTATTGAAACCTTGACGCCCTCTTCCTCTACCTCTACCTCTGCCTCTGTAAGTGCCTCTTCCACGCCCTCTTCCTCTATTTCTTTCATCAACAGTCACCTTCAATGCTTGCTCCTCTCCATTGCTCTTGTGGAATTTTTGCTCATGCACAATGAGTGAACTCTGCAGTTCATCAATGCTGAGTGTGTCTACATCCTTAGATTCTTCGATCGATCAAACTATATAATTAAATTGTCGGTCAAAGATCTAAGAATTTTTTCCACAATAGTAACATCAGTCATTGATTCTCCATACACCCTCATCTTGCTGGCAACTGTCATAACATGAGCAAAATAATCAGTAATGCTCTCACCTATCTTCATCTCCAGAGTCTCAAAGTCTCTCCGCAGTGCTTGAAGAATTGAGCGCTTCACCCTAGCATTGCCTTCGTACTTCTTTTTCATGGAATCCCATATCTTCTTTGAGGTGCTCTTGTCCAGTATGGTCTCCAGAATAGATCTGTCAATTGCTTGGAAAAGATAATTCTTCACCTTAAGATCCTTCAGTTTCATCTCCTCACGCTTCTTCGATTGTGCATCTGACACAGACGTTGTTGCTCTTCCCTCTAACTCTGCATAGCATGTCTCTACCAAGATCCAATACTCTTTGCACTCAAGAAATTTTCCATAAGCATGCTCCAGTGATCATAATGACCATTGAAGCATGGGATTGCAGCCTTGACAAAATTCTCTTCCCTTCAACCGACATCTCTCTCTTTGTTTGGAAATCACTCTAAGCTGCGGCTTATCTCTCTTTCTCAGGCCCAGTGGGGGCTCTGATACCAATTTGTTAGGAACAAATGATCAAATACTCAGATGATCAAGTATACAAAACAAACTGTGGGAATGACTACCGTTTTATTGAACAAACTCAGGCTTTATATAGCCTTTACAGATTAACAGAAAGCAGATTCACGTTCTCAACTACTCAACGTGATAAGTGCAATGCATAAAATCAGGGAAACACTGAACTAGTGCCTAAAGACTAGGACTTAACTAAGACTTATTCAAGACATAATCAAATATTGAAACAAATTCCTAAAAAACATGCAACAGTTCTTTCATGTCATATCTGGGATTGTGGTTATGGTTATGAAAATGGCAATTAGCTTTGTTACAATGTCATATCTGGGTTTGGTTTGGCTACAATCAGGTTGCTAAACAGTATAAGATCTTAAGAATTGAATGTCATTATCATGACCTTGATATGTATGGTTATGTTACTTCCAACTGGAAGGTTGAGATATTTACTCTTGGTTCGGATGCTTATCCGATGTTGATGTTTTACCACATTGAGTACGGATATTTTTCACCAGTGTTTGTCAATGGGGCTATTCATTGGTGTGCAAGTCATTGTTTCTCTGATAATTTGAAGAAGTATAATTCACCGAATCTCATTGTTGCGCTTTTGATGTAGGGGAAGAACAGTTTCGGACGTTGCAAACTTCCCCATTACGAATTATGCATTGTTGGAGTTAGGAGGGTATATGTTTGAGTCAGATACGTCATGAGGGAATATGGGTTGGAATAAAGAGTACAACAATTCTTAGGAGCCAGGCCCCTAGCTCCATATCCGTGCCAGGGGAGCCTTAAGAGCAGTGGCGGAGCCAGAATTTCATTAAGGGGGGGGGGGGGGGGGGGGTGTTGTACAACATTTATTTGCATGAACCATGAGTTATATTATTATAATTTCAAGATTATAAAAGTGTATTTTAGCTATCAATTAAGTTATTCATTACAAATGTTTGGAAATTTTAATCAAATCTAATTTGAAAATAAGATTGATGCTAGAGATTTAAGGTAAGATATAGAAAGATTTTTTTTATATATAAGATGTATTTTAAGAATATTTCAGAAGGCGTTCAATGGGTTTTCAACCAGCTTGTTGTATTCAAAGAAAAATCAATCAAAATATTGTTACCCATTTATGCTAGTACTAACGAAACAAATATACATGAAGCACAAAACTACATAATGCAATGTATTTGTAATAACTATTTGATACATTATATTAGATAGCATGGAATGTGATTTCGCAAAATCTCAACGATTTTTTTTTAAATTACAAAAAGAAAAATGACGAAATTAAAAGTTAATTTTTCGAGGGTTTTTTCAAAAAAAAAAATTTGTTTTTTCGTACAAATACAAAACCCAACTACCAAAAATTAAACTTTTTTCGAGGTTTTTTTTTTTGAAAAATTTCGGAATTTTTTCGTAAATTTCAAGGTTTTTTTTCCTTCGTATTATCATTTCTTCTAATTATTTATTGATTTTTAAAATCATCCCCCTGATTTCTAATTATAATTTATTTTACTTATATATTGATTTTTGAAACCATCCCATGATTTTTTTTTAATTAAATTGATTTCAAGTTTGTTTCATTTCTTTGTATTTAAGCTTCATTTAATATGTTTAATAGATTTATTTACTTGCATCTATTTTTTTCACATTTCATATACCCTCGAAATTCATTATATATTATTTATGTATTTTCGAAGTTTTTTATGTTTTTTCTTTACCCACCGAAATATTTCTTAAAATCATGCTATCGAAATCACAATCCTTGTTAGATAGAAGAGGCAAAGGGGGGGCTTGGAAAATGTTTGATAAATAGAAGGGGGCAATCTAACAAATCTCAAATAATTAGGACTCACTTACACCATGTGCTACAAAGGATTTTCATAATTAAGGGGCAATTTCAAAAGTGTGATAAATAAAAGAGGGCAATCCAACAAATCTTAAACAACTGGGACCCACTTACACCATGTACTACAAAGGATTTTCATAATTGAGGGGTCAACTTGGAAAATGTGATAAATAGAAGGGGGCAATTTTAACAAATCCTAAACAATTGGGACCCACTTAGACCATGTACTATAAAGGATTTTCAAAATTGGGGGGGGGGGGCAACTGTCCCTCTTGGGCTCTATGTGGCTCCGCCACTGCTCAAGACCCTCCATCATCCTATTTTCTTCATCTTTCTTCTTCATCTATTCTTCTTCTTTGGTTCTTCATTTGTTCTTCTGTTCTTTTTCTATTATTAATCTTCATTTATTTTCTTCATCTTCATCACTTTCTTGAGGCTCCCCCGACACGAATCTAACGCTAGGGGCCTAGCTCTTAAGAATGGGTCATAAAGAGTATGTGATTCCACAAGATCCGTGGGTTTTGCATCCTTCAAACATGCTTCCTTTTGGACCTTTAATGTTATTGAAAAATGGAAATATAGTAATGCGGAGCTACAAATCTCTCATCTCCTATGACCCCGAATATTTCTTAAAATCATGATATCGAAATGAACTGAAAAAACGAAATCACAATCCTTGTTAGATAGAGGAGGCAAAAGGGGGGCTTGGAAAATGTTTGATAAATAGAAGGGGGCAATCTAACAAATCTCAAATAATTAGGACCCACTTACACCATGTACTACAAAGGATTTTCATAATTAAGGGGCAATTTCAAAAGTGTGAAAAATAAAAGTGGGCATCTTTCTTCTTCATCTATTATTCTTCTATGGTTCTTCATTTGTTCTTCTGTTATTCATCTTCATCTATTTTCTTCATTTTCATCACATTCTTGAGGCTCCCCCGGCGCGGATCTGACGCTAAGGGCCTAGCTCTTAAGAATGGGTCATAAAGAGTATGTGATTCCACGAGATCCGTAGGTTTTGCATCCTTCAAACGTGCTGCCTTTTGGACCTTTAATGTTATTGATAAATGGAAATATAGTAATGCAGAGCTACAAATCTCTCGTCTCCTATGACCCCGAATAATTTTAAGAAATTGCAAGTTCACAATATGGAACAACTTGAAGAAGTGTGTCATCGATGGGTTACAATTCCTCATGTCTCGAGTTTTATTCACCCAGTGACATGTTTGACCATCCAAAAAACAGGTACGATATCGAATGCTTATTTCGTTCCAACTTTCTAGATGAGCTTTATGAACTTTCATAATAATATATTAATGATGGTCACGATGAATATAAAAAAGATGAGATTTTAAAGATTATATTTCTTGACTCAATGATGTTGTGGGGAAACATGTAAGATATTGAATGCTTATTTCGTTCAAAGTTTCACAGTATTATATTGATGATGGTGATGATAAATATGCAAAAGATGAGACGTTTCAAATGATTATACTTTTATGCTTTATGATGATGTGGGTGTCGAATTTTCAGCTCGGGTTCTCTTCCACCCCCCACCCAAAAAAAAAACACACACACAAGGATTTCATTGAACTAATGTCTTTCTCTTATTACAGGCTACTTGGGTTGGCTACCCAAGCACATGTGGCTCAGCTCCTACTGATTATAGAATGAGTGATTCTAGATGTCGAGGGAATTGGCGAGGGAGGGTGCCTCGCACGTGCCCGACCTCTGTTTCAAAAAAAAAAAAAAGCGGGAATTTTTTTTGAATTTCGTTGCTGAAATTTAAGAGGGAGGGAGGGACCAAAAAAACAGAGAAGAAAAATCGACAAAGAAGAAATCAGAGGGAGGGAGGGAGGGACCAAAAAACAGAGAAGAGAAATCCCCAAAC
The DNA here is from genome assembly GCA_963556465.1 of Berberis vulgaris. Classification (NCBI taxonomy): domain Eukaryota; kingdom Viridiplantae; phylum Streptophyta; class Magnoliopsida; order Ranunculales; family Berberidaceae; genus Berberis; species Berberis vulgaris. Next base: position 71,068,460 of record OY747133.1, read on the forward strand.
CCATCTCCACAGAGAAGAAATCAGGAGAGAAGAGAAAATGAAGCTCTCCCTCTCCCCAAACTCGACAGAGAAGAGAAGAGGTGGTGTTTGAAGAAATGCCTGTGAGAGAGCAGAAGTGATGAAGGCCACATTTGAGGCCTACCTGATGGTGCATCAACAAGACTGGTGGAAACCATCAACACGACTGGTTTCGTGGTGGTGAATGGTGTCGCTGGACCACCTGTTGGTCAGACCACCACACCATTTGGGACAGTGTTTGTGTTTCAAGATCCCATGACTGTCACTCCTGATCCATCTTCTAAATTTAAGGGGTTTGCTGAAGGAACTTCCTTGACTACATCACTTGATGGCCTTCGTAGTTTATCATTGGCAAAGATCACTTTAAATGTGAAGAACCACAAAGGATCATAATCTTAAGGGTGTTGTGCCACAGGGATGATAAGGTGGCGAAGAGAACCTTTCAATTGGCAAAGAGGAAATGAAGAAGCTCATAAGAACCGAATCATCAAGATTCCACTTAATTGTATATTTTCTCATTATATTTCGAGGAAGAACAACAAGAGAAAAGTGAGGGAAAGTGTATATCAAAATGAGTTGTTTCTTCTTAGGGTGCTACGTATGAAGAGTGCATTTGGGGTTGATAAAACTTTTTTTGTATAAATGCACTCCCATGACCATCTGGTGTATAACATTCCCATGGCTACATGCAAGTGGGAGAAGTACTTAAGACATGGTTGATCATTTTGATATTCCCCTTCTTATCATTTGTGTTTTCATTGAAAATGACCAGGAAATGTCAAGTTTCTTATACTGATTGACTTTTCTACAGTTCCATCTGATTTCCGTCACATATTCTTTTCGTTTATCTGGGCAAGCATGAGTTTGGGTATAGCAGCAGTTGTGAGAGCCAATGGATGGATCTTCTGCAATCGGCCTCGTGTGAGCAAGTCTTGAAACCAAGGATGTTGGAGACCACTGACATTGTGATTAGCAGTCATGCGGCTTATTTATGTGTTTACTATTTTTATTTATTGATTTAGCAATCCAGTTAGCTCTTTTTGTTCACTATGTTGAGAATGATTATTACCACGTGTATCATACCATTATTTTGAGGTCTCTGTCTCCATTGTTTTCAAATAAAAGGGTTTCTCTGTTACAAGGTTTATTGTCCACCTGTTCCTTGTTCACGATGGCAGAGCTGAACTGTCTTCCTCTATCGCTTGCCCTGAAACTTTCCATCGAATCTTTCATTTTCTAAATAGAATGATTGTTATGTATTCAACTAGTCTATAGATAAACCCAAGATTTTGATCAGGAACTAGCTGATCAGTTCCAAACTGCGGTAACATTCTCACTCAAATTGGTTTCTTTGTAACTCAAATGCACTGCCATTATGAATGAAGTAAAAATTCAGGAAAGGGTACCAAAAAGAAATGAGAGGGAGTAACAGGGAAATGTTGAGCACGGTTGAGTATGACTATAACTAATTGACTGATTCATATTAGTTTTCTATAGCAAATATATCATCCCAAGTAATATCTCAAGTCTTTGGTTCTTTCAACTATTTGCCTTGGATGCTCTTACCACAGTTGGAGCCAATATTCCCTCAAGTGTAATTTTAACTTTGCAATGTTTATTATGGAGGTAATTCATCAATCAAGTGATCGACTTGAATACATGGGAAGTATAGTAGAAGATAACTCGTCTCCACTTGTAGTTTTGATTTCTCTTAAAAGTCTTTCCCTATTGTGGACCTAGTTTGGCCAAATTCAATCCTTCCAAAAACCATCACCATTGCACGAATTGTTCTACAGCGTCATGACTCTTGAGGTAGGGTGGGTGGTCTGGTTTCTTGTCTCATTAGCTATTAAAATTGTTCTTAACCAGTTCTGGAAGACAAGTTACCATCATAGTCTTCTTTTGTTATTCTCTATGGTCTGAACACCAAATTATTAATCTTGTAATATATACCCAAAAAAAAAATACAATAAAAACTTGGTTTTACTAACCAGACATACAGAAAAACAAACAAGCAGCCTTCAAGTGAGCAACAAAACACTCCACAGGTGGAGTTGGCACTTCTTATTACATAGAATAGAAAGTAGGAAGAAATTGGAAGGAGAAAGAATCCATTTCCAAGCACCCAAACCAATTAAGCGGTTAAAGTGGATGCTTTAGTTGCATAGGGAGGCCAGTAGAGATGAAACTCAATATTGTATACCACAGTAATACCCTTGAGATCTACAGGTGAAGATGTAACGAACCCTTGAACGAACATGAAGTCGCCAGTACCACCCACTACGGGGTGGTCTGCTGGCTTGAGGTTATGCGTACCTCCAACAACAGACACCGATCCTTTGTGGTTCTTCACATTTAAAGTTATCTTTGCCAATGATAAACTACGAAGGCCATCAAGTGATGTAGTCAAAGAAGTTCCTTCAGCAAACCCCTTAACTTTAGAAGATGGATCAGGAGTGACAATCATGGGATCTTGAAACACAAACACTGTCCCAAATGGTGTGGTGGTCTTACCAACAGGTGGTCCGGCGACACCATTCACCACCACGAAACCAGTCGTGTTGATGGTTTCCACCAGTCTTGTTGATGCACCATCAGGTAGGCCTCAAATGTGGCCTTCATCACTTCTGCTCTCTCACATGCATTTCTTCAAACACCACCTCTTCTCTTCTCTGTCGAGTTTGGGGAGAGGGAGAGCTTCATCTTCTCTTCTGATTTATTCTCTGTCGAGATGGGTTTGGGGATTTCTCTTCTCTGTTTTTTGGTCCTTCCCTCCCTCTGATTTCTTCTTTGTCGATTTTTCTTCTCTGTTTTTTTGTCCCTCCCTCCCTCTTAAATTTCAGCAACGAAATTCAAAAAAATTTCCCGCTTTTTTTTTTTTTTTTTTTTGGAAACAGAGGTCAGGCACGTGCAAGGCACCCTCCCTCGACATCTAGAATCACTCATCACTCTTATAGAATCAGTGAATCATTGGCTGACCCAACTGATAAAAAGGATTAGGCAGGGGCTGATTGTTTTTTTTCTCGTATTTCTTCGCAGAGTGGTTGTGGTAATAATGCTGGACTCAATCGACCTTCAGTTTGAATTCAGCTAGACCATGTGTCCACACACACAAGGATTTCATTGTACTAATGCCTTTCTCATATTAAAGGCTACTGGGGTTGGCTACCCAAGCAGGATAATTGATCCAATGGCTGACCCAACTGATGTAAAGAATTAGGCAGGCTCGTATTTCTTAGTAGAGTGGTTGTGGTAAAATGTTGGACTCAATCCACCTTTCAGTTTGAATTCAGCCACACCATACACACACAACATACACAAGGATTTCATTGAACCAATACCTTTCTCTTGATACAGGCCACTTGGGTTGGCTCAACTGATAGAAAGGAATAGGCAGGGGCTGATTTTTTTCTCGCATTTCTTCGCAGAGTGGTTGTGGTAATAATGTTAGGGACTCGATCCACCTTTCAGTTTGAATTCAGCCAGACCATAAGTGTTTATAAACTCACACACACACACGCACGCGAGGATTTCATTGAACTAATGCATTTCTCTTATTATAGGCAGACTTGGGTTGATGTGGCTCAACTACTGATTATAGGACCAGTGATTCATTGCCTGACCCAACTGATGAAAAGGATTAGGTAGGGGCTGATTTTTTTTATTTTTTTTTCTCGTATTTTTTCATAGCGTGGTTGTGGTAATAATGTTGGACACATTCCACCTTTCAGTTTGAATGAATTCAGCCAGACCGTAAGTGTTTATAACTCAATGAAGTTCTCCATGCTTGGAGTCCTTGAAGAAGCTCTTCTTTTCTCAACATTGAAATCACCCCGAAGATTGTCATATCGACCAAAGGAACTTGGTTATGGGACATAATTGTGCATGCAGTGGTGTGGACTTTATGAAAAAAAGAATGCGATATTTTTTTTTGGTGTATTGATACATCTAGGGAAGATTTGATTGATCTAATCTACTTTGTGGACATGGGGATATATGCAGAGTATTTTCATTCTATTGATATTTGATACTACATCCTATATTTGTAAATTTGAACGGCGTAGCCGTAGGGTAGGGTAGGGTGTTACAGTTGTAAGTTATCCCTCGGTGGAAGCTTTTTATAATATTTAATACAATAATGAAGGTGTTTTTCTTGTTAGAAAAATTGTTTCGATCTCTATCATTGCTCGGATTATATACAACCTGTTTTAATAACTATGACTGCTAGACTGGAATAGTAAATGAGGAACGCATCAGAATCAGTCTTGATATCTATGACTACTAGGCTGGAATAGTAAATGAGGAGCACATCGGAACCAATCCAATCCAGCAGGATTCAAGCCAAGGAATAGTTTACAGTTGGAAAAAACCGTTCCCCCTATAAGGATTTCACTGTATTTTTCCATTGCATATTAATATCTGTCGACCTTGCATATGGTTGGTCATAGTAATTGAGTTCACAAACTATACATGTCTAATACACACTTTTTTTGTATATGCGAGTCATTGTTTAGTACTTCCATCTATATCAAAATTATTGTAAAAAATTTGTGCATGATAATCACGTATTAGAGTCAATGTTTATCTAGAGGCTCTAATTGGATGTGGTAATTAAGAATTATTAGTTCGGACTCTAATCGAAATCCATCACTATTGTTGTTAGTGTTTGTCTAATGAATGGAATTATTGTTTTGGTGAGAAAAAAAAAAATAAACACGATAAAATGAAACGTCCACGAGTAGTGTTTTGTAGACTAAAGTACTAAACTATATTAATGTTGATAGAGAAAGAAAATATTAAAAGAGCTGATAAAAATCAAATATATACACCCAATCCAAACCATGGATCAAGATCAGATCTTATCCCTTTTTAATTTAATCAGACTGTCTGCTACAACTCTACGAGAAGGGTTGGTTCCATCACATGTGATGCATTCAAATCCATCCCTATAGATTCCTGACTTGTAAAAATGAACAACGGTGAGTCAAGGATCACCGTTGTGGTGGTTAAAGACACTTTGATGTTAAAGTCAGGTGACTAAGTAAGGATGGACGTAGACTTTAACTTAGATTGTAAGTGCATACTTTTCTCATCCCTTTTTTTTTTTAAAGGTAAGCGTGTCGTCGGTATGTATAGAATCCAAGACATGGGGATTAAACCACCACAACCTTAACCATCTAACCAGACTATCATTGGCTTTCTCATCACTTTTGTTCACTTTGTATAAGGAATACTTTACTCCATTGAATCTATCATCAAGGCGTGATGGAGGGAGGAGATCTCGCTGAGGATCTTATTAGTCTATGACTGGGTTGCATTTGACACTTGTCTCTGTTTGGGACACAATACTTGATTGGATCGAGAACTGTACAAAATAAATCTTGGGAGCGCGACAACCCAATATTTGCGTCCAAGCCTTATTGACATGTGCCAAGCTATAAGATTTACACCACGTTGGGCTTGCATGATCAGGGCTGGGGCGCCTGACTTGTGAGTTGAATGATGATTTGGCTGAGTTTGGCTTGAACCGCATTTGGGCCTGTTCGAGATCAGGCTGAGGCCTTACTATATTAGGGTTGGCATATGCCACGTGTATGGTTGTGATTGGATGACTGATTGATGTCTCATCAATTACTCATCCCTAGTTAGTGGAGCTGCATATATATAGGGCCACTGATTGTGCATGGAGGTATGTGCGATGACATGATGGTGTAGTTTGGCCTTTTCAATTTCCGTGCTATAATTAATGTTTTTGCACCGGTTAGGTAGTCACCTATTTCATATGTCAAGCTTATACAAGCTTGCCTTGGGGTAGTTTTATTTTTTACCTTCCAGAGATTCCTTCTGTTATTTGTTTTTAGCTTTTCAAGTTCGACCAAGCTCGGATCTTTATACAGTCATGTTTGGGTGACTTTTTTTTCTCGTGAACACCATGCGGCGTGCTGTGACTTTTTTAGGGGGTCGATAACGTCAAAGAATGACTTAGTCGATCTCCGTAGGCCATATGAAGTACTTGATGATCTGGAGTTGTCACACTTTGTGAGAGGCGAGTCTCAAACTGTTCCAAGGGGGATTCATTTGCCTGAACAAGGCTATGTTTGTGGCTGACCAACACTGCCCCGTTCCTACCTTCATTTGGTGTTTTCTGTCTTACAAGGGTATTGCCCAAGCCATATAGTGTCATCTTTGACCATGTTGATGCAGGGTTCTGTCTGTCTACAAATGTTTCATCTTTAACCTCCATCAAGGTGAATAAGCTCAGTGTTTGTTGGCTAGTGAAGCCATATTGTCTGGATGGCAGGTTGGAGGACACGAGAAACGACAATAGTATTGTTTTTATGCTTCTATGAAGTTTGGGTACTTTTCCTATGATGGTCATACGATCTTCCGTAGCCTCAAGGATCTTAGTAAGTTGCTTGTATTCCCCTCACTTTTTGTTTTTAATACGGCATTGGTTATTGTCTAACTTATCCGTTGTTTCCAACTAAGGGTGCATGACCTTGTTGTACTCTTTTCCGGGGAGGAGAAAATGAAGGATGAATTTCTTGTTCTGCCACCAATGCCTATTTCAGACATTTTTTCAACCAGAGAATATGAGATGGAATGGTATGTTTTCCTGTGTGTCTGGTGATGTTGGGTGGTGGTGTGAGGGCTCACCCATCAAGTTTGTAAAACAACCAAAAAAAAACTTTTTCTTATCATTCTTCCATGTTGAATTTCTTGTTATGCCACCAATGCCTATTTCAGACATTCTTCAACCAGAGAATATGAGATGGAATGGTATGTTTTCCTGTGTGTCTCGTGACGTGGGGTGGCGGTGTGAGTGCTCACCCATCAATTTTGTGAAACAACAAAAAAAAGAAGCTTTTTCTTATCATTCTTTCATGTTTTACATCTCTTCAACCCCTAATCCATAGTGTTGCTCACATTGATTATTAGACAAATCAAAATTGTGACCCAAGATCGAGCAAGTCAGACTAGATACTGATGATACATAAAAAACGGTCACATCTCTAAGTCACACACGTGTCATGATGATCTCGAGAAAATACGAGCCCTAGAATCAGCCCAACGCTGATCCGACCCAAGCAGTTATAAACTCGCTCAATTCAGTCCGTTAGGCGGACCCGAACTGTCACAACATGCTAAGCCCACAAGTCTCACAGTTATCCTCAATACTCATAAGTCCTACTAAGGCACAACTTCAGACAGACAACTACAGCTGCTCTGCAAATACCAGAGTACATTAGACACTGAGAATCTTCCTTCTACGGATTGCTCTTGTATTGGAAACTATCTCTCGCGTATCTAAGAGCACAGGGCTAACTGAAAACTTATCTCCTACAGCATGACTTTTAACTAGAGAATCATCTTTACGAATATCTCCTTCCTAAACTACGTTTACAATGACCTGATAGAACCACGACTCCTTATACTATAAATAAGACGTAAGGTTGGTAAGCTAAGATACACTACAAATTTCATATTACAATTCCTCAGATCCATGTCTAACTTCAGCATCGGAGTGTCATCAACCACCACAACGGTGGTCCATGACTCACGTGCATTACTTGTGATGGTTAACACATCAGCAGGAACTGGATCAAAGCATGAAGCGAAAAACGACGACAGAAACTGGATTAAAGCATGAAGCAAAAAACAACTGCATCATATACTATTCAGTAATTCAGTGTGAATAAAGATAATGTGAGAAACAGTGATTTCAATGTTCGACTAGCAACTGAGTTATAAAGTTTTATATACATTGCAAGGGGCGTCAAATTGCAAAGTTGGTACGACTTGAACTACTCATATGTCAAATTCAAAATCAAGGATTACAGTTGCTGCCTTGCTCCCATCAGCAAACTTCTTCCATCACAGTCACAAGGGCCAAAGATAATGTAACTCCCAGGTGGCAAAAAGTTCAATAAATATGCTGGCGTAAAATTGAGAAAGAGACCCTTGCATAAAAAATTTATTAAAAACAAAAAACCATTTGAAGCTTCTCAAGTACAAACGCTGGGGGGTGGGCGCTGTTTAACAAATTGTCTGGAGATTCAATTCTAAAACAATCTACATACTAAAAGAAAAGACGCAACTAACAAACAGCCTTTACTTTTGCTCTGTTTATTGGCATCAGATGCTTAATCCAGAGGATCAGGAAAGTCGCACCAGGAACAGAGTATACAAGTAGCAACCAAATAATACAAAGAAAAAAAAAATCATAAAACCTAACAATAGAAACAGAAGGCATCGTACAGACAAGCAGTGGTGTTATAACATCATAAGAATGTTATGAAGGTGGAATAACCCCCCGCCGTTGAATGTACAGATTGCCAACAATTTCGGTAAGCAGAATATCTGAAAATCCATCGTATCCACTTTCTAAAGTGATACATTCAGTAATTCAACTATTGAGATCTCTAGCTGTCTGGGCAAAAAGATTATTCTGTGAACTTACCTTGTCTGCAACAGCCAGTTATATAATGCATGCACTCCACTTGCTGGTGGAAGCCATGGCTTTCAGTTCAATGAATAGGAATTATAAATCTCTCAAACTGGTCAACTGATACTAAAAATTAAGAAAAAGTTAAGAAAATCTAGTCCATCAGCATAGACAACAAAGATACACGAAAAAAACCATGTCATCGTTTATCTTTCTACGCTTTCTTTTTTCTCTCTTTTTTTTTCCAGAAACAACAATATCATTGTACAAGGAAGTGCTTACCGTTGTCCAACACTTCCACACATCAAGTCCTTTGCCTTACCCTCCTGCCATTGGTATCACCGCCATCTGAAAGTTGGGCCCACACGCTTCGGCTCTTTCCACCACTGCTACATTCCTCCTCACACCCTGCCACTGTTTTCAGGATTTCCGACTGCAGCGATGGACAATTTTCTTTGAGATACTCGAACCCACTTGACCGCATAACGGCTGCATTTCGAGAGCAGCAATTGGAATATGAAGTAACAACTAATTAAGTATGCTAAAATAATAGTTAAAGAATCAATCGAAACCTTAGGCTCCATTCTCGATACTTGAATATTCAATTACGTGGGAGTTCCTGAAGAATGAAAAACTTCATAAACTTAATATGTAGGAGCTGCTAAATCATTACTAATCAAATTCACCCTAAAATCCATGATTTAGACGTTCATCACTTTTAAGAGCTTAGAATGGTTTTAAAATGGTACTTTGGCTACTCTTGATTCAACTTTCCTGTTTAGGTAATAATAATAACTAAGTAATAATAATAATAATAATAATAATAATAATAATAATAATAATAATAATAATAATAATAATAATAATAATAATAATAATAATAATAATAATGATAATGATGATGATGATGATTGTAATTGCATTACTTACAAACTAGCAAATGCTATGTGGAACTTTTCTCCCACTTGTTCGCATTGCAAACTAGCAAAGGTGCAATGTAGGTATGACATCATTGATGTCAGGTTCCAACAAGTGTGCTCTTCATGGACTAAGTGTGCTCTTCATGGAGTAATTGCTTTCTTAATGTTGTCAGACGTCTAATGTGGAGCTGGAGTCTAGCAGGGAAGGAGAGATAAGAGACTTTGAAAATGTGGCCAATGAAGATAACGACCTTTTGTATGGAAAGCATGACCCTCCTTTTGGAGGTGAGTATCCAATGGAAGGGAAGGATTTTAAAAGGTTTTTAGTCGATTGGGATGGTCTTTTGTTCTCACGCGGCAATCAATCTTAAACGTGGTTGCTTGGAGCTATGTTTTCCTTTTAATCAAAAGAAGTTGGCTAGCCAAAAATATAAACCGTCATAAACAAAAATAAAATACATTTTTCATTTAATTTGAAAAAATGACTTGTAGTTCAAGAAAGCCACAACTTGAACAGATAAGTTTTCCTCCATAAGGGTTTCTCTTTCATATTAGATCTTCATAAGGTTTTTTTTTTTTTTTGAAAATAAATTGGAAATCCTATATATACACATAAATGGTATCTATATGCAAAAATAAGATGCAGATAAAGGTGAAGATGATGTGGGTTTCTAAAAACCCAACTCTATTTGTGAGGTTTGAACCTTATTGTGGGAGGTTCAAGCCTCCCACAATATCCCCCTTTCCACCATTCACTTTCGTTGCCAAATCCTGAGGGGTTCAAACCCCCCACAACATCTCCCTTTGCACCACCCACTTTCCCACCCAAATCCTACGGAGTTCAAGTCTAGAATTCAAAACAACTTTTAAGAGATCCAAGAAAGAAATTTGAGCATCTTCTTCCGTACTGAAAGGAATACTGAAATAAAGGAATCTCAGAGTAAAAAAGTTGAGGGAAGTAGAATACTAGATACATCCTGCCGAAAAACCCTCTCAAACAAGATATATAACTTTATAATTTGGCCAATATGTATAGTCGGATGTATAATTATAAAGTTACATACCACCAAAAAATGGGGCGGACAGCCTCGTAAAACTTTAAATTTGAATCCCTTCTTGCTCTGGTGGTTAAGGTAGAAGCGAGTATCAGGTTTCGAGTTCGAATCACATCGGTGACCAAATAATCTTATTCAATTCGCATTTTAAGGACTGGAGCATTTGGATGTTCGCATGTGTATGAGTGCTATGTTTTATGTTTCATGCAAGTTTTGTTTTTAACATATCTATATTTAAAACTAATAAACTATACATAAATAAGCTATATATCTACAAGGTGTACAACCCAGCTAGATGGAATATTTCATCAATTACGAAGATTGCATCACTTGAATGTTTTATCAATTATGAAGTCATGACTTGCTTATTAGTAATTTCGCATTATCATTAATATTGAAAAGTAGATTGATAATCCTTATCAACACTACCAATGTGACAACTCTTGACCATTAAGCACCTTCGTAATGACGACCTCCTTCAACCTCCCATAAATGAGAATTAGTGATATTTGTCTCCATTTTTCCTGCTTATCTCTTTCTACCCAAAATACCTCTGATAAAAAAAATGATCAAATAAAAACACAGTCCTTATCTCCATTGTATCTCCTCTCCCATCACTCTCTTTGTTGCTTCTCCTTCACAAGCAATTCACAAAGCAAGAAGATTCAATATAATTGATATTTGAGAGAGTATCAAATCAAACCTCCACTTTTTGAAAGAACCGCCTCACTGTGTCTCTCTATTTTTTTTTTTTCTCAAGGTAAATTTTTTTATTAAAATTTTGCACTGCCTCACTGTGTCTCTCTATTTTTTTTTTCTCAAGGTAAATTTTTTTATTAAAATTTTGCACTTGCTAACGCCTCAGTAAGGCTCCAAACAAACAAATTTAAAAGAGGGAAGATGAAATACGCAACACCAAAGAGTACTATTGCTTTTCCCACCATCTCCTTATTGCAAAAGACTATTGTTCACTTCTTTCTACATTGTTCAACAAAGTGTGAAAGAAACAACTTCCCCAAAACCTTCCCTTTCACAGATCATCTACCAGGGATCTTCCAACTCTTTTAAGAGATCTTCCATCGAAGCAAGCATCAGCATGAAGAAACCAAACCTCCCCAAGAAATAGGAAATGCATCCATACTTATTGACCCACCTGCAGTGAAGAAGAACATGGGTCATGCTCTGAATTTACACCTCAAAATGAGCAGGCCTTATCGATATCTATATCCAATGCACCAATTCAACTTTCGAAACAAGTCTATTTCACATTGTAGTCCACATAAAGAATGGAACCATAGAAGAAGCCCCTCTTTTCCACGCCATTTAGATCAAGATGTAATCAACCATACCAATAACAAAATGAGCACAGAAAAACTATTCCATCTATCTTCCTCATTCCCAAACCTAACACCCTACGATACTAAGTTCATAAGAGAAGAGAGTGTTTTGAAAACATCTTCTCTCTTACCCATCTCTAGTTTGAGAAGTCCTTCTCTCTCAAAAGTATCTTCCCACCTGTTTTTCTCCTTCCCTAAACAACTACTAAACATACACAACGACTAATATCTAAATAAAAAGGGGATTTTTAAATCCAAAAATCACGAAACAAATAACTCTAGAAATTAACGATTAAGTTCAAATATCTAGACTCTCTTACCCAAGGATGCACCGACTCTCCGGAAAACCTCTGTATCACGCGTCAAATGTGTGTCGGACACGGATTCGGACCCGACACGCGCTGGACACGTATTGGACACGGGGTCAACGGTCAAAATTCGTTGACTGGGTTGGACACGGCCTGGAGACGGCCCGGACACGGTCCAAACTTGGCCAGACACGGTCAAAATTCTCTGACTTTAAATTTTGCAAACAAATCAAAATCAAAATCAAATCGATCCTCCTCCCACAGAGCCAAAGGCAAACCCAAACCCTAACCTAAACAAAGAATCGATCCTTCAGTTCACACAGAGAATCGATCCTTCACACAGAGAACAGAGAATCGAGAGTCGGAGGTAGAGAGATCGAGAGTCGGAGGTAGAGAGATCGAGAGACGGAGGTAGAGAGAAAGAACTCAGAATCCATCGATCGATTTCTACTGACATTTCCTGAAATCGATTTCGATTTTCGACAAAGAGGAGGTAGAAAAATCGGTTTCGACAGAGAGGGATAGATTGATCGACGGGATCTATGGCATCTTCATCAACACCAGGTACCTTCGATCGATCGATTTCGTTTTTTTCTTTTTCCTACTATTTTCTCTGTTATTTTTTCTGCGATTTCTTCGATCGATTCCTGAGATTGATTTCTGAGATCGATCGATCGATTAGGCTGCGATTTGGTTTGTTTTTTATTGTTTTTTTTCTGCTATTTTTTCCTACGATTTCTTCGATCGATTAGGCTGCGATTTCGTTTTTTCCTGCAATTCCTTTTTTGCGATTTCCTGAGATCGATCCTGCGATTTGTATTTCGTATCTTTTTTTTTTTCCTACGAATTCCTGCCATTCCTTTTGTTTTTGCTGTTTTTTCTCTTTTCTTTCTCTGCATATATATGAAAGCATGCATGAAATACTTCAAATAAATACCCCATATTTGAGCTTGCACCTATTGGCTGAAAACTAAATAAGAAATTAAAACTGGTTTTAGGCCAAGGAACTGGAGATGATCTTTGGAAGCATGTGACAATAATAAGAAGACCAAGTGAAGGTGGGGGAAACCTTAGATGGAGGTGCAACTTTTATCAGAAAGAGTATACGGGATCTTTTACTAGAAATTAAAACTGGTTTTAGGCCAAGGAACTGGTGAGTTTTTGAAATTATCAATTTACATTTTATTTACATTATCAAGTTAATGAAATTATATTGCTTATGCTTTATGAGTATGACTTGAGCAGTTGAGCTTGACTTTATGATGCATTTGTAAATTTGAATGAATGAATTCGAATGTTTTATTGATATGTTTGAATTGTTTAATAGTATTATTAATTTATTTATGATTTTATGTTCTTATGAGTTACAAAAAAAATATATTAAAAAATTAAGTTTGACTGTGTCGCCGAGTCCTATTTTTTTGAAAATTGCCGAGTCGACGTGTCGTATCCGTGTCCGAGTCTGAGTCCGTGCATCCTTGCTCTTACCCTTTTATTCTTGCTAAACTCCTTGGTTTTCCATGGATAAGGCTGCCTTACGGAGAAGTTTCTAAATCAATCAAAGTTCTTAAACTCATCTATCAATCGCCCATGATACTAATCCTCAAACAACAATTTTTTTTCCCTAAAGGGGCACCAAAAACATTAAGACCAAGAAGATCATTCTACAATCATAAGATAATTTCTGAAAGTTCATGTATTATTCTCATGAAACCTGATACCAGAATAAATTATCTCGAAAACTTATTAGGTGGAGGAGGTATCAGATGCGGAAGGGGAAGAAACTTCAGTGAAAATGTATTTGATCTTCATCACTAACAGGGGTATTTGGGGTAGAGGATGAAGAAAGTGAGAAGACAAAAGAAGGGGAAAAAAAGTATATATATATCATTTTTGTCAGTAAAATACATCTTATTAAAAGGAAGCAAAATACCAATGAGTTTGAAACAGCTACTCAGAACACTAGCCTACCAAAAACAAGAAATTGCATTCAAAGCAAGTTCTCCCAAGTTACTATGAAATCTTAAAAAATATCATACTCCACGCGCTGCTTTATGAAGGGAAAAAATCTAAAGAGAAGGCAAATAAAATGCTCTAATAATCTACCCTATTCCTGCCACTAAAGCCAGCTAACCCTTGTTTGTTGAAATATTCACAAACATCAACCTAGAATCTGATAAAGCATCAAACTCCTTAAGGGGTTGGCTTGCCAACTGGCCCAACTCTAATGGTATTGCAAATGCCTACTTTAATTGTTGTATTCTTATCAACTGAATTGATTTTGACTTTCCATCACAGCATGATACATCCGATTCTATCCACAATTTTTAAGGCAACAAACTTTGATTGCTGATTGTGAGTTGTATAAACCAATATATCATATTCCTATCTTAGTATAATGCTCCAATACAGGTGCGGACATGGGTATGAAAGATACAACAGGAATTTTAGTAAATATAAGGCATGGATACCGGTATAGGTAACATTATATAGCATCTATAGGATAATTAAAATTTTCAAAAATATAACTATGGTATTTTTGTGTCATAGACTAAAAACGGGTAGATGTTATATATGTAATATTTTAACAAAGTATGAGAAACTTACCAAACATTGACAAGCGTTCACGACTATGAACAACACATGAACATCTAGTTATTAATCGAATGCAAATGATTTAATCATTTGGCATATATTAAAATATAATTCTTAACGAGAAATGTAGACTGGGGTAGAAGCTGTTCAAGGAAAAGATAGCCTCATTCTTTTATGAAAGCATACAGGTGCTCACATCTAAAGAGGAATATTATTTCCTCATTTTCCATTTCATTGTATGAAGATTCCTCCTAAAGTGTGCCTTTGAATGTGGGACTTGTTGAGGAATACAATTATAGACAGCTTGCACAAGAGAAACTTGCAAATTGAGTTACCTTGTGTACTTTGCGGCATGGTTCAAAATATCGTTATCGGCAGGATATATTGGCCCTTGAATAATGGAAATATACAATGGATATTGTGGATATTTTGTCTAAAAAAATATCCCTATATATCCATGATAGATCAGAATATTTTGAACCAAGCTTTGCAGGGTGATTGGGATCACGGGCATTTGCTAGTATAGTACAACATTGCTTAAAGAGGTGGTGAATCTCTTTCTAAAACTCTTTGATATCCCTCACTTTGCAGTGGAAGTCTTCCAATCATGGGCACATGGGTCTATACTAAGAAATCTCAAAGATAGTTTGGAAATGATCATCTCAATTCACAATTTTTTTAGTCATTTGGAAAGCTAGCAATACATGTAAGGAAGAAAAAAAAAGGAAGACTAGTGGTTGATGTCATTGCATAATATGGTATTGGGGTTTCAGATATGCACATTAGAGGGATGGGTTTATTATACATTTTACTTCTAATTTCTAAACCGGGAGAAGCTAGTAGTTAGACATATCTAAAAGATATTAAAAATGTACTTGGTGATCACTCTTTCATTGCATCATATGTTTCTCTCATTAATATGTGAACCCCTTCTTCAAAATATTATTTAGTGGACAATATAACATCAAAAGGAAGGAAGTGCAGTAGTGCACCATGCACGTGAACAAGAATCAAGTAATTCTGTGAGCTCATTTATTACCCCTTTAATGTAGTTAAACTTCTTTATTTGACTTTCGTTGATGAAGTAGTATCTCAAAATGCATGGCGTTGAATGAAACAATTATTTGAACTTATATGCATGTTTTCATAGATGCTATACAAATCAGAAACGACACCGAGCACAAACTAAAACAAAGAATGTTTGATAGCAAACTTAATCTTTTGTTTTTTCACACTTAAGCTAGCCATAATACTCTATAAAATCGTAGCATCTCTTCAGATAAAGAAAAATGAGCTGAAATAAAAAAATAATACCTGCAAGATTTTCAGCTGCAAACTTTAGGCAAACAGATTTTAACTCCACGGCGTGATGTTCGTCAGCCAAGGCAAGTGTTTTAGCAACAGATGTCACAGATATGTCCTTGCACAGATAAGACTCACACATCAATCGAAGCCTATCCAGACCATACTTGTCTGCTGCTGCTAACAGCTTTCCAGCTAATGTATCAGAGGTGGAGGTGGATGATGCACAAGACGAGCTTGACCCAACCAACTCGTCGTCTTCCACTAAAGTATCTCTATAAATGAAATGTAGCATGGCCTGCCAAAGAATTCAAATAAACACGAATTAATAGAGATACCAGATATTCTACAAGCATGAAGTTTAAGGTAACATATTTTTCAGTAAAGAATCATAAGGTTCATGGAACTTTCACCTTGAAGACTTTAGGTTCAAGATCCGTAACAGTAATCTCTTGCTTATCTCCCTCTGAATCCTCAAAAAATTCAGCTCGAAATACAGGAGATCGAGCAGCCAATACCAACTTGTGAGCAGGAATTTTCTCCCCATCCACATCAAATATAACATCTGAACCTTCCTGGTTCTCCAGTAACATACCAAAATGGTTTCCGATATCCGAATCTGGGACAGGTATTGAGTGTAATCTGGAGCAATCAATTGTCGAAACTACAACTCCAACAGTACAATTAATTTTCAAACAATCATCCTTGAGAAAATCTGATGATTCCAGCATAGCACGTCTAAAGAAGCGCTTGTAACCCCTGGTAGACAAACAAACAAATTAACAAACACCGTATCAAATCCAATTCAAATATTTACATAATTAAAATATGATTATCAAAAGAAAAATGACATAATGATACCCAAAAAAGTTCTCTTTCCAGTTTAGTCTTCCAAAAAAAAATTAAAATTATTTACTTTATTTATTGTTTAGTACCTCTTTTAAAACCCTAGCACACAACTTTGTCTTGTTTCCCTT
Organism: Berberis vulgaris; assembly: GCA_963556465.1. Taxonomy (NCBI): domain Eukaryota; kingdom Viridiplantae; phylum Streptophyta; class Magnoliopsida; order Ranunculales; family Berberidaceae; genus Berberis; species Berberis vulgaris. The sequence goes on from OY747133.1 coordinate 71,085,418, forward strand.
TCACATCTCATCTTCACTAACATTTCTTCTCCCTGATTCAGCCACCATCACCACCCCAAACCCTAGATTACACCTTTCTTCTCCATGATTCAGCCACCATCACTCACCACGACCAATGGCCACCACTACCCCCACGCTAGCGAGCCACCACAACCACCATTTCCGGCCGCCAAACACTAAATTTATAGAGTTTCAGGATGACACGTATATAACACATGCCACAAATTCCATGTGACGAGGTAGTAAATTCACAATAAGATTTTCTTGGTCTTTTTTTAGTATTTAGGTTACAAAGAGGTACCATCCACACATTATCCCCAAAAACCAAAAAAACAAAAAAACAAAATCTATTGGCTCAATTTGCATAGTTAATCTACCTACTCTGTAAACCAAAACTATATCCAATGAAGGTGGAGAACCCCCGACCAATCCAATTCATACATACAGTTCGAGTAATTAAGCTGTAAGCTAAAAATCTAACACAATAAGCATGAAATCTCCTTGAGACTTGTCAGCCCAGTGTTGCTTATACAGTTTTCAATGAAAGGGCAATCCCATCTCAATTTCTATGCAGTTAAAATGGATAACGGACCCATAACGGTCCAAGAGCGTTATAGGTTATAACGGGATATACCAAGATATAACGTGTATATAACGGAGTAGTTTTTTAAATATATATTTTAATACCCCCACAAAATATTAATGTATTATAGTCAAAAAAGTAAATCATGTTCATAACATTAAATTCAAAAACAAAAAACCTTAAAAAAACATCTTCCCTAAGTATGAGAGTGAGATCGCAAGAGACAGTGCGATCGACTCTTCGTCTTCTTCCCTTCTTATCTCATTCTCTGTCAAACGGCGAGGTCTAGTTCTTTGGCGATTGGCGACGACAAGCTCTGGTCCTTCTTTCCTATGAGTCTAGGGTTCTGGTTAGATCGAGAATGAAATTGGTGATTTTTTTTAATGTATTAGAATAAAACAGTGTTATTGAAAGAAAAAAACTTTATCTCAATAACGGCCACATAACGCCGTTATATCGGAGTTGTGATACCATAACGTGATAGTATCATAACGTAACAGCTCACCCACGTTAATAGTTATATCGGAGTTAAATCGACGTTATAACGTTGTTTTAACTACACAACTCAATTTGTATAGTTAAATTAACTACTCGGGAAACCAAATTTATATACAATGAAGGCAAAAAACTCGGGACCAATCCAATTCCTACAGTTCAAGTAATTAATCTGTAAACCTAAAATCAAACACAATAAGCATGAAACTTGAGCTTTCATCAACAAGAAAACCCCAAGAACTGTTTTTCTTGCAAAGTACCAATTACACAAAAATGTCAAATCTTTTTCGCTAAAAATGAAACCCTAACACAAAATCAGACAACCCAAACACTGAATTCAATCAAGAAACCTTACCACATGCTCCCACGATACTTCAAGGTATACGGCCCGCTCTCAAGAGACCGATCAAAATGGCTATGAACCTTGTGCTTCCCATTCCCACTCTGATCAACAAGAGTGAGCTCAAACAGCGCCCTCACATCGGTCCCTTCACTCGCCAAAGCAATGAACACCGACACATATGTCGAATTGTCCTCTGGGTTCTTCCCATCTGGGTAGAAATAAATCGCCCACTGGTACCCACCCACGGTGAAATTCTCGCTCGCGATGTGCTTCCCGATCCCCATCCCCTTTGCGAGCGAGTAGCCTTGAATCACGAACTTGTGTGAACCATTCACCGTCTCCGTCACCGACCGCGAGCTCGTCGGCGATACCAACACGCTCCGCTCCGGAATTGCGCACTCAGTCATCGTTCAGAGCTCCGAATCTGAAACTTTCATGAAAGAATATGATCGAATTGGGTCGAAAGGAAACCTAAGAAGGCAATTTAAAGGTCGAATTGGGGAGAAAGGAGAGGACTTTATGGGACAATTATGAGTTTCCAAAATGGGATTCGATGGTATTAGAAATTGGGCAGGAGATAGGATTGATTGGGAGATTTTTATTTTATTTTTGTTGTCGAAATTTTGAGAATTAGGGTTTTTGTTTTTCCCCCTAAAATGTGAGTCTTTTAAAGAGAGAGAGCTGATGAAAAACGAAGGCAAGCTTGAAAGTGTTGTTGGAGGGTGCGCAGTACGCATACGTTGCTTTATTAGATCTTTTTTAAGCTCTTCTCCTCTCCTCTTTCCTCCAAATGCATTGTTGATTTGACTCGTGAGATTGATACTTGAACTATTTTTGTAGTAATTTTTTTTATGTTTTGTTATGTTTTTCCGTAACAAAATTATCAACATAGATAATCAATAAAACCTCTAATTATTTTACAACTCTCAAGATATTTTTTATATTTTACATGTTAAAAATAAAATGACCCATGAATATCAGGGCGTGTTTGGTTACCCCTTTGACTATTGTAATGTAATGGCTATTACAATGGTCAATTACATTCCTTTGTTTGGTGAAGTAAAAAACCATTGTAATGGTCATCTCCATTACAGATTTGGTTGTAATGGCCATTCCTACCATTCCCATTGTAATAGTCAAGGTTACCTAATGACCATTTTTACCCTCCTCACCCTCCCCCTGTAATCTCTTCTTCCCTCTGTTCTCATGAAATCCACCCGCCACCACCACCTCACTCACTGTCACAAAAAACCACCACCACCTCACCCACCCTTCTCTCTATGAAGAAATCCACCCACCACCACCTCACCCCCCCCCCCCCCCCCCCCCCCCCCCCCCGGTGAAGAAATCCACCACCCATCACAAAAAAAAAAAACAAAAAAAAAGAGGGGAATAGTTGACTTATAAAGAGATATAGTGGGGATGGTTTGGGGTTTTTGATTTTTAAGTGAGGGTATTTTTGAAAATAAGTTTTACATTACCACCTTACCATTTTAAGAGTATACCAAATATACATATTCCCATTACCATTCACATTCTCATTCCCATTTCCATTACCATTTCTATTACCATTCCCATTCTCATTCCATCGAGTAACCAAACGAGCCCTCAGTGTCTCCTGGATTTGGTTACTTACCATCCTCCACCTTTTTTTTCTTCTTTTTTACTTGATAACTGGACTAAAGCTCTCCTAGTGGAAATTATTACGACAACCGGCAATTTAAAATTATGTCAAAATGGTGAATCAATTTCAACATAATCCTAAACTGATGAAAGTGGTGATGAAATTTGATTACGATACTTACTACTTGTACATGGTTTTTCTTGAGGATATTTGAATCAATTTTAATCAACCACAACTATTGTTGGAGGAAGTTGGAATTTTAAAGGGAGTGGTGAACATTCGGGCATTGTAGAAGAGGTTAGGGGACAATATACCAGGTTCAATCGGGTATGGAGAGTTTGTGGAATTTATAATGGTAAATTCTTGGACACGTTAACAATTAGTGAACTGATGTTGACTTACTAACTAAGGATGTGTTTGGTTGCATGAAATCCTATGCCATGGGAATCCATGAGGGGAGCCCTGCATTTTAGCCTAAATTGATGTATCACTTCATATCCACCATTTGATTTTGTGATCAATGGTAGGAATGAAAGTCTCATGAACATAAGAATCACACTCCTTGGGGAAACACACCCTAAGTGTGTTCATTATCTTTACTTCAATATGAAATTGCAGAAATAGAAGACATATGCATGATAAAAGATTTGATTTATTGAAAAAGAAAATAAAAAAAACTTACAGGTGATACTATCAAAGATAGGGGATTACTTAGAAGATTACATTGGGTAATTTTCGTCCTGCTTACAAGTGAGGACATTGCTTAAATAAGAAAATAAGAGGTGCTAAAGGATAACGATAAATGATTGAGGTGACATTGTTGCTTTATGAATTATTGAAGTGGTTGAGTGCGAATACTATTCGCTTTTGGTGAGTGGATAAATTGTTGAAGATGTTTTGCTTTTGATTGCTCTGAACTGTTAAAGATGTTTTGCTTTTGATTGCTTTGAATTGTTGAAGATGCTTTGCCGAAAGATAATTTGTTTTTTTGTTGAGTTGGAACATGCTTGACATAGACTTTGATTTGCAGAGAACAAACATGATGACCATTTGTCGTTTGTAATGATAATCATCTAGAAGCATGATGACTCATAGATGCTTTTGGTTGTGAATGGAGAAGGAAACATGTTGTTGGCAGAAAAATGCCAAAACAATCATCATCGTTGTCGGGCACTATTGGATCACCATCTTCGTCGGAACTATCCGTTGAACAGATCCGCGACAGAGTTTCCAGTAACTGTGCTTTTGTAGGCTTGCCTTGAAGTTGAGTTTTGATGTGCTGCTTGAGGAGTTTTGATTTGGATGCAGTTTGCTGAATGAAATTTACTTGTGGAGCTTGGGGGGAAAGTCCTTGAATTTGAAAGAATTTGTTGACTACATCTTGGGTGACACCGGAATGGTCAAATTGTGACCACCATTTGACTTTGAATCTGCAACAGATCTAGAGAGGCGATTTTGCTGATTGGCATGGATTGGGAATTGGGGTTGAGATGTAATCCCAACAACAGATCCATGCAAGATTGAATTTGATGAATAACTAGAGTGAGGGAACTTGCTCTGCTAGAGGAATTGGGCTATATGGAATTTGGATTTGAACAGTTGTCATCCTTCAAGGACTGAAGGGGGAAGGATGTCTTGGGCAAGACCATAGAAATTCCACCACGTATGCTGGAACCATAATGGGACAGTTTTGGAGGAGAACTTTTGCAGAACAAGAAGAACCGAGAATGGGAGCATTTGGGGGTAGGAAGCAAAAAAGCTTGATACCAGGCTTGTTTGTAATCAAGATAATTATAGGTTTGGGGATTGTAATTGACTGAAAAAAAATTTGTGATAACAAAAATTATGTTTCCTGTCAAGCTCAGAAAGAATTTGGCATTTGGAGTGAGTGATTTTATTTGGATTGGAAGGGTCTTTGAGATGAGTGATCAATACTAAGTCAGTATCAACCAGAATGAACTCATAAAATTCACGGGTTTTGAGGACATATGGTTCCTCAAAGTGGGCTAATGGGTCAAAAAGATGTTTGGCTAGGAGATTTGGGTCATCCGTGATAGAGTGAAGACATGGTTCTATCAAGGTAATTGGTTCAAGATTGGGTTTTGTAAAATAGGGATTTGGGGTTTTTTATAAGGGTTTTTTTATGGTTGTCATTGAAGAAGCAGGTTCTTCTGGTTTTGAAAGAGGGGTTTACGGATTTGTCAGAGAAAGAGTGTAGGACAGAGGGTTTTTTAGCTTGGATGGAGTAGCAAGCTTCATTGCATATTGATCTTTGGATTGGGGCTACTGAAAAGAAGGCAGCTTGGACGAATATTTAGAACTCATTATGGGTTTTGAAGGAATTCTCGTGTCAGGAAGTCTAGTAGAGAATTTGATCCACCTTTTATATATTCGATTTTGAAATCAAAGGCGGATAGTAAACCCTGCCAGCAAGCAAAAGTCTGTTTAGAAACAAGATTTTGAACATCTTTTTTCAAAATTTCTTTTGTTGATTTACAATCAGTTCGTAATAAAAATGGTTGATTAAGTAAATCATCTTAGAATTTCATGATGCATAAAACAATTAAAAGTATTTCTTTTTTTACAGTGAAGTAATTGAAAGTTTTTGGATTAGAAATACCAAGACAAGGAAGACGCTTGACCTGGGCTTTGATCTGGCGAATAAGTTGGGTATGGATAGAAGTCCATGGACTTGGATTGGATTTAAGTTTATCAATCAGAGGTTTGAGTAAAACTCTCAGATTTTTGTAAAAGTCAGCAACATAATTTAAAGAACCTAGAAAACGTTGTAATTGAGTTTTATCTTTTATTTCATCAGAAAATTTGTTTGCAAAATCAATTGCCCTAGTGACAGGGAAAATTGTTCCATGGTGGATTTTATGACCAAGAAAACGGACATTTGTTTGAAATAAGTCGATTTTAGTTGGGGATAAAACTAAACCAATGGATTTGATAATTTGATGAAATTGATATAAATGTTTCCAGTGGTCAGCAAGGGAGTTGGAAAAGATATATCATCAATATAAACGATTGCAAATTGTGTGAACGGGGTAAAGATATCGTTCATTATATTTTAAAATTCACTTGGCGCATTTTTGAGACCAAATAGCATTACAGTCCATTGGTACTGACCAAAAGGTACATTGAAGGCAATTTTGTAACGATCTTGAGGCTGAATTCGGATTTGAGATCAAATTTAGAAAAGACCTTTGCTAGATATAAACGATTGATTAAATCACTTTTATTAGGTATGGGATACCTAATCCATTTAAGAACATCATTAAGTGGCTTGTAATCAATTACAAGTTGTGGAGTTCCTCGTTTAAGTTCACTAGCTTTGCGAACATAGAAAGCAGAACAACTCCATGGAGATTTGCTGGGAGTAATTAATCTTTTAGAAATTAATCCTTGTATTTCTATTTTGCAATATTCCATTAATTCGGAATTCATCTGTATTGGACGGGCTTTGGTTGAAATATTTCTTTCATTGAAAGTGGGTTCATATGGTAATCCCACCATATGTTGTTTTCTATGCCAAAAGGCATTGGAAGATCAGAACTAAGTTCTGAAATCAGTTTTTCTTTGAACTGACTTATTTGTGTCTGAAGTTTGGGATCTTTGAGATGTTCATCTATACGATGATATGGGATTTCTTCTTTTAGGAAATTTAGGTTTCTGGATTTTTCTGTGGATTATGTTAAAAGTCAGATTATTTGTTTTGAGTAGTTTTAGATTTGGTGTTTTAGGTTTGAGGAGAAAATGGAAGATTAAATCTTCATCAAGAATTTTAGTTTGAATATCATTTTCAGTTACCTGAAAGGGGTATATGGTAGTCAAAAATGGGGTATCAAGATTTAATTCTTGGCCCATATTTTTTACCAATAGAAAGTCTTGTTTGATACAAAACTTATTGTGACAAATATGTGTATTGGATAATTTATAATTTACTTGTAATGGTTGTTTATTAGCTGCATATAATTGTTCTTTGGTTTTCTCAAAGTATTTAGAAGGTATTAAACCTTCAAAGACACAATTGAGATCAGCACCAAAATCAACTAAAACAGTTGTGTTAATGGTATATTCTTTGTTTATTACAAGTGAAATTTGTACATACCATTTGTAAAATTTAATTTGATTAATCATTTGAAGAAATTGGGGTTCATATTCTTCATTATCTTCAGGAATGTAAGAGGTTGAAGGGTTATTAGTTTTGTGAGTTTGGAAAGTCACAAGTTCTTGTTCAAATTGTGATTGATTCTGTTTGAGTTGATGGATATCGTGTTTTATTAAATTGATTTTTGTTTGTAAGTCTTGTAAAGACACAGGTTGTTGTGGTGTAGAATTGAAACAATTCAGAATTTTCTGATGATTGTAAAATGGTTTACTTATATTAGGAATTTCCTTTTTAGAGATGGATTGTTTGATATGAGTAAGATACTCATGTTTGAGTTTAGGATCATCAATATGATCAACAAAATCTAAAAAAAGACTAGCTTAATTATTTTTTTATAACGTATTGATAGATGTTAATGTGTTGCAAAAGCAAACATTAACATTTTGATGATCTTTCTCATGAGAGGAGTTAGAAGATGGTTATAACTGATAAATCTAAGGATCATCAGAAGAATCATCCGAATTGGTTTTAGAATTATCAGATGTTTGATAATTAGTCAGCAGATTAAATAACATATCTTTTAACTCAACAGGGCCTTTGATTTCTCTAATTTTTTGAGGCAATATACAATTTTTTGCATAATGGCCAGGCTTACCGCATTTGAAGCAAATGGGATGCTTCGTAGATGGGCCTGGTTGCTGAGGCTTTTTATGATAGGGTCTGTTAGTGTGGTGACGTTTAGGTTTATCATAATAATTTGTGTGAGACTTGTAGGGTTTTGGGTCTCGGGAAGAGACTAAAGATCGATTATTTGGCTTCTTCACGGACAGGAGAACATTCTTCGGCAAGACGACGAGTTCACTTGCCACGACATGGACAACGTTCAGATCTTCGAAGCTCTAATTGGGGCTGACAGTCTCGTAAACTGCACCCAAGCGGGGCACAATACAGAGCTCTTGTGTTCTTGTCGTGAACTATTGGTAACCACTGATAAGCCAACCCCGGCCGCCGCCGAGATCCCAACCTTAGCAATCATCAAGAACCCAACCCTGACAACGACAAGGAAACTAACCGTCGAGATATTGGTTTTGGTAATCATCGAGAAGCAGCCAAAAATACATTTGGAGGAGCATATCCCCGAGCGTCAAAGAAATATTGGTATCAATCGACATGCTGATAGTACCCAAGAGGTCAAGGGATTGTTGTTGATAGCCAATAGTTGGCTAGTTTATTAGTTTTCGGACCCAGCCGGCGGCATGTTCATCAGTTTATGATGCGTTGACCATTTTGGTATTTAATAGATTATGGGATCTCGAAAACCTTCTAAAAAAAGTTGGCTAGTAACTTAAACCACCGAGAGTTAATGTTGGCAATCAACGTGCGACTAGTACTCGGTTATGGGATCTCGAAAACCCAGCTCACTTTCCCAAAAAAACAAAAAAACAATCGTCAAGCAATTAGCAGTGGAAAACACAACGGCGATACCTAGGGGTGGGCAAACGGGTTCAGGAACCGCGGATCCAAACCGAACCGACCCGTTTTACTCCAAACGGTTCGATTTTGATTTTTAAAATTGTGAAACGATTCGGTTCGGTTCCGGTTCCTAAATTTTTTTTTCAAACGGTTCGGTTCTGATCCGATTACATATACCCAGGTTTCTAACCCTAAGTTATCTTCTCTCATTTCTCCACAACCACAAGCAGGCAGCAACTCACAACACAAGCTTCGGCTTCGCCCAAGCCTTGGTCTCTCTCAATTCTCCACAAGCCACGCCGCTTCGATCTCTCTCATTCTCGGTCTCTCTCATTCTCATTCTCCACAAGCATATGCAGAGCAAAAGCTAACTCTTTGGAAAACCCTAGTTTCTAAAAAAAACATGGTAAATTTTCCTTCCACTAATTTCCTCTCTCAATCTTCAATCGAACCTCTCCCTTGTCAATTTCTTATCTTTCATGCAATCGTGTCTCCTTCTCTCATTGCGCTGTTTCGTTACGGTTCTGTTTTTGTGACGCAATCGATTTGCAATCTGTAGACATAAATTTCGACGAAAAACTGAGTTTGTGAAATCTTCTCCTTTTGGTCTGAAACTAAACAATGTGGTGGCTTTTTAGCAAAAAGGGAGCTTCTGGGTTCTCAGGGTCATCTACAACTGAAGAAGTTACACAAGGAAAGATGGAACTTGTCTCACTGCTGTTGTTACAGGTGAACCGATCTTCATTTTGGGTTTTTTGTTTTCCTTCTGCACTGCTGTTTTCACATGAAATTTTCAGTTCATTTAGTTTATATGAGTAAAAGATTGAATGGGTTGTCAACTTTGTTGTGTGTTTCATTAAAATTTACTTGGTCGCTATAATTGATATGGGTACTTGATTGAATGGGTTGTCAACTATGATGTGTGTTTCATTAAAATTTACTTGGTAACTATAATTGATATGGGTTTGATGTGATTTTCAGCTTTGAGTAGATATTGGGTGTGTGTTGATGTTGAAATTATGTTCTTCTAGTGCATTTGGTACTATTTTTGTATAAGGGTCTTGTTGGTTCATGTACTTCAGTTTGATGTTTTTCCATTCAATTCTGCATACCTAGCTTTGTGTTTGTGTTGCTTTAAATTTGTAGTGTGGCGATTGTTGGGCATAAAAGCGTAGAACATTGTGGAGTTTTCATGTTTGAAATGCTAGTTTGGTTGCTCAGGACCATGTTTAAGGCCAATTTGCTATTTTCTCAACTTAAGGTATCCCACCCATATAAGTTGGTGGTTGGTTGGTTTATGTACTTACTTGTACTTTTGGTAGACATTATGATCTCTAGATTTTTGTTGAATTGTGATGTTACTGACAGGATCAGTTTGATTTCCTTTTTCTTGTGTTAATTATCATCGACTTTGGTTTAGTTGATGGGATATCTGACTTGTGATCAATCATATGTCAGGAACCGTTTGGAACCGTAAGAACCGAACCGTTGTAAACGATTCGAGTTAGGTTCGGTTCCAACGTTCAAAATAGAGGAACCGATCCAAATCGGAACCGTTAAAATTTTAAACGGTTCGAGTTAGGTTCCTCAAAATTTGGAACCGAACCGAACTGTGCCCACCAGTGAGACCCTAAGTGGGCGGGCCTGAGGTGAGGGTGAGGGTATTGTGAGACCCTAAGTGGGCGGACCTGAGGTGAGGGTGAGGGTGAGGGTGAGGGTGAGGGTTGGAGCCCAACAAACCCAATAGGCCCAACAGGCCGGGAGAGGTTGGACGAGCTACAAGGGGAATCATAGTCCCATATCGCCTGGGTAGGGAAGGAGGATGATCCTTATATGTGCATGGTCAGCTCCCCATTGTACAGAGGCCTTTTAAAGCCGTGAGGGCCGGATGGTAGCCCGAAACGGACAATATCTGTACAGTGCGGGAGGGAGGTCGTCACAGTTTGGTATCAGAGCCTGACCCAGCCGGAAGTATGCCACGTGGAGGTGGGCTCTCGGACAACGTGGACGTTGTGCCTGTGTGGCCAACGAGGACGTTGAGCCTTAAGGGGGGTGGATTGTGAGACCCTAAGTGGAAGGACCTGAGGTGAGGGTGAGGGTTGGAGCCCAATAGGCCGAGAGGGGTTGGACGAGCTACAAGGGGAATCATAGTCCCATATCGCCTGGGTAGGGAAGGATGATGATCCTTATATGTGCAGGGTCAGCTCCCCATTGTACAAAGGCCTTTTAAAGCCGTGAGGGCCGGATGGTAGCCCGAAGCGAACAATATATGTACAGTGTGGGAGGGAGGTCGTCACAGTTTGGTATCAGAGCCTGACCCAGCCGAAAGTATGCCACGTGGAGGTGGGCCCTCGGACAACGTGGACGTTGTGCCTGTGTGGCCAACGAGGACGTTGGGCCTTAAGGTGGGTGGATTGTGAGACCCTAAGTGGGCGAACCTGAGGTGAGGGTGAGGGTTGGAGCCCAACAAGCCCAATAGGCCGAGAGGGGTTGGACGAGCTACAAGGGGAATCATAGTCCCATATTGCCTGGGTAGGGAAGGAGGATGATCCTTATATGTGCAGGGTCAGCCCCCCATTGTACAGACGCGTTCTGAGGGGGGAGAATTGACCCCGAATGAAGCAAATCCTTGAGGGGGAGAATTGACCCAAAGAGGACAATATCTGGGTAGGGTCCGCAGCCCGCTGTGCATACTCTGACAGACACATTCTGAGGGGGGAGAATTGACCCCGAATGAAGCAAATCCTTGAGGGGGAGAATTGACCCAAAGAGGACAGTATCTGGGTAGGGTCCACAGTCCGTTGTGCATACTCTGACAGACGCATTTTAAAGCCGTGAGGGTCGGATGGTAGCCCAAAGCGGACAGTATTTATACAGTGCGAGAGGGGGGTCGTCACAGTTTAGTATCAGAGCCTGACCCAGCCGGAAGTATGCCACGTGGAGGTGGGCCCTCGAACAACGTGGACGTTGTGCCTGTGTGGCCAACGAGGACGTTGGGCCTTAAGGGGGGTGGATTGTGAGACCCTAAGTGGGTGGACCTGAGGTGAGGGTGAGGGTGAGGGTTGGAGCCCAACAAGCCCAATATGCCCAACAGGCCGGGAGAGGTTGGACGAGCTACAAGGGGAATCATAGTCCCATATCGCTTGGGTAGGGAAGGAGGATGATCCTTATATGTGCAGGGTCAGCTCCCCATTGTACAGAGGCCTTTTAAAGTCGTGAGGGCCGGATGGTAGCCCGAAGTGGACAATATTTGTATAGTGCGGGAGGGAGGTCGTCACACCACCCCTAGCGATACCGTAAGGGATCAATAAACCCAAAATGATGAAGAGGGAGGTACAAACGAGATAACTTTGGCAAATAACCGTAGAATGAAATTGTTAATCAATGAAGCCCTTGGTAGGCAAAGATCCCAAAATTTTGCAATCAAATGGAGTTATGAAAATAAGAAAGGATGAAATGACCTCTCACCGTTGTCATGAATGTGTTAAAAAAGTACCAAAAGTAAAAAATCGTGGACATGAGATTTCGCAAACTAGAAGTACTAAATAGCAATCGAAGAAGCTCCTGCCCTCCAACGAAGACATGGTGGATGGACCACCAATAATGGAGCCATAGCAAAAGGTACTAACCAGGGAGAAAGGAGACGAAACAACGTTCATAGGATCTAACCTATCTGCATATGAACAGGACAGTTTGATAACTCTTGAAAGAAAACAAGATATCTTTGTGTGGAGTTTCCAGGAGTTGCCCTATATTGATCCGAGCATTCTTGTCTCGAGTTGAATGTGGACAAAAAGTTTAAACAGTAAAACAAACTGCGAATATGGCTCCTGAAGGAAAACGATTGCGAATGAAGAAGTTGATAAACTTCTCAAAGCCACATTTATCAAGCCGATATTGTATCGCAAATGGCTCACAAACATTGTTGTTATACTTGTTGCTATACCGAAAACGAATGGTAAGACTCAAGTTTGCATTGACTTCACAAATCTTAATAAGGCATCCCCCATTAATTCATATCCACTTCCAAGAATCGGTGAAATATGTCAGTTCTGGTTACCACCGGTCATATTTCATGGACGTGTACTTCGGGTACAACCAGATATACACTTCATGATGAAGATCAGGAGCACACGTCATTCATCACTGACCGCATTGTAAATTGCTATAAGGTAATGCCTTACGGTCTTAAAAACGTTAGTGCCACCTATCAAAGGTTGGTAAATGAAATATTTAAAGATATGATTGGTGATACGTAGGAGCATACATCGATGACATGGTGGTAAAGTCAAAGGAGCAATTCAATCATTTAACTGATTTAAAAAAATACTTTTGATAGTTTGCGACAATACAGAATGAGGTTGAATTTGACCAAATGTTCATTTGGTTTATCTTCCGGCAAGTTCTTAGGGTACTTTATGACCCAACGGGGAATTGAGGCGAATCCAAAACATATCAGATGCCATCTCCAAAGAATAAAAAGATGTGCAAAAGTTGACCGGGAGACTTGTGGCATTGAACATATGAATGCGAAGAAGCCTTCAAACAAGTCAAGAACTACTTGATGAAACAGCCAGTGCTCACAAGCCCAAAGACTTGACAACCAATTGGAGTCTATTTAGCAGTCAGTGATGAAGCAGTAAGTGTTGTATTCTTTATAGAGTGATTCTACATGGCGAGGAAACGAGCGAGGAAACTAGCGAGAGGAGGGAGGTGGAGGGGGGTGAACCGTTCACCTCCCTCGGGATGCGTGCTGTCGTTTTTTGATGCAAGAAATGGCAGGAAGGTTTGAATTTGATAGTGCAATCGTACAAAACTCGAAATGAAACTCGGCATGCCGATTCTCGCTTATTTATCAGCAACAATAAAAATTGAAACTACCAGATAAGATATGTAGTCATAGAATATCTACATGATCCCAGCATGAAGGAGAAAACACTTCATGTTGCTCTTACACATGCTGGGAGCACTATTGGGGGCAACCACCACATTTCCGAGACCAATATTTCCTTGGACTAGAGGAAACCATTTCTAGATTACCTCTAATTTCAAAAGTTACCTGGAGACCAAATGCAAATAAGAAAGGCTTTATCACAAGTGTGTTGATACACAACAATGGATGGGAAACTCTACAAGAAACCTAGCGAATGGAGCCATTACTCCGTTGTATAACTCCCACGAAAGGACAACATATCCTTGTGGAAATACACGAGGCGAATGTAGCAACCACTTTAGAGGCCGTATTCTATTACATAAAGTGCTAACACAAGGGATGTATTGGCCATACATACTTACAGCGGGACACAAAGGCTTACGTACAAAGATGTGTACCGTGTCAAAAACATGATCCAGTTGTAAAGCTACGGGCGAATGAATTGCACCCCATTTTGAGCACGTTGCCTTTTACTAAATGGGTATTACACATTGTGGGACCATTGCCCACAACACAAGGACGGGTTCAAGTTCTCCTTGCTGCAACCTGACTACTTTGGTTGAAGCAATATGGTACAAACTCATGCGCCTAATGTGAAACAATTCTTATTATACAACATAGGGGTGGGCATCCCATCCCGCGATCCCGTTCCCGTCCCGATCCTGTCCCGTCCCGTCCCGATTTTTCCGGGTCTTAATGGGATTGAATAATTTCATCCCGATCCCGTCCCGTCCCGATCTAGAATGGGATGGGATGAGATGAAGATTTTCAATCCCGCCAATCCCGTCCCGTCCCGAACTAATTTATTAATATTAATTATTAGTATTTTTATTTAATTATTTCATGGTGTATGATCAAATTAAAGTGACTTACTTAAAGTGATCAGGAGATGAGTTGATTAACCTTTGAGTTTGAGAATAGTGTTGTGTGGTTGTATAGATAGATTGCTGGAGATTTCTTATTTTTGATCCTCCTACATTTGTAAGTTGCAATTAGAGTCTTATTTCAAAGTGAATATTCATGTAACTAGATTAAAGATGAGATTCATGGGGTGTATTATTATTGTAACTACTGTAGGCTTTTTTAATTTTATGGGGTGTTTGCTACCTGAGGAAGACATGACTTGGTCAGACAAGTTTATACTGTTTAAAGGAAACAATTCCAGTTTAGTGGGTGATAATATGTTCAACCTTGATGATAAATGCAAAAGGAATCTATGATGAAAACACGGAGATTATGTGACATGGTTGACCTCAATGACGTGAGAAATTTTATGTAGTAGCACTTTATCATTGCATTGTTGGATAGTGGAAATCTGAATTACATTATTTACAGAGTATCGGACTGCTGATCTGCATTTGTTGTATGATTTGAGAGCTCTAAAGGGGATTCTACTGAAGATTTGACACACTCGGGTAGTTATTTTTTCAGTGTCACCGAAAATGAAACAAGCAGAAGAAACCAATGCCTAGTGCAGGCAGTAGAATAAGCCTTATTTTTCTGAAAGTCAGTCGAGCTCTGTGCTATCTGGGAGTTGATTACATTCTTTTATTGTCAATGCAATCAGACAAGATGGCCATTCTACAATTGCTTAACTATCAATTTGATCATACAATTCTCCAGATTAGTACGCTGATCCCGTCCCGTCCCGAACCCGTTTGGGATGGGACGAGGTCGGGATGAGGTTTTTCCCATCCCGTCCCGTCCCGATCCCGTATGAACGGGATGGGATAGGGATGGGTATATCTCGTCCCATCCCGTCCCATGCCCACCCCTAATACAACATAATGTGCAGGTTCGACATTCCAAAAGAATTGGTATATGATAATGGCAAACAATTTGAATGTGATCTAATTCACCAGCTTTGCTCTTTAAATGGGATTTGACATAACTTTTCAGCACCGTATTACGCCCAGGGCAATGGGCAAGTTGTGGCCACCAATCCTGTCATCATCGACAATCTCAAGAAGAAGCTAGAAAAAGGCTAAAGGGAACTAGACCAAAGAAGTACCATCAGTACTTTTACAACTCCAGGAAGGTCTACAGCATGACACCCTTTTCACTTGCCTATGGTACCGAAACGGTTAGTCCAACAAATTTTCTAGTATCCACCATGTTAAATAAAGAAAGTCAATCTATGTTACATAATAGAAAAGTGTTACAGAATAAGAAAGTCAATATAAAATATTTTAGAAAAGTTATAATAGAATAAAAAGTCTTATGTTTCTTATCTTACAAGGTTAGGTCAGAGTTAACTTTGACTTAACCTTGTGGAAATAGAAAACCTAAGACTTTTTATTCTATCCTGATTTTCCTAATATATTATATACTTATTTTCTTATTATGTAACATTTTCCTATTCTGTAACATAAGTAGACTTACTTTTTAACATTCTACATACATATTGGCAATGAAAACATTCTTGTTGCAGATTTGGAATTGGTCAAAGAACAAAGGCAAAATGCTTTAAGTCATTTCGCAAAATACCAACATGAAGTGAAGAAAAGCCTTTATCGGAAAGTGTAGGAATGCATTTTCGAGCCAGGAGACTTAGTACTACTAAAATACTAACATCGAAGGGCATGTCTATGAGAACCCTATAATGCATTTCATCTTAAGAAGTTGTATAAGTAAATGTAGTATTTGCTTTTCAGTAATTAAACGGTTCAACATTTGCTTATCATTTTGTACATTGTACAAAATGTTTTTGCGCAAACTGAACAACGGAAACATAATACACGAGCTTAAGTAATAGGGAAAAAACCACCTAAAGCAGTATAAAAACAGAACTCCTGTGCTGGTCTCAAGACCAATCATATTTTCATCATCTCACGGAAAGTTAAATAACCAGTTCAAAAACAAAAACTCATAGTCATGAGGGAAAACTTGTGTCAAAACTAAGAAATTCGAGCAAACATTAGAAGCCATAACATCTGAATTTTCATGGATATTGACTGTCATTCTCAACTGCCGATGGAAGGGTAGCTAAGGTTGAGTTTTTCGATTGTCCTTCCACACATGCTGAGAGAGAGCAAAAAGAACGGAATTTTTCTCGACTAACTTTGAGATACAATGTATTACCCACTGAAACTTGATGTTGCAAGTCATCAACGTACTGTTGCAACAATTTTATTTGTTGTTGTTGGCTTTTCTCATGTTGCCACTTGTGTAGGTTGTGTTTCACGTTTCTTTAGAAGCTCTAACTTTTTTATTGAGGCCTCAACAGTAATACAAAATGGATCTCTCTCCGTTCAAAGAGTTTGATGCAAAAGGATCCGAGTTAGATGATGTTGAGTTGTCAGATAGCACGTTGTTGGCACTGAGATACCTTGAGTTGGCAGATCAACACAAAGATGGCAGGTAATCGTGATCTTTGCCTAATTGGGGTAATTTTGGGTGTGTTTCGGTATTTTGGCCATAACTTTGGCTACTGGTATCAGAACCGCACATATGAACCCAATTCGGAAAGCTCTTTTCGGCGCGCACGTCGTGGCCACTGAGCTAAGCTCAGTGCACATATTTTTCTAGGTCAAAATTCACTGTTTTCCCTTACAAATCCACAATTTTAATAATTTTTTTTTTCTTTTATGGTAATATTTCATTTATTGTTTAGGAAGTGATTTTGAACCCGATTTGGGCCAGATTTTTGGCAGATTACTTCTTTTATTACGTATTTTATTTTAGCATGATTATTGGGATTTTGCTATTTTTGGTAAAATTTTGATAATGGCAAATTTCAGCTATAAAGCCCGGCTTGTGGACTAACTTTCGAAGTACTTTTGATTTGCATAATTTGAATTGAACATCAGAGGTGTTCTCTGTGTTTTTTAGGCGATTCTCTTATCTTTTTCTGTAATTTATCTGTTGAAACTAACTTATAGAATAATCGCTATTCTGTCTGGCATCAGAGTTTCGATCTCTTCTCCAAATCCATTAACATCAGTCATCTTGTCCAATGAGACAACACAAAAGGGCATGAAGCTGCAAATAAGCAAGAGTCCTTAGTCGACAACAAATAAAAATATAAATTATATATATAATAATGATAAGTTTCGGTAATATCCCTTACGGACAGACAGATTGAGTAGTAAGATCTTTTACTTGATCAGCATGAAGGTGTGAGAAACGCTTCATGTCAGAAGAAAATTTTCCAAGAGAAATCTAGCCATGGATGCAGAGTCAATTGTTGAAGCTGTCGGAGGTAAAAGTCCATTGAAAAAAAAAGGAGAGCCAAGTGCATCAATGTCACCAAGGTCCCATGTCATCAAACAAATAAACATTGTTACTACTGATTACCTTTGGTACAACGAAGGGGGGATAAATGACCATCAACTCAACCCAACATTAGTAACACCTTCGTGCTCGTGCGCGACATCATGATATGAGCCATTTGCAGGAATCACTGGAATAGAAGTATTATCGCCAAAATGGTCGGAATCTTGATGAGACAATATTTCAGTAGTGGCATGGCATCCCCTGAATCATTTAATAGTAGAATCCTCATCATGAATTTTCGATGGAGGTGATCGTTTCATGGACTGGGAGTAATACGTGTTTGTGGAGCAAGATGAGAACTACAACGAGGAGGCAGTCCATCCACATTTTGGTTAATAACCTCAGCGCCACCTAGAAAGATGAAATCGTCAAATATAGAATATGCATATGATGCAAATAATAATAATAATAATAATAATAATAATAATAATAATAAATAAATACCAGCGATTGTGCAATGTCTTACTGGTTGGCATGACTTTGTCCGTTGACTTGTCACCTAATCATACTAGCCTCTTAAGTTTGGGACAACAAGGCTCAGAGTTGATCATAGTTCTCTTCAAATTGGATTGAGAAGTAGCACTTAAGCCCAAAACAATAGGTGAAGGTTCTGCCGCCAAATTACTTCTTGAATGAGGAAACAGTATGCGAGCGAGCTTAATTTCTGTGAGCCTTTATCACCTCCACAACCACCATTGTCATCATCCTGAATGTGAGAAGATAGACTAGTTGAAGGACGAACGTGTTCTTGGAAATGGAACCATGCTACATATGTCTCCAGAAATGAAACATCTTTCAAACTAGCGTTAAGTTCGAGAAAAATGAGCACGCATGGAGGCGAGGATTGCTTACTACTTGAAAGGTAAAAAGAGTACCAGCCATACCAACAATGGCCATGCCTATATCAGCCATGCAACAACGACCATGCCTACGCTTGCGCAAATAATAATAATAATAAATAATAATAATAATAATAATAATAACAATAATAATAATAAATCGTTTGAAAACTATTACATTAGCTATACCTCGAGTTCACTCCAAATAGCTATGCAATTTACAAACACAAAAATTGCCTAGCGTGAAAAAAGGGATGAAATTTTTTTTTAAAAAAAAAGTATCTTCTACCATACTTTTATCACCAATAGAATAAAAAGGAAGAATCATTGGAAAAGACAATGGAGCCTACCTATTGCTAGCCTAACATGGCATATTGAACGCGAGAGTATCAATCTTTCATCAAAACTATGGGTTGATGAAGGTGAATTGATGTCGAGATGAAGAAGAAGAACTACCAAGTGGTGAGAATTTATTTTCTGAGTTAGTTTATTTTCCAAATGGTTAATTCCTAGTAAAAATATTGCAATCACTTTAAACCTGACAAGTTTCTTTGTTTATTCCAAGGATTGTGATTTCGTTTAGCGAGTTAATTTCAGTCTTTCTATTTTAAAAAATATTTCGAGTGTAAAGAAATAACGTAAAAATTTTGAGGATAAATGAAATATATATAATATATTTCAAGGGTATATAAAATATGTCAAAAAAATAAGATACAGATAAATAAATCTATTACACATTAAATAAAGCCTAAATACCAAGAATTGAAAAAGACATGAAATATATATATATATATATATATAGTAAAAGAAATGCTAATTAGAAAATCAGGGGGTGGTTTTAAAAATCAATAAATAATTAGAATAAATGATAATTAGAAGAAAAAAAAAGAAATTTTTTTTTTAAAAACCTCGAAAGTATGTAATTTTTTATAGTAAATTTTTGTATTTTTACAAAAAAACAAAATTTACAAAAAAACTCAAAATTTTTCGAAAATACTAAAGAAAAAATGCAAAATTACATTTCGCAATTTTTTTCGAAATTCTAAAAAAACGAAATTATCGGTGAAATTTCGCAAAATCTCATTCCTTAATCTATTCATTGTTTCTAAAATAGAAGATTAACATCTCTTTGTTTTTTCAATTACAATTACTAAGATCATTTCAAACTTGACAAGTTTCTTAGTTTTATTCATTGTTTCTAAAATTTAAAGATTTTAACATCTTCTTGAATTTTCAACTAATTTTGCCAAATCAATACCAACCTCAACGGAAAGGCAGAACAAAAAACAAAATTCTAAAGATTTTTACATAATTATTTCCAAGAGTCAAATTACTTTTTGTAATTTGGAAAATTTGGGATTATTTTCCCTCCAAATTGATTCCATCAACAGACTTGAAAATTAAATAGCTATTTCAATTAGCGCCAGATTTCAAATTTTCAACTAAACAAGTAAAGAAGTTAAGGAGGCGATGTGTGGACCCTCAAGTCGGGCTAGGCAAACAGGTTTAGTAAACATGTTTTATAACCATGTTGATGTGGACATCCACGTTACTAATATTGTGGATGCGGAGGATAACCCAACGAGTGTCTCATCAACTGCTTCTTTGTAATACCTGCCTAATTAAATAAATATAAAAATTTCTTATTTATTAATTGTGGCGTATATTGTAATCTCATTTATTGGGAAAAAGATTTTTGTTTACCATGGCTAAATAGGATAAAGTGTGTGTGTGCGTTTAGCCAAAAATTTGTAAACCCTAATGTTGATGGATTGTTACTCAATTGTATTTGGGCTTGGTTTTGGGCTTTTATTTAACTAATGATTAGGGTTTTATTTTGTGAAAGAGGGTGGGTGCATTCAGAAGTTCGGTGGGGGCAAATAGCCACCCACCATATATATAAAAAAAAGAGAAGAAACAAAACCCTTTTATTTCCTTCCTCCTTTTCTTTTCTCCTTTTCCTTATTCTTTTGTGCAACAGGAAGAGCAATCTTGCTCTTCCTCTTACCCTTTTCGGCGGCGACGAAAGTCGAGAGGTTGGTTGGTTTGTGGCGAATCTCTTTGTATCTGCAAAAGAGAGAGGAAGAGGGTGGAGATAGGAAGGAGAACAAGGCGATTGTGAGAAGACGATGGTGATATGTTAGGATATGGAATCAGGGAAGGAGAGGTTGAGATGGTGAGTCGACTGTGATCGAAAAGGAGGAGGCTGTGAGATTGAGAGGAAGAAGAAAATTTGTGAGAGACGATGGTTCTCGATGGAAGTAGAGATGGTGATGATGATCTGATAGTCTGGTATCAAGAAGGAGAGATGGAAAAAAATGAAGAAAAGAAGGGACAGCCGATGAGAGGTGGTTTGTGGTTGAGGACGAAGGGATGTGGGGTGGTTGTCACTAGCCGATGATGAATCTGCAAGGGAGAGAGGAAAAAAGATTCAAGATGATTGCTGCGAGTGGATGGCGAGTAGTGTCATGAAGGTTTGTTTAGGCGACAATAAAGAGTTGTATCGATTGTGGCTCTGGCGAAATGGTGAGTCGATGTGAGATGATGAGGTTTGTGAAATCTTTCTGCGAGCTAGAAATAGGCGATATAAGAAGTTTGTTAGTTTATTATGAGGTCTGAGGAAGAAAAAGGGAAGAAGGGAAGTTTGTGGTTGTAAGAAGAGATGGAAGACGAGATGGTTAGCCCGTGTTGATTGAGTTTCGATTCTTGGATCAAAGGTGAGTTTATTTTCATCCCCTTTCTTTTAAATTTTGTATCAATTTTGGTTATTGTTAGATTGGGTATTTTGACATAGCACTTGATTATTTTTATTTATAGATCAGATTTATACTTGATAGAGAAAATCTGGTTTTAAGTTTTTCTTTTTGTTGATTTTCTTAAGGCCTTAAGGAGAGCTTAAATTTTTAGGAATACTACAATTTTGATGCAATGGATGGGTTATAATCCATTGAGTTACGTACAGCTTGGACTTCTATTTACTACTGAAAGTCTTGCTCCTGAGAGATGGAATACCTTTGTCATTGCATACTATTCTTCTTGAGAATAATTTGAATACTTATGTGATTAGTTTTCTGACAAAGTTTCAGAACATGCATACAAGTAGTTCTAGGTTAGTCAGGTTTGCATTGTACCAGGCCAGAAACTCTATAGAATGTTTCTCTATCATTTCATTGGATTGGTTATGTTGTGGGGTTGGTCTTTGTATATAAGATAGGGTTTAGTTATGCTTTTAGGAAGAACATAGTTCCTTCTTTGTATTCTTACATAGTGAAATTTGAGTCTGGTCTTGATGCATTGATCTCTTGTGATTTTGTGCTTGTCCACTGTCTTTCAATTGAATATATATTAATCTTAGCGAAGTGATCAGATGCATGCATTTGGAATTTACATAGCTGGCGAGATTGATCCCAATTGCATAACACAAAATAGAAGAAAATTTTCTAGTAATAGATATTGGCTAGAATTTAACTGAGCACTTGTTTTAGCTTGAGTATTTGTATTTTTATGCGAATTGGTATGCATATTGTTTTTCATATGATGCAAAGAGATGAGATGTGTGAATTGGCAATGTGTCAAATATTACTTGTTCCCCAAAAGAACGGTGGATACTGTGGTTGATTTACTTATGGTTGACAAAGTGTCACCATAAAAGAGTTTTGCGTTTAGTTGATATTTTTTTATGCTCTTTTCCACAACTCCGAAGAAAAAAAATGTGAAAAGAAAAAATATTGTTTTGTATACAGACTTGCTTGTATACGTGTGATATTATTATGGGTATGCAGACTTGCTTGCATATCGGTGCACCGTTCCATGTGAGTTCGGTTGTACGTGTAGATTTAGGAAGAATACTTGCCAGTTATCGAACTTCGGGTGAGATGACATGTTCCTCGAGGTGGCACCCCACTTGGAACATGTACGCTCCGAGTGGTTTCGAAGGCAAGGGAGACGCACTTGGGTGAGGTGTGTTCGGCACAAGGAGGATAGTGCGATTGTGGAAAAGAAGCGAGATTTCTTTTTGTGTATGTGCATAATTACCTTAAAGGAAGAAACTAAATGCTCATTCAACCATTGAATGAGAACTATATGTCTTCCTAAAGGTAGAAAAATGTGTTTTGTTAATATTTCAATAATAGTCTAATATGATTATGAATTGTATTGTTGTTGCATTTATGAGGATTGATAACTCATAAATTTTATTTATTAGTAATAAATAATGCATATTTATTTATTAGGATGAGGACACCTTTGCCTTATTGAGGAACTACTTGTTGGTGTGTTTGTTTATTGTTTGTGTTTAGCTCGATGCTATCATGTGTGAATTTATTGATTTTTTTGATGAAAATTTCTTACACCAACTTTATTGATGACCCAAGTGAGCTTTTGCTTCTTGGGTACATTCCTTTTGGAATGTAGCCGATTAGCCTTTCAGGTTTAGAGACTTTTGAGCAGCGTTACTGGAGTTCCGTTAGTGGAGCTAGCAACGTCTTATTTGTTTCTGTAATAAAATCATGTTTAGTTGTTGCTGCTATTTGTTTATGTCGTTATTGAATTTTCACGTCCCGGGTTTTGGGGGAAACGGATAATCCTACGTGGATTTTAGGATTTTCGTTTTCTTCGAAAATCGGGGCGTGACATTCTTCTTCTTCAACACGTATGAAGAACAAATAGATGGCGATTTCTCCTCTCACCACCACGACCACCGAAGAAGAAACCATACGAGGAAGATCTTTCCACCATCTAATCTGTCTCATCAACTGCTTCTTCTTCTTCAGCAACGTATGAAGAACAAATCGATGGCGATTTCTCCTATCACCACCACCACCACCAAGATGACCACAGTGTTTGCTCTAACACAATATGCAGTTGAGGTTGTGTATCAAGAGGGACTCGAACCCGAAGTTATCCATTCCCTTCCTGTTGTTATCTTCAAGGGTGATGACTTCAAGGACGAACTAGAATGTGTGGTGTGCCTTTGTGAGATTGAAGATGGTTAGAAGGCTCGGTTACTCCCCAAATGTAACCACGGGTTTCATGTCGATTACATTGATATGTGGTTCCAATCCCATCAGACTTGCCCAATTTGCAGAAACATGGTTTTAGGTAGTGCAACAACATCCGGACAGGAAGATGTTGAGTCCCCGGAGGATGGTTCAAGATTACCCACTAATGTATTGTTTTGGGGGAATGGCCAAAATCCAGTAAGCAGTGGAACAATTAGTCAGGAAGGTCCTTCTTCTTCTTCTTCTAGTCCAAATGGCATGCTGGTGATTGAAATACCAAACACTGACCTTGATGGTTTGTCATCTTTACCATCCCTGAACAATTCATGGGGAAACGATCAAAAGACCAATAATGCAGGGTAATGTTGTTGCACAAAGCACATTGACTATGTATGCTAAGTGTGAACTCATTGAGGATGTTGATTTGGTTTTCAGTACAATTGAAGAAAGGGATGAAGTTTTTTTTTTTGGAAGGCGAGCAAGGTTTTTATAGGATCCCAGAACCCATTAAAGACCAGAACTAGTCAACACACCATAAACTGATAAAGATGTCGCAAGCTGGGTTTGAACCCAAGACCAAGTGGTACCATCCGCCAAGCTCCAACCGTTAAGCTGTCATGCCATTGGCTGGGATGAAGTTGCTTGGGGCTCAATGATATCTGGCTTTTGCAAAAAATGGGAATTATAAAGAGTGTTTGAATTTTTTCAAAGCTACGAAGGTTGAAGGAGTTGGATCAGATTCAACAATCATGGCAAACATACTAGGTGCAAGTGCTACACTAGGGTATAAGGGCTAGGTCATGCACTCCATGGATTAATTACCAAGAATGGCTCAAGTTTGGATGTTTTCATTGGTAGTGCTCTGATAGATATGTATGGGAAATGTAGGTTGCCTGATATGGCTGCAAGTGTATTCTTGGCGATGCCGCTTAAGTACTTAGTTGCATGGAATTCATTAACCAGTTGTTACAAACGAAACAACCTTTTTGACCTGTCCTTAAGTATTCTTCCTCATATTACGAGTCATGTCTTTACTCTAGACTTTGTTTCAATTACTAATGCCTCGGTGGCAACAATATCCTCACTAACAACACTAGTTAAAGGAAAGGTTGTGCATGGCTACCAAATAAGACTCAACATTCAGTCTGATCTTCAAGTAGAAAATGCACTAATTGATATGTATACGAAGTGTGGATGCTTAAAATATGGCAGTGCATCTTCGACAACATGTCTCTTACAGATATAGCGACTTGAAATTTGATGATTGCTGGTTATGGGTCTCACGAAGATTGCATAAAAGTGCTCAGAGTTGTTTAAGGTTAGGCGTGAAGAATGCTCTTATCATCGCATAACATTCTTTTAAGGAAGTTTTTTTATTTGTATAGATTTAAGTTCCTCTGTTGAAGGGAACAATTTCAAATTCTTTTCTACCAACATATATACTTTTCTTGTTTGTATCTTTTGAAATGTTCAATGGTTATCCAATTGGATGCCACTTTCATCTTTCTACTTGTGTTATTCTTTGAAATATATTGCTTTAGTTACAACCTTTACGATTTTGCAAAATTCAAACCTCTGATTAGATGAAGAGGTAAAACCACGAGTTTAACATAGTATGGTTAAAGAGACCTGAAAATTCAATGGGTTTTCCCATTTTCTTTTTTGTTAAAATGCTGAGGTGAATATACACCTCAACATGGCTACGAAACATGTTTATAAAACATGGTTTCCTAGCATTATTGGTGGACCCTCTCATATAAAATTTTGAAAATGCTAGGAAACCATGTTTTGTAACCAGGTTTTGTAACCATGGTGATGTGGCGTGATTTTGAAAGAATGATGAAATCCCCAAAGTGTTTGTGTCATGCCCCGATTTTCAAGAAAAACGAAATCCTATCATCCACGTAGGATTATCCGTTTCCCCAAAACTCGGAACGTGAAATTCAATAACAATAGAAACATTTAGCAGCAACAACAACTTAAACATAATTTAATTATTGAAACAAATAAAAACTCTAACCAGGAAAGACTCTGACGTTGCTAGCCCCACTAGCGGAACTCCAGTAACGCTGCTCAAAAGTGTATAAACCTGAAAGGTTAATCGGCTATATTCCCAAAGGAATGTACCTAAGAAGCAAAAGCTCACTTGGGTTAGCAATAAAGCTGGTGTGAGTAATCTTAATCCCAAAATCAATAAATCCGCACGTGATAACATCAAACTAAGCACAAACAATAAACAACCACACAAACAGGTAGTTCCTCAATGAGGCAAAGGTGTCATGCAAGAAAACACAGTTAAAAGAGTTTAGTTCCTCAATGAGGCAATCATGTCATCATCCTAATAAGTAAATATACTAGCTCTAAATGTGTTTTGATGTTAACAATTAATTAATCTGTATGTCAACAGGAGGTGACGAAGGTTACCCAATGGAAAATATTAGTAGGAATATGCAAATTCTTCGCTATTCTAGGCCTATGAAGATTCCTTCAGATATGATACCTCATGGGCAGGGCACTGCTGACATGGAATTCCATATACACTGCATTGAGACAGAGGCATAGAGCAAATTAGCAATATTTTGAGGGCTTTCATTGCTCAATCTGATGTCCTTTCCTGGGTATGTTATGCACTTTATTTATTTAGTTATTTCCATATTTCGGTAAAGTATCATCAGGCGATGGTGTATCTCAAGTGTTGTCTTCTCTAAGAATATCTGCAGTTACATTACCAATTAATGAATTTGTGTTGTATTCCAGTGTCCAGAAAAATATCTGACTGCTAGCATCTTTGACAGGGTAAAGAAGACTTATATCTGAGCTGCGCAAGGAACTTAGAGTATCTGATGTTGAACAAAGAAAACTCTTGGCAAAAGTGAACTCTGATGACTCGGTTAGGATGATCAGGTGTTTTATAATGATCTGTTTTAGAACTCGCCTACCACAGCCACCACACCACACACTCACGTACATTAGTACATAATATGTCTGTGCACCTCTTATTATGTTGTAGAGTTGGTTTTTATGAGTTCAGAATGCAGTATTGAGTGGATCAATTTTTCTTTACTCGATGCAGGGAGTGGCAGAAGGGCGCAGTTGGAGAAAAAGAATTGCTGTCTAATTCCATGAACTCCGCTGATTACTTACCAGGTTCAACAAGTCGCACTCCCAGCAAGAAGTTGAAAATTTTCCAGCCCCCTGCCTCACTATCTTTAACTATCTACATGTGTCACATCATTCCTCGGCACGCACCCTGAACATGAGACGATTCAGCAAGAGAATGTACATGCACTACAACAACAGCAGCTCGTGGATAGTTTGGCTTCCACTAGGCCAAGGCGAGCATACAAGCAGGTTCAAAAGCTGGGGTTAGATCAGCCTTTGAAGCACTATGGGCAGGTGAATTTGGTTGAGTACGCACTCTCGGTGGAGGATGACGAGTCGGTCTCCTTCAAGGAAGCTATACAGAACAGTAATAGTGAGAGTTGGTTGGCTGCGATGGAAGAAATATTGGAGTCTCTTCGGAAAAACCAAACATGGGAGGTCGTCCCATTGCCCAAAGGAAAGAAATCTATTGGTTGTAAGTGGGTGTACAAGAAGAAAGAGGATCCTTCCGAGCTCGGTGGTACAAGGTACAAGGCGAGGCTAGTGGCTAAGGGGTTTGCACAAAGAGAGGGAGTGGACTACAATGAGATCTTTTCTCCGGTGGTGAAGCACACTTCCATTCGGGTGCTATTGAGTATTGTTGCTCATGGTGATCTTGAGCTGGAACAACTCGATGTCAAAACAGCCTTCTTGCACGGAGACTTGGATGAGGAAATCTATATGCATCAACCTGAGGGCTACAAGGTTGAGGATAAGGAACGTCAGGTATGTCGCTTGAGGAAATCACTATATGGATTGAAACAATCTCCTCGGCAGTGGTACAAGCGATATGACTCCTTCATGTTAAAGCATGGGTTCTCTAGAAGTGAGTATGACTATTGTGTTTATATTCGAAAACTTCGTGGAGGTGATTATATCTATCTTCTTTTGTATGTGGATGACATGCTTATTACTTCGAAGAGCAAGGTGGAGATAGATAGGCTGAAATCTCAGCTCGGTAAAGAGTTTGAGATGAAGGACATGAGCGCTGCTAAGAAAATACTGGGTATGGAGATCAGAAGAGAGAGGTCGAACCGTCGATTGTTCTTGAGTCAGAAAGGCTACATTGAGCGGGTTATCGCGAGGTTCGAGATGCAAGATGTTAAGCCAGTGGTGACTCCATTGGCTCCACATTTTAGGCTCTCTGGTAAACAATCTCCCACTACAGCGGAACAGAAGGCACACATGGAGCGTGTACCTTATGCTAGTGCAGTTGGCAGTTTGATGTATGCAATGGTGTGTACACGTCCAGATATTTCACAGGCGGTCAGTGTGGTCAGTAGGTTCATGGCGAACCCGGGGAAGGCACATTGGGAAGCAGTGAAGTGGGTCCTGAGGTACTTAAAAGGTACCGCTGATACGAGTTTGTGCTTTGGTGGAGATACATGTCAGATCAGTGGGTTTGTGGACTCAGATTATGCAGGCGATCTAGATAGATGACGATCTACTACTGGTTATGTGTTCAGTATACATGGTGCTCCAGTTAGTTGGCGATCGATGTTACAGTCTACAGTGGCACTTTCTACTACAGAGGCCGAGTACATGGCCATGGCAGAGGGAATGAAGGAAGCATTGTGGCTATGGGGTCTTCTAGGCGACTTGGGGATTAAGCAGGATTGTGTAGACTTGTGGTGTGATAGTCAAAGTGCGATCCACTTGGCTAAAAATCAGGTCCGATCCATCATGCTCGGACCAAGCATATCGATGTCTGGTATCACTTTGTGCGGGATGTCATAGAGGAAGGTGATGTTTCTCTAATGAAGGTGCACACAGATGAGAACCTAGCAGACATGTTAACCAAGGTGGTGATAGGTAGCAAGTTTCAGCATTGCTTGGACTTGCTTCATATCAGCCCGTGTTGATTGCCCATGAGGGCGAGGCCTTGCGGGACGGTGTTGGGGTGAGGTGGATTCTTCACCCGGTTGTAAGAACTACGGTGACTTGATCCCTGTGAGGGTACGTAGGCAGCCATGGTCAAAATGGTGCAGCCGGTTGGGTCTACAGATCAGTCTTGTTGAGGTACAGTTCTAAGGTGTTTGCAGCTTCTTCTGGAGTTCGTCCAAAATTTGAGGTCTATCAAATGATGTACGAGGTGGAGAATTGTGAAGCATGGGTTCAGAACTGTTCACTGAATTGGTAGGTCTATGTGTTGACTGGTCTGTCAATAGTTTTGTTTTTAATGTGGTGTAACACAAAACACATTAGTATTCATAGACTGGTAGACTTGTATATTGACTGGTTTGTCAACAACTTTGTTCTTTGTGTGGTAAAACATAAAAGAACAATTGTTAGGGTGCAACTAACAAGATATGTGGTCAAGCATATAAACACATATGTGGTAGAACATATGGGCAAGGTGAGAAGGTTGTATGAGTGGTAGAACTCAAGAGAAAAAAAAAAGGAGAAACTTGTAGAGAGTGTGAACTTGGAGTGATTGTACAAGGAAGAGGTTGTTCTTCTCTTGGGTAGATCAAAGCTCTTTCTTGGGACGAACTTGCGGCTTGTGCAAGTCGTCGGTGTTCTTCATTATAGTGGAATCTCCCGTCTCCCCGTGGATGTAGGCATAGCCGAACCACGTAAATCTCGTGTGTGAGTATCTCTACTTGTTATTTACATTCGTAGGTAGTTGTTTACTTTGATTGGTTGCTAGTTGTGTAGTTCATTGCTTGTTGGTTGTGGAACTTGGTGTAAGTTTCGGTACAAGGTGTTTCTCTTCAGGTGGTTAGCTTCCGCAGTGCTACAGGGTATCCCTCCTAGGGGTGCAACATATATAATAGGTGGTTTGGGGTCTTCCTAGTAAAAACGGATATGCATTAACTTGCATAGAAACAAGAAAATGAAAAGAATCATAATAATCAGATGAAACCCTTTTGTAAAAATTCCCCATTAGAGTTAAACACGCACAACAAACAATAAAAATCAGTCAACTCCGATGCAACACATTCCAATATGGGTTTGCAAGTCTAGGTATGATGAGCTATGCATTTGACAAAATAAAACCAAACATACCCAGAATAATCATCAACAAATGTGACAAAGTACCTGGAACCACCCTTGGAAGTAACTGAAGCTGGACCCCAAACATCTGTATGCACATAGTCTAAAATACCTCTGCTTTTGTGTTTGCTTGACTTGAACTGAACCCAGTGTGCTTTACCGTACACGCAATGCTCGCAAAAATCCATGCAAGGCTTCTTCATATTCTTCAACAAACCTTTCTTACCGAGCATATCTAGACCTCTCTCTGACATATGCCCAAGCCGCCTATGCCATAATCGAGTGCACTCACATGGGTCTCCATCACTTCCACTAGTTCCAACTGCTGTACTTTCTGTCACCGTCGTACCCAAAAGAGCATAAAGATTTTCTTGACGAATACCTTTCATCACTACCAAAGAACCACGAACAACCCTCTTCACTCCATTCCATGTAACTATTTTACAACCACCGGAGTCCAAAGCACCAACAAAAATAAGGTTCTTTTGCAAATCAGGGACATGTCTTTCATCCATCAAAGTTCTTACCACTCCATCATGCATCTTGATTCTAATAGAACCAAGCCCCACCGTTTTACAAGAATGGTTATTCCCCATCAACACGGTTCCACCATTAATGCTTCTATAGGTAGTAAACCACTTCCTATTTGGACACATATGGTACGAGCAACCAGAATCAAGAATCCACTTACCAGAGATTTCTTCTTCACATGTGATGGAGAAACAATCATCATTGCTCCCTTCTTCCGAAGCATAACCAGCCTCTTGCTTCCCTTCTGCCTTTTGTTGTTCTTGTTGTTCTTCTTCCACCCTGCTATCTTGTTAGGGCAATTTTCTTTGAAATGCCCAAGCTCACCGCATTTAAAACACGGCCTTTTTGCAAGAGGTCTAGAACTTGACCTAGAATTTCCTCCCTTGCCTTTTTCTCGTTCCTTGCTTCTACCTCTTACAAACAGCCCTTGTGTCTGCTCCTTATTACTACTAGTAGCCATGCCACTAGTTGCAATCTTCCGAAGATCATCCGCTAGAAGTGACGTTCTAGTTTCATCCATGGTAAGATTGTCACCCACAAGCATCAATGTTTGTACTAGGTTCTCATAAGACTTCGGCAGCGAAAGAAGTAGTAGAAATGCTTGATCCTCATCATCTACCTTCACATCAATGTCTTTCAAATATGATATACACCTATCAAACTTGTTGATGTACTCCCGAATTGATGAACCTTTCTCCAACTTGCAAGTATAGAATCTGGACTTCAAATAGATCCGATTTGTTAGAGTCTTCGTCATGAAGTTTGCCTCCAACTTTGACCACACATCCGCATCCGTTACCTCACCATCAACCAAGAAAGTAACATCCCTTTCAAGGCATAGAATGATCGACGCTCGTGCTTCAAGATCTAACTCTTCCCAATCCTCATCAGACATATCTTTGTGCTTCTTTTCTTTACTCGCCAAAGCTTTGTGCAATTTCTGTGAGATTAGCAAATTTTTCATTTGCATCGTCCAATAGGAGAAATCATTCTTCCCATTGAACTTCTCTATCTCATACTTCCCAACTTTAACTGTGTCGCTTGTAGAAGTCATTTCTCCGCTTGTTTCACAAATCAGCTTCTCTCAGGAATTTCAACAAACACCTTGTGTGCACCACACAAGACACAACCCAAAACACATCAAATCGGAGCTTTACCACCCAAATCTGACAAAGGGCTCTGATACCAATTGTTGCACCCCTAGGAGGGATACCCTGTACCACTGCGGAAGCTAACCACCTGAAGAGAAACACCTTGTACCGAAACTTACACCAAGTTCCAAAACCAACAAGCAATGAACTACACAACTAGCAACCAATCAAAATAAACAACTACCTACGAATGTAAATAACAAGTAAAGATACTCACACATGAGATTTACGTGGTTTGGCTATGCCTACATCCACGGGGTGACGAGAGATTCCACTATAATGAAGAACACCGACGACTTGCACAACCCGCAAGTTCGTCCCAAGAAATAGCTTTGATCTACCCAAGAGAAGAACAACCTCTTCCTTGTACAATCACTCCAAGTTCACACTCTCTACAAGTTTCTCCTTTTTTTTTCTCTTGAGTTCTACCACTCATACAACCTTTTCACCTTGCCCATATGTTCTACCACATATGTGTTTATATGCTTGACCACATATCTTGTTAGTTGCACCCTAACAATTGCTCTTTTATGTTTTACCACACAAAGAACAAAGCTGTTGACAAACCAGCCAACATACAAGTCTACCAGTCTATGAATACTAATGTGTTTTGTATTACACCACATTAAACACAAAACTATTGACAGACCAGTCAACACATAGACCTACCAATTCAGTGAGCAGTTCTGAACCCATGCTTCACAATATATTGTATTTGAAAGCTACTTCAAATATATGAAAGCTCTCTCGAACCAATGTTTAGAAGTGTCGGAGGCTTATGGCTTAAGATTTGATTCAAGGAGAGACTTGCATCGCCCAAAGCTCCGAGGGTTAAAGGCATGCATGCATACAAGTAGGGGTGGGCACGGGACGGGATGGGACTAGATAAACCCATCCCTATCCCATCCCGTTCATACGGGATCGGGATGGGACGGGACGGGATGGGAAAAACTCCATCCCGACCTCGTCCCATCCCAAACGGGTTCGGGACGGGATCAACATGCTCTGATTATATGCATTTCATTTTCTTTAATCAATTTGCAATTTACTGACTAAATGCATGAGTTTGATTATTTAATTTGGGTCTTACTGGAAAAAATTGACAGTCATCTTATTACTCATGTTGTTGTTAGCCTCTTACTAGTATGATTGCTTCCTTATTTTATATTTATAATAACAATGAACAACTTACAAGTGGCATCAATTATACAAACAAATCAAACTCATGCCATGAAGAACCCCCATCTACTGATATTTCATTGATGTTCACGTACCAATGAGCTCTAATGTTGTATACTGATCTGTACTTTATTCTGCAGAAAGAGATTGCCTAGCTTACCTATGAATGTGAACACCACATTGGGACACAATTTGGTGGGATGGATCATGTTTGCTATCTTTAATTGCATAATCATACTCATACGCGTCTAATGTTGAAGTAGAAAAGTAGTATATGCTAGTAAGTTCAGTGTCACTGGAAAAAAGTTTCTTATTTTGTGAGGAAAATTGTATTATTTTGCGGGCAATCTCTATGATGGCCAAATCTGGGTTTGCAGAGCTGATTGATTTTAATCCCATCCGTGCAACAAATGTGCAACTTCCAACCAATGGAACTTTTGCAATTGCTCATTCCTTAGCAGAATCTCAAAAGGCTTTATATGGGCATCTAAATATTGCAATCTTAAAATAAATAAAAATATTAATAATAAATATGAAAAATTAGCTCAGGACGGGACGAAATTG
Source organism: Berberis vulgaris (assembly GCA_963556465.1). Lineage (NCBI taxonomy): Eukaryota > Viridiplantae > Streptophyta > Magnoliopsida > Ranunculales > Berberidaceae > Berberis > Berberis vulgaris. The sequence goes on from OY747133.1 coordinate 71,118,660, forward strand.
AAAATCTTCATCCCATCCCATCCCATCCCATTCTAGATCGGGACGGGACGGGATCGGGATGGAATTATTCAATCCCATTAAGATCCGGAAAAATCGGGACTGGACGGAACGAGATCAGGACCGCGGGATGGGATGCCCACCATTACATAGAAGAGGTGTATGCCTTTGACCTTTCTTAAAATTTGGGGTGAGCCATGCGACTTAGTTGCACACAGTCTTTGGTGTTCTGGATTATTTTAGTTCCAAAATAATATGTAGTGATATTTGAAAGAGCCAAAAGGTAATTTGTGTAATACCCGCCTAATTAAATAAATATAAAAAAAAATTTCTTTTGTAAACCCTAATGTTGATGGGTTGCTACTAAATTGTATTTGGGCTTGGTTTTGGGCTTTTATTGAACTAATAAGTAGGGTTTTATTTTGTGAAAGAGGGTGGGTGCATTCGAAAGTTTGGTGGGGGCGAATAGCCACTCACCATATATAAAAAAAAAACCAAAACCCTTTTCCTACCTCATTATTCTTTTGTGCAACAGGAAGAACACTTCCTCTTACCCTCTTCGGCGGCTGACAGTGGCGAGGTGATGAAGATGGGAAGACGATGGAGAGTGTTTTCTCCTCTTCTAACCACGAAACCCAAACCCCCATTTTCTTCCTTTTCAACCCCACACACAATTTTTGAATCATTGGTGTGGATTTGCTTGCAAATGTTTGGAGAAACAATGAACCATAGAGGAATACTTGTGATGGAAGCTTGCTTGTGAAGGAGGAAGCCAGAGAGGGGAGAATAGTTCCCACTGAACTTCACAAAGAGGCGACCAAAGCATACATGGCGTATGCTATTTCTGTGCTGCTCGGGCGAGTTTTGCTTGATGTTCGCGATGGGTTGAAGCATGTCCACCGTTGGATATTATTTGCGATGATGAATTGGGTGCTCCAGCAGATCCAGGTGAAGAGACTCAGTGGATTGGGATTTCATTCAAGCAGTAGGTAGCTTGGGTAGTATTCCCACTGTATTGATGTTTATAGATGGAGCAGGATAGAAATCCTCAAAGAGGCATTTTCTCTCTGTAAAGTTGGGTGCTAACTAATGTATATGGCCCTGTAGATATTGCTCTTGCTTCTTAGTTTTAGAAGGAGCTAATTGACACTGCTGGTTATTTTGGGGATCAATGGCTGTTAGGAGGTGATTTCAATGTTATTAATGTTGTGGAGGTTGAGTGGCTGTCGAGAAGAGAGAGTGGTTGGTTCAGTGACTGGTTGTGGCGAGATGATTGCTGCGACGAGATGGTTAGCGCGTGTTGATTGAGTTTTGATTCTTGGATCAAATGTGAGTTTCTCCATCCCCTTCATCTTTACAGTGAATTTCTTCTCTCGATTTCTTGTTCATGTTTGGTTGTTAGTAGTATGCTTTGTTCCTAGTAAAGTTAATTTTTTTATTTGAGTTTTTAACCTAATTTTGTTATACTGTTAGGTTGAAGTTTCTGAAACATTGGTTCTTAGTATTATGTGAATTGAATGTGTAATGTTATTGTTGGGTTATGTCCACTTTTGCTAAAACTGTGAACTCCCTCACTGTGAAGAAACTTTGGGCATGTTCGCAGACTGGCTTCAGTAATGCATCCGTGATCTTTTGTTCACAACTTTGAAGTTATGAAAGAGTACTAACATTGAACATTGAAATCTGAAAAAAGTGTGTAGTTGTGCAAGTACAATTAGAAATAAGTTAGAATTGATTGAAACTGTGAATAATTATTAGTGAGTTTAGGTATAGTTTTGGATTTTGATTTTGGGTTTAGGTTTGGGTTTGATTAGTGGTGAAACTGGGTGTTCTTGATATTAGGTTGGGGACATTTCCTTGTACTGGCGAGATTGATCCTAATTGCATAACACAAATTAGAAGAAGATTTTCTAGTAATAGATATTGGCTGGAATTTAACTGAGCACTTGTTTTAGTTTGAGTATTTGTCTTGTTATGTGAATTGGTATGCATATTGTTTTTCATATGATGCAAAGAGATGAGATGTGTGAATTGGCAATGTGCCAAATATTACTTGTTCCCCAAAAGGATGGTGGATACTGTGGTTGATTTACTTATGGTTGACAAAGTGTCACCATAAAAGAGTTTTGAGTTTTAGTTGATATTTTTTTTATGCTCTTTTCCACAACTCCGAAAAAAAAATGTGAAAAGAAAAGAAACTTTTGTATACAGACTTGCTTGTATACGTGTGATATTATTATGGTATGCAGACTTGCTTGCATATCGGTGCACCGTTCCATGTGAGTTCGGTTGTACGTGTAGATTTAGGAAGAATACTTGCCAGTGATCGACCTTCGGGTGTTCCTCTAGGTGGCACCCCACTTGGAACATGTACGCTCCGAGTGGTTTCGATGGCAAGGGGGGCACACTTGGGTGAGGTGTGTTCGGTGCACCGTTCCATGTGAGTTCGGTTGTACGTGTAGATTTAGGAAGAATACTTGCCAGTGATCGAACTTCGGGTGAGATGACATGACACTCGAGGTGGCACCCCACTTGGGTCATGTACGCTCCGAGTGGCTTCGATGGCAAGGGAGGCACACATGGGTGAGGTGTGTTCGGCACAAGGAGAATGGTGCGATTGTGGAAAAGAGGCGAGATTTTTGTGCATGTGCATGATTACCTTAAAGGAAGAAACTAAATGCTCATTCAACCATTGAATGAGAACTACATGTCTTCCTAAAGGTAGAAAAATGTGTTTTGTTAATATTTCAATAATAGTCTAATATGATTATGAATTGTATAGTTGTTGCATTTATGAGGATTGTATAATTGTATATTTCTGACTCTTCCATCTCTTTGGTGGTTGGATTCACAATAAACTTGTCACCCACCAGACCAATTCGAACTCCTGCAACTGTATCGGAGCTTGGCAATTCTGAAAGAGCTCTGCAGTTGATAAAATTAAGCAAAGAAAAGATGCCCTAAAGAAAGTAGTATTCATAAGAGCCGGGATATGTTTTAAGGACAATGAATCCAAAATAAATAAATATTACACTTACACTGCTATTCCAGCTGCTGTGATTGCCAGAGAATCAGGAGAATGCAAACCATCATAGCTTAAAACCTATAAGATTGCGAGAAAATGGTGGCCAGTGGATGCCAAAAAAAAATCATTATAAGTAAGCACAAAGAAAATATAAACATCTTATTCGAAGGAGAATAGTCGCAATTCAGCCCAAACAAATAAACAAGGTGATCAAGCTCAATTAATACCGGCGACACCAAGAGACCCCATTGTTATGAACGAAAATTAGGATTGTTCAGAAAACCGATGAAACTGACCGAATTCGGTCTTTAGGTCCAATTGGTTCAGTTTCGGTTTATGATATTAAGAAAATGATTCAGTTCGATTTTGGTTTATAATCAAAACCGACCAAAAATCCATGACACTCCTCCTTGCACCCTTTTCTTTTACATTGAATAATATTACAGTCCTTGTTTTGGGAAAGTCTGCGACCCCAATAGAAGGGAAAGTATCAAAAATAGGATATACTGTTTGACTTTTTGAAAGATGTGTGAGGACCAAGTCCCAAAGTTGTTTTCCATTTTTTTGAAATGTCTCTTCTTTAGGATCTCATGAGAATATTATCCATGTAATACATTCCTCAAACCTTAAAAGAGAAGAAAGAATGTTATAATACTATTTAAACTTTCAATAGAATATTATCCACTATTGATAACTAATGACAAGTACATGACCTATCTTAAAAGAATTATGTAGGGTCATCAATGATCTTGTCTATACTAAAGACAATTTGGTATCAAATGAGATGGCTAATAAATTAGTATTGATGGAGTGATCTTTACTTGTATCCCTTCACATCCCAACAAATTATAAGTAAGTTGCCGCTAAATGTTTTGGTGACCTCTTGGTAAGTACTATACTATGATGAAGTATATTCATTAATCAAAAATACAGCACCTATCTTACAAGAATTAAGTTCTGAAAACAATGACAGCCCAATTTACCTACAAAGAAAACCCCACTGAATGTCAATGATGAGAAACACATGCCCATGTAGTTGATAAATCATTCATAGCAATACCACTTACATTAGATACTAGTATCCCTATTGCTGAAATTTTTGTCATTTTGTTCCTTCCACAATATCTAAAAAATAGCAAATGTAACACCTTCCAAAGAATGTTTCTTATAGATGACTAGACCTATGGTGTCTTCCATCTAAAACTAGTTGTTTCCATTTATTTTACATCTAAAGACCCTATCCAACCAGTCCAATCCAGACATAATTTTCTTAACAGAAGCCAAAACATCTTCTGCGAAGATGGAACGTGCCCGCTAGAGACTTGGATAAGCACGGAGCCGCAGTACTAGCCATTGGACAATCAAGATGACTAGCTCTGTTCTAAAAAGAATGTATGCATCTTAATAACCTTTCTTCATGTAAATATTATTTCAATTGTACGATTGACGATTATTATGCAAGCTCTACATGGTCGGTTATTTTTGTGTACGGTGAACTAAATCCAGCTCTTAGGGTTCAATTCTGGAAAGATATGTCAAGTATTTACGATCTTCAAACCCGTCTTGCCCTGATCATTGAGGACTTGAATGCTATCCTTAAACTAGAGGAAAAAATGGTTGAGGGGAACATACCTACTTGCTAACCTTAAGCATCTCTAGAATTTTACTAATGATCATAATCTTTTAGATTTCCCTTTCAATGGGTTCCAATCCATGTAGGATAACAAACATAAATATAAGAATGGGATTAAAACAAAACTTGATGGTATCTTGGTGTCTCCCGATTGAATTGATTTGTTTCCCTTTACCTTAGCCACACAATTCACACTTCTACCTCGGATCATCAAGCAATCACATTACAACTTGTCACTAAAGCCAATAATTGACCTAAACTATTTAAGTTCTTTCACATGTGGGCTAGAGAACCCTAGTGTCGCCACCTTATCAATTCCGCCTGGGCACCTAGGCATCACCATCTCGCTTTTCACAACTCCCATCTTAAGACCAAAACACTCAGTTATAGTCTCACATGATGGAATAAAACGGATTTCCATAATATTCACCAATGCGTTTCTGACACTCAGGTAACCCTCGATAAAATTCAAAATGACATACCCTCTGAGGAAAATGAAATGGCCATCTCTCTGAATTATATTTGAGGGAAGAATTGTTTTGGCGCAATAAATCAGATTTCTCCTGACTTATAGAAGGTGATAAAGACACCAAATTCTGTCATTTCTTCTCTATGTTGAACAGGAAAAAAGTCTAATTTTTCATCTTAAAGATGATTCAAACAACTGACAGTCAAATCATGATTATTTAGGATGGATTCTCAATGATTATTTTGAAAATATCTTCCAATCTTCAAATCCCAACCCATACCCTGACATCATCTCCATTTTCGAACCTGCTATCCCCACTGAAGATAATGAGTTACTTTTCGCAATTCCTAATGAAGAGGAAATTCGTGTTACCCTTTTTGGTATGGGGAGCCATAAGGCTCCTAGACCTGATAGCTTTCATGTTTTCTTCCTTCAACACTACTAAGATATTGTGAATCATGATGTGATTGAGACAGTGGCCAATTTTTTTAGCACCAGGAGTTAGACCCGAATCTTAATAAGACATTCATAGCCCTAATCCCCAAAGTCGCTAATCCTATCACTCCTGATAAGTTTCGACCTATTGGCCTTTGTAATGTCATTTATAATGTGATTTCCAAAATACTGGCCAATCATTTGAAACCCTTTTTGGATAACATCATTTATCCCAATCAAGTCTTTTTCCAAGGTTGTTCAATTGCAGACAATATCTGTAACGACCCGGCCCACATGACACAATATTGTCCGCTCTGGGCCCAAACCGGCCCGCACGACTTTAAAACGCGTTGTATCATGTAGAGCCAAACTCGTACATATAAAGCACATCACCCTCCCGCACCCAGGCGATGTGGGACTATGATCCCCCTTGAATAACTCGTCCAACCCCTCTTGGGATCCACAGGCATGTTGGGCCTATTGGGTTCCAACCTTCACCCTCACCCTCCTCCTCAGGTCCGCCCACACAAGGGTATTACAGTCCACCCCCTTGGGAACCCAACGTCCTCGTTGGCCACACAGGCCCAACGTCCACGTCGGCACACTTCCGGCTGGGTTAGGCTCTGATGCCATTCTGTAACGACCCGGTCCACATGACACAATATTGTCCGCTCTGGGCCCAAACTGGCCCGCACGGCTTTAAAATGCGTTGTATCATGTAGAGCCAAACTCGTATATATAAAGCACATCACCCTCCCGTATCCAGGCGATGTGGGACTATGATCCCTCTTGAGTAGCTCGTCCAACCCCTCTTGGGATCCACAGGCCTGTTGGGCCTATTAGGCTCCAACCCTCACCCTCACCCTCAAGTTCGCCCACACAAGGGTATCACAATATCAGTCTCGTTTATGACATTTGCTTTCAAATGAAACATTGTAGGACAAAAACAAGGTTAGATGACCATCAAAATTGATATAACTAAAGCCTATGATAGGGTTGAATGGTACTTTTTGCTTCAAATTTTTGAACAACTGGGTTTTGCGAGATATTTTATTCAAATGATTGAACAATGCATCTCCACCTTCTCTGTCCAAGTTCTTCTTAACGACACCCCACTCCCCACTATCAAATCGTCTAGCGAATCAAATAGGGAGACCCTTCTGTCCCCCTATTTGTTCATCCTGTTGACAGAAGCCTTATCTAGGCTGTTGGACCTAGCAGAAAATAAAGGCCTGATCAAAGGCATCCAAATCAGGAGACAATCCCTCTCTATCAGCCACATGTTGTATGTTGATGATCTCATGATCTTTTGTAGGGATTTTCTGGCGGAATCCACTCAATAAAAGACATTTTCCAGCAATATTTTTTGGCCTCGGGTCAAGAGGTGAACTATGATAAATCGTTTGTTTTCTACAGATCAAATATTTACTCACAACACACCAAGATGATCAACATGATTTTGGGATCAAAATTGTACAATCCAAAAATAAAATATTTGGGATCCCCATTGTTGTTTTCCAAAAAAAACTTCCGATTTTCAATTCCTTATTGATAAGTCAATACAAAGCTCTCTAGCTGGAAATCTAAAGTTCTTTCTCAAGTTGGGAGGACTGTCATGATAAAAAGGTCATCAACTCAGTTCCAGTCTACACTATGCAAACTTTTCTCATTCCATGCTCTATCACCACCAAACTTGATAAATTTGGCACGAGACTTTGGTGGAATGGAGCCCGGGACAATAAGGCTAGACATATGTGTACTTGGGATCGAATCACTTTGCCTCAACATCTGGGAGGCCTTAACATTCCTTCCAATAGGATAAAAAAATATTGCCTTAAAGGCAAAGAACCTGTAGCAAGTGATTTCCTTTCCTCGCAATCTGCGTGCCCTCCAACTCAAAGTTCTTTATTTTCATAAAAATAGCATTTTCCAACTTTCAAAATCCCCCATCATTGCCTCCTTTGTCTGGAGAGGTATCCTGACCACTATGACCAAAATGAAACGTCACATATTTGGCAAGTGAAGTCTGACGATAATATTGACCTATGGAATGACTGTTGGGTTAAGCCAGGAGTCCTGCTAATGGAGTGTATTCCTGATCCTTCCGCACCAAATCTTCCCACCACTTTTCAGGATTTTTAGATCACTCATTCTAGACACCTCCAATGGAATGAGGAATTAATCAACTCCATCTTTCCTGTTCCAGTGGCTAGACATCCAGGACATTTTAATAAGACCCTCGGAATGCCCTGAAAAATTTATTTGGCTCTTTGATAATAAATGTTTTTTCTCTGTTAAAAGCGTTATCAAGGCTTCCACTAAGGAGAAACTCGAGCGCTCCACTTCGAACAGTTCCATGGCCCACATGGATGCTAAGATCGGGCAAAACATCATTCCTACTATGAGAAATCTGGCTAGGCTTCACATGCATATAGAGATTTATGTATTTTCTGTAACAATCACACCAAAGATGTTACCCACTCCTTCATCTGCCCAACTATCAATCAACTTTGGCAAGTCTCCCCTATTCTGATCAACTTGCGTAATGAAAACTTTTGCATACCCACTACTCCCCTCTTTCTCAAGTTAATGTGGGACACTGATAGAGTTCACCTTGAAGACAAAGATGAAATATTCTCCTTGTTCACGATCATGCTCCATACCATTTGGCAAACACGCAACAATTGTGTTTCCCACAAGACCAATTTTAACACCCACCACTTTTTTTTACCTCACTTGGATAGACTGACATAATCAATGGTTTAACACTAGCCCTAATCCATCTGACCATGTGGGATCACATACAGTTATTGATACAGAAAAATTGGTCTCCCTCCATTACACTCTTGCTACAATTATAACTGATTCACGACCAAATCCTTCCTCTAGCAGGGCATTTCCCCTTGTTACTTTTGGCCCCCACACTAAGCTAGTCACCACCAGAATGGAGTTACAGGTCCAATTACAGACAGTTAAACAACACAAACTTAACTCCAGATCCTTACAGTTTAGACCCATTCCCCATACTTTGGACCCAAGTATGATCATTGTCACTTATGATGCAAGTTTCTTTGCTTCATTTCAACATGGAGCTATAGGGATTTTTGCGGTCAATCTACTTGGAGAGGTGCTTGCACTAGTTGCTTGCCCCATTGCAGAGAAAGTGCTGGATAGTAACATGGTAGAGTGCCATGTTGCGGAGGTTGCTCTATTACTCATCCAGGCGAGGCAATGGAAGACATGGCTTATGCTGGGAGACTTAGGGAAGCTGATCTCTATTTGCAAGATGAGCACTGGGACCCTCATATGGCTTTTTGTTAGATAAGACATCATCTCATTAACAACATACGACAACTGCTTTCTATTCATAGCTTTTGGTTTTGTAATTATATTAATAGAGACCTCAACTATGAGGCTTACAACCTAGCCACACTAGCATAACATAGTAATGTAATCCTAATTATTAATCTATATATGATATAAGCTTTAATAGAAAAAATAAAAATAAATAAATAGAGACTTAGGCTTTGATAAATTGTTTGATAGAGATTAAGCATGGGCATACAAAGTTTTTTGACTTAGAAAATATGTAGATCTCCTCCAATATTTCAAAATTACTTGGGGATGAAGTATAAAAATAAAAAATAAAAAACAAAAAATAATTTTTGAACTATTCGAATCCGAAAATATTGATTTTCAGTATTCCAAATTTTTTAGGATCGAAATTGGAATGTATCTGAAGTATCCAACTCCGATCCGAATAATATCAAAACTCTGATTGATTTGCATGGCTTTGAATCCATTAAAAAACACAAAAATGGTTTTATTGCAGTGAGTACATTAGATCAACAACAATCCACTTTAATTATTATCTACGAGCTCCTTAGAGATGTTCTCAAGGGACTAAAACTAGTTTTCTCATGTGAAATGACACATATTAAGAACAACTTTTTTTCCTGGGAAAGCGAGTTGGGTTTTTATAGGATCCCATAACCTATCAACAAGGTGCGACCTACAGGTCAACACCATAAGAAAGTAACCATGCCGCCGACGGGTCTCTTTTTATAGGATCCCATAACCTATCAACAAGGTGCGACCTATAGGTCAACACCATAAGAAAGTAACCATGCCGCCGCCGGGTCTCGAACCTAGGACGTGGGGGATAAACCCACACAGCCCTAACCACTCGACCATAACACCATTGGCATATTAAGGACAACTTTGCATGTGCACTATACTTTTCGCTAATTTAGTTGAACAAATATTTCAATTCAACATGCTCTCTAGAGGTACACATCAAAACTTGGTGTGGTTGCACATGATTTTTTTTATCATCATTATTTTATTTTATTTTGAGCCGGATCACAACTTTTTATGAAATGTAACATTTAAATTATTGTGTTAATGTTTTAGCTCGATTAACAAAAATTGTTCAAATACGCAATAAAACATGTTATTGAACAACCTTTATCCTCTTACTAACTAATTGGTAAGTGATCAATTAATATTTTAACCACATAAAATCAACGAAACATTACTAATTTGGATGATAATAAATGTAATAATGATCCACTATTGCACTACCGATATTGTCCCCATTAACAACCATTGTAGAAGTGTAGAGTTTTAGCTCAAGCCAATTAATCTGAAATAGTTACTTGAATCATGAACTCATCATTCACTTATAATAAAATTATAAAGCCAATGCTAAACTAACTAATATATAAAAGTTATAGTTCTTCAAACTTTTGATCCTCTGATGCCTTAACCGCGCGCGCGCGCGTGTGTGTGTGGGGTGGGGGGGGGGGGGGGGGGGTTTCTCGCATAAGATTTTTATAACAATTAACCTAAATCGTATAATTGGCAAGCCAATTATGAAAATCAAAAGTTATTGCATAAACATGTAAGTGTTGAAAATTTGTTGCAAAAACATACAAGTCTTGGAAGTTTATTGCACGTTAGAATATTCATCAAAGTATCATTTTCATCTCTCAAAACATGTCGAGTGTCTTTGGTCAAGCTTTGATGTTTTGAAATCACCTAAAACAAAAGAGGTTTTATCATAAGTATAAAGTAATGAAGAATAGTGTTGGTCAGTCAAGATAGCGTTGGTAGGTCTTTAAAGCATTCTACACAAATGTTGGTCAGTCGGAACAACCTTTTTAGCCGAGGATAGGTGTTGCTTGGCTTAGGTGGTCCCGCGAGAGTTGTTAACAAGTTAAATATCTTTCCTAAGAGAGTGTTGGTAGGCCTTTTAAAGCCTTGTAGCAAAACATTGATCAACCGGTACAACCTTGTAGACGACAGTAGGCATTGTTAGGCTTAGGTGGTTCTGTGTTAGTGGTCCCGATTGAGGTGGTCCCATTAGTCTTGCTTAGAAATTTAACAGGTCAAATGTCTTTCCTATCGAGATTTACCCGTTCTTCATCCTCTAGGCAAAACTCATCAAATATAATTAATAGCTTATAATGTCCAGTTCCTGAAATAGAAAAATGTTACAACAAAACTCCCCAGCAAATACTTTTCTATGCCTAGTCCTTTTCAGTATTAAGATGGCTTATATTATCAAGTCTAGTCCGTTCCGACCAAGATGACTTCTCTGGGCCTAGTATATTTCAAGATTAAGATGGCTTATATTTTCAAGTCTAGTCCGTTCAGACCTAGACGACTTCCATCTAACCTAGTCCTATTCAGGATTAAAATGGCTCATGTTATAGAAGTCTAGTCCTTTCAGACCAAAATGACTTCTCTAAGTATAGTACTTTTCAAGATTAAGATGGCTTATATTATAGAAGTTTAGTTCATTCGGACCAAGATTAATTCTCTAAGTCTAGTCCTTTTCGGGTTAAGATGGCTCATATTACGAAAGTCTGGTCCGTTCTGACCAAGATAACTTCTCTAAGCCTAGTCTTTTTCAGGATTAAGATGACTGGTATTATCAAGTCTAGTCCACTCAGACCAAGATGACTTCCATCTAGCCCAGTCCTACTTAGGACTAAAATGGCTTATATTATCAAATCTAGTCCGCTCGGACCAAGATGACTTTCGTCCCACATAGTCTTATTCTAAAGTAAAATGACTTCTATTGTCAAGTCTAGTTCGCTCGAACTTAGATGACTTCTGTCTAGCGTAGTCCTATTCAGGATTAAAGTGGTTTATATTATCAAGTCTAGTCCGCTCGGACCAAGATGACTTCCGTTCAGCATAGTCCTATTCAAGATTGAATTGGCTTGTATTATTAAAATATAGTCTGATTGGACCTATTTTTAAAGCAAGAACACATATATGAAACAATAAAATTCAAGTTTTATTAATTAAGCAAAGGTTTTTACAAAACTTAATTAACTAATCAAAGCGAAGGCTTATACACAGTAAGCATCAACCAACCGAGCTTGGTGGAAATGACTTTGCGAACGAATACCTACTAGAACACATACTGGGGGCAAAGTCCCATTGAGTTCTTATGTGTCTATGTCTACAACCCAGTTCATATGATTACTACAGGGATGAACCTAATCCAGAATATGAACCATAAAAGAAAAGGCCTAGTAAACCGATTAATGGGAACACATCCAAGCGAGCAAGCTCTCTCAAAGTGCAAATCCCATTAGGATTCATCACGATGCAGGTCAAAAGGTGCGGCAACTTCATCAACAAGTGGAGCTTCGCCTCCCCCACACCAACCATAATTGCAATCAGGATTCTCCACTCATTCAACAGTAGTTGGGCCAGTGGGATTTGGTACTGACAACAAAGTTCAGACAGATCCTCCCCTTTTTATCAACGACTCCATGATGATTGATGAGACTGAGGTAAGAGAACATTCAAGAACCGCTGTGCACAACTGGGAAACGGTGGAATTTTGATATGGATTAAAGATAAAATGCAACGAAAGCTCTAGAAACATCAAACATGACAAAAACACAAGCCGAGTTTATATAGGCCTGGTGTTTGGGAAAACAATCACCCAACGATCGCATCAATGTTAAATGCTACGTAAAAGCCGAAAAAAAAAGGTTGAATTCAACCACCAATGCGTTGTGCAAGTTTCTACTTGTCCAGTTAATGGCTATGCACGCAACCCCGCTAACTAGGGGGAGTAACTAATGAGACATAAAACATTCATCTGATCACAACCAAACACGTGGCACATATCAACTCAAATGAAAAGGGCCATGACAAATCGGGCCCAAGCCATGTCCAAGTTAGGCCCAGTTCAACCCGTAACTCAGGTGATCAAGCCCAGATTACGTAAGCCCAATATGGAAAAAGTCTTGGAGCTTGCCCAAGACAATAAGGCTAGGACACAGACCCTTGGATTGATTGAGACCAAGGCCCATAGACTACTCTTGACCCAATTAGGCATTGAGACTTAAAGAGAGCCAAGTGCCAAAGAAGATCAGTCGTGGACGGTTGAAGACCCTACATGGACATAACTTGATAAGGAAAATTTCTAAGCGATATCTCCTCCTTCATCACGCATTCAAAGGTAGAGTCAACGAATGAGTAAAATGTTCTTTTATGTAAGGTGAACAAAACGAACGATGAAGGTATGCAAACCCAATTTCATCAGTCTAATTATATCCTTGTTCAAGAACCTGACTTTACCAACGGAATGCCTTTGGTCGCCAACACGGTGGTATCTGGTTCACTACTGCTCGTATTTGCAGGTTAAAGACAACATGGACAGATTTGGACGCATCAATAGTGGTGAGGAGATACTCTAAGGAGAGAAAATATATAAATAAATAAGCGCAAGCTGGATGGGAGGAGACTGAAGGGGAGAGGATAACTGATTGCAATACACCAATGAAAATGGGAGAGGATGAAATAGAGAAGAATAACGAGCTACGAGGATGAGTTTTATTGTTTTGGATTTCAACTCCCTAAAGTTATTAATTTTAGCCCAACAATACAAACACACCAATTTTGGATTTTGTGTCCTTATTGAACTAAAAAAAATGTTTGTTAAATTGTTCGAGTCTACTTGAGCTAATTTTTTAGGAAAATTACAGATTAACACTATAAACACTGTATTAAGGTTCCAGTTGTTCCAATATTATTCTTCGAAATACTTGTTTCAGTAAGCAACATTAAATATTTTGATAAACGATCTTTGTTGGTGTTTAAGGACCACTATTCTAGAAGTTTAGGATAATGAGCATTGGACGACCTATTTACGCCCAAGGTTGTCCTACAAATACCTACATGGGTAAAATTGTTCGTGACATGATCAAGCATGACAAGTGGTACTATAGATTTGTGGAAGAATCAAGTGAGTCATTGTAACTTTAAATAGATGGAACAAAATGATCTCACTGCAATTTCATCCCTAAAAAAACATAAGTTACTACTGTGTTTTGTTAGATAGATATGAATGCTCCAAACAACAAACTTGGGCTCCACTTGGTGCACGATAAAAGAATGCATAATGTAAAAGTTTACAGCGGTTATATAAATTGCGTGTTTGGTTGACTTTACGGAAAATAGTTATTGGAATATGAATTCAAGACCTTTGCATCTTCTAGTTATAAAATTTTGCAAAACTTTGCGACACAAAATCTTCCGCATTACTTTGCAAATCTCTCATCATCTCCTTGAGTACTCCCAACTCATTCATAAACACCCCAACCACTACCACTTTTACAACTACCATCGTTACCACTATCACGACCACCATACTATAACCATCACAACCACCACTAAGCCACTACCACCGCCGCTGTCACCTCCATCTCCATCACTACCACTACCATGGCATAATCACCACGACCAACACCACCTCACTATTACCACCATAACCGCGGCTATAGCACGCCACCACCACAACTACCATAACATAGCAACCACTACCCCGCAATTTCCACTACCACAACCACCATAGCCACAACTACTACTATCACTACCGCTGCCGTCACCACCATCATAAGAAAACCATCACAACCACCAACTTCACTAGTACCACCATAACCGTCGTATCGTCACAAACACTATTACCACCACAACTAGCATAGCATAATAACCACAACTACCAACACATTTGCTACTACCACCGCCACAACCTCCATAGCCACTGCAAACTACAACCATCACCACCACCACCACAACCACCATGACCGCTGCCACAACCACCACCTTTTTAACAACCATTGCCACCACCACCACAATCATTCTCCACATTCGCAATCACCATCACCGCAATCACAATCACAATCACCGCCACCATGATCATTCCACAATTACAACTACTACAATCATCAACACCACCCTCAATCATTTGTCTAATCTGCATTGATTTTATTTAGTTACTACCAAGTATTCGTAAAGCAACGCATTACAAACTAATGCAATGCAAACTAATGCATCTGCATCAATTTATGAAATGCATTATTTTACAGTGTACCAAGCGGAGCGTTGATAACTTGTAAAATTGGTAAAATTATTGTGAAAAAGTCATAAAAAACTAGAAATGATATTAAAGTTCGATGGGATTATGATTTTGTTATAAATAATTATGCTAAATTCGAAGCGAGATTAAAATCCTATATGACAAAAGGTTAAATACAAATCCGATAAGGCTAAAAGAAAGAATCCGGAGAGATCCACACTCGACTCAATCACATTCTTTCATCTCCCACACACCCCTCCATCATCTCAAAGTTACATCCAATGGTTTTCATTCCACACCACTTTATACCTGACAAAAATACACATACTATTTTACCTCCCTCCGCCTAAAAAGGGATAAAAGTAATAAGGGCATCTATGTCACTGTACATTGTCTCTCTTAGTCTTTGGTTCCGGCCGAACCTTCACCGGCGGAGTCATCCGAGAGTGTCTCCGTCTAAGCTCTTTCGGCCACATTGCATCACCACACACTAGACGGAGCACATGATGTTCGATAGAAGTGGTAAGTCTTTACTTCTCATTTTTTGTTTTCTTTGTATCTGTAGTGATAATTTGGGTCTCAATTAGTTTCGTTTGTGTGTTTTAAGTTAAGGGTTTAGATTGAATTGAAGTAGTTAGGGTTTTAGAGTTCAACCTGTAAAGAATTTTTTTTTGCATGTGAACCCATTGAGATTTTTGATCTGGTAAAATCCTAGCAAGGGGTTTGGCCCCTGATTAGTGGTTAATCTGTGATTAGATGGCGAAAACAAACGCCTCGAAGTGAGGTGGAGTGCTTGTTTTACCGAAATCTGAGACCCCTTACTCTAGTTATAAGAGACGAGGGTTAAGAAGGCCATGAATGGATTTTTTGTTTAGGTGTTTTCTCTAATAAGAGCTCACGAAGTTTTCACGGATATTTGGGGCTGTTTGTTTACATGTCTGGTTCAGACATTTTGTCTGAAAATTCAAAACAATTAGTTGTTATTGTCTGAATGATGTGTTTGGTGAGTTGCCTAACTAGATCAGATATTTATTTATCTCTTGATACCTCTAGTTAGAGGTTTGTCTCTAGTCAGAGCCGGTATAAAAGATCTAATATTTATGAAAATTTACAATTTTTGAGTTTGGTCTTTCTTTGTAGGACCCTAATAGACATCTAACTCAAACAAACACCCCGTAGTCTTCATTGACTTGACTGGAAAGGACCCATATGATTAGAATTGTGAGAGTTTTGTGAAAGCTTGGTTGCAACAACTAAGTTGGATTGCTTTGGGTGCTATTCTAGTGTGGATCGAATCCACCGAAGACAGTGTTGACCAGAACAAGATTTGGGTTTACGACTGTTATCTCAAGTTATTCTGATTCTTAATACACTTGGTAAAAGAAAAAATGAAAAATAATAATAAAAATAACCCACAACAACAAGAACATAGCAAAGAAGGTTATTTCAAAAGGTAGATTAAATTTTTAATGGGTCGTGATTCATTTGGGAAAAACTTCGTTAAAGTTAGCTCTAAATGTGTTTTGATGTTAACAATTAATTAATCTGTATGTCAACAGGAGGTGACGAAGGTTACCCAATGGAAAATATTAGTAGGAATATGCAAATTCTTCGCTATTCTAGGCCTATGAAGATTCCTTCAGATATGATACCTCATGGGCAGGGCACTGCTGACATGGAATTCCATATACACTGCATTGAGACAGAGGCATAGAGCAAATTAGCAATATTTTGAGGGCTTTCATTGCTCAATCTGATGTCCTTTCCTGGGTATGTTATGCACTTTATTTATTTAGTTATTTCCATATTTCGGTAAAGTATCATCAGGTGATGGTGTATCTCAAGTGTTGTCTTCTCTAAGAATATCTGCAGTTACATTACCAATTAATGAATTTGTGTTGTATTCCAGTGTCCAGAGAAATATCTGACTGCTAGCATCTTTGACAGGGTAAAGAAGACTTATATCTGAGCTGCGCAAGGAACTTAGAGTATCTGATGTTGAACAAAGAAAACTCTTGGCAAAAGTGAACTCTGATGACTCGGTTAGGATGATCAGGTGTTTTATAATGATCTGTTTTAGAACTCGCCTACCACAGCCACCACACCACACACTCACGTACATTAGTACATAATATGTCTGTGCACCTCTTATTATGTTGTAGAGTTGGTTTTTATGAGTTCAGAATGCAGTATTGAGTGGATCAATTTTTCTTTACTCGATGCAGGGAGTGGCAGAAGGGCGCAGTTGGAGAAAAAGAATTGCTGTCTAATTCCATGAACTCCGCTGATTACTTACCAGGTTCAACAAGTCGCACTCCCAGCAAGAAGTTGAAAATTTTCCAGCCCCCTGCCTCACTATCTTTAACTATCTACATGTGTCACATCATTCCTCGGCACGCACCCTGAACATGAGACGATTCAGCAAGAGAATGTACATGCACTACAACAACAGCAGCTCGTGGATAGTTTGGCTTCCACTAGGCCAAGGCGAGCATACAAGCAGGTTCAAAAGCTGGGGTTAGATCAGCCTTTGAAGCACTATGGGCAGGTGAATTTGGTTGAGTACGCACTCTCGGTGGAGGATGACGAGTCGGTCTCCTTCAAGGAAGCTATACAGAACAGTAATAGTGAGAGTTGGTTGGCTGCGATGGAAGAAATATTGGAGTCTCTTCGGAAAAACCAAACATGGGAGGTCGTCCCATTGCCCAAAGGAAAGAAAGCTATTGGTTGTAAGTGGGTGTACAAGAAGAAAGAGGATCCTTCCGAGCTCGGTGGTACAAGGTACAAGGCGAGGCTAGTGGCTAAGGGGTTTGCACAAAGAGAGGGAGTGGACTACAATGAGATCTTTTCTCCGGTGGTGAAGCACACTTCCATTCGGGTGCTATTGAGTATTGTTGCTCATGGTGATCTTGAGCTGGAACAACTCGATGTCAAAACAGCCTTCTTGCACGGAGACTTGGATGAGGAAATCTATATGCATCAACCTGAGGGCTACAAGGTTGAGGATAAGGAACGTCAGGTATGTCGCTTGAGGAAATCACTATATGGATTGAAACAATCTCCTCGGCAGTGGTACAAGCGATATGACTCCTTCATGTTAAAGCATGGGTTCTCTAGAAGTGAGTATGACTATTGTGTTTATATTCGAAAACTTCGTGGAGGTGATTATATCTATCTTCTTTTGTATGTGGATGACATGCTTATTACTTCGAAGATCAAGGTGGAGATAGATAGGCTGAAATCTCAGCTCGGTAAAGAGTTTGAGATGAAGGACATGAGCGCTGCTAAGAAAATACTGGGTATGGAGATCAGAAGAGAGAGGTCGAACCGTCGATTGTTCTTGAGTCAGAAAGGCTACATTGAGCGGGTTATCGCGAGGTTCGAGATGCAAGATGTTAAGCCAGTGGTGACTCCATTGGCTCCACATTTTAGGCTCTCTGGTAAACAATCTCCCACTACAGCGGAACAGAAGGCACACATGGAGCGTGTACCTTATGCTAGTGCAGTTGGCAGTTTGATGTATGCAATGGTGTGTACACGTCCAGATATTTCACAGGCGGTCAGTGTGGTCAGTAGGTTCATGGCGAACCCGGGGAAGGCACATTGGGAAGCAGTGAAGTGGGTCCTGAGGTACTTAAAAGGTACCGCTGATACGAGTTTGTGCTTTGGTGGAGATACATGTCAGATCAGTGGGTTTGTGGACTCAGATTATGCAGGCGATCTAGATAGATGACGATCTACTACTGGTTATGTGTTCAGTATACATGGTGCTCCAGTTAGTTGGCGACCGTTACAGTCCCCGGCAACGGCGCCAAAAACTTGATGCAAATTTAACTAACCTAAATAAATAGGTTAATTTAACCTACTTGTAATAACTGCAAGTGCACAGTGTCTAACTGGTAGACAAGGGCAAGTACAGGTCGATCCCACAAGGACTGTAGTTGCAATTAAATTTCAAAGTGGATTTAAACTAATTTAAATGGGGTTACAGCAATTAAAATATCTAAACTAAAAATCAATTTAAAAACAATAAAATATAAAGTTTTAAAGAATATGAGAAGGGAAACCAAGGCATTGAATCCACCACAGGTTTCTTTGAGATTTGTGTAATCAAAAATATAATTTTCAAGATTTAATATGACTAATCTAAAGATTAATCTAAGTTCACAATTGATTTCAGCATAAGTATAAACCCCTAGAATTGCGTGTCTTCTTACGGCACACACAATCACAAGTTTATTTTAACTAATCCTAATCCCTAGCATTGCGTGTCTTTTTACGGCACACACAATCACAGATTTAGATCAATTTATAAAATCAGGCTTTTGAATTTCAACAAAGAGTATTTCTAACTACCGACTAGTCTAGATAATTAATCAGGATATAATCGGTGAAAGCAAATTATTAAAAGTCATAAATCAATTGTGTTTAACGTTTAAGCAAGAAAATAATAAATCTAAATACACAAACTCTAGGAAATCCTGTGGTTTCATCGTAGCCTTGGTGAAGGGTTTAGCTATCCATGGTAGTGGTAGTCATCTCCTCGTGATGTGGTACGCCGCAATTCATCTCTGCACGAACGCGAATCCCGAGAAAAGGGCTGCTAAAGGCACTGTGGTGGCTCTTAGAGAACTCGGGGGTGTCAATAGCTGAACTGTTTGAAAAACAGTTTTCTCCCGCCAAAGTCGCGCGCTGCTGCGCCTTCGTCTCCAGCGAGACAGCGGCTCTCGCGGTGATTTTCTTCGCTTCTCGCGGCCTTCCTCGTCCTCAAATCGTCTCCAGAACCTGCAAAAGAGAGAGAGAGGATGAGGAAACAGTTATAAAACAGTAAAAACAAGAAGGAGGGCGAGGAACAGGGCTCCCTGTTTCTGGGTTGCGAACGCTGTCTCGCGAGGAGGTGGCGGTGATGCTTGGTCGGGACGTGACGGTGGTCGTGAGAGAGGGAGTCGGGAAGAAGCTCGAGACGAAGAGAGGCCGAGAAAAAAGGGGAACAGGCTCTGTTGCGAGGCGAAACAGAGTCGCGGTGCGGCTCTGTTTCGCGGCTGTGGTTGCGGTGGTTCTGTCGCGGCGATACGTGGTCTGGTGGCGAGGTTGCTGGACGGTGGATGGCGGCGGTGAGGATGATGGAACAGAGAGAGGGATGGTAGAAGGTGGCGACTGTTGGTGTGCGAAGCAGGGTGAGGAGGTGGCGGCTGATGGTAGAGGACGAGGAGGAGGTGGTGATGGCGGGATTATCGCGCTGCCGGCTCTCCTATCGAGCGAGGATTGCCGGCAGGGTGGTGTGGTGGCTGGAAAAGAGATGAGGGGAGAAGGAACGTGGAAGAAGAGAGAATAAGAGATTCAGAGGGATCCTTTTTTTCTAAGATGAGGGGAGTTAAATAGGGTTCTACTATCTTGGGCTTGGGTTTTTAGGTTAGCAATTTTGGATTTGGGCTTAGGTTAAATTAGATGGACCTAGGTTTATTAGGGTTAGGGTTAGATATGAGACTCTCTGCTTTGTACCACCACTAGAATCGACCAATTGTATGTCGCCTTAATACCATTTCATCGTTAACGCTCAAATTCCTGCCAAAACATGAAAACGAAATAATTATTATAAATTATAAAAATCGAAACACTAACAAATATAAATTAAGGGATATATTATGTAATAATTATGTGAATATCAAATACCCCCAAACCTATATTTTGCTAGTCCTCGAGCAAAATAATAAAAATAAAATTATAACTCACTTTCGCAGGAATCATCGGTTGCACTTACCTTAAACGTGCAACAAGGCTTTAAACCCCTAGATTACCTCTAGTGGACGAGTTATAGTCTCGTGAGGGTTTACAGAAATGTTACCCACAAACATTATGACTCATAAATTTCCAAAACATGGTAACTCAATCTATTATCCTCAGAGTAAGAATTTAATTGCCAAAAAATTTTGAAAATAGCTAACAGTCTCACAATAATATATCAAAGAGTCTCACAACAATTTAATAATACCCAAAGGTTAAATAAATTTCATCAATTATTCCCAACTCGAAGTGTGTGTGTGCATGGCCTTATCAACATAACCTTTTATTTCAGAGTAAAACAATTACTAAATCTCCTTTAGAAAGTTTGTTTTGACTTCAAACCTCTCATGTCACTCACAATGAAACACTCAGAGGTTTGATATTTCACTCAGTTTATATGTGAGGAAAAGAGTAAATAATGGAAAACAATCATCTCACATATAGTAATATGAAGAACGGACTTTTCAAGAATGGAATGAATATGATCTCATGGACAGGATTATCAATTACTTTTGAGAATGTTAAATCATACACCATAGTTCTTATTTATTTAATCTCCACATCTTCAAAACTAACCATATCTTAAGATCAACTAGGACTTTAATAGGTTGTAATGAGGCTTAGGTAACGGCTAGCAAAGAATGAAAAAAGGTATACGAAAATTCTCTAAGAATGTATACACCCATTAAACTAACACAAGGGCTATGAAGAGTGAATCAATGTTCTAACCATCAAATTTTTTTTTTTTTTTCATTGACATCACTTTTCTTTTTCTTTTTTTTTTTTTTTTTTTTTCTCTCTTTTTTTTTTTTTTATTTTTTTATTTTCAACTAACATGCTTTTTCCTCTTCTACTCAATAGAATGTTTCAACACTGAGGATTCATGGTACATTTGACTCTGCTATTTCTAATTGCCCATTTCCAACTAACATTCATCCATATACATTCTTAAGTAAATTGGGTATTGATAAGGGGTTAACAAATAAAAGGCTATCAATGGCGCAAAGGGCTTCAAAAGGGAACTAATGAGTGGTTAAGTAAGAAGGCTAGAAAAGGTTTAAGAAAAACTTGCCTACATCATTTCTTAAGTTCAGGTTGGTATTATGACATCTCAACTAAATAAACTAAAAAGTTCTAGTGCAATGATTTAATTTTAATGTCATTCTCAAAGCAATTGAAAAGAAAAATGAAAATAATGAGATCATCAACGACTTAATGCGAACTCAAGAAAAATCAGAGTATATTTATCTAACACTCAGAAAGAAAAGAATGGCTCAAAACTTTCACGGGTTAAGTCTCCACTATTATTCTAAGGTTTTCTAGCTCTTATCTCACTCATCAACTTCAAATCATGCTAATATGGCTTATAGTGTAAAAAGTAATCGAGTTGAAAAAATCTCATGAAATATATTTAACTTAAAGATAATATCAAACCATATGTTTTCCTATTGATATATAAAAGTGACAAGTGAAAGCATGTTTTCCTCCAATTTAAAGGCATACTTGAAAGCACATCCTCTTCATTGGAAAGAAACTTAGATCTTGAATGCATTTTCAATGTGAAAATTTGTCACACAATCATAATTAACTATGTATTCAATGGAGATTGAGTAGAATACAATAGTAAATTGTGAAACAAATTTTAGTTCCAAAATTTTGAAAAATACAGAAAAAACCCATAAATTTGAAAAATACAGAAAAAACTCATAAACCTCACCCCCAAACCTAAACCAAACATTGTCCTCAATGTATAAAATGATGATCATGACAAATGCAGGAAAAATAAAATATGAGAGTTAGAGTGATATTACCATGGGAAAGTTTTTACCAATTTCAATGAAATCTGCCACCAATGAACGCTCGGAGACATAAGAACTGTGGTCTCATCATGATAAATTGATAAAAACAATACAGGACTCAAATGAAAAAAAAAGTAAAATAAAAATAAAAATATTACATGTATCAGTTGTAAGTCAAAATTGTTACGGAGCTAACGAGTATGAGTGAAATGCAACTAGAAAGAACTCGAAAATCAATCCAGACTAACCATCATGACACAACTGAAGCTAGGCTGCCTCCTAGGAGCGCTTGGTTTAACGTCGTCAGCCCGACATATATTCTCCCTCATGAGTGATATATCATGAAGTGACGAGGAAGAACATAGGGAACATGCACCTCCAAACCTAGTCTATGATAGAAATGAATCAAAAGGTTTAAGGAATCGTATACCAATAACCTGAAAAGCTGAGGATCAGTCCACTCAAAAATAGCAACCACAGGCGACACAAAATATACTAGCATATCCCAAAAGCTGCAAGGACACCATCTAAAATCATCTAGAAATGGTAAACAAGCTCGCATTCCTTGGAAGTCAATAGGGATCTTAAACATGAATAGGTCGCAAGTAGTGATATGCAACAAAGGATCCTCCCTTACTCCTAAAAGGGAACATCCTAAGTCTGGTTCCAAATCAGAAGATTGGATAATATCCACATCAGGATGGTGAAAATTGAAATAATCGCTGACCAACAATGGATCCACATAGGTAGCATCAATCAATATGAAAGGGATGGAAATAGGTATGCCTATAAATATATCGGGTGGTACAGGTTCATCGTAACAAAATGGATTACACCAAGATGATGAGTTAGACGATGCAACAACACCCCCAAACCTAGAATTAGCACTACCTATGGCATGTAGTCTCTCATTAAATATATCTCCCGACCTCTTTGGAACAACCTGTTTTGAATTCAAAATAGATGAAATAATAACAGGCAAAGTATCATCAGTACCTGAAAACGCATACCTGAGGGTGTCAGGTAATTGTTTAAGG
Source organism: Berberis vulgaris (assembly GCA_963556465.1). Taxonomy (NCBI): domain Eukaryota; kingdom Viridiplantae; phylum Streptophyta; class Magnoliopsida; order Ranunculales; family Berberidaceae; genus Berberis; species Berberis vulgaris. The sequence goes on from OY747133.1 coordinate 71,142,227, forward strand.
TCAAGCTCAGGTAGCTCAACTGATGAGACTAGTTTTGACTCACTGAGTGGAAGAGGCTCCACTTTAGACTCACATTTATAACTAGGATCCACAATGGGGACTGAGTCAAGCAAATCATTGACTTCCCTAATGGAATCATCAACATCAAAGTCTAAACTAGAATGAGTCAAACAAGCCTCTAAATGGTCATGTGTATCATGAAAACAGTCAAGGGGAGACTCTAAAGACTGTTCACAGTTTGAATCTATGCATGAGCCACTAGGAAGACATATGTCGAGTGGGTCTTCATGAAAATGTGGGGAAGGAAATGGGTCAGGAAGCAAAGTGGTTTCAATCACATTGTCCACAAAAACATCATCTGACTCGGACTCCAATGTGTTATCAGTTATGAATTGACCCTCTGGATTTTGAATAGAGTGACTAGGAACTCTTCCTAACTCACTTTCAGATACTGCCTCAGTAATATGATCCATAACTATCTCAAGTCTTTGAGTCGTGGCTATTAACTCAGATATGTCCTTAGAATTTTGATCAATTATACTTGCTGAGCGCTGCAAAAACTGATTAATCTTTTCCTCTAAACTTGATGTGTTGGATGGAGGAACTTGGTTATGCTGGGGCATGACATGATTAGGGTATTGAGGAGCTTGAGAGAAAATATGTCCCCCTTGGTGTGAGAGATTTTGATTATTGACAAAACCAGGGCTGTAACAGTTGAACGTTGAATTATAACCAGGTCGCCAATTAGCATTAAAAGAATGGATTTGCTCAGCGAAATATTCAGGATAATCATATTGCAAATCACAATCAGCTGTAGAATGACTAGGACTCGAACATGCAACACAACCCTCAAATGAAACATTATTGGGAGGTAGGGGTTGAGTCAAATTCATAAGTGCATCTAATTTCTGAGTCATCGTCATAAGGGCTATTTCAAGCTTCGAGGTAGAAGGGGAGAAGTAATCCTTAAAGTTTTTATCCTCATTAGAAGGGGAGAGGAAGTCAGGATAATATGCGGAACCTGAGTTGTAATAATCTGAATATGGAGCATAATCAGGTGGTCGCATGGGATTAAATGCATTCCTGCGAGATGGATAATTATTAGATTTCATTTTTTTTTTTTTTTTTAAAATTATGCAAGCCTAATCTATATATGAAGATAACCTAACTCTAAAATAAAAATGGTAAAACCTAATCAGGACCTATATGATGCGCAAGCAAGATGAATGAAAAATGACCCTAGATAAGTACCTAGCAAATAAAACACAGTAATCCACTCAGAAACCGCGTGCAGATGCGGTGGAAAGAAGTTACCTCCGGCGTGAACCTCTCTTGGGTTACTTGCGACGCCGGGTAGAAGTCGAGTTGACGTCGATCATAAGCATCGTCCACCTGACGGCTCGCCAACTTCTGAGAGTGTCCACGCGATAGCAACCTGTAAACAATTCAAAACATGTGCTTTTTGTTTTTTTTTTTTTTTTTTTTTTTTTTTTTGTGATGGAACAAAATGAGAAATAGTAGAGTTTAAAAATTATTACACCACACACTCGTAAAACGAGGTGAAAATAAAATTAAAACTCTCCTCACAAAATAAAAAAAATAATAACTTTGCTTGATGTTTGCAGGATCATTCAATTTTCTCGAGAAGCGTGTAATCTGTAATATATGCTTCCTACCTATTAATACCTGCAAAAATAAAAAAAAGACAAAAACAAGTATCAAAACTTCTAAGACTTAAAAGAAATAACTAAAAAAAATAAAATCAATCATATCCTAAAAGCAAAAGCAATCTTATATCTGACCTAATTTTTTTTATTTATTAATTAATTTTTTTTTATTAACCTAAACTACAAATAGTGAAAATAAACTCTTGAATTCAATTACACCGTTACAGTCCCCGGCAACGGCGCCAAAAACTTGATGCAAATTTAACTAACCTAAATAAATAGGTTAATTTAACCTACTTGTAATAACTGCAAGTGCACAGTGTCTAACTGGTAGACAAGGGCAAGTACAGGTCGATCCCACAAGGACTGTAGTTGCAATTAAATTTCAAAGTGGATTTAAACTAATTTAAATGGGGTTACAGCAATTAAAATATCTAAACTAAAAATCAATTTAAAAACAATAAAATATAAAGTTTTAAAGAATATGAGAAGGGAAACCAAGGCATTGAATCCACCACAGGTTTCTTTGAGATTTGTGTAATCAAAAATATAATTTTCAAGATTTAATATGACTAATCTAAAGATTAATCTAAGTTCACAATTGATTTCAGCATAAGTATAAACCCCTAGAATTGCGTGTCTTCTTACGGCACACACAATCACAAGTTTATTTTAACTAATCCTAATCCCTAGCATTGCGTGTCTTTTTACGGCACACACAATCACAGATTTAGATCAATTTATAAAATCAGGCTTTTGAATTTCAACAAAGAGTATTTCTAACTACCGACTAGTCTAGATAATTAATCAGGATATAATCGGTGAAAGCAAATTATTAAAAGTCATAAATCAATTGTGTTTAACGTTTAAGCAAGAAAATAATAAATCTAAATACACAAACTCTAGGAAATCCTGTGGTTTCATCGTAGCCTTGGTGAAGGGTTTAGCTATCCATGGTAGTGGTAGTCATCTCCTCGTGATGTGGTACGCCGCAATTCATCTCTGCACGAACGCGAATCCCGAGAAAAGGGCTGCTAAAGGCACTGTGGTGGCTCTTAGAGAACTCGGGGGTGTCAATAGCTGAACTGTTTGAAAAACAGTTTTCTCCCGCCAAAGTCGCGCGCTGCTGCGCCTTCGTCTCCAGCGAGACAGCGGCTCTCGCGGTGATTTTCTTCGCTTCTCGCGGCCTTCCTCGTCCTCAAATCGTCTCCAGAACCTGCAAAAGAGAGAGAGAGGATGAGGAAACAGTTATAAAACAGTAAAAACAAGAAGGAGGGCGAGGAACAGGGCTCCCTGTTTCTGGGTTGCGAACGCTGTCTCGCGAGGAGGTGGCGGTGATGCTTGGTCGGGACGTGACGGTGGTCGTGAGAGAGGGAGTCGGGAAGAAGCTCGAGACGAAGAGAGGCCGAGAAAAAAGGGGAACAGGCTCTGTTGCGAGGCGAAACAGAGTCGCGGTGCGGCTCTGTTTCGCGGCTGTGGTTGCGGTGGTTCTGTCGCGGCGATACGTGGTCTGGTGGCGAGGTTGCTGGACGGTGGATGGCGGCGGTGAGGATGATGGAACAGAGAGAGGGATGGTAGAAGGTGGCGACTGTTGGTGTGCGAAGCAGGGTGAGGAGGTGGCGGCTGATGGTAGAGGACGAGGAGGAGGTGGTGATGGCGGGATTATCGCGCTGCCGGCTCTCCTATCGAGCGAGGATTGCCGGCAGGGTGGTGTGGTGGCTGGAAAAGAGATGAGGGGAGAAGGAACGTGGAAGAAGAGAGAATAAGAGATTCAGAGGGATCCTTTTTTTCTAAGATGAGGGGAGTTAAATAGGGTTCTACTATCTTGGGCTTGGGTTTTTAGGTTAGCAATTTTGGATTTGGGCTTAGGTTAAATTAGATGGACCTAGGTTTATTAGGGTTAGGGTTAGATATGAGACTCTCTGCTTTGTACCACCACTAGAATCGACCAATTGTATGTCGCCTTAATACCATTTCATCGTTAACGCTCAAATTCCTGCCAAAACATGAAAACGAAATAATTATTATAAATTATAAAAATCGAAACACTAACAAATATAAATTAAGGGATATATTATGTAATAATTATGTGAATATCAATGTTACAGTCTACAGTGGCACTTTCTACTACAGAGGCCGAGTACATGGCCATGGCAGAGGGAATGAAGGAAGCATTGTGGCTATGGGGTCTTCTAGGCGACTTGGGGATTAAGCAGGATTGTGTAGACTTGTGGTGTGATAGTCAAAGTGCGATCCACTTGGCTAAAAATCAGGTCCGATCCATCATGCTCGGACCAAGCATATCGATGTCTGGTATCACTTTGTGCGGGATGTCATAGAGGAAGGTGATGTTTCTCTAATGAAGGTGCACACAGATGAGAACCTAGCAGACATGTTAACCAAGGTGGTGATAGGTAGCAAGTTTCAGCATTGCTTGGACTTGCTTCATATCAGCCCGTGTTGATTGCCCATGAGGGCGAGGCCTTGCGGGACGGTGTTGGGGTGAGGTGGATTCTTCACCCGGTTGTAAGAACTACGGTGACTTGATCCCTGTGAGGGTACGTAGGCAGCCATGGTCAAAATGGTGCAGCCGGTTGGGTCTACAGATCAGTCTTGTTGAGGTACAGTTCTAAGGTGTTTGCAGCTTCTTCTGGAGTTCGTCCAAAATTTGAGGTCTATCAAATGATGTACGAGGTGGAAAATTGTGAAGCATGGGTTCAGAACTGTTCACTGAATTGGTAGGTCTATGTGTTGACTGGTCTGTCAATAGTTTTGTTTTTAATGTGGTGTAACACAAAACACATTAGTATTCATAGACTGGTAGACTTGTATATTGACTGGTTTGTCAACAACTTTGTTCTTTGTGTGGTAAAACATAAAAGAGCAATTGTTAGGGTGCAACTAACAAGATATGTGGTCAAGCATATAAACACATATGTGGTAGAACATATGGGCAAGGTGAGAAGGTTGTATGAGTGGTAGAACTCAAGAGAAAAAAAAAAGGAGAAACTTGTAGAGAGTGTGAACTTGGAGTGATTGTACAAGGAAGAGGTTGTTCTTCTCTTGGGTAGATCAAAGCTCTTTCTTGGGACGAACTTGCGGCTTGTGCAAGTCGTCGGTGTTCTTCATTATAGTGGAATCTCCCGTCTCCCCGTGGATGTAGGCATAGCCGAACCACGTAAATCTCGTGTGTGAGTATCTCTACTTGTTATTTACATTCGTAGGTAGTTGTTTACTTTGATTGGTTGCTAGTTGTGTAGTTCATTGCTTGTTGGTTGTGGAACTTGGTGTAAGTTTCGGTACAAGGTGTTTCTCTTCAGGTGGTTAGCTTCCGCAGTGCTACAGGGTATCCCTCCTAGGGGTGCAACATATATAATAGGTGGTTTGGGGTCTTCCTAGTAAAGACGGATATGCATTAACTTGCATAGAAACAAGAAAATGAAAAGAATCATAATAATCAGATGAAACCCTTTTGTAAAAATTCCCCATTAGAGTTAAACACGCACAACAAACAATAAAAATCAGTCAACTCCGATGCAACACATTCCAATATGGGTTTGCAAGTCTAGGTATGATGAGCTATGCATTTGACAAAATAAAACCAAACATACCCAGAATAATCATCAACAAATGTGACAAAGTACCTGGAACCACCCTTGGAAGTAACTGAAGCTGGACCCCAAACATCTGTATGCACATAGTCTAAAATACCTCTGCTTTTGTGTTTGCTTGACTTGAACTGAACCCAGTGTGCTTTACCGTACACGCAATGCTCGCAAAAATCCATGCAAGGCTTCTTCATATTCTTCAACAAACCTTTCTTACCGAGCATATCTAGACCTCTCTCTGACATATGCCCAAGCCGCCTATGCCATAATCGAGTGCACTCACATGGGTCTCCATCACTTCCACTAGTTCCAACTGCTGTACTTTCTGTCACCGTCGTACCCAAAAGAGCATAAAGATTTTCTTGACGAATACCTTTCATCACTACCAAAGAACCACGAACAACCCTCTTCACTCCATTCCATGTAACTATTTTACAACCACCGGAGTCCAAAGCACCAACAAAAATAAGGTTCTTTTGCAAATCAGGGACATGTCTTTCATCCATCAAAGTTCTTACCACTCCATCATGCATCTTGATTCTAATAGAACCAAGCCCCACCGTTTTACAAGAATGGTTATTCCCCATCAACACGGTTCCACCATTAATGCTTCTATAGGTAGTAAACCACTTCCTATTTGGACACATATGGTACGAGCAACCAGAATCAAGAATCCACTTACCAGAGATTTCTTCTTCACATGTGATGGAGAAACAATCATCATTGCTCCCTTCTTCCGAAGCATAACCAGCCTCTTGCTTCCCTTCTGCCTTTTGTTGTTCTTGTTGTTCTTCTTCCACCCTGCTATCTTGTTAGGGCAATTTTCTTTGAAATGCCCAAGCTCACCGCATTTAAAACACGGCCTTTTTGCAAGAGGTCTAGAACTTGACCTAGAATTTCCTCCCTTGCCTTTTTCTCGTTCCTTGCTTCTACCTCTTACAAACAGCCCTTGTGTCTGCTCCTTATTACTACTAGTAGCCATGCCACTAGTTGCAATCTTCCGAAGATCATCCGCTAGAAGTGACGTTCTAGTTTCATCCATGGTAAGATTGTCACCCACAAGCATCAATGTTTGTACTAGGTTCTCATAAGACTTCGGCAGCGAAAGAAGTAGTAGAAATGCTTGATCCTCATCATCTACCTTCACATCAATGTCTTTCAAATATGATATACACCTATCAAACTTGTTGATGTACTCCCGAATTGATGAACCTTTCTCCAACTTGCAAGTATAGAATCTGGACTTCAAATAGATCCGATTTGTTAGAGTCTTCGTCATGAAGTTTGCCTCCAACTTTGACCACACATCCGCATCCGTTACCTCACCATCAACCAAGAAAGTAACATCCCTTTCAAGGCATAGAATGATCGACGCTCGTGCTTCAAGATCTAACTCTTCCCAATCCTCATCAGACATATCTTTGTGCTTCTTTTCTTTACTCGCCAAAGCTTTGTGCAATTTCTGTGAGATTAGCAAATTTTTCATTTGCATCGTCCAATAGGAGAAATCATTCTTCCCATTGAACTTCTCTATCTCATACTTCCCAACTTTAACTGTGTCGCTTGTAGAAGTCATTTCTCCGCTTGTTTCACAAATCAGCTTCTCTCAGGAATTTCAACAAACACCTTGTGTGCACCACACAAGACACAACCCAAAACACATCAAATCGGAGCTTTACCACCCAAATCTGACAAAGGGCTCTGATACCAATTGTTGCACCCCTAGGAGGGATACCCTGTACCACTGCGGAAGCTAACCACCTGAAGAGAAACACCTTGTACCGAAACTTACACCAAGTTCCAAAACCAACAAGCAATGAACTACACAACTAGCAACCAATCAAAATAAACAACTACCTACGAATGTAAATAACAAGTAAAGATACTCACACATGAGATTTACGTGGTTTGGCTATGCCTACATCCACGGGGTGACGAGAGATTCCACTATAATGAAGAACACCGACGACTTGCACAACCCGCAAGTTCGTCCCAAGAAATAGCTTTGATCTACCCAAGAGAAGAACAACCTCTTCCTTGTACAATCACTCCAAGTTCACACTCTCTACAAGTTTCTCCTTTTTTTTTCTCTTGAGTTCTACCACTCATACAACCTTTTCACCTTGCCCATATGTTCTACCACATATGTGTTTATATGCTTGACCACATATCTTGTTAGTTGCACCCTAACAATTGCTCTTTTATGTTTTACCACACAAAGAACAAAGCTGTTGACAAACCAGCCAACATACAAGTCTACCAGTCTATGAATACTAATGTGTTTTGTATTACACCACATTAAACACAAAACTATTGACAGACCAGTCAACACATAGACCTACCAATTCAGTGAGCAGTTCTGAACCCATGCTTCACAATATATTGTATTTGAAAGCTACTTCAAATATATGAAAGCTCTCTCGAACCAATGTTTAGAAGTGTCGGAGGCTTATGGCTTAAGATTTGATTCAAGGAGAGACTTGCATCGCCCAAAGCTCCGAGGGTTAAAGGCATGCATGCATACAAGTAGGGGTGGGCACGGGACGGGATGGGACTAGATAAACCCATCCCTATCCCATCCCGTTCATACGGGATCGGGATGGGACGGGACGGGATGGGAAAAACTCCATCCCGACCTCGTCCCATCCCAAACGGGTTCGGGACGGGATCAACATGCTCTGATTATATGCATTTCATTTTCTTTAATCAATTTGCAATTTACTGACTAAATGCATGAGTTTGATTATTTAATTTGGGTCTTACTGGAAAAAATTGACAGTCATCTTATTACTCATGTTGTTGTTAGCCTCTTACTAGTATGATTGCTTCCTTATTTTATATTTATAATAACAATGAACAACTTACAAGTGGCATCAATTATACAAACAAATCAAACTCATGCCATGAAGAACCCCCATCTACTGATATTTCATTGATGTTCACGTACCAATGAGCTCTAATGTTGTATACTGATCTGTACTTTATTCTGCAGAAAGAGATTGCCTAGCTTACCTATGAATGTGAACACCACATTGGGACACAATTTGGTGGGATGGATCATGTTTGCTATCTTTAATTGCATAATCATACTCATACGCGTCTAATGTTGAAGTAGAAAAGTAGTATATGCTAGTAAGTTCAGTGTCACTGGAAAAAAGTTTCTTATTTTGTGAGGAAAATTGTATTATTTTGCGGGCAATCTCTATGATGGCCAAATCTGGGTTTGCAGAGCTGATTGATTTTAATCCCATCCGTGCAACAAATGTGCAACTTCCAACCAATGGAACTTTTGCAATTGCTCATTCCTTAGCAGAATCTCAAAAGGCTTTATATGGGCATCTAAATATTGCAATCTTAAAATAAATAAAAATATTAATAATAAATATGAAAAATTAGCTCAGGACGGGACGAAATTGAAAATCTTCATCCCATCCCATCCCATCCCATTCTAGATCGGGACGGGACGGGATCGGGATGGAATTATTCAATCCCATTAAGATCCGGAAAAATCGGGACTGGACGGAACGAGATCAGGACCGCGGGATGGGATGCCCACCATTACATAGAAGAGGTGTATGCCTTTGACCTTTCTTAAAATTTGGGGTGAGCCATGCGACTTAGTTGCACACAGTCTTTGGTGTTCTGGATTATTTTAGTTCCAAAATAATATGTAGTGATATTTGAAAGAGCCAAAAGGTAATTTGTGTAATACCCGCCTAATTAAATAAATATAAAAAAAAATTTCTTTTGTAAACCCTAATGTTGATGGGTTGCTACTAAATTGTATTTGGGCTTGGTTTTGGGCTTTTATTGAACTAATAAGTAGGGTTTTATTTTGTGAAAGAGGGTGGGTGCATTCGAAAGTTTGGTGGGGGCGAATAGCCACTCACCATATATAAAAAAAAAAACCAAAACCCTTTTCCTACCTCATTATTCTTTTGTGCAACAGGAAGAACACTTCCTCTTACCCTCTTCGGCGGCTGACAGTGGCGAGGTGATGAAGATGGGAAGACGATGGAGAGTGTTTTCTCCTCTTCTAACCACGAAACCCAAACCCCCATTTTCTTCCTTTTCAACCCCACACACAATTTTTGAATCATTGGTGTGGATTTGCTTGCAAATGTTTGGAGAAACAATGAACCATAGAGGAATACTTGTGATGGAAGCTTGCTTGTGAAGGAGGAAGCCAGAGAGGGGAGAATAGTTCCCACTGAACTTCACAAAGAGGCGACCAAAGCATACATGGCGTATGCTATTTCTGTGCTGCTCGGGCGAGTTTTGCTTGATGTTCGCGATGGGTTGAAGCATGTCCACCGTTGGATATTATTTGCGATGATGAATTGGGTGCTCCAGCAGATCCAGGTGAAGAGACTCAGTGGATTGGGATTTCATTCAAGCAGTAGGTAGCTTGGGTAGTATTCCCACTGTATTGATGTTTATAGATGGAGCAGGATAGAAATCCTCAAAGAGGCATTTTCTCTCTGTAAAGTTGGGTGCTAACTAATGTATATGGCCCTGTAGATATTGCTCTTGCTTCTTAGTTTTAGAAGGAGCTAATTGACACTGCTGGTTATTTTGGGGATCAATGGCTGTTAGGAGGTGATTTCAATGTTATTAATGTTGTGGAGGTTGAGTGGCTGTCGAGAAGAGAGAGTGGTTGGTTCAGTGACTGGTTGTGGCGAGATGATTGCTGCGACGAGATGGTTAGCGCGTGTTGATTGAGTTTTGATTCTTGGATCAAATGTGAGTTTCTCCATCCCCTTCATCTTTACAGTGAATTTCTTCTCTCGATTTCTTGTTCATGTTTGGTTGTTAGTAGTATGCTTTGTTCCTAGTAAAGTTCATTTTTTTATTTGAGTTTTTAACCTAATTTTGTTATACTGTTAGGTTGAAGTTTCTGAAACATTGGTTCTTAGTATTATGTGAATTGAATGTGTAATGTTATTGTTGGGTTATGTCCACTTTTGCTAAAACTGTGAACTCCCTCACTGTGAAGAAACTTTGGGCATGTTCGCAGACTGGCTTCAGTAATGCATCCGTGATCTTTTGTTCACAACTTTGAAGTTATGAAAGAGTACTAACATTGAACATTGAAATCTGAAAAAAGTGTGTAGTTGTGCAAGTACAATTAGAAATAAGTTAGAATTGATTGAAACTGTGAATAATTATTAGTGAGTTTAGGTATAGTTTTGGATTTTGATTTTGGGTTTAGGTTTGGGTTTGATTAGTGGTGAAACTGGGTGTTCTTGATATTAGGTTGGGGACATTTCCTTGTACTGGCGAGATTGATCCTAATTGCATAACACAAATTAGAAGAAGATTTTCTAGTAATAGATATTGGCTGGAATTTAACTGAGCACTTGTTTTAGTTTGAGTATTTGTCTTGTTATGTGAATTGGTATGCATATTGTTTTTCATATGATGCAAAGAGATGAGATGTGTGAATTGGCAATGTGCCAAATATTACTTGTTCCCCAAAAGGATGGTGGATACTGTGGTTGATTTACTTATGGTTGACAAAGTGTCACCATAAAAGAGTTTTGAGTTTTAGTTGATATTTTTTTTATGCTCTTTTCCACAACTCCGAAAAAAAAATGTGAAAAGAAAAGAAACTTTTGTATACAGACTTGCTTGTATACGTGTGATATTATTATGGTATGCAGACTTGCTTGCATATCGGTGCACCGTTCCATGTGAGTTCGGTTGTACGTGTAGATTTAGGAAGAATACTTGCCAGTGATCGACCTTCGGGTGTTCCTCTAGGTGGCACCCCACTTGGAACATGTACGCTCCGAGTGGTTTCGATGGCAAGGGGGGCACACTTGGGTGAGGTGTGTTCGGTGCACCGTTCCATGTGAGTTCGGTTGTACGTGTAGATTTAGGAAGAATACTTGCCAGTGATCGAACTTCGGGTGAGATGACATGACACTCGAGGTGGCACCCCACTTGGGTCATGTACGCTCCGAGTGGCTTCGATGGCAAGGGAGGCACACATGGGTGAGGTGTGTTCGGCACAAGGAGAATGGTGCGATTGTGGAAAAGAGGCGAGATTTTTGTGCATGTGCATGATTACCTTAAAGGAAGAAACTAAATGCTCATTCAACCATTGAATGAGAACTACATGTCTTCCTAAAGGTAGAAAAATGTGTTTTGTTAATATTTCAATAATAGTCTAATATGATTATGAATTGTATAGTTGTTGCATTTATGAGGATTGTATAATTGTATATTTCTGACTCTTCCATCTCTTTGGTGGTTGGATTCACAATAAACTTGTCACCCACCAGACCAATTCGAACTCCTGCAACTGTATCGGAGCTTGGCAATTCTGAAAGAGCTCTGCAGTTGATAAAATTAAGCAAAGAAAAGATGCCCTAAAGAAAGTAGTATTCATAAGAGCCGGGATATGTTTTAAGGACAATGAATCCAAAATAAATAAATATTACACTTACACTGCTATTCCAGCTGCTGTGATTGCCAGAGAATCAGGAGAATGCAAACCATCATAGCTTAAAACCTATAAGATTGCGAGAAAATGGTGGCCAGTGGATGCCAAAAAAAAATCATTATAAGTAAGCACAAAGAAAATATAAACATCTTATTCGAAGGAGAATAGTCGCAATTCAGCCCAAACAAATAAACAAGGTGATCAAGCTCAATTAATACCGGCGACACCAAGAGACCCCATTGTTATGAACGAAAATTAGGATTGTTCAGAAAACCGATGAAACTGACCGAATTCGGTCTTTAGGTCCAATTGGTTCAGTTTCGGTTTATGATATTAAGAAAATGATTCAGTTCGATTTTGGTTTATAATCAAAACCGACCAAAAATCCATGACACTCCTCCTTGCACCCTTTTCTTTTACATTGAATAATATTACAGTCCTTGTTTTGGGAAAGTCTGCGACCCCAATAGAAGGGAAAGTATCAAAAATAGGATATACTGTTTGACTTTTTGAAAGATGTGTGAGGACCAAGTCCCAAAGTTGTTTTCCATTTTTTTGAAATGTCTCTTCTTTAGGATCTCATGAGAATATTATCCATGTAATACATTCCTCAAACCTTAAAAGAGAAGAAAGAATGTTATAATACTATTTAAACTTTCAATAGAATATTATCCACTATTGATAACTAATGACAAGTACATGACCTATCTTAAAAGAATTATGTAGGGTCATCAATGATCTTGTCTATACTAAAGACAATTTGGTATCAAATGAGATGGCTAATAAATTAGTATTGATGGAGTGATCTTTACTTGTATCCCTTCACATCCCAACAAATTATAAGTAAGTTGCCGCTAAATGTTTTGGTGACCTCTTGGTAAGTACTATACTATGATGAAGTATATTCATTAATCAAAAATACAGCACCTATCTTACAAGAATTAAGTTCTGAAAACAATGACAGCCCAATTTACCTACAAAGAAAACCCCACTGAATGTCAATGATGAGAAACACATGCCCATGTAGTTGATAAATCATTCATAGCAATACCACTTACATTAGATACTAGTATCCCTATTGCTGAAATTTTTGTCATTTTGTTCCTTCCACAATATCTAAAAAATAGCAAATGTAACACCTTCCAAAGAATGTTTCTTATAGATGACTAGACCTATGGTGTCTTCCATCTAAAACTAGTTGTTTCCATTTATTTTACATCTAAAGACCCTATCCAACCAGTCCAATCCAGACATAATTTTCTTAACAGAAGCCAAAACATCTTCTGCGAAGATGGAACGTGCCCGCTAGAGACTTGGATAAGCACGGAGCCGCAGTACTAGCCATTGGACAATCAAGATGACTAGCTCTGTTCTAAAAAGAATGTATGCATCTTAATAACCTTTCTTCATGTAAATATTATTTCAATTGTACGATTGACGATTATTATGCAAGCTCTACATGGTCGGTTATTTTTGTGTACGGTGAACTAAATCCAGCTCTTAGGGTTCAATTCTGGAAAGATATGTCAAGTATTTACGATCTTCAAACCCGTCTTGCCCTGATCATTGAGGACTTGAATGCTATCCTTAAACTAGAGGAAAAAATGGTTGAGGGGAACATACCTACTTGCTAACCTTAAGCATCTCTAGAATTTTACTAATGATCATAATCTTTTAGATTTCCCTTTCAATGGGTTCCAATCCATGTAGGATAACAAACATAAATATAAGAATGGGATTAAAACAAAACTTGATGGTATCTTGGTGTCTCCCGATTGAATTGATTTGTTTCCCTTTACCTTAGCCACACAATTCACACTTCTACCTCGGATCATCAAGCAATCACATTACAACTTGTCACTAAAGCCAATAATTGACCTAAACTATTTAAGTTCTTTCACATGTGGGCTAGAGAACCCTAGTGTCGCCACCTTATCAATTCCGCCTGGGCACCTAGGCATCACCATCTCGCTTTTCACAACTCCCATCTTAAGACCAAAACACTCAGTTATAGTCTCACATGATGGAATAAAACGGATTTCCATAATATTCACCAATGCGTTTCTGACACTCAGGTAACCCTCGATAAAATTCAAAATGACATACCCTCTGAGGAAAATGAAATGGCCATCTCTCTGAATTATATTTGAGGGAAGAATTGTTTTGGCGCAATAAATCAGATTTCTCCTGACTTATAGAAGGTGATAAAGACACCAAATTCTGTCATTTCTTCTCTATGTTGAACAGGAAAAAAGTCTAATTTTTCATCTTAAAGATGATTCAAACAACTGACAGTCAAATCATGATTATTTAGGATGGATTCTCAATGATTATTTTGAAAATATCTTCCAATCTTCAAATCCCAACCCATACCCTGACATCATCTCCATTTTCGAACCTGCTATCCCCACTGAAGATAATGAGTTACTTTTCGCAATTCCTAATGAAGAGGAAATTCGTGTTACCCTTTTTGGTATGGGGAGCCATAAGGCTCCTAGACCTGATAGCTTTCATGTTTTCTTCCTTCAACACTACTAAGATATTGTGAATCATGATGTGATTGAGACAGTGGCCAATTTTTTTAGCACCAGGAGTTAGACCCGAGTCTTAATAAGACATTCATAGCCCTAATCCCCAAAGTCGTTAATCCTATCACTCCTGATAAGTTTCGACCTATTGGCCTTTGTAATGTCATTTATAATGTGATTTCCAAAATACTGGCCAATCATTTGAAACCCTTTTTGGATAACATCATTTATCCCAATCAAGTCTTTTTCCAAGGTTGTTCAATTGCAGACAATATCTGTAACGACCCGGCCCACATGACACAATATTGTCCGCTCTGGGCCCAAACCGGCCCGCACGACTTTAAAACGCGTTGTATCATGTAGAGCCAAACTCGTACATATAAAGCACATCACCCTCCCGCACTCAGGCGATGTGGGACTATGATCCCCCTTGAATAACTCGTCCAACCCCTCTTGGGATCCACAGGCATGTTGGGCCTATTGGGTTCCAACCTTCACCCTCACCCTCCTCCTCAGGTCCGCCCACACAAGGGTATCACAGTCCACCCCCTTGGGAACCCAACGTCCTCGTTGGCCACACAGGCCCAACGTCCACGTCGGCACACTTCCGGCTGGGTTAGGCTCTGATGCCATTCTGTAACGACCCGGTCCACATGACACAATATTGTCCGCTCTGGGCCCAAACTGGCCCGCACGGCTTTAAAACGCGTTGTATCTTGTAAAGCCAAACTCGTATATATAAAGCACATCACTCCCGTATCCAGGCGATGTGGGACTATAATCCCTCTTGAGTAGCTCGTCCAACCCCTCTTGGGATCCATAGGCCTGTTGGGCCTATTAGGCTCCAACCCTCACCCTCACCCTCACCCTCACCCTCACCCTCAACTTCGCCCACACAAGGGTATCACAATATCAGTCTCGTTTATGACATTTGCTTTCAAATGAAACATTGTAGGACAAAAACAAGGTTAGATGACCATCAAAATTGATATAACTAAAGCCTATGATAGGGTTGAATGGTACTTTTTGCTTCAAATTTTTGAACAACTGGGTTTTGCGAGATATTTTATTCAAATGATTGAACAATGCATCTCCACCTTCTCTGTCCAAGTTCTTCTTAACGACACCCCACTCCCCACTATCAAATCGTCTAGCGGATCAAATAGGGAGACCCTTCTGTCCCCCTATTTGTTCATCCTGTTGACAGAAGCCTTATCCAGGCTGTTGGACCTAGCAGAAAATAAAGGCCTGATCAAAGGCATCCAAATCAGGAGACAATCCCTCTCTATCAGCCACATGTTGTATGTTGATGATCTCATGATCTTTTGTAGGGATTTTCTGGCGGAATCCACTCAATAAAAGACATTTTCCAGCAATATTTTTTGGCCTCGGGTCAAGAGGTGAACTATGATAAACCGTTGTTTTCTACAGATCAAATATTTACTCACAACACACCAAGATGATCAACATGATTTTGGGATCAAAATTGTAAAATCCAAAAATAAAATATTTGGGATCCCCATTGTTGTTTTCCAAAAAAAACTTCCGATTTTCAATTCCTTATTGATAAGTCAATACAAAGCTCTCTAGCTGGAAATCTAAAGTTCTTTCTCAAGTTGGGAGGACTGTCATGATAAAAAGGTCATCAACTCAGTTCCAGTCTACACTATGCAAACTTTTCTCATTCCATGCTCTATCACCACCAAACTTGATAAATTTGGCACGAGACTTTGGTGGAATGGAGCCCGGGACAATAAGGCTAGACATATGTGTACTTGGGATCGAATCACTTTGCCTCAACATCTGGGAGGCCTTAACATTCCTTCCAATAGGATAAAAAAATATTGCCTTAAAGGCAAAGAACCTGTAGCAAGTGATTTCCTTTCCTCGCAATCTGCGTGCCCTCCAACTCAAAGTTCTTTATTTTCATAAAAATAGCATTTTCCAACTTTCAAAATCCCCCATCATTACCTCCTTTGCCTGGAGAGGTATCCTGACCACTATGGCCAAAATGAAACGTCACATATTTGGCAAGTGAAGTCTGACGATAATATTGACCTATGGAAGGACTGTTGGGTTAAGCCAGGAGTCCTGCTAATGGAGTGTATTCCTGATCCTTCCGCACCAAATCTTCCCACCACTTTTCAGGATTTTTAGATCACTCATTCTAGACACCTCCAATGGAATGAGGAATTAATCAACTCCATCTTTCCTGTTCCAGTGGCTAGACATCCAGGACATTTTAATAAGACCCTCGGAATGCCCTGAAAAATTTATTTGGCTCTTTGATAATAAATGTTTTTTCTCTGTTAAAAGCGTTATCAAGGCTTCCACTAAGGAGAAACTCGAGCGCTCCACTTCGAACAGTTCCATGGCCCACATGGATGCTAAGATCGGGCAAAACATCATTCCTACTATGAGAAATCTGGCTAGGCTTCACATGCATATAGAGATTTATGTATTTTCTGTAACAATCACACCAAAGATGTTACCCACTCCTTCATCTGCCCAACTATCAATCAACTTTGGCAAGTCTCCCCTATTCTGATCAACTTGCGTAATGAAAACTTTTGCATACCCACTACTCCCCTCTTTCTCAAGTTAATGTGGGACACTGATAGAGTTCACCTTGAAGACAAATATGAAATATTCTCCTTGTTCACGATCATGCTCCATACCATTTGAAACTAGTTTTCTCATGTGAAATGACACATATTAAGAACAACTTTTTTTCCTGGGAAAGCGAGTTGGGTTTTTATAGGATCCCATAACCTATCAACAAGGTGCGACCTACAGGTCAACACCATAAGAAAGTAACCATGCCGCCGACGGGTCTCTTTTTATAGGATCCCATAACCTATCAACAAGGTGCGACCTATAGGTCAACACCATAAGAAAGTAACCATGCTGCCGCCGGGTCTCGAACCTAGGACGTGGGGGATAAACCCACACAGCCCTAACCACTCGACCATAACACCATTGGCATATTAAGGACAACTTTGCTTGTGCACTATACTTTTCGCTAATTTAGTTGAACAAATATTTCAATTCAACATGCTCTCTAGAGGTACACATCAAAACTTGGTGTGGTTGCACATGATTTTTTTTATCATCATTATTTTATTTTATTTTGAGCCGGATCACAACTTTTTATGAAATGTAACATTTAAATTATTGTGTTAATGTTTTAGCTCGATTAGACAAAAATTGTTCAAATACGCAATAAAACATGTTATTGAACAACCTTTATCCTCTTACTAACTAATTGGTAAGTGATCAATTAATATTTTAACCACATAAAATCAACGAAACATTACTAATTTGGATGATAATAAATGTAATAATGATCCACTATTGCACTACCGATATTGTCCCCATTAACAACCATTGTAGAAGTGTAGAGTTTTAGCTCAAGCCAATTAATCTGAAATAGTTACTTGAATCATGAGAGAATC
This sequence comes from Berberis vulgaris, assembly GCA_963556465.1. Lineage (NCBI taxonomy): Eukaryota > Viridiplantae > Streptophyta > Magnoliopsida > Ranunculales > Berberidaceae > Berberis > Berberis vulgaris. The sequence goes on from OY747133.1 coordinate 71,159,933, forward strand.
AAAGCCTAAGAAGTTCGATTGACCGATCGAGCCACAGGGATCGAATCAGTGAGTGAGAGTGAGAAATCAAGGGTGTTTCTCTGAGGCTGCGAGAGAGAGAGGGATCTCTCTGAGGCTGCGAGGCTACTCTGAGGCTACGAGATTGCGAGGGATATCTCTGAGGCTGCGAGAGAGAGAGGGATCTCTCTGAGGCTGCAAGGAATCTCTCTGAGGCTGCGAGGAGAGAGAGAGGGATCTCTCTGAGGGTGTTTCTTCTTTGTTTTCTATCTCTCTCTATCTTTATATATAGTTTAGTTTTGAAAAAAAATCTCAAATTGCTTCATTTCTCAATTAACTCTAATGGTGGTTTGTTTTTCTTATCTTAATAAACAGGGTTCACTGATTCTGGGTCGTTGAATTGAGTGTTGAGTGTCTCGAGGAATGAAGTATGGCGCATGGAGGAGGAAGGGAAATAAAGGGAAAGGTCAAAGGCGCACCCACCACATGGCAGTGGCACCCTTAATTCAGGCTGAGTGTGTGCTTTTAGATTGTCAATATCAGACGGCTGGAATGGCTAGTTGCTGTTGCGGAAAAAGGGACCCAAATCTAAAGTGTAGAAGATTAAAGTGGGGTCAATATTATAATAATTCATGGATATAAATGAAGAAAAGTTAAGTTTGGATTGTTGAGTTATAAAAAAAATATATTAAAAAAATAAGTTTGACCGTGTCGCCGAGTCCTAATTTTGTAAAAATTGCCGAGTTACCGTGTCCGACACGACACGCGTATCCGAATCCGTGCATCATTGATTTTCACTTATATCTAAAATATCATGTGCAAGTGTGAAAACAAATTAGCCTGTTTAATTTGTTTGTATAAGGATTTTTTCTTTTCTTTTTGTTTAAGTTACATTTCAATTAAATACCCAAGGTGTCATGGTCACCTTCATCTTGACTAAAGTGTGGCTCTGTATCACTTTAAGGCTGGGGCGAGGTTCTTGGAAGAAAATATGGAGCCTTTCGAGTTTGGTGCAGCTCCCGGCATTATAAGGCTGGACCAAAGACCACAATAAGTTCATATTTTGAGGATTTCTTGTATGCTGACAGGTTAGGTCAATAAGTGTAGGCATTAGAAAGGCTACATTTATTTTGTATTGATGCATGTCTCAAAGAGGTAGCCCCAGCTCTTTCCATGGTTTGTACAACTCCCTTTTTTCCAAAAAAATTATCATTATCAATGAAAATATTTATTGATAGTGCAGGACAGAAATGGGATTAATAGTGTGATGGTGGAACCATATGCCTGAGTCTGCGTAAGAATACATACAATAAGCAGCCTTTTGTAAAGTTGCCTTGATTCATTGATTGATGACTTGCATCTCATATTCGTGTTGTTAAGATTCTGACCTGATCATGCTTAGGAAAACAAATTGCACACAGTTATTTCCCTACAAGATATATTAAACTGGAATCAACCTCAATATAAAGGTCTTGTCTTTCCTGGTGTTTGTTACATAGCATCTTAGAAATGTGGCATCAATTTTTCTGCAGAGTTCCTATTATCATGGATGTACTCTTTATTTCAAAGCTCTGTCTCTCTCACTCTTTTTACTCAACCTGATTATCTTAGGATATCTGAAACATATTTTCACAGTTGTGTTTTAAAAGCACATACCTTTATGTGTAGATCCATTGCAAGGATGATCAATGGCGTGGCGAGATGGCATTATTCTCCAGTAACACTACCATTCGACAGTCTATCAGATCAGGGCCATTAGGCCATGATAGCAGACAAGCATCAATGGTTGGCTTAGGGAGTAGACAAGTGATGGTGCGTTCAAACAAGGGTCAACATCCTTTAGATATTAACAACTCTGAGAAAAGATCAGATGTGATTAGGATTCGTGCAACAGATGAGCTTATTCACGAGGTGAGACAATTGCTTTCTTTAGTTCCTAAAGTTTTTAGTTCCACATTCCAAATTTACTTGTGCCTTTGTAAATGAGATGTTAACAAAAATCTGATTCTGTTAGCATACCAAATCTGTACAGGTGTAGACTGCTGGTTCTTTTAGCAGACAGGAACCTCCGTCTCATTAAAAGATACGTTGAGGGTTACAATTTACTGTTATGCTTTTTCCTGTACAGAGCACAACAAATGAAGAATAAAGACCTGCTGAATTACTTCATATTTTTAAAAAACTTTTATAAAGACATTTGGACTAAAGGACAATTTTTATAAAGACATTTGGACTAATCTTAAATGGACAATTTTTTTCACCAAAATTTCCGCATTTGATTGTCTAAGCATGAGAGGAAGGACTAAAGGAAAAAGCTTTTGAGGGTGTGTTTGGTTGTATGGAATCTCATATCATGAGAATCTATGAGGGGACTCCTACATTTTAGGTTAAACTTCACGTACACCATTTGATTTTGTGATCAATGGGGAAAATAAAAGTCTCATGGGCATGAGAATCTCACTCTTTGGTCCCCCAAAGCATGTGATTCTCGTGTTCATGAAATTTTCATTTTCACCATTGATCACAAAATCAAATGGTGAATATGGAGTGATACATCAATTTAACCTAAAATATAGGGGTCCTCCCTCTCTCGCTGTTTTCCTCGCCAGTTAGACAAGCTCTGTTTTCTTTGTAATAAGCGATTAATCTTGTGAAATAATGCATTGGTAGTCACGTGACTTCTCTGAATATGCCTACATGCCTTGTAGTTTTTTGCAATAAATTTGTTTACAATTTGACCAAATACCTTGTTTGTAAACTTTATATACAAAAATTGAATCTTCTTTCAAGAAAAATAAATATATATTTAGTGAGTCATTACAAAGAGTCAAAAGATTGTCAGTTCCACAAAGGCTGCTGTGATTGATTTGGATTGATTTTGTTTGTTAGGTCGAGAAGGTGTTTTTGGGCAGAGAAGCACCAACCTTGTAGAAGTAGCGAGGGTTTGCGTATCTCGAGGAAAATGGAGGGTTACACCCCTCTCCCTCACCCGTTTCCTCGCTCATGTCCTCGCCAATTAGAATTCTCCGTCCAATTTATTTGGCTCACACACTACTCTAGCATGTCTTTGACAAATTTGTTCTTCAACTTGGACCCTGTTAATTGACTTATATTCTGAACTCGTGATTTGGAGTAGGAGCATGAACAGGCCATTCTTGAAGCATTTGATAAACTCGCTCATCTAGCAGATAACGGGGAGTCTCTCACTTGTATGTTTGATTAAAATTTTTGCATGAAAGAATTAATAAGTGCTTGTTCCACCAGACAACTCTCCCGGTCATTCACATCAACGATACTCCTACGAGGGGCAGCAAAGGAATGGGCATCAATTAGGAAGTCATGATACCTTCTATGGGCATGCCCTCTATGGGCCCTTTACTAAGGTTGGTCATTAGCTGGATGATAAAAGACGTTTGGAGTGATGTATATACGAAGTGACAGGTTAACAGGTTTTCAAGTGCACAGTTTTTTCTTGTCACAATCGTAAAGGTTAGTGACTAATCCAGTGTTAGTATTAGCTCGTTTACACTATGTTCCCCCCCTAACGATCTAGGTTTCTCGTGGATATGTCACCAAGCACCCTTTTGTTTTGGTAAATTAAGATTAATTCATCAACCATCTTTCACTGTCTATGTCATATTTGTTGCTTTTATATTTTCATGTGCAGGGGTTCTCTTCGAGTCTTCTTGGACTTGTTGATTGAATGTTACTTCTCTTCAATGAATTTCTATTCTCTATCCTTTTTCATTCAAATTGCTTTATAGTTTCTAATTGTGTTGTATTATTTGAAACTTTCTTACTTGATTTCCATGAAGGACGATGGCCGAGACTTCGACGTGCTTGAAATTTACAGTATGTGATAATTAGTTGCTGCTGTGTAATTGGTAATCTAGTACGCATAGATAGTTGTACATTCATCATCTAGCGGACGTTAGACACGGTTGGTGACGTACTTGAGAAAGCATTGCAGACAGTTGGATTTGGTGAGCGTGGCACCTCTGTCAAAATTCTAATGGTTGTTTTTATTTACTATCCTTTTCGTCCTAAAGATAAACTGCAATTAACTATGTAACTGTTTTTTAGTTTAATATTACACATTTTCTTTGTATAAAGAAGACACGTTATCCAGAAAAGAAAGGCAGAGACTTTCTTTGCCAATGCTTGGTCATGGCTTCATGGGGAATTTATGTGGATCCCCATTAGATAGTATAATATAATGAAGAAAGCTTTGTAACTTCAGAAATGATACTAATAATCATCTCAGTGATTCACCTTAAAGAAAATTACTTAGGAATCAAGGAAAGACATATTTTATAAGCTATGCCCCAGTGTTCAAAATATCGCGATACATTGGAATCAGGTGAAAATGCTGATATAATCTGTGATATGTCCATGTATATTGCGATAAAATGTTGATAATGTCTATGATATCTCTCCTTATTCGCGTTATGTACTGTATTCAACTAATTAGGTTAATTCTCGTGCCCGAGCAAGTTTGGGGGATAAAGTGAATGCAACAAAATGGATATGGCCCATGGTGAGGTCAAGGTATGGGGACCAGATGTTCATGGGGTGAGTCAGTTCCACCGAAACTTGAATCGGGTGCAAGGCTCAACATTTAGGTGCAAATACAAATCAATCTCTGATATCATAGACATCCAAATGGCTTGCTTGAGCATAATATGGGTAGTTGGCATTTTGTAGTCCACAATCTTCATTAGTGAAAAGATATCAACCCTTTTTCACCCACTGGAAGTTACTGAGAAGGTTCATAAAGTTGAAGAAGTTACTATACATCTCAAGCATATAGTACAAACTACACTCACCAAGGACAATTAGACCATGATAAAGCCATGGATGTATGTGAGACCAATCGAAGAAAATATGCTTATCTAATCAAGGCCTTTGAGAGCACCCCCAAGTGCTTCACTCACTCTACTTTAGGCACAACTGGGGCAAGTTTTTCCACCCAAACACATTTTGAGTTAACTTTGCAGAATCTCCTCTGAATTCAACTTTCAAATTTAAACACTTGTTCTACGTACGAATGGCAAGTTCCGTGAGTCATGGAAAGAAGCTCATTCTCTTCTTCAACATATCATTCCTTCTTCTTCTATCCTTCTACCTCATAAACCACACCCATCAATCCAAAAAGGTCACTGTAGATCGACTCCTTGGTGTACGGACTGAAGATAATACCTGCAAGGACATTCAGAGATACCATGATAACAAAGCTAAGTGTGAGTATGTCAAGTCAGGGTGTAATTCCAAAGGTTACATAGACTATCTTCAGCTCTTCTACTGCGTATGCGGGAGATATCCAGTACTAGGCTATACAGTATTCTTCGTTTGGCTTGTTATACTGTTCTACCTATTGGGCAACACAGCTGCAAATTACTTCTGTTCATCTCTAGATAGCTTGTCAAGAGTGTTGAAGCTTTCACCAACTATAGCTGGTGTTACCCTCCTCTCCTTAGGCAATGGTGCACCCGATGTCTTTGCTAGTATTGTTTCCTTCGTAGGAGGTGGAACTGATGGTGTTGGTTTCAACAGCATCTTGGGAGGAGCCTTTTTTGTATCAAGCGTAGTTGTTGGAGTGATAGGTATCTCCATAGGCAAACATAAGGTTTCCGTCGACAAATCCAGCTTCATACGGGACGTTCTCTTCCTCCTCGTAACTCTTTGTTCTTTACTAGTTATCGTCGTGTTTGGTAGAATCAACATATGGGGTGCCATGAGCTTTGTTGCTCTGTATTTCGTGTATATAATCATTATCTCCACTGCACATATATGCAAGAACAGTGTCAACCGCTTTCCAGTATCTCCTACATTTAGTGAATTGGGTACTCCATTGTTAGGTTGCATCGATGAGAAGAAGCTCGTTTCCATAGAGAAAGGTAGCCTTGAAGATGGTGATCAAGTCAAGGAACAAAGAAGATGCAATTGTGAGTACCTTCATTGGTTTCTCTACATTCTAGAGTTGCCTCTTTATCTGCCTAGGAGACTAACTATACCAGTTGTTAGTGAGGAAAAGTGGTCTAAAGCATTTGCAGTTGCTTCAGCATCATTAGCACCAATTCTCTTGTCAATTCTATGCAACACTCAATGGGGAAAAAAGGGTTCCATAGTGATGAATTTGGTAGGAGGTTTGGTTGGGATAATTTTGGGGACTATTGCAGTTGTGTGTACAGAGAGGTCAAGCCCACCAAAGAGGTGCCTATTGCCTTGGCTAGCAGGTGGGTTTTTGATGAGTGTGACTTGGAGTTGCATCATAGCTAAAGAATTGGTTGCCTTGTTGGTATCAATTGGGACTGTTTGGGGGATCAGCCCTTCAGTTCTAGGGCTCACCCTCCTTGCCTGGGGCAACTCCATTGGGGACCTGATTGCCAATGTTGCTATGGCCATCAACAAAGGGCCAGATGGGGTCCAAGTTGCAATATCGGGCTGTTACGCAGGACCGATCTTCAACACAATTGTGGGTTTGGGCTTGCCCCTAGTCATCTCATCTTGGTCTGCATATCCATCTTCATATATCATCCCCAAGGATTCCTCTCTCTATGAAACCCTAGGGTTTCTAATTGGTGGTTTGCTTTGGGCCCTTATGATCTTGTCAAGGAAACATATGATGCCTGATAGGGTTTTAGGTGGGGGACTTTTGGCCATTTATTTGTGCTTTCTATCTGTAAGGCTGGCACAAACCCTTGGTGTACTCCCCCTAGTTTCCTAGTTTCTTGAACCTAGAATGGAAGTCTTGTAAATTTTTATGTGATTTAGTATCATAGTGCAAAAGCAGTACCAGTTTAACTCTTCAATGACATTGTACACACAAAATTAAAAATACTATATTAGTTTAACATGCCGACATATTTGTTTTCTTAGTTATTATAGCATTGTTTTAGGTGAGCTTATAATATTATTGAACTTTTCTAGAGAGCTAGGCTCGTGCCAGGGCAGGCCTAATAGTACCATTCATTATCTTAGAGATGCGCATAATGGTCCAATCAAACACAATCACACATCTAGATTTTTTGAATATTATTTCCTTTACGCGATCATGAAAAAGTTTATTATATGTAGTTGTTATGATATTTGCACACTTCATTAATGCTTGATTTTTTAAGTATAAATCCTGCATAAACTATTCGGGATATTCTATAACAAGAAACACTACGCGGTTGCCTTGATACAAGAAAAACCTGTACGAAGCCTCTAAACCTCGACAAATGTCATTGCTAACCACTACGGCCGAGCTCCACTTAAATAACATATACAAGTTAGATACTTTATTATTATTATTAAAGGATGTATAATTATAGTCAAAACAACATCAATACATATTTGAATGGAAATAAATGACATTTTGTTTCCGTTTCAAAAGATGTTAGTTTTTTTATGCCATGTAGCATGAACCATTACATTAATTTAGATCCCCGTCAACATGGACGTGATGTAAGTATATGACAATGATAGGACTAGTGGCCTCAATCAGTAGAGTTGGCCGGGACCCAAGTGCTTGATATCACAAAAAGAGTTGCAAGCAAACCATCCACATTTATAATGTGAAATTCCAAACATTATTGCTGTTATCGGGTTATATAGGTTGTGTTGTCATTGTTCAAGTTGGCTAGAAACGTAGAAACTTCAAATTTCATTTCGAAAACTCAATAAATCTGTTTGGAATTGGTTCCTTGTGAGTGTTGCTGACAAAAGCTACATCACACTCAACCAGCTAGTCAAATGGTTTCATTTATCCTTGTAAGGAATTTGATTGATAGTATGGCAACTTGAATTGGGATTAATTTGTTTGGTAATTTGGTAAGAGGTAAATTTTGTATATTAGTTTACTAAAATGTCGTGGTAACTTTATTCAATACGAAAACAATCTAGGGGTTGATAGGCAGGCATTGGATGGTAACTTATGGATACCATACATCAAACCTTTAAAGTTGTCTTAAACGGGATGTCATGGCATGCAAAGTGCATATAATTAGCCCATCATACTCATCTCAAGAATGGAATCTTGATGGAATGTTTCGACTTCATAAATTGGAACCATGATGTACATATCCGATCAATTGCCAAGCCCAGATGAAAGATACAATTAAGGGAATAAGTTGATCCCTTTGGTCTGAAATAATTATTGTACCAGGCTTGTTTTGGTCTCTGTTAAAATGAAAGAATTTGGTTCAATGAATTTGGTCTAATATTGTGATTGGAATGATTCTTGAATCTTAATATACTTTAACATGATTCTTGGATCTTGATTAGCATGTAATTATGTTAGCTTACTCTTGTATAAATTCATGTATTGCTTAGCAAATGAATCAACAACTTCCACACAAATTTATCTTATTATGGTATCAGAGCCATAGGGTTTAGGTAAACACATATTTTTTCTTTCTTCCTTTCTCTTCTACCGTTTTTCGTCATCAATACATCACGTCCAGTTCATCAACATGGGCAAGGATGGTGAAATCTCTGAGTTCACAAATCCCGCGTCACTTTTCTTTTTCCATCCGTCGTCCAGTCCAGGATTGACTTTAACTCAGATAAAATTGAAATGTGAGAATTACCCTTCCTGGGAACAAGCCATTATTTTGGCCTTGAAGTCTCCAAACAAACTGGGTTTCATTGATGGTTCCATCGTTAAACCTATCAAAACCGACCCCCAATATGGTTCTTGGGAAGTTGTGAACTCTATGCTATGCTCCTGGATCGCAAATTCTCTTGACGATCCTATTAGAGCCATTGTGTCTCGTCTCGCTAAGGCTAAAACCTTGTGGGACTGTCTCAAAACAAGATATTCAATAAAAAATGGGCCAAAAGTTTATAAACTATGGTCGGATCTCACCATTACTAAACAAGCCGGTGCATCTCTTATGTCTTATTACACTCAGTTTCTGGGCATGTGGGAAGATCTTGCCAATTTGTCTCCTTTGGAATCTTGCAATTGTGAAAACGGCTCCCCAATACTGACGTGGTTTACTAATCTAAAAACCTATCAGTTTTTAATGGGGCTAGATGAGTCCTACAATGCATTACGCACCAGATTATCAATCTTGACGGTGCTCAAACGTCGGTCGTGAAGGAAGGAGATTGTGTTCTGCCATCCGTACTTGTTCTCAAACATGTGTTATTTGTGCCGAATCTGGCCGTAAATTTGATTTCTATCAGTAAACTCATTTGTGATGAAAATTGTCTTATGACGTTCACCGATCGTTTATGTATCTTGCAGGACCGCACCACGAGGAGCCCGATTGGACTGGGTGAGTTACGAGGAGGGGTGTACCATTACAAACCGGTGACAGTCGCAACCGCTTCAGCAACTCGGGCACCGGAGTCTTATGAGAAATGGCATCGCCGGTTGGGGCATCCTTCTTCCAAACCTATGTCTTTATTAAGTATTGATGGCAATAAAGTTGTAGTCCCCGACAAACAGTTGATTTGTGATATTTGTTGTCGGGCAAAACAAACATGGTCTAGCTTTCCTCTTAGTAGTAGTTGTGCTACAGATAAGTTTGATTTGATTCATTGTGACATTTGGGATCCTTACCGTCAATCTACATTGTTTGGTGCTCGCTATTTTTTTTTTACTATCATTGATGATTTTAGTTGAGCTGTTTGGGTATACTTGATGCATGAAAAGAGTGAAGCTAGTGTGTTATTACAACAGTTTTGTTCCCTTGCCAAAACACAATTCGGTAAGTTGGTCAAAACTATTCGTAGTGATAACGGTTTAGAATTTACATCTACTCCCATGACCTCATTTTTTGCCCAACATGGTATTACCCACCAAACAAGTATTGTTGATACCCCACAACAAAATGGCCGCGTTGAGAGAAAACATCGTCACATACTCAATGTTGCCCGGGCCCTTTTATTTCAAGCATCCCTACCTATTGAATTTTGGGGAGAATGTGTCCTTACTGAAACCCTTTTAATCAACCGCACCCCCACACCTCTCCTAAACGGTCTTACACCTTTCGACAAATTATACTCCAAACACCTTTTCTTTCCCATCTCCGAGTGTTTGGTTGTCTTTGTTATGCCTGCCATAAAGACCGATCACGGGATAAATTTTCCCCTCGCAGTCAACGGTGTGTTTTCTTGGGATATCCTTATGGTAAAAAGGGATGGAAAGTTATGGACTTAGAAACCCATAAAGTTTTTGTCTCCCGTGATGTTATGTTTGATGAAACCAATTTTCCCTTATCACACCCTTAGTCGTCGCCTACTGCTTCTTCCCATTTTATTCCCTCTGTTAATGATTGTTCATGGGAGTATCCTGCTCGTAAGACCACACCTTCTACACGTGTGGAGTCAGGGGGAGTCCCTTTAAATGACAATACCATGTCACCCCAGGGATCTTCCTCACCCACTGATTGTGAGCCTGATCTTGTTCCTCATGGGCCAAATGTCTCGGCCCCAGAGCAGTGTATTACCGAGCAGCCCCTCGGTCAAGGACAACACGATCGAAAGCCGCCCGCACATCTTCATGATTATGTTTCTCACACAGCTCAGGTTTTACACCCCTCTCCATTTCCTCCTTCCATCGGGTCCTCAGGTACGCGGTTCCCTTTAGCTAATTATGTCACATGTCACAACTTCTCACCTTCACATTCAAAAATTTTGGCGGCTATAACTGCTGGGGTTGAACCCCGATCATTTAATGAGGTTGTGCAGGATCCAAATTGGCGTCAAGCCATGCAGGAGGAAATAGATGCTCTGGAACTCAATGGTACTTGGACTATTACGGATTTACCCGCTGGCAATAAGCCCATTGGTTGTAAATGGGTTTATAAATTGAAATATAAATCTGAAGGGTCCGTTGAACGTTACGAGGTCCAGGTTGTGGTCTGCGGAGACACTCAGGTGGAAGGCATCGATTACGTTGAGACTTTTACCCCGGTGGCTAAATTGGTTAGTGTCTGCACATTTTTGGCCGTGGCTGTTATTAAAGGTTGGGAGTTGCACCAACTAGACGTGAACAACGCCTTTCTTCACGGTGACTTGCATGAAAAAGTTTACATGAGTCTTCCACATGGATTTTCTTCCTCTCATCCCCATAAGGTTTGTCGGCTTCGCAAGTCCCTTTATGGCCTTCGCCAATCTCCCCGAAACTGGTTTGCTAAGCTTGTTACAGCTCTTCGTAATTATGGTTTTATGCAGTCTCATGCTAACCACACTTTATTTACTTGTCGGAAAGATGGTCGTTTTCTCTCTGTTCTTGTGTATGTTGATGATATCATTGTGGCAGGAAATAATTCACAGGCTTGCAACTCATTCAAACAATACCTTAATGATTGTTTTCAGCTCAAAGATTTGGGGCCCCTGAAGTACTTCCTTGGCATTGAAGTCGTTCGCAATTCTTTTGGTATTTTCCTCTGCCAAAGGAAGTATACTCTTGATATTTTAAAGGAATTCGGTCTCTCCGGTGCTATACCGTTACCACACCTATGGAGCAGAATCACCAGCTTGCTCGCACTACGGGTCGCATCCTTCACGACCCAGACCGTTACCGGCGCCTAGTGAGCCGCTTGGTTTATTTATCCATTACCCGTCCGAATATTTGCTACGCAGTCCACATTCTCACTCAATTCTTGCATGAGCCGCGACAAGAGCATCTTGATGCTGTCTTACGGGTTCTTCGCTACCTAAAGGGTTCTCCTGGTCAAGGTATTTTGTTTCGGTTTGATAGTTCCCTCCAATTATTTGCCTATTGTGACTCCGACTGGGCTGCTTGCCCCATGACCTGCCGTTTCCTCACGACCTATTTTGTCCAACTCGGATCATCTCCTATCTCCTAGAAAACCAAGAAGCAAGCCACTGTTGCCTGTTCCTCCGCGGAGGCCAAATACCGCGCCATGGCAGTCACTATATGTGAACTTACTTGGTTGAATTCATTCCTCTCTTCGCTTGGGATATTTCACACACAACCCATGCGATTGTTTTGTGATAATCAGGCGACACTTCACATCGCCTTGAATCCAGTCTTGCGTACAAAGCATATCGAAGTGGATTGTCACTATGTCCGGGAACAATTACTCGCTGGGAATATTTCCACATCTTATGTTCCGTCTTCAAAGCAGCCTACCGATATTTTCACTAAAGCCCTTGATCATCAATAATTCCAGTTTCTACTTGGCAAGTTGGGTGTTCGAAATCCTCACTCTCCAACTTGAGTGGGAGTGCTAAAAGAAAAGAATTTGGTTCAATGAATTTGGTCTAATATTGTGATTGGAATGATTCTTGGATCTTAATATGCTTTAGCATGATTCTTGAATCTTGATTAGCATGTAATTATGCTAGCTTACTTTTGTATAAATTTATGTATTGCTTAGCAAATGAATCAACAACTTTCACACAAATTTATCTTATTAAGTATCCCCATGTTGAGAATCAAAACACATTTGGTTTTAGGGATGGCAGTGGGGCGGATTTTCACGGATATCCGCCCCACCCAATCTGTTTGGGGCGGTTTTGGATATGGCTGAATGGGTTTTCGGGTATCCAAAAAATATCCGTTCACTATTCGGGGCGGATACGGATTTGGCCATATCCGCCCCGCGGATATCCGTTTATTAGGTAACATTACAACAATACCCTTCCCCTATATAAATGGATTATACCCTTGATCCCTCCCTCTCCCTCAATCCCTCCCTCACACGCCCGCCTCTCCTTCGGACCCTCTCTGCCTCTCACACTCACACACAGGGGCCGAGGAGCGATTCGAGAGCGAAGCGCCGAAGGCCTCTCCCTCTCTGCCTCTCACACACACAGAGCACAGGCGGAGGACCACATCGAAGGCGGAGCTGTCCGCCTCTTCTTCTCTCTCACAGCAAAGCAGTGAAGGCGGCCGTCCACCTCTTCTTCTCTCTCACAGCGAAGGCTCAAGGCGAAGCTCGTCCGCCTCTTCTTCTCTGATCTCTCTCACAGGCTCACAGCGAAGGCGTCGTCGTCCGGTCGTCGCCCCTTCTCTTTCTCCAGTTCTCCTTCTCATTCTCCTTCTCCTTCTCCTTCTCTGATCTTAGATCCAGATCTACGATCTGATCTTTGGATCTCAGATCTGATCAAATTTGATCTTAGATCAGATCTCATCAGATCTGATCTCACTGATCTCAGATCTCAACAGATGTCAGATCTCATCTCACTGATCTCAGATCTCATCTCACTGATCTCAGATCTCAACAGATCTGATCTGATCTGATCTCATATCTCAACAGATCATATCTCATCAAAGATCAGATCAGATCTAAAATCAGATCCAGAGATTGATTTTTTTTAATTTTTTTTGTACGAATTCTTTGTAAATTGTAATTCAGAATTTTTTGTATTTTTTTTTGTACGAATTCAGAGATTAATTTTTTAATTTTTTGTTATAATTTTGTGCGGATTGGCTTGGCGGGGCGGGGCGGATATCCGCCCATCCGCACGGGGCGGTTATGGATTTAGATTAAAATTGTAAACGGATTGGTCAGGCGAATTGGGGATCGGTTATTACCGACGGATCGGGAATTGATTTGCTCAAATCCGCCCCGTTGCCATCCCTATTTGGTTTCATCAACAAAAGCATACTTGAGAGGATTTTAGGACGGCCCTGCCTTTTATGATAGCTCACACTTGTGGGGTTAGGTGGTGCTTTGTTTTGTTGAAGAAAATGGTGTGAACTGTGAAAGGCTCAATAATATCAGAACGTATTAATTTGCAGCCGAACAAAGTATTCACACTTAAGGCAAGAATGTATATCATTTGGTGTTTTTAGGTATAAGTAGGCAAACCTATGATGTGACAGGACATCAATATCAGATTGATATAATATAATGGTGATAAAGTTTATAGTTATCCATGGAAATTGGTTGCACTTGTACTAAGGACTGTAAATCGATATTTTACCATACCTGAGTTTCTTTCGACATGGAAGTTTTTGCTCAAACTTGAATTGTTTGACAAGGGTAAAAGCAAATAATTTACCGGCGGGGTTATTTATTTATGCATTTTCGTATAATATTGAAAAGGAAGATAATAATGGAGGTGAAGGATGGTAATTCAATATTTTACTTACCATACCTGAGTTTCTTTGGACATGGGAGTTTTTGTTCAAACTTGATTTGTTTGACAAGGGTAAAAACAAATCTTTCACCAGCGGGGTTAGTCATTTACACATTTTCGTATAATAATGAAAAAGAAAAGAAGATAATAATTGAGGTCACTTGTTGAGTTGATCGATTTACCTTCATAGTGCAATTATGCATTGAATTGCAAAACCATGTGAAAGTACTGAAACTTAAAAAGAAAAAAACGAAATTGCACCAGCCGGGAATCGAACCCGGGTCTGTACCGTGGCAGGGTACTATTCTACCACTAGACCACTGGTGCGCTGTTGCAAGAGAATTTCATTTTATTGTTAGAATATCATAAACGTCTGAACAAGCTTCTTCTGATCTTTAAGTTGGAGTACCAATACTATTAACCACTTCATTACCATAACCAACCATACTCCTTGATAACTGATTATCCATATGGTTTATCAGCTAGCTAGGAAGCACTTTCAAGTTGTAACTTTACCATTATGTGTTAATTTAGAGCTGGAGGTTCAGCTCCAAAGAGCTACGGGTGCTGAAATCCAAGAAAAATTCTAATTGTCGAGGGAAGCAGCGAGGAAAACAGTGAGGGACCCCACAGGGGGGAGAGAGCCGTCTTTCTCCCCCGGGATGCACGTTTGAATTCTCGACATGCGTGCGATGAAAATTAATGCGCGCATCCCGGGGGAGATGGACGGTTCTCTCCCCCTGTGGGGCCCCTCGCTGTTTTCCTCGACACTTAGACGGGTTCGAAATCCAAACAGTTCTGAATTCATAGTTTGGAATTCAAATCCAATCTTAAGCTTACATAGTGCATATTCAGGCCTTTATTTTTTTTCCAGCTCTTAGAGTTTCGAAAACAAACAAGCAATAGAGAACCTAGGACAATGAGATCAATAATCATCCTCATCACAAAACTAGCACCGTCTAGCAATTACAACTACACATTACAATTCACAACTACACATTACAAAACTAGCAACAGATTAAATAAGAAATAACAAAACTACACATTACAATTCACATTACAATACACATTACAATTCACATTACAATTCACAACTACACATTACAATTCACATTACAATTCACAACTACACATTAAATAAGAAATAACAAAACTAGCACCGTCTAGCAATTACAAAGCAGATTTCTGCTAGACTCTACTGAGGAATGAAAATTTTCTAACATGTACTATATACATGTAATGTTGGATATGCAAACCATTTCATTTCAATCGAACTAAATTGGTTCGCATTCCACATATGGAATTTCAGTGAGTCGCCTCAGAAGAATTAAATGACAACTAAGAATAAAAAATCAACAGATAATTAAGGCAACCGAAATCTATGATTGTCTATAATCAAACTCATCTGCTAGTTTCAGGAACTAAACTGCGAAATATACATCATGGCTAAAAATGTACAAAATGTTGAACTTACTATAGAAAGTCTAGGGTCTGAAGAAGTCTGAAAGAAATCGAACCCAAGTAAATTACAAGAAGCCCCACACCCAACACCCTGTCAGGCTTCATATTCCTCAAAGGCAACACCACGAGTGCCCAAAGCAAGCCAACCACCAAGAAGCCAAATGTCTCCAGCAACAGTGGTTCTTTTGTGATCACAAGACTAGAAGGGTATTCATGCCACGTCGAAAGAACAAGAGACAAGCCCAAGCCCACCAATATGTTGAAGATCGGCCCTGCGTAGCACCCTGAGATCGCTATCTGCGTCCCTGCAGGACCACCATTCATTGCCATTGCTACATTGGTTATCAAATCTCCAATGGAGTTGCCCCAAGCAAGCACAGTCAGTCCTAGAATTGAAGAGCTTATCCCCAATATATTCCCAATTGCTACCAATAATGCCACCAATTCATTTGCAGTAATGTAGCTCCACAAAACGCTCATCACGAAGCCTCCTACTAGCCAAGGGAACAGGAATTTCTTTGGTGGGCTAGATCTCTCTGTCGTAAGAAATGCAAAAAACCCGAGTAAAACACCAATTAGTCCTCCAACTGTATATATGATAAGTCTGACATTAGAACTGAATCTGTCGTTTTGAGAACTAGATACAACTGCCACGAGGATTGGAGCTAACGTAACGGAAATAACTGCAAATGCCTTGGACCATTTTTCCTCCAAAACAACCGGAATGGTCAATCTTCTTGGTAAGTAAAGGGGCAGCTCAATACAATAAAGAAACCAACCAAAACAGCTCGTCGTAACTTCAACACCATCTTCAGATTCAATGTCGTCATTGTCTAATTTCATAATATCTTCCTCCGCAAAATTACGCAAAATGGGTATCCCTAATTCATTGCCATAATTGGATTTGAATCCATTTACGCTACCTTCAATACTGTTATCACTCTTCCAATAAACATGCATAATGTAGACAACAAGAACATATATAATGTACAATGAAGTGAACCCCACTGCCCCCCACACATTAATCTTCCCAATTACAACCACCAAAAGTATGGCAAACAATCCAAGGAGGAGAAAACAAACATCTCTAATGAAATCGAACTTATCAATGCAAGTCCAAATCGAACTCATAACAAGGCTAATGATCCCAACAACTACGCACGATACAAAGAACGCCCCACCTAACATGCTATTAATACCAACATTTCGCTCTCCATTGCCCACAAATGACACAAGGATAGCAAACACATCAGGGGCTCCATTGCCAAGAGAAAGAAGTGTGACCCCAGCTATAGTAGGAGAGAGTTTCAACACACTAGATAAGCTCTCAAGTGATGAACAGAAGTAAACAGAAGCTGTATTCCCCAATAGGTAAAACAACACAATAAGCCAAAGGAACATTAACAAATACCCCAACAAAGGGTATCTCCCACAAGTACAATAGAAGATGTAAAGATAGTCAATATAGCCATTGGAGTCACATGGCTTATGGGATTTGAGATACAAACACTTGGCTTTACTATCTTCCAATTTGGCAAACCCTTTACAACCTAGCTCAAATACTCTAAGAAAGGATACTGAGAGAGTTGAATCATGGGACTCTGAAGACTGAAAATTGGTCTTAAAGAAGAAACAACACAATAACAAGAGGGACATATTTAGGAATAAAATATATGGTTTCAACATAGATATAGAACCCCAATTAGCCCTTGAATGACTCATTTTGATGAAACCTCTAAACCCCAACAAATGGAAACAAAACGATAACTTAGAGAAATGGGTATTTGAGCATTATAATGAACAAGCTTTCAAAACTGGGATTGAAGATGATTCAATGAAAGGGTGTTCAAAGAACCCTCTCAAACCCCAGAAATGTAAACCAAACAAGAATTCAGAGAAATGGGTGTTCAAGCATTTTGATCAACGTGTTGTTTATAGCTGAAACTAAAGATGATTCAATCAAAAGGGGGTCGATAAATTGAAGAAAAAAATTCACCTTTCTTCATGGGGTTTGGGTTTTCAAACTCTTTGATTCCTTGCGTGTATTTGTTTTCTTGTTTCAGAAAATTTGTCTTAAAGAGTAAAGTTTTGAGAGGAAACAAAGAGAAAGAATAAAATAGTCTATTTAAAGAAGAGTTGATGAGTAGGTTGTCAGTCGTTCAGTTAGTTCGATTAAGATTTCGGGATAAGCTTTATTCTTGCCACCAGCATTTTCAACTATGTTCTCTGGAATCCGTTTTCAAAATCATTTTTAACGCTCTTTACAAGCACTGGACATACCGACAAATTGCTTCTTAACGCGAGTCAACGTCTACAAAATTTAGTTAGTGATCACAACGAGACTTTTAGGCCAGGCCATCCGTTGTTAATTTTTATTTTTTTATTTTTGTTCCATCTCCCATTTGGGTTTTATCCACGTAAATTTCAAGGAGCATTGAATTCGTTTCATGTTCTTTATGAGCTTTGCTAGGGGTAGAGGGAAAGGGCCGAGGGATCCGCCCCGAGATGAGCGCATTGGCTTTGAGATGCATGATGTCACTCATCTCGAGGTGGATGGATGGCTTCCTCGCCCCTTTCCCTCGTTCCCTCCCTCGACCCCTAGAATTTTAGGTTCTTTATTGTTGGAAGCATGACAACTTGAACAGACATGTATGACTGTAACTAACATTTTTTTTTGGCAGAAATTCTAAATGACCTCGTTTCCTCGACAACAAGAATGGCTTTTTTATTGAAATGGATAAGTTTAGTGTCGATGCACAAAATATGTAATTTGTTTAGGTGTAAGGTTTATTTGATCGGGAAGCTAAGGTATGCGACAAATTCTCTGTTACAGCATTACACCTTCTTCAGATTCCTGTTTGACTTTAGCATCGGAGTGTCATCGGCTACCCCACGGTGGTCTGTGGCTCACGTGCATTACTTGTGCAGATCAGCTGGAACATGATTAAAACAGGAAGCGAAAATCGACTGCATTAGTTTGGCGTCGTCTTTGGAACGACATAGTTTTTTATACTAAGCGTCGTCTCCTACCAAATCCCAGAGAGATGGTGACCACCATGTCACACAACAACGAACCAGGGGACACGTCCAATGCTCCGACTATCCCTATACCAGTTCCTGCCATGCACGGACAACCTACTCACGCCCCTGCACCAACGACAGTAATGGCGGACCCCATAATCGAGGTGCCGATGTCTCAAATATAGTAGGTCATCAAGGCGGTGGAGACGCTCACACGACGAAAACCACCCGCTGCTAATGGAAATCAGGAACAACACGGACCTCCACCTCCAGTAGATGATAGGGAGCAAGCGCAGGAGAGCTAATCCCTCCCTAGTTCCCATTGGACTAAGGGAGGCTGCGCGGCTAATGCTGATCCAGCTGCCAGGACAGAGATGCTCGGTCCCGGGAACCCTCTCCTTAGAGGAGCGCACGACCCGAACGTACTATATCGCCTCTCCGTCCCACTTTTTGTGGACCGGATCATGAGTGAAACACTTCCAAGAAAGTTCACTCCCCCGAAGCTCGATTCCTATGACGGGACCACCGATCCTTTCGATCATCTACACCATTACACGCACGTAATGGCGCTCAAGGAATGATTTGAATCCGTAATGTGCATAACCTTTCTCACCAATCTTAAAGGCCCTGCATTGACGTGGTTCCACAACCTACCACCGAAATCAATCGACTCCTTCAAAACATTGGCAAATGAATTATTAATATGTTTCGTCGGGAGCCAGCGTTTCAGGAAAGGTATGCACTACATACTCTCTAAGGCAGAGATCCGACGATACGCTCCGAGAGTATGTCACGCTTCAACAACGAGCTGACCCTTATCGACGGGTGCAACGATGATACAATTGTGACTGCATTCACTACGGGCCTCAAAGAGTGAAAGGTCTTCAAGGAACTCACCTTAGAGCCCCCTCTGGACATGGCAGAGCTTCTCAAGAGCATCCTTAGACACATCACCTTGGAAGAGACAAGGACCGCCAAGAGGGAAACCAAAGGCAACAGGAATCCCTCAGCTTCTAGGGATAATGAGGGAAATGGACACGAGGATGAGGAGGGGAGCAAGAGGGAATGCACTTACAACAGAATGGATCCTTATCGTCCCAGGCCAGAGAAATCATCCAACTACGTTGGATCCAGAGCCGTGACACCCCTAAATGCTAGTTTGTCGGATGTACTCAACTCTATGAAAAATTGGGAGGAATTAAAGTGGCCCCCGAAGACACGCAAAAACCCTGCCAAAAGGGACAACGACAAGTATTGTGCGTACCATATTGAGGGCAGTTACAACACCAACGACTGCAAAAGTCTGAGGTATGAAGTAGAGCACTAGATCCGCAAGGCCAAATTGAAAGACTTCTTGAAGTCTGAGAAACAGTCAAAACAGACCAGGGACAGGGGGAGTCAGTCAAAGAGATAGAGAAGGAGACTCCTGGGATAATATACGTCCTTCATGTAGTCGGACCGAATGAAGACTAATCGCACAGGTCCCGCAAGCGGACTCTGCTGGATATGCAGACACGACCCGTGGATGAAGACAAACGCGTTTGCTATTCGAAAATTCATAACCCCATTCCCACTTTGACTTTCACGGACAAGGACCTCGATGGAGTCCGAGCGCTGCACAACGACGCCTTGGTCATTTCCGTATCCATCGCAAAGTGGGAAGTGAATAGAGCTCTCGTTGACACAAGAAGCTCGCTCAACGTTCTTGTCTACAATGCTTTTCACAGCATGGACCTTAAGGAGGAAAATCTAGTGCCATCAGAGCACCCGCTGATTGAATTCAGCGGGGAGAAATGCTTTCCCATCGGAAAGATAAGGTTAGCCACTGTAGTTGGATAACCATGGCTGAAAAAGGTCTTGTTTCTGAACTTCATGGTGGTAGACGCACCATCATCCTACAACTTCATCCTGGGAAGACCATGGCTACACCAAATGGAAGCAGTAGTCTCCACCCTTCACCAATGTGTTAAATATACTGCTAACAACTCAGAAGGAACAATACGTGGAGACCAACCTATAGCACGAGGCTGCCACTACGCCACACTGAAACAAATAGAGTACTCACAAATTCAGCTACATCATGCAGAGCAACCTGACCCAGTGCAAGGCCAAAAGACGGAAGAACACACCATTTTTTAGTGGTACAGGAGCAGTCAGCTTTCCGGCCCAACGAGTCGTAATGGCAATGACAAGCGAGAACACATCCCCCGACATACTGTCGGTGTGGAGATCCACCCCTCTGCAAGGCTTACTCTTCAATGACCTATGTAACGCCTCGACAGTTCGCTAAATGATCCATAAAAGCTATTCAAATTCACTTTGAGGCCAAGATCAGTTTATCTCCATCAACAATTAGTTTGCTTTAAGTTGTTTGTTTCCCTTTCCATAGTCAATATTGAGTTTAGAGTTATTAAGAGACTTATGTGATTCGCAATCATTTAAGAAATAAAACAAGAATTTCAAAAATAAACTCTATTGATTATTAGAAAGATGCAACAACAAGCACCTAAAAGCCGATACAAAAGGCTACATACTACGAACGCCCTGAGGCGGATACAAAAGCCTACATACTACGAACGCCTTGAGGCGGATACAAAACCTATATACTGCAGGCATCTGATCAGCATGGAGTGAGGAATTGCTCAGACTGTCTAGTCCTATAAGCGACGCAAACAGTCCAGGGCGAGCTACCTGCAAGCAAAAGAATGTTCCACGGAACGCCGCCTTCAAATATGGTCTGCGGGGGTACAAAATCGACAACCAGGAGTACTTGTGAAAACTCAGACCCAATTCCCAGATGCTATCAAAGGGAATGGAATATTTGGGTATCAAAGGCCCACTCCAACAGGTCATGCTTGACTCCACCTTCAACCCGGATGTCGACTTCCAACGCAAGGGAGGCGACAGTGTTAATCGAGAAGTGGTGGAGGCAGCCACTGCGAAGTGGGACGCAGATGCTATCTCTGATATCAAACATCCAGGAACAACGATAAGGCACATGCGTATAAATGAAAAACCCTTCCTTTGGAAAAATACCCTCACTACTTCTCCGTGATATGATAAGAGATTACGAGACCTCAGCGGATTAACTACGTGCCCACCCACAACAGGTGACACGCATAACAACAACTATCATCATGCCTGGCGATATGAACATCAAAACTTTTAGAAACTCTAGTGATGGAGATCCAACTTCAGCCTTTGGAAAATCCAAAGCATTTTTCTCAGGCTTTGGAAAACCCAAAACATATTCTCTAGGGTTGATAACCAAACCGACGGTTTGGTTTTTTTACCTAAACCGTGAACCGGACCGACTTTGGTTGGTTTCAAAATTTTCAAACCGAAACCGATCCGATTCTAATTTTTGCAAACCGTAACCGAACCGACCGACTATTTTAAACATATTATTTTTATATAAAATATATTATTTATTATATATATTCGGTCGGTTTGGTTTTGTTGGTTAAAATCACATAAAAATCGAAAACCGAACCGAACCGAACTTAGACCGAATTGATCGGTTCGGTTTTGCTTGGTTCGGTCGGTTTGGTCAGTTTTTTGTTCAACCTTAATATTTTCCAAACAAGAACATTACAGGAAATAAACTCAGTAAAAGATGGTGCCTACAACGATTGGAAAACACCATTATATAGACATAATGGTTCACCAAACGAGCACTCCAGCATTAACTGCCAGACATTGAATGCCGTATGGGAAAATGGAAGATGACGGTTCCTAAGGAAACTGCGCAGATCACGTCAATCAATTAATGACGCTGCACGCAACCACATCAATTGAGGGGGAATAACCGATATACTCAAATGTCACGCAACCTACACCATACAGTGTCACCGTGTGATCTAAGCCGTACACGTAACGCACCACGCAAGAAACCCTAGCCCTTCCTCTGCGGGCCCATGGGCTCAACCTGTTATTTGAACAACACCCTGTCGCATGCTTGACACGAGCACTCGAGGATCCTAGTTAACTTTGACGTACAGACTTTACCACTCGCTGAGTTAAGGTAACTTCGTTCACACCATGAACCACTAGGTTCGCATGCCCCTCAGCAGACGGAACCTATGGTCAAATCAGGTAAGCTTAGTCAGCCAACATTGATGACGATAGCTTCTAGTTCACCCGAAACCTAGTCTGCTTAGTGCAGGCATCGACGGTTTAGGAAGTGGGAGTCTAATCAGTGTTGCCACGCCTGGTGACGATGACTTGTCAGGGATCACTGCCCTATTTGCGATCAGTGTTCGCCGAACCTAATAAGGTAAGCCTAGCTGGTGACCACTAGCAACGAAACTTCTAATCAAAACTTGGACTTGGAACTCCCACTGCAAGGGTGTAGATAGTCCAAAAGGTGGGAACCTAGTCAGTCCTGAACTGATTCTGATGGCTTACCACGGAACCGCGGCTTTTCAGTATGGCCGCCAAATCACCAAACCTAGACTTGTAGCCCACGTTGCGAGGGTGTAGATAGTCTAGAAGGTGGGAACCCAGTCTGCCACGACCCGATTTCGGCGGTTTGCCACGGGACCACTGCTTTTGAGCGTGACCGATGAACCCTCCAAAATATGTAGCTTGGTGCACTCAAGTGTAGATAATTTGGATGGTGGGAGCCTAGTTAGTCCCGAGCTGATTTTGGTGGCTTGCCACGAGACTATTGCTCTTCAGCGTGGTCGCCAAACCCCTCTAAAAAATGTAGCCCCCACCGCGCGGGGAGCGTGTCGACGGTTCGAAAGGTGGGAGCCTAGTTAGTCCAGAACTCATTTCAACGGCTTGCCACGGGACCACTGCTCTTTAACCTGGTTGCCAAACCTTTACTCCCCGAATTTGTCGACCACTTTGCTCGATCATAAATAATTTGAAAGGTGGAAGCCTAGTCAGTCTCGAACTGATTCCGACGACATGCTACAGGACCACTGCTCTTCAGCCTGGTTGCCAAACCTTTACTCCCCGAATCTATCGACCATTCTACTCAGTCATAAACGATTTGGAAGGTGGGAATCTCAAATGACTCTCCACACGACCTCTGTTCTCCCTTAGGATTGCGGACGTAAATATGAGCTTAGCTGAGTTGGCGCCTTCATGCTCAAACGAATTGACATCCTATTATTAGAAAAAGCCACTCGTGCTGATACAAAGATAGTACAACTGGTGCCCAGATAAAAGCTAATTAGGAAGCCAACCTGAGCTTACGACGCCTGACTCGGTGCGAACGCTCTGACACATACTTTCGGCCACCACAGCTTGCCTACGACAACAACTACAACTGACTAGTCAGACAAATAAGAAAAAACTCAAGAAACTTACCTATGGGACAAGACACAACTCGGGTGACTCAACCCCCAGTTAAAATGTTCGCAACATGCCCACCATTGGACATAACTACGCAGCAATGACCCCGAGTCATTCACAATACAAAGCGGACAAGCTCTCTGCCGCATACAGACTAGACAACGTCCTATTGATTCAACCAGCTGCCTATTTTTAAGTAAGACGACAAGGCAAAACGAAAAACATGCAATAGAGACGCCAAGTATGAAATGAAGAAAACTATTTTCATTAATGGTCAAGACAAAAGTGTACAAACACACAAACTTTGCTCCTAATCAGGATAAGGTATAGAAATGAAAGAGCTAAGCTTAGGAGGAACAGGGGCAGAAGTTGCATTTGTACGTGCTTTGACCTAGACGTTAGGGATCAAACTGTCCTTCTCACCCGACGACTCAAAGGTAACAGACAAGTTCATATATGACATCTTTTTATAACGGCTAAGATCCCACTCCGGATGCTCCTCATTCATCAGCGCCCATAGCTCAAGCCGACCATGAACAACCCAGAGAAACTCACATTTGCCTTGTTCCTGGAGAAGCTCTACCTTTCACACCTTTGCATCAATAAGGTCACACTCCAGTAGCTCCAACTTTCTAGTTAGCGCATCGACCTGAGATTGCTCTGTGGCCAGACTGCTCTTCACAACACTGAGTTCATGCCATCCCAGTTCGAGTTGGTCCACGGCCTTCCTTGCCTCTTGAGTATAAAACTCCACATTGGATTCTAATTGTTGCTTCTTAGCAACCCAGTCAGCTTCCTTCGAATCACTCTCTTCAACAAAAGACTACAGCTCAAAATGCGCCTTAGCCGCAGCTTCCTACGCAACCTCGACCTCTAGGCGGAGCCGACTCAACTTCTACTTAAGTCTGTTCCTCTTGGACACCGCCTCGGTCAGACTTCGCTCAAGGTCCTCCGGACGAGCCATCTAAGCCTCAACGACCACGGTTGATTGATCCAACCGCATCTATTTGGCCTGCTTCTTAAGCCGCTCAATTTTATGGAGCACATCATAATACAACATCTGTACGTGCGAGAAGACACGCTCCAAAGTATATACTCTCTCGCGAGCCGCCTCTACTTTCGTCCCAGCAACGGCCACGTGGCTCATATGAGACATACCCAACATAAGATACTTAAAACCATTGTCCACACGCTCTTCCAGCGTATCCTCCTTGGGTATTGGAGCATGGTTCATCAGCCAACTGTGACGCCTGCTTATATGCTTCCTCGAAGCATACTCAACATCCACTTCTTGGTGCTAGACATGTGAGCTCATCTTCACCAAGTCCAGTGCAAACAAACTCATCCGTGCATCAGGATGAAGCTTCCCCTGATCAGGAACTATGCCAGCGCCGCTCTTTACGGCCGCCATCGTCCTCAGACTCTCCTCTGTGACTTTTTCCTTGTCAAGAATGACCGACCCTTTATTGCGAGACGACTCAATAGGATCCGAAGGCAGAGGAGGGACCGAAGTATCCAAAGGACCTTCCAACAATTCTAGTTATGGCCTAGAACAAGACGGTGAGCAATGCGGACTACAAGAGACACGGCCAGTACCACGACCACTTTCAGGCGAGTCAACGGTTGGGTGAAAAAATTCCACCACCTCAGGCGAATCTTTAACATAGCCCTCTATCGGAGCGGCCCCACTCGAATCAGCACCAACAGAAGCCGCCATTGTAACCCGCAGCAGACGGTCATTCAGAGCCTCAACTGCGCGTCACTAAGGTTCTACCCGTCAGCAACTGCCGCCAATCGCAGATAATTTTTTCCAAGCCAGGAACATTAGTCTCCGCCTCAACAGGCCTAGCGTACTCGCGTTCCTCTCTCACCAGAGCGGATTGTGTCGAAGATGACCCAGTCCTAACGCGAGGTTTCTTCCTCACAAAGGAAGCAAACGTCTAAGATGAATCATTCGCATCAGACAGGACGAGAGTCTTGGCCCTAGTAGTCTTCCTCTTCCTGGAAAGGGCCCCATCTTCCAGCTTAATGTGCAATTCTCGATGCAGAGTGGGGACAACGTGCCAATTTTTCCATAGCCCACTACGAACGAAATTGGAAACTCTTACAATATCAACCGCCTCCCTTTTTCCATGACGCAGAATGCCTCCATGGTGGTTTGCTCCTCTAAGTAAAAGGATCAGTGGGAAACCTTCCTGCAAAAGAACACAGGCAATGATCACTCATACCGCTATCAAGCACATCAAAGTCATACGAAAGGAGTTGACCTTACGAAGTGGCCTGAACTATCGCTCAAGCGAATGACCCTTGCACAGAAAATAATTCGAATCAGCAAGGGCCAGAAAACAGTACTTCTGCCAGAACTTGAAATCATCGGCAGGTTAACGAAGCAATTCGACGACTTCATCTTGCAAATAACATTGCTCTACAGTCGAGGAGCAGTCAACAATTGAATCATCTGTGTGGTCACAGTAACGCCGACCTCCTTAGCACTGAGCAGAATCATGAGAATGATCCTATACTCGTTGGGTCCCAACTGAGCTGGAGGAATCCCCAAGAAATCCAAGAACTCCCAAATCACGTCCAGAATCGGGAAACACACTCCAGTTTGAAGCATCCCTCGATGTAAACAGATGAAATCATCCAGAGGCGACATTGGCGTCCAGTCGCCCGTCAAAAGGTACAACGACAAGTCTTCAGGAACTCCAAACTTTGTACGAATTTCAGCGAGACCAAGCTTGGACAACAACCTGTTTTTAAAAAATCTCTAGGCCCTTAGCCAGAACAACATCACCAAGAAGGTTTTCTCAACCCATGAAGAAGACGAACGAACCTTTCAGAACAATATCTTCAAAAGCAAGTAAAACAGAAGGGTCAGTCTCAACACTGCGAATGACCTATATAGAGGATAGGTTCCCGCCGAACCAACGCACGCCCAATTAATGCAACGTGCGGCTCAAGCAATGATTCAGACTCAATCATCATGAACACCACATCCCTTCAAGAGATGACTTAGCGAACTGATGTGATGGCCCACTAACTCGGGAGGAGTAGGTGATGATACATAAAATCGGTCACACTCCTGAGCCGAACATGTGCCATGATGATCTTGAGGAACTACGGACCCAAGCATCGACCCAACACAGATCCAACCCAAGCGGATCTAAGCCCACTCAACTTCAGTCCGCCAAGCGGACTCGGACTCTCACAACATGCTAGGCCCACACGTCTCACAACTATCCACGATACCCATAAGCCATCTTCAGGCAAGTATCTCGAGGATCAGCTTCAGACGGACAACTACAGTTGCTCCCTGCTTCAAACTAGGAAGCAAACTTCATAGTATCTTCCACACAGGGAAATTCCCTTCTACAGATTGCTATTGGATTGTGAACTATCTCCCGCATATCTAGGAGTGCAGAGCTAACAGAGAACTTCCCTCCTACAACACGACTCTTAATTAGAGAGGGATCTCCACAAAGATCTCCTCCCTAAACTACGCCTACGATAGTCTGGTTGAACTAGGACTCCTTGCACTGTAAATAAGACACGAGGTTGGTAAGCTAAGGTACGTGACAAATTCCCTATTACAACATTACACCTTCCTCAGATCCATGTCTGACTTTAGCATCGGAGTGCCATCGGCCACCCCACGATGGTTTGTGGCTCACGTGCGTTACTTGTGCAGGTCAGCAGGAACATGGTCAAAGCAGGGAGTGAAAATCGACTGCATCAATATCCATTTTCCAAGTATCAACCATCCCTTAATTTTATTATAGTTATTTAATAAACCTCTAGATTTTCATTGTTCATTTGAAATATCCATGTCACTTTCATCATTGCACATAGGAAAATTCTAAATTTAAATATTTAAGATCTAGAATGTCATATCCACATCCTTGCGTACCAAATTGATGTAAATGACAACATTTCTTATCCTTTTTATACCCCTTCTTCCTCTAACCTATGACCTATACATCCTTATCCTCAAATATGTCTGACTATCCCCAAGCCCAATACCCCCATGCTAAATATCCCCAATCCCAATTTTCTCGATCTCAATATCTCCCAACCTAGTATTCTCAAACCCCTTTTGTTCCTTCACAAATGCATTATTCCTAATTCCCCCAACATCAACCTCAAGTGTTCACTTTCGATATGCTACACATTATCATTTCCGATGGAGAATCAAGAGGAAAACGAGGTAGAGGGTGAACACAAAAAGTCGGAGGTCGCCAAGCTAGAGGTCACCCATCCAAAAGAGTCAGGCGTACAAATAAAATAGTCTTGGAAGATGGGGAAGAGGGCAAAGATGACGATTTTGGCGATTGTAGTACGGGAAAAGGATTGAACTATTCAATGGAAGAAAAAGAAATTTTTTTGCAAGCATACACTGTTTTTCAAGGGCTCAAAAGATAGATTGGCTACATTTCTTGTCAGTAGGGTGCAAAAGTTGAAGACTTATATGACCAAACGGGTAGCATATCTGAAAAGGGTTGTGGCGCAATACCAAAGTGGAACAAACTATAATGATGTAGTAATTTAAGCATTTTCATTTGTATTATCTATCATGTAAGTTTTTTAATTTACCGAATTATTGACAACAAAATATTTTTCTTACAAACTCAAAACGTGAAAGCCTTATATTTCAATGAAATGGGTACACACTTCCACAATGAGCATGTTTACGATAATTTGATCAAATCGTCTCATTACAACTTCATGTCTGTGAGCTCAATAAAGTCTTTTGGAGGTTCCAACGCCACCTCCGAGGCATCAGAAGATGCGTGATCCAAATGCCCATTCTTTTGTTGGGAGTAAAAGGTCAGCATCAGATGCTGGGATGGACCTTGGAAATGACAGCGGTGATGAACATCACAACGACGTCGAGCGTCTGATTGGAAACAAGGCTGCTAAGGAGTCTGAGAAATCTGGAGAAACTATTCAGAAAGGTGGCAAAAGATACAAGTCGAAGTTAAAAAAGCAAAGTGACATGGAAAATAGACAATCAGGTTTCATGCAAATTTTCCAGAAGTCAATGAATCAATATTAAGGGCTTGTTGAAAAAAATACACAAGGAAGTCATACGTAGATGCACTCAATACAGACATCAAAGTCTGAAAAATCAAGAGAAACTATTATGCCATCTGACACAAGTCTCTCATTTTCGAGATATGTCCTAAACGTTTGTGCCACAGTTTTGATGAATTTCCTTCATTTAGCTTACGCTTAGTACCACGTGATTCCACATGCAAGGTTTCATTTTATGAGTCAATAGTGTTAAGAAGATATAGGTTATCAAATGTGCTTAATGAACCAGTACCAATAATAATGAAATTTAATGAAAGACTAAATTGATTATTTCCAAATGAACAACAATATCCAAATTTGTCCAACAAGGAAATAGAAACCAAATTCCGTCTAAATGACGGTACTACAAAAGTGTCTTTCAGTTCCAAATAACAACCAGCTCCTAAGAGTAACCTAAAGTTTCCTATTGCTTCCACTTCTACCGATTTTCCATCGCCCACGAAGATGCGTCTTTCAGCATCATTTGGCTTTTGGTAGCTCAGACAACCCTGCATAGAAACACTTATGTGAGTAGTAGCACCGAAATCTAACCACCAAGTGTTTCTAGGTACTGAAGCTAAGTTAACCTCAGAACAGACCAAAGCAAGAAACATACCCTTTTTAGCACGCCAAGCGTGATACTTGGTACATTCATTCTTTACATGTCCATGTTTCTTACAAAAGAAACAACCCTCATTGCCTTTCTGTTTCTTTTGAGCTGGACCCTTAGCAGCTTCATTATCTTTCTTTCGTTTTGTGCCCTTATCTTTAGAGGTGCTTGCAAAATGAGCACTTTCCGTTCTGTCTTGCTTCAACCTGTCTTCCTCTTGCACACAGTATGAAATGAGCTCATTAAGAGTCCATTTGTCCTTCTGACAGTTGTAACTGGCCTTAAACTGATTGTACTGTGGAGGAAGTGATATCAAAACTAGATGCACGAGTAAGTCCTCAGACAACTCAAGCTTCAGTGCTTTAAGTTTTGAAGCAAGATGAGACATCTCTATGATGTATTATCTAATGTTCCCTTTGCCTTTGTACTTCAATGAAATCAAGCTAGCTAAAAGCGTGCTTGTTTCAGCCTTATCGTTTTTAGCAAAACGTTTTTCAAGTTCAGTCAGGAACTCACTAACATTGGTCACCCCTGCGGATATTGCACCCCTAAAGGCTTTTGGAATACCTCGCTTGATGAGCATGAGACTCATGCGATTGGAGCGTTCCCACTTCTCAAAATATTTCCTGGCATCAGGAGTACTTGCATCTGTAAGAGGAGCGGGTTGCTCAATCCTTAAGGCAAGGTCCAGATCCATGCATCCAAGAACGATTAACACGCTCTCTTTCCAGTCCTTGAAGTTTGTCCCATTAAGCATGGGAATATTATTTACACTAGCAGATATACTAGTAGCGGACATAGTAGCTGTATAGAGAATAAATTACATAAATAACATATTCACATCATTATTCAACTGCATAAACTTTTAAATTCATACAATAGGTAAATAAAAAACCCATATCAAGATACCTAGCACAACATTGTTATTTAGTCTTTGGACAGAAATATCAATCTGTAAGTGGTACTCTTCGTACACAACGAAATCGGTCTAATATTATGCCTTTCTTTGGACCGACATAATAAAAGGATGGCAAAGCTAACCGTATCACATATTTAAGACTTTGGATTATCCGGTCAAAACAACCTTCCTTTGAGCCGATTGTTTCACATGGATGTAGCATGCTCACTTATTTAAAATCAACCAATTTTCCTAACAGTGGTTGCTTTGGCAACCTATTAGTTAAATTGTGTAAATTTTAAATAAGGAACACAATAGTGATACATCAAACCAAAATTATAATCTATGTATAAATTTGGAGTATTAAATAAATTATCACCTTAATACAATTAAAACATGGTTCTAAATAAAATGTAGCAAAAAATTAAATAGGTCCCAATAAAACAGGATAAAGCAAAATTTTCTAACAGGCCCAACAGCAACAAGCCCAACCAACAGTCAACATGCCCAACAGTGAACAGTCACCTTTGTCAATAGTGAACAGTCACCATACAGGCCCAATCGTGAACAGTCACCATACAGGCCCAACAGTGAACAATCACCATACAGTGAACAGTCACCAGGCCCAATAGTGAATAGTCGCCCTTGTCAATAGAGAACAATCATGGTCAACGGTGAACAGTGAATCGTTTTTTTTTTTTAACATCTATTTCACTGTACACCAAATTGTAATATATTTCAATAGTAAATACAATTACAATATATTCACTGAATACAATTACACTCACAATAAAACAGTGAAGACAATTGCCATGAAACACTAAATACAATCGCATGAATACATATCTATATAGATTCAACAGTGGATATGAATATCATTGCATGAATATATATGAATATATATATCACTGTATCATTGTATGAATATATGATATGAATATCATTGTATGAATATATATATCAATGTATGAATCAATAATCACTGTATGAATATATATAATCATTGTATGTATAAATATATATATATATATATATATATATATCACTGTATCAAAGAATCAGATTGTGCCATCATTCAACATAATATTACTGTTAAAGTGTAATCATTGTACATGTATAAGCACTCATGCATAAACCGTAATAGCGTAATCACTCGTGCATAAGCGCATCATCAAAATAATGAAAATTCTTTCTTCTTTATAATTTCACATGGAATCAACAGGAGTTGCTCTGATACCAATTTTTGTTTTTTAAACCAAAAACTTAAGACTCTAGTTGATTCAATGGAAACAAGAAGAATAGAAACATACATTGATCCATAGCGATTTCCCCTTTGATTGTGATGAGTTTGGATCTTCCGATTGATTCAAGCGTTTCCTTAGATTCTCTGTTGAGAGGATACAGAAGACAATGCCAAAGGTTATCTCTTTTCACGCATAACGCTCAATCGGGGACCAACCCATATTTATAATGCTCGTAAGTCATAACCCTTCAACTTACAGGCTGTGAATTTCCAATTCTGCCCCTCATTGAATTAGAAATTACATCCTTATTTACACCATGTTATTTATTAATACCTTATAGTCCAACACCCCTATTAGATCACATATTAGATGGACTACACTTTAAGATAGCAATACACATTATATTATATATATGTGCCCACATTATTGGATTTGTCCAACATGTTCAAGCAACTGCATTTAATCAGTATATGAACTCACTTTAGCAATCAAAAGATAAACACATGGAAATAATGGGAATAAAGGAGAGCCTAAACTCTAACATGCAACGAGTCCTTGAGTTCAGTTTTGATATCGTGTCATGTTTGAACCCCATGTTATTATCACATTGGTGGTTTTGTGCTTGTCAAGTTGGCCCAGACAAATGTAGTGCACAAGTAAATTGGTTTGAATTTGGAAATATGGAATCAAACTTTTATTACAATTTAAAGTGGGTGATGAATGATGATGAGGATGAGGGAAATGGCAGTGGTCCAAAAGCCGGGTCCGTAAAGTGTCATTGTTGTTTGCATTTGGTAGCTATGTTATTAAATCGGTGATCATTATGATTTTTGAATTAATTGTTTGAATAATTCCTTGGCCGAGTAATCGGCGATTTTTTGATGATTTATCGATTAATCGGTCTATAGCAATGTGATATCAAGAGTGTGTAAAGAGGCTAGGTAAATAAAGATAGTATATAATAATAATAATAATAATAATAATAATAATAATAATAATAATAATAATAATAATAATAATAATAATAATAATAATAATAATAATAATAAGCAAAAGTAAAGAGTATGGAGTCGCACCTTTATCCGACATTGAATTCTTAATTTTGTTATAATTTTCCTTAAATTGTGACAAGTGATGTTACCACTTCAATACACTTTATTTATTTTTATTTTTTTGAAGTAAACATATTACTTAGAAGAATAAAGAAAATATGTGTATAAAATATATGCCAATTAATTCTAATTAATCCCAATTATTCTCGTAGCGCTCCTTAACCGATTAGGGTCATTAAGATTTAACTACATAGATTGGTGGATGACCGATTGCTGACTGACATTAAGGTTTCCTGATCTCGATAGTGTGCAAGAAAGGTGTGAAGTTTGTTAGAACCGTTTAACCACGAGGGATGTGTTAGGGCATGAGGCTGAGTGTCCCATGTGTTGGCAAGAGAGGGAGAGTAGATCACATGCTTCTCCATTGTAGTTTTATTACCTCGATTTGGTCCAACTTCATTGGAGTTGAATGGGTAATGATTGGGAACATTAGTGATGCCTTCCCCGATGGAGGTCCAAAATTTCTTAGAAAGGCAAAGGCGTGGTGGTTTGGAGATTCATTCCTTATGCGGTTGTGTAGGTAGTTTGGCAAGAAAGAAACAAGGGAGTATTCGAGTTTTATGGTAACACTAGGGATCACACTACCATGTATTTAATGGATTTTCTTTAGTATATGTGCTCATCAGGCATCTTTCAAGGGGTTTTGCTTCTAGGATTCATTAGGGGTAGAGGTGGGCATGTGATGGTTGGGTCGGGATGGATCTTATTCCCATCTCATCTTGTTTGTTCGGGATTGGGATGGGATGGACCTCATCCTGACCTCGTCCCATCCCAAACGGGTTCGGGACAGGACGGGATGAGCATGTACTAAATTTTGGATTGAAAATTTAACATACAAGATTGAAAATTTTGAATTTACCAAACACACAACTCTAAGAACAACTATATAACTTTAAGCCATTAATTATTATTTCTCCATTTTATTATCTTTTATTCCATTTTATTTAGAACCACTGTTGAAGATAACCATTTTTTGTACATTGTTAACGAAAATGATCAATGAGTTTATCATTTAAAAACAACGAGGAACAAACATTGTTATTGTTAAGAGTTAGAAATAGGAAAAAGAAATGAGAGGTTTGAGTTAGATTTATTATCTATGTGAGTCACATGGAGGCTTTTGAGAATTAAAATAGTCATGCCAATAAATAAAACAACAAATAAAATAGTCATGTCAACAAATAGTTTCATACTACATAGTTCATACTAAATATTAAAAAAAATCGGTTCGGGACGGGCGGGATTGAAAATCTTCATCCTGTTCACATCCCACTCTAGATCGGGATGCGCCGAGATCGGTATGGGATTGATCAATCCCAATAGGGCCCGGAAAAAATCGGAACGGGACGAGATCGGGATCGCGGGGATGGGATGCCCACCCCTAGGATTCATCTTCAACTAGGCGTTGAGCATTGTCCTTATTAGTTCTTCATTGTACCTTTCTTTTTTAATCGTAGTGTGGAGAAGTTTCTTTAAGGCTCCGTTTGTTTAATGGAAAATAAATATTCAAGAAAAATAAAGATTCTGGAAAAATATTTTCAAGAAAAAAAAATTTCCTAAAAAAAATTCATGTTGCTTGGTTGTTTCATGGAAAATATTATTCAATGATCAAATACATGTATTGTGTGAAGGTATTTGAGTTGACTGTGGTGACAATGGTGAAGGAAGTGGAGTTGACTTCATAGTTAAAGTGGCGATGAGAACAATGGTTGTGATGGTGGCAGTGGTTGTGGTATGGTGATGGTAGCGGTGGTTGTGTTATGGTGGTGGTAGCGGTGGCTACAATTATGGAGTTGTGGCCATAGATACAGTACAATGATCGTGGTGGCATGGCGGTGGTTGTGGTAGTGATAGTGATGGTGGCAGTGGTTGTGCTATGTTGGTGGTGTGGTGAAGTTCTAAGGGTGGTGTTTATGACACGGTAGTTGCGGTGGTACGGTAATGAAGTTGAAGTGGTGGTGGATTTGGAAAATTGAAAAGCTAAGAAAAATCCAAGAAAACCAACATCCCATGAAGATCTTTTGGAATAATTTTTTTTCAAAGGCTTATAATTTTTTGTGAAACAAACATTGAAAATTTTAAATTCTGGAAAGAAATTTTCCGGTGAAACAAACACAGCCTAAGGATATTTTCCACTTTGGCGTTGATGTATTTTATCCATGTAATTTTTTGTCATATGACAAGGCTCTCAATAAAACGAAGACGGTCGTTGTTGAAGAAACTTTTTAACCATAGGAGCTCAAACTTATATTCAGAAGTTTCTAGGTGGGACTAAGAAGTTCAATTATGAGAAGCAGATTGATTTCCAGGAAATCTTGGGTTGCACGATTACAGAGTTGGGAAAAAGTAAA
The DNA here is from genome assembly GCA_963556465.1 of Berberis vulgaris. NCBI lineage: Eukaryota > Viridiplantae > Streptophyta > Magnoliopsida > Ranunculales > Berberidaceae > Berberis > Berberis vulgaris. The sequence continues at coordinate 71,195,050 of OY747133.1, forward strand.
AGATCTTTTAGAGCCATGATTCACAATGAAGTAATGTACAATACCTCCACAAAAATAGTAAACTTTAAATCAAAGCTGAAATTTAGAGAGTGAATGCATTGAAAGTTTGGAACCTCTAAAAGTCCCATGGCTCTATGCAGTGACAGAGTCATGATTTTTGTTGAAGGGGGCCGAACGAATCATAGTTAATTAATAATAATATAATAATTAATTACTTAATAGATTTTTTTTTAATTTGAATAATACATAAATAACTATATAAAACACCAATTTCTAAACAAAACTCCATTTAATTTATGGGGGAAGAAAATAGATCCAACAAGCTATTTTGTAAAAGCGCAAAAGTTAGATTTATAGAGGCCAATTCAAATTGGTATATAAGATTAAAGGGCAAAAATTAATTTCAAATGTAAATTATATGTTTATAATTTTTTTTTTGTTATTTGTTATTTGTGATTTGTGCCCTATAAAAAATAACTAATTAAAGGTTACCCCGACATTAATCATTGTTGCAGCCTCCCTCAGGATTAGCAATCAACGTGTGTTGACTATCAAAAGGCTCACGTTGATTACCAAGATGCCTTCAAACAATAACCTATGGATGAATCTCGAGATACAAGTCTGTATTTTGAGGAAAAATTAATGAGTCAAATTTTTCATGTATCTCCAGAAAAATCATATGAATAAAATAAAAAACTAGACCTCGATATACAAATTCATCTCGAGAAAATACTAAAAAAGAACTATTTTATTTCTTAAAGTAGACAAGAGATGTTGAGATTGCTAGTGGCAATGGTGGAAAAGGGAAATAAATCAAGCAGAAAAATATGGAGATAAAGAGGAGGAGGCGGAGTGGTTGTCAGTCTTGTAGTAAATAGATAGAAGGGGTAGAAAAAGGGGGCGGAGCAGGATCGTCGACGTCACAGAGAATGGAGGAAGAGAAAAAGGGGTGGGATGGGATGGCGTCACCCGCATCGGAGCGTTTGCAAATCTCAAATAACAAAAAATTATTTAAAAGTCAGTGGGGCAAGACTACTTGGGGTTGTGAATCTTTTTTTATTGCCATGTTTCCATGCATTTCATCCTTAAACGAGGAAACTCAACAAAGCATGTTATGTGTCAACTTAAAGCTATATTCTTGAAGTCTTGCAATTCATGTTATGCCAATCGTGTTTTTTTTTTTTAAATATTTTTTTGATATTTTATTATTATTATTATTATTATTATTATTATTATTATTATTATTATTATTATTATTATTATTATTATTATTATTATTATTATTATTATTTATTTCAAATGGTATGTGTAATTTTAGAGATTAATTTGGTGGTTTTTGTTACTTTCTGCAGTCTGATGGGTTTTGAACTTCTGATTGCCAGCGGCATATCATTGACGTGTTTGAGAATATCTGGTCTGTTGTGTTCAATGAAATTGAATGTTTATATTTGAGAAACTCAACAATGATGATATTGTTGATGGACAATTGCTTAAAAAACTAAAATTATGCACTTTAAGTGATTTAGGACCAGTTATGGTTCCATTTAGAGGTTGTCCCTCGCTAGATTTGGTTAGGTTTGATCTAGAAACAAATAACGATTGGGTCTATTTTGGACAATTTCTATGTTCTAATACAACTTTTAAGGGTTTGAGAGTAGTGTGAATTATCATTTTAAGTTTCAAGTGAAAATCTTGGCTTCGTGCCAATGGGGTACAAACTCAGCGATAGGCCTGTGGCCGATGGAATCACAGATTCAGGGTTCGAACCTTGCCGGCGGCATCTGGGTGGGAGGGGTTAAGGGATAAAAAATTTACAAAAATAAAAAATAAAAATAAAAATAAAAAAATAAATAAAAAATAAAAAATAAAAAATAAAAAATAAAAAATAAAAAATAAAAAATAAAAAATAAAAAATAAAAAATAAAAAATAAAAAATAAAAAATATAAAAATGAAATTCTTGGCTTCGTCCCTGCTCTTATGGGGTAAGCATACCTAGGATGACATTTTGGATTGGTTGACCATTTTTTTTTCTTCATATTTATGATAATTTGGGCATTTGTTAACTTTAGTGCATGCGGTTCTCTTTCCTTCTATTAGAACTTCATTTATCTCCGAGGCAAATGATTTATCTTAGTAAGTAGTTTAAGTTATAGTGACAGTATTAAAAAAACATAAACGAAAAAAAAAAAATATATATATATATATATATATATATATATTAACAAGTCCCCTTTGCTACTATGGATCACCCCATTTGTTGCATTTCTTTGATCTTGTTGTAATTATGCAAAATGTATTTGTTCTGCTGTCTTTTTCAATGGAAAAATTGATTTCAGTTCAGATTTGTTAACATTTCAAGCTAAATCAGTAGGATATAAGCATAGGTGATAATGTTGGCGTGCTGAGTGCGCACTAGGTCCACTAGACATAGCAATGATATTGTCCCCAACTTAAACACCGCAACCTGGGCCTACCATCCGGGCCACGGGTGTGGATTTTTTATCTTAAAATGCCTCGTTACTATTAGAGAGTGGACTATCTCCTTATAAACCTTAGTGACGACTCATCCTTACTTGATGTGAGATTATTCAAGCAAACTCCGTCCCAACAGATAAGCCTCATTGCACAGATTGTGAAGCCAAAGGTGCAGTACTTTGTGCCACATGCTCAAGTTCTGGATTATATATTGACTCTATAATGGAGAGCTAGAGTATCATTGTCAAAGTGAAATGCCTAGGTAAGAACCTTGTCACTGCTCCCCTTTATTGAAATAGTATACATGCACAGACTGAAAAATTGGTCTCTCATGTACATCTCTAATGCACCGACTCTCCGAAAAACCCCCGTATCACGTGTCAAATACGTGTCGGACACGGACACGGGCCCGACACGTATTTGACACGCGGTCAACGATCAAAATTCGTTGACAGACACCGACACGTCTTGGACACGGTCCAGACACATGGTTATAATCTCTCCTCTTAGATCGATCATTCCCACAATCCTCATGTTTCAAACCCTAATTACAGAGAAAAGAGGGTTGAGCCTGAGACTCCCTGAGAGATCGATCGACAGAGAGAGGGGGAGATCGATCGACGGAGCTAGAGAGAGAGGGAACTTGCAGGAAGGATGTTGTCCTCAGCATCACTAGGTACCTTATTTTTCCAGCGATTTCTGCTCTCAGTGCTCTGATTCATTTCAATCGTTGTTCACCTTGTTTTTTTGGGGTAAAAATGGAGACCCAAACAAGACCAGAGGTTTTCTGTCCGTTTTTGTTACTGTTTGTCAAAGAATCTGTTAGGGTTATCTTGTGTGTTGGGTTTTAGGAGGTGATTGGTAGCAAGTAGTAAGTGACGAATTTTTGGGGAAAAATCATGGCAACCCAAACCATTGTTCCTCCATGTTGTTTCCTGTTATTTTGTCAAAAGTGATAATAATTTTTGTGGGATGTTTGATATGTAGTGCTTAGTCGGTGAGTGGAAAAAACAAGAGTGTTTTTGTATGGATCTCTGCTAATACAAACAAGTTTGCAGTAAAATGTCTATTTTTGAGTATTTTCAGTTTTTATTATTCAGTGATGTCTTTTCTCTTAATGTTTCTTTTAGGCCAAGTAACTGGAGATGATCTTTGGAAGCATGTGACAATAATAAGAAGACCAAATGAAGGTGGGGGAAATCTTAGATGGCGGTGTAACTTTTGTCAAAAAGAGTATACGGGATCTCATACTAGATTGAAGGACCACTTGTTGAAGATAACAGGCCGTGGGATAGCTATTTGTGCCAAAATCTCCCCCTACAACTTAGAGAGGTGCAACAATTTGTTGAAGAAGCTGCATTGAGAGCAGAAAGTTCAAGGTCGCGAAGTGTTCCTTTACTTCCTTCAGTGGGCTCAAGTAGTCACCCGCACCAGGGTTCAAGTAGTGGGGTTGGTCCTTCAGTTCCATACAATGAACAAAGGAAGAGGAAAGCCACTAATAATCCTATTGCAAATGCTTTCAATATGAGTGAGCGACAAGAATTGGATGCTTTGATTGCAAAAATGTTCTACTCAGTTGCATTGCCATTCAACCTTGCAAAGAATTCGTATTTTCAGGAGGCTTTCACCTATGCAACGAATAAAGCAAAGTCCATTAGTGGTTACAAGACCCCTGTGTATAATGCATTGAGGATGACATTGCTTCAAAATGAAAGGAGCAACATTCAGAGGTTATTTGAGGCAACAAAGTTCACATGGGTTACCAAAGGGGCAACCATTATTTGTGATGGGTGGACTGATGCTCAAAGGAAGTCTCTCATTAATTTCATAGTGATTAATGAGGGTGGTCCAATGTTCTTGAAGGCTGTGAACTGTGAAAGGGAGTACAAAGACAAGTTCTTCATTGTTGGTTTGATCAAGGAAGTCGTACGTGACGTACGTTGGGCCAAGTAATGTGGTCCAAGTCAAAATCGACAATGTTTCAGTTTGTAAGACTGCAGGTTTACTTGTTGAGAGCCAGTATCCCGAGGTGTTTTGGACACCTTGTGTAGTCCACACTCTCAACCTTGCCTTGAAGAACATATGCGCTTCAAAGAACACGCCTGCAAATGAAAAGGCCTACAGTTTGTGTAATTGGATTATTGATGTTGTTGGGGATGGGGTGTTGATCAAGAACATTATCATGAACCATTCCATGAGGTTGTATATGTTAATGAGCAATCGAGATTGAAGTTGCTTTCCATAGCAGAGACACGCTTTGCTTCAAGCATAATTATGCTCAAGAGGTTGAAAGACATTAAAAGTAGCCTCCGGAGTATGGTGATTGGAGATCAGTGGGATTCCTATAGAGAAGATGATGTTGAGAAAGCACGGCTTGTGAAAGGAAAACTATTGAACGACTTGTGGTGGGACAAAGTGGACTATGTACTTCGTTTCACAGAGCCTATTTATTCAATGTTGGGGAGGGCTGATACAGATGAGCCTTGTCTTTACTTGGTGTATGAGATGTGGGATGTTATGATTGAGAAAGTGAAACAAGTTATTTACCGCCATGAAGGAAAGGCAAATAGTGAGGAGTCAAAGTTTTTTTTTAGTGGTGCATCATATACTGGTAGATTGATGGGAGAAAAACAACACACCACTGCATTGCTTAGCACATTCCTTGAATCAAAGGTAAATAATTACATTGTTTTTAACTTTTTATTCTACTTATTCTTGAGTTTTGACTAGAAGACTAGAATTTATGGGTTATGCACTTAATGTTTATATATTAATTTGTGATTGACATTGCTTATATATAGGTATTATAACAGAGAATAGCTTGAAGGGGCTCCTAATCGTGTTTTGCCACACAAAGATCTTGAGATTACAAAGGAGAGGGATAAGTGTTTCAAGAGATACTTTCCTAATATTGAGGAAAGAAATTTGGTTTTTACAGAGTATGCTAGGTTAACAACGGGTTAAGGTGATGCTCTACATAATAGAGCATACTTAGAACCTGATGTGTGGTGGGTTTCTCATGGTGCCTGTGCACCATTACTCCAGACTATAGCTTTGAAGTTACTTGGGCAGCCTTGTTCTTCCTCATGTTGTGAGAGGAATTGGAGCATGTATAATAACATCCACTCATTAAAAAGGAACAAATTGACCCCACAACGAGCTGAAGATTTAGTGTTTGTGCATTCCAACCTTCGTCTTTTGTTAAGAAGAAAACAAGTGTACAAAGAAGGTGAGACAGGAATGTGGGATATCGCAGGAGATACTATTGATTCGTTGGATTTGGATGCTGCTGGAATGCTTGAGATTGTCAGTCTTTCACTTGATGAACCTGAGCTAGAGGCTGGGCTGTTGAATGAAGAAAATGCGACACTTGATCCGCCAGTTAATGAAGAAGAAGAGATGTAGCCGCCTCGCTGGTGAGTTTATGAAATTATCAAATTACATTTTACATAATCAAATTAATGAAATTATGTTGCTTATGCTTTATGAGTATGACTTGAGCTTGACTTTATGATGCATTTGTAATTTTGAATGAATGAATTTGAATGTTTTATTGATATGTTTGGATTGTTCAATAGTATTATTTATGATTTTATGTTCATATGAGTTACAAAAAAAATATTAAAAAATAAGTTTGACCGTGTCGCCGAGTCATATTTTTTTGAAAATTGTCGAGTCGCTGTGTTGTATCTGTGTCCGACACGACACGCGTATTCGAGTCCATGCATCATTGATGTACATATTTGGAGTTTTCTCTTAACATTTTTCTAGTGTCATGAAAAATTCAAGGAATCGAATTATTATGAGAAGAATTAATTCAAAAGAATATTAAGGAATCCTGAAAACATATGAAAAGAAGTCATTCTTGGCTCAACCTTCTACATTTGTTACAATGATACTTTCTAGAGGTCGTCGTCCTGTTTGGGAGTCTCTTCTTGATCGCCTGGGGTCTCTGATTGGGCGATCCACTCTGCCTAGACGGACTATTCCATTGCTTGGCTGGACGCACTTCACTCTGCCTGGACGGCCTGTTGCTTTGCGTCCTGCTTGCTTGCTTGGCCTGTGCTTCCTGGTGCGTGCTTGCTTGGCCTATTGCATTGTTGTGCTAGTCTGGTGCTTGCTTGGCCTATCGGTGCTTGCTTGGCCTTATTGCTTGGCTGATTATGGTGAGTGCCTTCTTGGTCTTCTAAAGGGCTGGCGAGTTCAATTTGCTTTGCAACATGATGGCTTCTTTAGCCGTCAACACTACCTTTCCCCCTTTGGGGGTTCAGGAACCTCTGGACGAGGCTCCAAAGCTCTATTTTGCTCAAATAATTGGAAAAATTTTTGTGGATGATGTTAAGGAGTCACATGTGGAGGGAACAAGATTCCGAAAGAAGGAGAGCCAGCCATTGGGCTTACGGCTTCTGATGAATCCCGTGGAGAGGCTTTCATGGAACAACACGTGATAGTTTTAAAGTTCTCTAGCTACCGGCCAACATTGGTCGATATACGAGATTCTATTCATCAAACTTGGGGGATATTAGGTGACTTTTCTCTAGGTCTTCTTGATCAACGGCACGTTCTCGTCCGGCTTCAGTCTGAAGTGGAAGCAAATAAAGTCTTGTCCAGGGACTCATTCTTGATCCGAGGAGTGCGTTTCAAAGCCTTTCGCTGGCATGATGGTTTCAGTTTGAAAGCAGATCCAGTCTCGGTTCCACTGTGGGTAGAGTTGCCTAACCTGCCTTTGCATTTATTTCATCATCCTCTTTTAAAAGCTATTGTGAATTCTTTTGGTGGTTTCTTACGTATGGATGACCATACTCGTTGTTTATCACGTCCGGGTTCTGCTCGTGTTTGCGTGGAGATGACGTTGGCAGAAAAGTTACTGAATATGATTTGGATTGATAGGTCTAATAATAGGGGTTTCTGACAGAAAATTGAATACCCGGGTTTCAAATATTGTGACTATTGTTCTTTGCTAGGACATCATGAAGAATTTTGCAGGAAAAAGCTAGGTCTCAAGGGACATGTGAAAACAACCCACAGTGGAAAAGAAGCGAAACATGAGAACCATAAGGTGGAGACCAAGGTTATTAAGCAACAGTATGTTCCAGTAGCTAATAAAAACAAAGGTGCAAAATCTGATGTGGGCACGAGTGGTGCTAAAAATGATAAAGGAGAGGAAATCAAGGAGGGCATGACTACGCCGAAGTTATTGAACAAAGAACCGGTAAAGGTGGAGATGTCAAATAAGTTTGAGACCCTTTCAGAAAATATCAAAGACGCTGAGGACGCTTTGGCGGATAAGCAACTGGCGGGTAAGAACATGGCTCATGATTGTGCCGTGGCTAGGCAAGAATCTACGAAGGAATGCCTTCTGGAGGCGGGGTATACAATTTCGGAGATTGCTAAGGTTATTGGAAATCCAAAACAGCCGTTTCAACAACAGGATGATGTCAATTCAGGGGCGAAGAGTAGTTGCTTAGACAACACGACCAAAAACATTTCAAACGGTGAGGCTCAAGTTGGGCAAGCTGATTCAGGAATTGAATGTGCAACGAAGGAGCAGCTGCGGCGCCCTGTTTTGCCCCAACCAGATCTAGTCTCGTCCCAACCTGTGCCCTGCATCATAGCAGGGGAGGTCATCTCGCCCCAGCCAGAGTTCGGTCCATCCCAGCTTGGGCCCTGCATCAAAACAGGGGAAGCTTCTTCGCCCCAGCCAGAGTTCGGTCCATCCCAGCTTAGGCCCTGCATCAAAATAGGGGAAGCTTCTTCGCCCCAGCCAGACCACTGTCCCAAAACAGGGGACATGTTACCCCAGGCAGCGCTTGATTCTCTCGCAGAATCGTCGCGAGGAGCAGCCAGTGCTTCGACTGGAGCTGCTTCGATTGGGCAGGCTGCTCCAGGTCTTCAGCAAACAAATTTGATCATGTCGCCACAGCGAGAGGCTCCAGGGATGCAACACGTTGACAATCCAGGGAGTGAAGAGCTTGGCCACTCTGATTCTAAAACAGAGTGCATTTTGCCCAATACAGGGGACGTTGCGATAGAAACAGGGTGTGTCCTCAGTTTGTCACGATCAGTGTAGGCACCACTCAAAGCAGAAAATGTCAGGTCCTTTCCAGTGCTCGCAGCTAGTAGTTCTAGATCAAATGGAGAACATCATATTGAATCCGGTGATGTTGGAATTCAGTCGGCACAATTGGTTTCAGTTACTCATCTGGGGGGGCACCTCGGTGCTACTAGCACAGAGCTAGGGGATGTTATGCAGGGTCAGCAAGTGCAGGAACCCTCAGATGATGAGTTTCAGTCTTTGCTCAGGTTCAAGAGACAGTTTGACAAATACGCTATCAAAACTTCCCCGGATTATAATAGAGTCGGAGACAACTTGAATCAGGCTATATCTTTGCTCAAAGAAAATAGGCTACTTCGACTGCAGAAATTGAATATCAATACACTCGAAAGTACTAGTGAGGATAATGATGAAGTCAACTCAGAATCTGAGCTTGGTCCACAGGCAGCGAACAGTGATTTGGATTTAGGGGCTATGTCAGACGGAAAGATGAATAAGAGGCGCCACACCAAAGATATCAGCATTTGTCCCCGAAAACCAATAGAACTAGGAAAGAAAACAAAATGTACAAAGACTGAGTTTGCTTATTGTCTAGGTTTGTATTGGTGAATCCTATATTTTGTGAGAGTTTGTTTCGGCTTTTTAGTTAACCCTATAGGGTCAATCATGCAGCCTTCGGGCGTGAATTTTTAAATGAATAAAATGGGTCAACATCCCAATTTGATTACAAAAAAATGATACTATCTATTTGTATTTAGGTAGTTATTTATTAATTCTTTTGCTTTTAATTACCTCATTAATACATTTTCGAAGTTACTATACTTGGCTGATTTTGATAATGCAGGTTGTGGAGGCATTGGAAACATCATGTCCACAGAGTGTGAAGGACGAGGTCATGTTTGAGTTCATGACTTTCATGGTTTGTTTTTTTCTTTTCTTTTCAACTTTTACCTTGTGCTTAAAATATTATTTAGCAGCTGCAAGCTATACAAGCATGTCATAGGGGACTAATGACTATAACCAAATTTTTAGTGTAATATAAGACTGATGAATTTTGCTTCTTTGATTGCCAGCTAGCCTATAACATGTCATTCTATTCTCAAAAAATGTCAAATATGAGGTTTAATCTTCAGTCTTCATGAATGGCATTGCTTGGAATATTATATGTATGTATTGTTTTCCATATTATCATAGGTCCAAAGTTTATCCAACACCTGGCTTTATGTTTTGACAGGAAAACTGTGTTCATCCATCCAGTTCAGCTCGAACTGTAGAATGAACATGAATGCTTCCTATTCAGAGGTTGAATTTAGTCTCCTATCCACAATAAGTTGTAATTTTACTCGAAATCATGTTGTAATTTTGTCAGAAAGAATGCGAAGAGATTGTGTATTGTCGTAAAGTTGTTAGTGGGATAAATTTATGAATACGAGTAGATTCGGGCTTTACTGAGTTACTTATAAATTATAATCGATGAGGAAGTGTAGTGTCTTTTTATTGCTTCATAATTTTGTCCCTTTACTTTTGCCACCCAAGGTAGTGTTTTGAAGACTGCAAACAAGCATGGGCAATTACAGGAATGCTGAATAATGCATTCACTAGTTCACTCAGCCACTCTGTATGTTTTGATTCCCAAGATTCTAAAATTGTACTACTGATATTAGATTAGTTTCTTGATGCAGGTATACCCATCACTCTGCATGTTTGTTATCCTTGTAAAATTTTATTTTCAATCATTCATTAGGTCATTGGAGAGCTTTGATTTAGTTTCAGCATCTTTGTAAACTTTGCTTGGAACATAAATTCCTAACCGCTAATGTTTGTTCTATAGAAGAAACATTGAAATCCTTGTTTGAGAAAATGGCCAATCCACCTAACAATGACAACGATCCTTATTTAACCAAAGGAAAAAGACCAAATAATTTATAAAAAAAAAAAAGCTAAATAATGAGATGCATCTAATTAGTATAAATTACAAGTATTAATCTATATTACAATTCAGAATGGTCTTTTAATATTCATTGCTAAGTCAAATCGAAATGATTGAAGATAAAAGATGGTTAGGATTGAAAATTGAAAAATGTGAGGGTTGAGATTCATTTTCTATAATGGTATATTCAAAAATATAAAACATATACAAGGGCAAAGATAATGAAAAACTTGTAAAAAAAAAAAAATTGATGGAATGTATATGTGGCGGAGAGAGACAATATTGTGTTTTTTTTTTAATGAAAGTTTATTATAACTATGTTGTCGGATTTCGGTAAACTTAGTATCGTTGAAATGCATTTTTGAAGATCTTTATAATAAAATGAAAATCAATAATCAATACAAGCGCCAAAATTTTAAAAACATATATTTTATAGTTAAAAAACATCAAATGCATTTCACGTATTTAGTATTTTTCAGATCAATGTAAAAAAAATGAGTCAGACATCTTAATGCATATTAAAACAAAACCCTAAACTTCATGTTTTGGCAAATTCAAATATTGTGAGAGAACTCATTTTCGTTTAATTTTTTTCTCCTAACTGATTCAAATTTGACTTAGTCTAACTCTAAAATTTATAATATATATTTTTGCCTAAGATTAGATATACACTTTATTATTGATTGAGAGCAAAAAATGGAGATAATGATAAGGTGTTTAGTACAAAATATTTAACAAAAAAATATATATATATATTAAGTGCCAACGACACTGCATACTCTAATTATTAACAACACAACATTTGCTGATGCACCCACGAGCCAATCTTTCTTTTATTTCCCCTAACTAAAAGCCTAAAACCCATAGCCATCTCTACCATCTACCTCATCACTACCACCAGTCCACCAACACCTTCGTATCATGTAGAATTGGACTATAAACTGATATGGGTACTTCAAGTGAGGTTTGCTGCGTTTGCATGGGGTTGAGTTGACTCAATTTGGGATCTGTCCTGTAAATATTCTATTTTTTGGTGGAGGAAAAATAAGAAATAAAAGTAAAAGTCACTTTCATCATTATGGACATGTTTCCACATGGTGACCTTCATCTCAAGTAAGGTATCATCTCAAGTCTGATCCACACTCTTCCTTCTTGCCTTTCTACCCAATTTCAGCAACCCCCCTCCCAATGATAACTCAATCATCCCTACACCCCCAAGTCCCAACCAACTTACAAGTTCTTAGCCATAAACTACTCTACCTCCTCTCTCTCAATAAACTCATCCACTACTCTGCACCTCCTCTCCTCCTCTAATGGCAGCCATTAAAGTACTCATCTTCTCTTTCTTCTTCACTTCATTCCTCTTCTCCATCTTCTTCATCCCAACTCTCCTAACAACAAAACCCATACCCACATCCACCCAACCCATCAACTCACTCCCTATCATCACCAACCCATACCCAGTCACATTTGCCTACCTGATCTCAGCCTCCAAAGGTGATCTCCACAAGCTTAAACGCACCCTATATGCTCTGTACCACCCTGCCAATTACTACCTCCTCCACATGGACCATGAAGCACCCTCCTCTGAATATCAGGATCTAGCCCATTTTGTGTCAATTGACCCTGTTTTCACCCAAGTTGGCAATGTTTGGGTTGTGGGTAACCCCAATTTGGTCACCTATAGAGGTCCCACCATGCTTGCTACCACCCTCCATGCCATTTCAATGTTGTTGAGGATTTGCAAATGGGATTGGTTCATCAATCTTAGTGCCTCTGACTACCCCTTAGTCACTCAAGATGGTAAGGTAAGTTATTGAATTTTTGGTGTTTCTAGTTCAATTTTTCATTTTTAATGGTTTTGTTGATGTGGGGTTGTGTTTTTTATCTGATATTTTAATACCCATTTCTCAGATCTGATTCATGCCTTCTCTAGCTTGCCTAAAGATCTCAATTTCATACAACATAGTGGTAGATTGGGCTGGAAAATGTAAGTATTTAAGTAATTTTTTGAAATTTGATGTTTGTATTACTTCGTTATTCTACTAGTGAGCAGTGTACTGATTGAAGTGTAATTTGTAGGAATAAGAGAGGAAAGCCAATTGTAATAGACCCTGGGCTTCATAGTGTCAATAAATCAGAACTCTGGTGGCCTGGAAAACAAAGGACTATCCCTACTGCTTTCAAGCTTTATACAGGTTTTTGTTCTACCTACGTCGTTCTTTAATATTGGAATCCTTTCTTTATTTCAAAAATGGGTTCTTATTAAAGAAGATAAATAAGAACTGAACCGAACTTACATCGGTGAAAGGGTTCTTCATCATTTTGTTAAAAGGGCATGTTATAGGTATCACATTTGTAATGTTGGTTTGGTCAAGTCGTGATGTCGAATCTCTAGGGGCATCATCTCCAATGGGAAACACTAAACCAAAAGATAAATATGGCCTCAAAAAGTGCTTTTAGAGGAGAGGTTGTCTGATGTAATACCTTAATTCCCCAAAGTATTGGGTCTCAAGTGGTTTGTCTCCACGCTTTTGCGGTTCCAAACTAAACTTTACCAGCTTGATTTGGTCTTAATAGAGTGGCGCCCACTCACTCATGCCACTCTAACGTCAGTAAAGAGACCCTAAGAAACTGGTATTCGGGGATTTTAGGGCACAAGGTTAGAGATGATCTAAGGGCATTGAGTGCTTCTAGGGAGCCTGGGTCTGTTGCCTGGGTTTGCAGCCCGGATGGCATTTTTACACTTTTGCCCCTGTCTTTTTAACTACTCTTTAAATATAACAACAACAAATGAGGGGTAAAAGAATAATTTTGCCCCCCCCCCAGGCTGCAAAACCCAGGCTCCCTAGAATTATACAAGGGCATTGTTAAAACATATAAACATAGACCGTCATACTAGCCATACACCCGTGATGCACAAATTTGAGAGCGAGAGTATTAAGTTTTATTCCTATTGACATCACATAGAATAATACGGAAATTCTGTCTTACACAACATTCAGCTAAAAGCCACTTGGAAAACTCGACCATACCAAGAAATTGCAAAATAACTTGGCAGTAAGCATTGATGTGTGCGCTTGCTGAAACGATGTGTGAGAATAGTGGTTATTGTAATAGTTAAAAAAAAAAAAAAGGGGCTTGGCCAGCTACATTTTTCAAGAAAGAACACAAAAAAGAGAAGTAAAAATGTAAACAAACTTAACAACAGAGTTAATTTGGGGTTCTGAGATATCACTAGATAGATAAGCTGACTTACAAAGTTTTTTAGTTACTAGATTTTGTCTGGTAATAGCCAGGGTGCTTGCACTGACATAAATAATCAGTTTAGTATCCAATTTTATACTTAAAAAGTATTAAAGAATAAGTTGTTCACCACTACTTATGAGAGAACATAGTGAAGTGAGATCACATGCCAAAGCCCTCATCTCAAAATTCCAAGTCGGCAGCACGTGCTTCTCTGTTCGTGCAGAGAACCAAACAGATTACAGAAGTTGGATATTCATCCATGATTCAAAGAATCATGCAGAGAGATCTGGGTGAGCTACCTATTCAGTATGTTCAAACATTCTCTATGGATACAGAAAAGAGTTTTGAATTGCTATGTAATAATACCTTGAGGGGTACAGACATGCAGTGGAAATGCATCTATGCCTGTGGATGTCATTGTTGCGCTCAATAATTTAGTCGCACTACATCACTCATCAGTAATGTGTTTTGGGAGGGGTAGTTGTTTTGTTACGCGTCTAGTGTAATCATCGGCCTAAATATCCCGTCTTTAGAAAAATATTGAAAACCAATCTCACCAAATAAATTTGTTTTCTAGATTTTAATACACTGCTTGACGCAACTGCATTGTTGTTTGTTGAATTCAGGTTCTGCGTGGACAATACTATCAAGGTCATTTTCAGAGTACTGCATACTCGGTTGGGACAATCTCCCAAGAACTCTCCTCTTATACTACACCAATTTCATCTCCTCACCAGAGCATTACTTCCAAACACTAATCTGCAATTCCCCAGATTATGTCAACACCACGGTGAACCATGACCTTCATTTCATTACATGGGACAATCCACCGAAGCAACACCCAAGGTCACTTGGCCTAAGAGATTACAGGAAAATGGTTCTAAGCAATGCCCCATTTGCCAGAAAATTCAAGCATAGTAACCGTGTGCTTGACAAGATTGATCGTGAGCTTTTACAACGACCTCTCAGTGGAGGATTCAGTTATGGTGGGTGGTGTTCCAAGAAAAAGGGTGGATTATGTAAGATTTTGAGTGGTGAGTTGGGTGTGGTAAGACCTGGTTTGGGTTCAAGAAGATTGAAAGCATTGTTAACTAAAATGCTTTCTGCAAAGAATTTCAGGAGAAGGCAATGTAAATGAGCGTTGTATTGGAAGATTCAGCGAGATTCTTTGATAAGTCATATATATACTTAGGCATTTTTGTTAACAATGCTTCAAAATGCGATTATTTTTAGACAATGTATAATATGTTGAATAAAAAGTGTGTCGAAGATGTAACAGATTTTGTATAAAATTCCAATAGATTTAATGTACTTTTATCATTGGAGCAGTTGCTAACTTGTCAGGCACAAAAACTGCCTCTACACTGCTTCAACCCACCCACTGTAATGTTGCAAGATCTGCAGTCATGACTCTTTCTATGAGCTATGGTTGTCACAATCCGATTCACACATTCACTTCATATCGTGACTAATCAGTTCGATGTGCTAATATTGAATGAGTCTGATTGGGAAATCGAGCAATTCCTTTCGAGAATGTAATTTTAAATTTACCTGAAGGGGTCAGTCAAATTACCTGTAAACAAGTTTAACTTATTTTCTTTAGCCAAAACAAAAAAAAAAGTTTTTAACTTATTTTCAAAAAGTTCTAACAGAACATGACTGTGCCACGCATACATTAAAGAACTATCTACATCAAGGGCGCGCAACAACTATATATAGGAAAATGTCCTTACAAAAAAAGCTAACAGTCGGTGGTCACTTAGCCTGATTCAAATATTCAAAGCAATTCACCAAACCACTAGAGAGAGTACACAAAAACCAACGGTCTCTTTTCCCACTTCAAACATCTTTCTTATTAATTAAATTTCCAAAGCATAGAAACCCAAATTAAAATAATTAATTGAATAACGCTCTAAACAGCAGCCCCCAAAATCTTCTCCCACCAACTTATACACCCCAAAATTGGGTAATGTCTCACAGAATTTGATCCGAATGCGAAGGAAGTCGCCGGAAAAAGTTAGCAGGGACCGATGGCATGTCGTCTCTAAACCTCGGGTGGCGCAAATAGTAAAACCCAGCACCAAGCACAAATGCCTTGAATGGCACTACATAGAACATCAATGAAGCAAACAAGCAAAACACCACAAATATGCCAGTGGCCCGAGGATCCCTCCAGTTCAGCAATGCCTCCACACGCTCACCTTGGGCCGCCACGTCACCTAGCAACGACTGGGCCCGTCCAGCTAAAGCCCGTAATCTGTCGTACCTGACCCGAATCTGATCACCCGATCTTGTGGTGGGGAAGCTATCAAACTCCTCATCAAATTCATCTGGACCGACCGCGTCAACATAAGATAATCTAGCATCCATGTGCGACGGCAATCTGGGCCGGTTTCGAAATCTCAATGTAACAACGAAAAACACATACAAGAACACTGTAGGGAGGATCAAATGTGGGCAAAGCACAATAGACACCAAGAGAGCATGAACTAGAACAGTAGTGGATGGATGTACCCACGTGCGAATTCCATCTAACCAACGTGCGAGAGCAAGCGCACGTGACAAGCACCCAACCACACGAAACCAATTCGCTTTGGTCCTCCTCATGCTCCACACGTGCGTGTCTGTGTCCAACATTAACTGCACCACTTCTTGTCCCATGGGTGGCTCTGACCTTGCCAGTCGAGTCGTAACGATCCGCATCGCTGTGTGGCGCAGGATATCCTGCTGCGCCGGTCCCAGTGGGCGCACGTAGTGCATTCTAGGCAACATTGGGCTACTGTACGCCTGCAGCAAATTCATCCATGATGAACAAGTGAACCTAACGGCTAGTTGAATCTCCCCCATCTTTTTTGGTCCTCCTGGTTGCAACACTGTTAATGAATACCAATTCAAGTACACTCGGTTTGTATCGAGAGTAGATAATCGTATACGTATCTTCCCGATACGTATATCTTTACCTGGTTTACCATTTTCATCCTTCTTGTATCTGCCATTGTCAAATACACCAATTGTGAGTACCGTACAAGGATCATATACATCCCATGTGTGTTGCTCGTGCCAACGTGGGTTGAACCGATCGAGAATGGTCCGGGTTCGAACCCATTTTGGACCGTATTTTGCCACAACATAAGCATCGGTAGTGCCTCGAGTGCCATCTTTGGTTTTCACTGGTAGCAAATTTGTTGCCCCACGGATGCCAATTTCAAGCAAACCAATAGGTGGCTTTGAGAGCTGTTTAGCTGCAGCTTGCACATCGCTTGTCACATGAGCTGCCTCATCAAGCACGTGATATCCACCCTCCAAACAAATCCGCACGTGTATACGACCTGCATATGGTCGGGTCTCATCTCCCGCAAGATTGAACCAGCTTGACCTTGGCTCAGTCCGGTCGTCTGTGCGTCGGTCAACGCTCGGCACGTGTATCTTAGCTTGACCAACAGATTGACCAGTAGATGTGTCTTCAACGCTCATGACCAAAAACGGCTCAAACGGCTCAGCTGCAATGAAGACCAGATCTTCATTCCACGTCGGATTCGCCGAACTCGATGAACTAATCGCGCATCTAGCCGTCTTAAACAGCTGTGCGCCGAGCTGAGCCTTGACATAAAGCTCAGGCAACCGAGCCTTTGCCTCGGGAGAAGCCACCACTGAAGCAAGCTGCAAATCCTGGGTTTGGATAACCGTTAGTCTCAAATACCACAGCTTCGGAGAGAGATAAACCTTGGCTCGTGTCTGCGGGATCAACCCGCCGGAATCTGACTGCCAGGCCTCCTGAAACGCCTCGTCAGTCTGAGTTCCGATCCACACTGCAAGCATGACGTCAGATACCGGCGAGTTTTCAGGCGAACCTTCTAGAGTGTACCACTGTGGCGCCAGAGGACTATCAGGTGGAACTCGTTTCGGTACTTCTTGCAGATCAAAGGACACATTACCCAAGCACGTATCAGTTTTCGTTGTAGCATTAGTCTCTGCATTCGTTTCCGTCTTCTCCATCCACACAGATACCTCTAAAGCAGTCGAATTCAATCCCTCTTTATCAAATGCAAACACCTGATCCCAATCCTTCTCTGCAACCCTTTTCGTTCCAATACTATGTGTTCCAATCACTAATTTTGAATAAATCAGTGATCCTGTGTCAAGATTTCCACGTTTGGCTTTCAGAACTCGAACATATAGAAAAGGCATCCGTTCCACAAGATCATAACTACTTCTACTCCGATCGCCACCGAGCGACCTAACATCCAAATCATTTACACCGGAATCAATAGATTTTCCAGTGGTGATTGCCTTCTCTTTCTGCTCCTTCTCCGGCTTACTCTCTTCCGCTATTGGAGGATTCTTCACATCGGCCGGTGGCGCAGGTACCGCTCCCTCCTCTGCTTTTGCAGCCTCCGCTTCGGGTTTATCTTCTTTCTTCTTCTCCTCAGCAGCAGGCTTTTTCTCCTCCTCTCCTTTCTTCTCCTCTTCCGCAGCTGCTGGTGGTTTCTCCTCCGTCGCTGCCGCGGCTTCACTCTTCTCCTCCGCAGCGGCATCGGTAGCAGGAGGATCTTCATCAACATAACAGACCTTCAACCCTAACTCCCCTTTAATCTGAGAAAAAACACTCCTCTTCTCCAACGGGTAATAAACTAGGGTTTCAGATCCGGATTTCACAAAACTAGAACCAGTGAGCTTCACTTTACCTAAGAAAATACTTCTCTTACCAATCTTCTTATCATTGTAGATGTTAATCTCCAATGTCTCCGACGCCATCGCCTCTGGATCGTTAACCAAGAACTCCATTTTTTCATTCCATTGTGGATTCAGATCTCTCGCTTTGGTCTTTGTCCTCCTCCTTTGCCCGTCGAAGTCTACAAGAACGTACGGGCTCGACGTCCCCTGACCGTCCTTCGGCATCAGGTTACGAGCATTACAGACCTCTACTACGAGCTTTCGCCCGCAATTCTCCGCCATCCAATTCCTACCACAGAATCAACAAATTCAGGCAAGAATTTGAACTCTCCGGCGAGTTTGAAAGAAAGAAAGGAATGTGTTTGGTGAGTGAGCTTTTTACAAAAGAAAATGTGTGTTGAGAGGAAATGAGAAGAGGGACCAGTGGGGTTTATAAAGGGCTGAGAGAGGATATTGTGCCACGTCAGCAAGAAAGTACACGTAGGACATGATTCAGCCACTTGTATTGCATTGAGATGCGCTGTTTGTTTGATCAGCGTGTCTGATGCTGTGTTCTGATTGCTCTGTTGGAAATTTTGTGCAAAATGAGACATTTGGTTGGTAATTAATTACGGTTGTTGTGAACTAAACGTTCCGTTGTTCATGTGAAACGGAAGGGGGCATTTATTGTACAAAGCACAAAATCTGTGACCAAACATGCAGTGATGGTGGTGCGTAGGAGAGGACATTTTTGTCATTTGCTTTTAGGTGATAGTACCGTTGGTTTTGGACAAAATTTAAATTAGTTTTTATTTTCTGTGTGCGAGGAAATAAATTACAAATTGGTGTAGTTTGTGTGCAGTTTAGTACAGTGTAATGTCTGTGTCCAATATTTATATGGTTGTATTTTAGTTGTCAATAATGATCTGATTGTTAGGGTTCTATTCTTAACATCTATTCTAGTGCTAGTTCATGATCTACTATTTGTCGAAAGTGCCATTAACAATGGGAGAGTCTAAGCGGCACTTTAACATGCAACTTCGTTAGCACAAGTCTATAAGGATGTGTTTGGTTGGATGGAATTGTATTTCATAAAAATTTACGAAAATACTCTTACATTTAAGATTAAATTGAGGTAGGATTCATCATTCTCCTATAAAGCATGTGATTTTCATGTTCATGAATTTTTATTTCCCAAAAAATTGTATAGAGATGAATTTTAATTTTAGTTAATGTTAGGGTTCCAATCTTATTAGATTGAAATTTCACTAATAAATTATTAAAATTTAAATAAATAAAAAATGTATACAGAGAAAATTTGTTTTTTCTCAATGAAAGTTTCGGTCTTTCCACCAAATAGATAAAAGCTGGACAGTTTCCAGGCAATTTGTAGGAATCTCTAGAGATTTGGTTGTTGATAATATTATTATTAATATAGCTAGGGATAGGCTTTATTATGACCTGGCCACGTAAATGGTGGCAAATGACCACTCGCCTTTCTCTGCGCATATGAACGTTACCTTGTTCTTATGCTCCCTGATTTAAGTTGGTGGACTAGTTTTAAAGTGTTAAGATAATTTTGATAAATATATGATCTGGAGAATCATATTTTTTTTAAAATAATGGTATACATGTATTGATCAGATCCATTTATATTACTAATCTTATTCCACTGGGATTTAGTGATTCGTGGGGAGAATCAAAATTTTTGTACATCAAAGGAGAATCAAAATGCTTGTACTTTTTTTCTGATAAACATTTGCTAATTGACAAAAGAAAATTGATCACATTGGTATTTTTTTGTCTCTAGTCTTATTAAAATTTCATTACATTATTCTTTGATGGATTTGTAAAGCCCTCCTCCACATATTTATTGGTAACATTGGTTTGTCTTTTGTTTTATGAAAAATGACTTTTAAGGTCTACTTACCATTTTGATATCGTAGTTGATGTAATGCCTAATACTTTTATGATCGATAAATATTATTTTATTAACTCATAAAGTTATAGGACATATTTAACATTCATAAACAAATTAAAAAACCTAATTTTAAACTTTTATGACCAACAAAGACTCTTTTATGAATGATTCTATTTTTTTTTTTTTAACCCTTAACCCCTTCCACCCCATGCCGCTTGTAGGTATTGATATTAGTTAAACTAATTATGAACAATAAATTATAAATTTTTATAAATTTTCATTGAATGACAAGTTAATCAAATTATTATGATAAAGTTTGGTAAACTTTTCATAATGTAGTTAATGATGATTAGAAATTTGGTTTTGATTAATTAATAAAACCAATTTGATTAACTTGTTATAAATTTTTACATTCCAGTGGAACTATAACATAGTTATTGTATGTGTAATAATAACAAGTGATTCACTAATTATTTTTTCTCCATGAATGATAACAGGTAACTCGCTAATCGCTTTTTCTCCATGATGATAAAAATATAGTTATTATTACACATAGTTATAATAATAATAATAATAATAACTATAACATTGTCATTATATGTGTAATAATAACAAGTGAGTCACTAATCGCTTTTTTTCCATGAATGATAACACAGAGTATCTAAAAAAATAAAAATAAAAAATCATTAATAAAATAGTATTTATTGATTATAAAAGTATAAAATTAGGTTTTCTAATTTTTTTATAAAGGATAAATATGTCATATAACTCTATGAGTTAACCTAGGTTAATGAAATAATCTTTGTTGGTCATAAAAGTATAAAAGTAGGTACAAATTAGCCATTACATCAACTATGGTATCTAAATTGTCTATTTTGTGAAAAAATATGCCTTAAAAGTCATTTTCCGTTTATTTTATGTTGGTTAAGTTGTTTTTGTTTCTCAATAAATTAGTAATAATACAATAGCGTTAACTTGTTACTAGGGTGTGGACGCACTTTACGTGCACAATATTTAATACTTTTTTATTTTATTTTATAACTTTGATAATAAGTAAAATCAAAATTTTAGGAGACTTGACTAAAGATTTCTAAACAAAATAATCATAAAAATATTGTAATAAAATATTACACTTTCACTGTTGTAAATTGCCTATTTATATTTTATAGATACTTTGGGACTTCAAATAAATTATGTTAGGAGTTTAAGTATAATTAATCAATGTTTGAGAGTATGTTGTTTTTTATTGTAAAAAATATAGAATGTAGAGGGCAAAATGAAACCTCTAAAAGTTCAACATAAAGGCCTTGTTATAATTTACAAATAATTATGAGCTTCAAATAAATTATGTTAAGAGTTTAGGTATAATTAATCAATGTTTAGGAATTGTTGGTTTTGATTGTAAAAAGTATAGAATGTGGAGGGCAAATGGTAGTAAAAGTTAGATATAAAAGCCTATTAGTTTACATGTAATTGGGGACTTAAAACAAATTATATTAGGACTTAGTTATAATTAAGTAATATTTGGAAGGGACTTATTTTAAATGTAAATAGAATTAAGAGGCGCGTGCAATTTCAAGAAAAAATTGTGCATGACAAATTTACAAAGCACTGTTCCTCAAGCCCATTATCGTTACAAAGTTAGAAGATGTATTTTGTATTCATTAAGCAACAATCATACAAGAGTGTGTATGACACGTACCAAATCTCTATAATCTCATAATCTGTTTTAGGGTTGGAGAATGAACTTAACAAATGTAGGATTTTTGCAGAGATTAAGAGCGTTCACTAACAACACTATATGGCTAGGAATAATTTCATGATTGACAATATTGATGCATCCAAATTCGTCCTCGAGATCTGACCCGTATAAAAAGGTTAGATTGCCAAAGACTACATGTTTGGTGGCCGAAGGCACTCCGATGCTTAAGTCAGTTAACTGTAAGAGAAAGTGACATTGGACAGAGTATAGTTGTGATGTGTTTTTGTACCTCATGCATCTCCACCCTCCTTTACCTTATATAGTAAGAGTAATTAACTCTGTGTGTGACTTAAGCATGCATGGCGGAATGAAGGGGGACGTTTCTCACAATGGTCTCCTCCTTCATTGAGATGCGTCATTGGAGAGAGATTCCCGCCATGACTTGTCTCCTTCATAACGTCTCTATCCTCTAAGGGGGTGATTCATTGGGTCTGAGATTTGGACATTTAGCTTTGGTCGCGGTCCGTCACTAAATGTCTCTTTGGGCTTTAGTGATTGTACCCATTATCCATATTTGGTTTGAAACGTATGTTACTTGTGATGAATGATATGTGCCATGTGTACGACCGTGATCGAAAGGCTATTTGATGTATCATCAGCTACTCCACCTAGTTAGTAGGCTCGCTTGCGTAGCCACTAACTGTTTAGCGGTTGGCTCTCTAGGTTCATCATTACTTCTCTGCATGACATTAAATGTCGTTAACAACTGTCGACTCAATAGCCACGATTTGGTTTCTATTCCACTACGCCATCAGTCAGCTCATTTTGGCGTGATTTTAGGGTTTCGTGCAGCCATCATTTCTGCACGATTTTCCATTGGTTGTTTTTTCGTTGCCCAACCCTATAAGAGGGCGTTGGAGAGTTGTGTTATTTTTTTACGCTATCTCCAATTCAGAGCTTGTTTGTTATTCTTATTCTTGCTTTCTAAGTTTTCAAACTCTTTGCCATGGCTTTCAAGAGATCTTTGAGTGACGATCGTTTGGCTCACTATGTGGTCTTCATTGACTCTATGCAGGCAACCCAAGCCACCTTTGATGACCTCCATTACGTATTTTATTTTGTCCTACTTGGATCTCGTGTTGCCAAGAAATGGTTATAGCCATATCCAGCCAAAGGTTGGTTACATAGCTCTGTACCCTGGAATGTTCATAGCTGGTCTCTGTATTCCAGTTCCGGAGATCATCTGGGCATATTTGGATCTGATCGGTATTTCTATTGCCGAATTGGGTCCCAGCGGTTGGAGGGTTTTGGTTGGGATTTCGGTGAAGGGTCTGCGAGTTGGGATTCACCTGAACGAGAATGTGCTGCATTCTATGGTGATGTTGAAGTTCAACAAGAACGGTGTCTGCTATCTGTTTTCACTTGCTAGCTGGGCGCATCGAATGATGACTTTCGATTCTGGCAGAGGACCCGGTTCTATGCTTATATGGAATTTGGGTTTTTCAACCTTGATCACAAACCTGTTTTGAGGTCGTTCGGGACTCACAGGAATTTGAACAACTTGCAACTATCTTCGGAGGATATGGAGACAAAACGTCGATTTCTTTCCCTTATTTGGTCGGCTCTCCAATAAATGCTCCAGTGGAATACCATTGAATAGAGTGGCCTTTACGGCCTTAATGCTCAGGTGCGATCGTTGGTTATTTATGAACGTGATTATGGTGTCACTGTTGCTCAAACTGCTCCTCTTGTTCGTGATGCTAGCATTGGTGGTCAGGGTGCAGAGCTGACTATGAGGATAAAGAGTCCTTCTGCTATAGTTGGTGATGTTGACCTTTCCACGGAGAAGAGGGTTCTTGTTAGCGTTGGTGATGCTAGTCTGACCACGGAGAAGAGGACTTTTGCTAGCATTGGTGATACTAGTTTGTCCACGGAGAAGCAGACTCCTGTTAGCATTGGTGGTGTTGGTCCTACCACGAAGAATAAGAGGGCTCTGAGGCCCCTTAGTCCTTCCAAAAAAAAGGTCGTGGTTGATTTGGTTGATTTTGCTTGGCCTTCAAAGCGGAAGAGGTCTGTTGGGTCAGGTTTTGCTGTTAGGGGTGTTCTGACTGCCCTTCATCTTGTTATTTCTGGGAAGAGTTGTGAGGACAACTTTGATCTTGCTGCTCGGGAAAAGGAAGAACCGAAGCAGGATGTGGCAAGGAATCAGGTTGAAGTTTCTCGCCCTCGTGCTCCGCTGAGTGAGCATGATAAGGACCTCATTGCTACTGCTGGTGTACCTCAGTAAAGTTTCGGATGAAGAGGCTCGTGTCATTTCAAATAAGATGACAGAGCTTGCGCTGAAGCTGTCTCTGGATCCAAATGTGGAGTTGTCTTTGGACGACTTCAAGTATGATCCTACTTTCGATGAGGTTGTTGTTGATCGGGGTCAGAGCTCCAAGTCCCCTCCTCTTCCTATTGTTGTTCCAAGTCTGAAGGAGTTGTCTGATTCTCCTCATTTCCATCGGAAGTTTCTTATGTCGTTCCGAACAAAAAAAGGGAAAACGGTGTGTCCGTCATCAATGGTGTTCTAGTTGTTAAACGGGTGACCAAGGGTGGAGCCTCGGTCATCCCAGACCCCTCTGTGCTCCACCCACAAGACAGCTGGAGGGAGCCTGTTCCTGGGGCTATCCGTATCAATACGGATGGTGAATTCAATTGGTATTCAGAGGTTGATGTGCGGGAGAGTGCACATAATCGCATCAACTCATGGCATAAATGGTTGATGGATAGAGTCTCGATTCCTGTTCGTGTTGCTGGAGAAAACATTGACAAAGGTGTGAAGCAAATAATGGAGGTAACGAGTTCACCCTTTTTTTTTTACTTTCTTTTTTGCTCTGAACAGGAGATGTCCCATCTCACTTATGCTAGCACATACACACAAAGTCTCCATTCACCACACACCACAGTTTTGTCACCATCTTTATATTCTTCGCGATTCATCAAAACCCTCGCTCACAACCAGATTGCAGCCTCACCACAGAGCCACCATCGCATACCCTTTTTATCTCAAAACCTCACACCGGCAGCCTCTGATCGTCGCCAGTGTGCAACCTTTCTTCCACTCACAGAGAATAGTAGCATATCGAAGCAGAAGAAGTGGGAAAGAAGAAGAGATTTAATTATCTCGTCTTTCACTATCCGCACCTAAGTTTCTCCCTCCACCACCACACGCAGGCGACGACGTTTATTCTTACACTCTCTCTTATTTTTTTAGTTTGATTGTTAATTATGGACTATTATTTGAACATGATTAATATGTCTAACTAAACTCCCTTTTAGCTAGGGGTGGATTAGAAATCTCGAACATGTGCTTTATGAATTAATTGAATTCAATCTTTCCTTGCTGATTAGTGATTGTGTTTTGCTTAATTATTTTATAGAGAATTTTTCTTTGTATGTTTGTTAAGGTGGCCAACTTAGTAAGCATGCAAGGATTTGATGCTAGAGTATAGGAGAGTTTCACTTAATCGTTATAATCATTTACTCAAAAGTAGTAAATACCAAGGAATGTTGGTAAGGTTAAATAAAAACCTAGGTTTAGAACAAGATGTTGATCATACTTGTAATGGCTTAGTCAATGTTCATATTTTCCATAGAACTTAATGATCTTTGATTGTTATCTAACTTACGATTCCTGATTAGATAGCATGAAAATAATAACTTGGAAGCGATGCTTAGTTTAATTCAATGAATTTGGGAAAATAATAAAATTAATGCAGTGCGGTCACAGTTAATATTGAGCATTCTCTTTCACGAGTTAGTATAAGAATTATTGAAGATTGATTCATGAGCATATGTTTGGTGTGTTCAGATAAAACCCTTAGTTAATTTCTCATCATTTACTTCCCTCGCTTTTTTATTAGTTTTATAGGAATCTTCTTAGTTATTTCCTTAGTTACAATTAGTAAAATCAAATCCCCCAAAATTTCTTATTTAGTTTGTTAGTTGTCTTTTAATTACCCTTAGCGTTAGTTAGTGAGTCTTCTAATCCCCGGTCTAGGATGATCCCTACTTAGTCTTTACAATGATTACAAAACAAGGTATATAGTTGTGCTAGTAAAATAGTGCATCATGAGACCGCTAAGAAGCGAGTAGAGCAACTTATTGTAGAGCTTGCTTCTATTAAGGAACATCTTGTTGTGGAGAGAAACATTAAGGAACAAGCATCTAAAAGCTCACTGGAGTTGAAAAAGAGCTTGTTCGGACCAAGCAGGAACTGTCTGTACTTGCATAGCAGACTAAGTCTAATGCAGATGAAGTAGAGTTCGGTAAAGTTGTTGCTGGCAAATTTGAGCTTCTCAAGTATATGGAAGTGGAGAGGGTTGGGACTTGTCCAAGTATCGTGCAATAGCGGACAACATTTTTGAAGATGTTTCCACTCCTTACGAGAACGATGAAGATCCTGATCCTCCTCCCCTGAGTGATCATGTTGACGAAGTCAAAACTTCTTTTCCTCTGGTTGATCCTACAATCGAAGACAAAGCTTTGTCTTCTCCAGCTGGTCCTATTAATGATGATAAAACGTCTTATCCTCTTGTAAAATTCTATTAATCACGAGTTTATATTTTTGGTAAAATTTTATATTTTATATTATTAAGATTTTATATTTTTGGCATGATTATTAAGATTTTATATTTTTGGTAAAATTCTAATAATCACGAGTTTTAGCTATAAAGCCCGGCTTGTGGGCTGACTTTAGAGATACTTTCGATTTGAATAATTTTAATTGAACATTAGAGTTGTTTCTCTGTGTTTTTTTGGGCGAATCTCTTGTGTTATTTCCCTGTGAATTATCTGTTGAACTAGCTTGCAGAATAATTGTTATTCTGCCCGGCGTCAGATACACTTCGTGGTCTGACTTGGTGGTCGGACAAGAAGATTTTAGATGTGTAATCTGACTTGATTGTCCTGAATAGCTTAATACACTTATTTGTCTGACTTGGTGATCGAACAAGAAGTTTCTATGTCTAGTCTGACTT
This sequence comes from Berberis vulgaris, assembly GCA_963556465.1. NCBI lineage: Eukaryota > Viridiplantae > Streptophyta > Magnoliopsida > Ranunculales > Berberidaceae > Berberis > Berberis vulgaris. The sequence goes on from OY747133.1 coordinate 71,222,057, forward strand.
CGTTGTCCTGACTAGCTCAGTACACTATGTTGTCTGACTTGGTGGTCGGACAAAAAGATTTTTTTTTTTAAATATCTAGTCTAACTTAGTTGTCCTGACTAGTTCAATATACTTCGTTGTCCGACTTGGTGATCAATTAAGAAGATTTCTGAGTAGTTATCTGACTTAGTTGTCTTGACTAGCTTAATATACTTCTTTGTCTGATTTGGTGATCGGACAAGATTTCTATGTCCAGTCTGACTTTGTTGTCCTGACTAACTCAGTACACCTTGTTGTCTGACTTGGTGGTCGGACGAGAAGATATTTTATTTAGATATCTAGTCTGACTTTGTATTCCTGACTAGTTCAATACACGTTGTTGTCCAACTTAGTGATCAAATAAGAAGATTTCTGAATAGTTGTCTAGCTTAGTTGTCTTGACTAGCTTAATACACTTATTTGTCCGACTTGGTGATCGGACAAGAATATTTCTTTGTCTAGTCTGACTTGGTTGTCTAGACTAGCTCAGTACACTTCGTTATTTGACTTGGTGGTCAAATGAGAAGATTTTTTATTTAGATATCTAGTCTTACTTAGTTGTCCGGACTAGTTCAATAGACTTCGTTGTCCGACTTGGTGATCGGACAAGAAGATTTTTGAGTAGTTGTCTTGACTAGCTTAATACACTTCTTCATCACCACATAATGACATTCTCTGGCAGAAGACTGATCTCTCTTGGTAGTTCATGTCTCTCCGTTGATAGGGTACTTGAGGCAATGGTGTCGTGTGAAGACCACTACCCCCATCTGGTAGAGCCAAGGTCTTCCCAAGATTATATTGTATGTGGAGGGGGTGTCCACCATGATGAACTCCTCATAAGGAGCTTTACTAGTTCCCTTGCTCCTACGAGTAGCCTGATATTCCCGATTGAGTATCGTCAGGCGCCGCTGAAACAAACCATCACCTGGTTGTCCGACTTCATCTCCTCGTCACTCAGCCGCATCCTGCGAAATACTTCTAGGAACATGATATTGTTGAGCTCCACGTGTCCACTAGTGACCTTTTAATGCCCCATTTCAATATTGCAATCGTGATAACCAGGGCTTTGTTGTGCAAAGAGTAGACCCCTTGCATGTTCTGCTCGGTGAACGTCATGTCTGGGGTTGGGTGTTCTCCCTGGGTATGTTGGACTGGGCGGTCTACGCTGTGGGGACATGTTCGCAACTCTCAAATTGCTCGCTTCCTCGATCGGTTGGATTTTTCTGGTCCGTTGTGCGCACCGTGCAGATGATGTTTGCAATCTTTTTTCAGCCTCTAAAGTCGTTTCTTCTTTCTCTTAGGGCCGTTTCTCGTCAGAATTTACAAATTATCTGAGACTTCCCCTTTGAACCCAATACTCTCTCTTGTTCTTGAGACTTTGGCAATCCTGGGTTATGTAGTCGCGGTCCTTGTAATAGGCGCAAAACTTACTTCTATCACGCATTGAAGGATCGCTTTTGATCTTGGGAGGCCATTTGATGTCCTCCCAATTTTTCATGATGGGGAGGATTTTGGCTAAGCTAGAGTTAAGGGGAGCGAACTCAGTGAACCTTGCGCTGACGTAGTTGGTGGCCCTGTTGTGTTTGGCCTTGTTGGACACGATCTCGTCTTCGCTTTTCCTCCTATTTGATATGTCTTCCTCTTTGCGCCTTTTTCCTCTCCGGTGACTTGGGTCCTGGGGGCTTGCTTGGCCTCGATTTCCTCATTTATTGGTGGTCAGCATCTCTTCCAGAGTGATATACTTCTGCGCACTTTTCAGCAAGTCCGCCATATCCCTCGGGGGTTCCAGGGGAAGTTGTAAAACTGACCTCCTCGGAGGTCATAAATGAAGGCGGTGACCGACATGTTGTCGCTGTAATCGCCATCGTTGAAATGAGTGACGTACTCTGTGAGGGTCTCACTTGCTTCTGCTTGAGACTTAGCAGGTAGTGAGGCATTTTTTTTATTCGCTTGCATGATATGAATCTGGTGATAAATGCCTTTGCCAAGACCTGAAATGAATCGATGGATTTTGGCTAGAGACTGTGGAACTAGGTCAACGCAACATTTTTCAGGCTAGTGGAAAAAGTTCGACACATGATGGCCTTTGAACTTTTTTTGAGTGCCATCACATGGTGGTAATTGCGCAAATGGTCTGATGGATCCGATGTTCCGTCATAGAACTCGAGTTTTGGCGGGACAAACTTCTTCAAAAGTGGGGCGTTCATGATCTCCTCCAAGAATGGAGGGACGGTTAGGTCGTACAAGATGTCTGGATTAGTTGCCCCCAGTTAGAGCAGGTTCTTGATTGTCGTACGATTTGTTTTTAGGGAGTGGTCCTTGTGATCTCCTTCATCCCTTAAGCTTTCATGTCGGTCGACTCGTTGATCCTCCCTGAGGAGGTTTTCACTTTCCTATACGCCATCTCGGGCGTCCTCCTTGGTGTGGGATCTCCATGAAACTCTGCCACTTTCGTGTGGATGTTGTCGATCTTGAATGAGTCTCTCTACCACCCGTGCTAGATGATCCATATGAAGCAAGATCTAGTCTATGTGGGGTTAGTTGCGGCTGCCTCAACGGCTAGGTCATGTGAATGCTCTGCCCTCAGTTGGATTGGTTTGACCCTACAGGGGGGGGGTCTTTTTTGGCCGGAGGGTTGTCTGGTTCAACATTGTTGAATGCTTGATATCTGATGTTGATGACTATTTCTTGATGCTTTGCTTAGCAAGAAAGAATTTTGTATGTTCGTTTCAGGGAAAACTTATCGTCATTTCCCACGGACGGTGCCAAACTGATGTGTTCAGATCTAGGGGTGGGCATCCCATCCCGCGATCCCGATCCCGTCCCGTCCCGTCCCGATTTTTCCGGGTCTTAATGGGATTGAATAATTTCATCCCGATCCCGTCCCGTCCCGATCTAGAATGGGATGGGATGAAGATTTTCAATCCCGCCAATCCTGTCCCGTCCCGAACTAATTTTTTAATATTAATTATTAATCTTTTTATTTACTTATTTATTTATTTATTAAGAAATTTCCTAAGTTATATAAAAACTAAATTACTTCTTGTGATGGTAAAGAAGTTGAAAATAATTATCAAATGGAATTATTAATGTACACATTCTTTGCTTGCTTAAATCTGAATTCTTGGCACTTTTTAAATAGCAGGTCTTGACGAAACTTCTTGATCATTGTAAGATTTGTCCCTCCTTTGTCATGTTTATCCTGTTTCAAACCAATGAAATATTTTGTTTTCATTAACTAAAAGGTCTAGGAAGACGGTATCTGAATTTTATGTCGTTGTCCATGAAGCATAGACAACAAAAAAAATGGCATCTGAAATCTTCTTGGCACCATTTTCATGAACCAAGCAGGTCCTATTGATTCAAATTATCAAATGAATAAGGCCCAATTGCTCATTGAACAGATAATCTAGTCTCAAATCACAAAAAGATCATTAACATGATACACAGTATGTTTTGAAATTTCCTTCATACACCTTTTTTTAAAGGATATGTGTATCTTGTGTTATCTGAAAAACTTTTTGTTCAAAGTTGAAGGATGCTCTAACTTCCCGTCCCGTCCCAGCAGTCCAGCAGTTTCAGGCTTCTATTTGATATGTCCAGATTAGCACGCTGATCCCGTCCCGTCTCGTCCCGTCCCGAACCCGTTTGGGATGGGACGAGGTCGGGATGGAGTTTTTCCCATCCCGTCCCGTCCCGATCCCGTATGAATGGGATGGGATAGGGATGAGTATATCTCGTCCCATCCCGTCCCGTGCCCACCCCTATTCAGATCTATCCTCGTTGATCCCAATGATATCAAACATGCAAAAATGAGCAGTAAAGATTGTATGTAAATTGCAGTTTATATGTGTACATTTATTCCTCTTTTTACCGTTTCTTATAGTGAATGTTCCCTTCCTTATTGCCTCTACGATCGATGGCATGATGAACGAAGTAGATCTCGCATAAGATCTTACCTGTGTATGACTGAGTCTTTTCGACATTTGGCTCTATTTAGGACCCAATGCTTGATTGGGCTAAAAGATGATTTTTGTGAGTGGATCTCGGGCTTGTGACAACTCTGAGATTCGTTGTTTGGGCCTTATTGTCCTGGGCCAAGCCCTAAGCCCCGTGCCTCTTGGGCTAACATGTCTTGGGTCTGGGCACCTGATTTACAGACTAAACAACAGTTTGCGCATGGGTCCGCTAGGGACTGCGTTGAAGCCTTTACGTGTTAGCCCCTGAAGATAAAGCCATGAAGGTGATGCGTCCAAATCCGGTCTTCTAGAAATTTGACCTGCAAAACAAGGTTAAATTGCCAAAAACCACCTTTTTGGTGGTTGAATGCACTTCGATGCTCAAGTCAGTTAATCTGTGGGAGAAGACTAAATTTGGACAGAGTATAGTTCAGTTAAATTTGCATATCTTTTATTGAATGTTTCCTTTACCTTATATATTGTTCGTCATTAGTTCTTTGCGTGACTTAAGCATGTAAGGCGTGATGAGGGGAGACGTTCTTTGCAACGGTCTCCTCCTTAATTGAGGTACGTTATTTGCAACGGTCTTGTGGCAGACCTTCTGTAGAGTCTGTCGTTAATTAGTGTGTATCGTGCTGCTCTATTTCATAGTTTACGGGCCTCCATCTTATCTGTTGGAAGTGTTCTTCTTTGTATGTACGTCAGGATTGGAGTCATCTAGTTGCTCTCCTAATCCGTTGTACATGTTTCTGGCACTTGGTTTTTCAGTATTGAGCTCTCCTGTATTGTGACGAGTGGATTATCAGTTTCTTCAGCTCGTGATGGCTCTTTGGTCAGTCTGTTAGCTTTGTCGTTTTCTGCTCTGGCGCATCGTTAAACGGTTATTGCTTTGAAGCTTTCAATCAACTTGCTTGTCTTTTGATGATAGGCTTTCATCCGTGCATCTTTGACTTGGATTTCGGCGTTCAATTGATTAACCACCAATTTAGAGTCAGTGAAAATGCTAATTTCTTTCACTTTGAGGTGTTTGGCCAATTGTAATCCGGCTATCACTGCTTCATACTCGGCTTCGTTGTTTGAGGCTTTGAAATTGAAATTTATTGCCTTTTCCAACGTCACGCCTTTTGCGTTGTACATAATTATTCCAGTTCCACTCCCCTTCTCGTTAGATGCTCCGTCGCAGCGTATGATCCACTCGTGAGAAGTTGATTCGGTGTTTTCTTCCCCTTGATTATTGTTCGATCGGTGCTCGTTGACGCCTGTGAACTCGACAATGAAATATGCTAATGCTTGAGCTTTTATTGCAGTTTTAGGAGCATAACTGATGTCAAACTGACCAAGCTCCATTGCCCATTTTACCATTCTTTCGAAAAGTTTTGGTTTGTGCAGTACAGACCGAAGTGGTTGTAACCCGAGTATGCATCCATGAAGCTTAAAAGCTCGTGTCCAAAATGGCGTCCACTATCTGATCTATTCATGGGAGTGGGGAATTATCTTTCGGGCGTACCTTATTTAGATCTATGTAGTCTACGCGCATCCTCCATTTACCATTCTTTTTCTTGACCAAAACTGTATTGGCCAGCCAATCCGGGTAGTGGGATTCCTTGATCATCTCTGCATTCATTAAGGATGCATCTCCTCATTGATTGCTTGGTTACGCTTTGGGGCAACTGACCTTCTTTTTTGTCGGATTGACTTCTTATCCAGGTTGACTTGCAACCTGTGAGTGATGACAAAGGGATCATGCCTACCATGTCCTTTATTGTCCAGGCGAAGACGTCCTGGTTGTCTTTCAATAATTGGATCAGTTGCTTAGTTAGTTCTGGGTGGAGTTTTGTGCCAATCTGGATTGTTTTCTTTCCTCTTCACTGTCCAAATGGACTGGTGTTGTTTCTTCTTCTGGTTGTCCAATGTTTGGTCGGTCTCTCGGACAGATCAGAGGTGTATTGTCCTCTGGTAGGCCGTGATTCATTTGCAATTGACTGAGTTGTTGTAATGGTTCCTCTGGTTGTGACTGTGATTGCTATCTGTTCGGGTCCTACATTGCTGCGTAATGGCATTCACGTGCAGCTGGCTGATCTTCTTTGATGACCCCGACGTCATCAATAGTGTGATACTTTCGACATTGATGCATGGCAGAAGACATTGGTTACACGACATGGGTGCATCGACAACAAGGAAATCCGTTAATAGGACTCGTCATTTACCTGGCTATTCCGCCTCGACCGGTAAGAGGATTAGTTCGAGTGGGCGAAATTGTTCTCCATTGAAACCTACAATTGGTTGGTCGTTCGACATAAGCATCTCTTCACTGAATTGCATCTTGCGGAAGGCTGTCAAGTACAGAAGGTTGGCCGAGCTACCTATGTCGACTAGTACTCTTTTGATTTCCCATTTGGCTATCAAAATTGAGATCACGAGGGCATCATTGTGCGGGAAATGAACTCCATGTGCAATTTTTCGGAAAAGGTCAGAGTTTGTTGATGTGTTCTGGCACGCTGAACAGAAGGTTCCGGGTATCGGATCCTCGTCCGTAAATCCTAGATTGATCACTTCCGCAATCGGTTAGACCGTTATTCTCTCCAGCTACGCCGTGTAGAACATATATCAGTTCTATGGATTGTTCATTCGTCTCCGTAGTAGTGTCCGCTTTCTCTTTCCCTTTGGATTGTTTGTCCTTCAATCCAATGAATTCATCGAGTTGTCGTCTCTGAATCCAGTATTTGATTTCATCTTTCAAGTTGTAGCAGTTTTCTGTGTCATGTCCGTGGTCCTTGTGGAAATAACAATACTTGTTCTTATCTCGTCTGGCTGGATCTCCTTTTAGCTTGAGTGGCCATATATGTCCTCCCACTTGGCCATGAACTTCAGGACATTTACTCGACTTGTTTTTAAAGCCATAAATGGTTTGTAAGTCGTGTTGACTGCATACGTTGACCGTTCATGTATGGCTCTTCCGTATTGTAGCTTTTCGGGTTCTTGCTTATTGAATTCGGATCTGCCATTAGTCCGATGTCTTTTCGACTGGCCATTTTTTTCCGTGGCCTATCATATCTTCGTCTCTCCTTCCTTCTTTCCCTAGTTGCCGGGAATGATATTTTTTCAAACTCATTTTTTTTCTTGGCAACTAACATCTCCTCGAGGGTGATGTATTTTTGAGCAATTTTCAATAAGGTCGTTATGTTCCTTGGAGGACCTAGGTCCAGAAAATTGTAAAACGACCCTCTTTTTAATTCGAAGATGAATGTGGCTACGGTTGTGTTGTCACTACATCCATCAATTATGGTTAACTCGTCAGTAAAACGAGTAACATACTTCTTGATAGTTTCTTTGGGTTTTTGCTTGATGTGGAGTAAGTAGTGTGGGCCCTTTCTAATCTGCTAACTGCCAATAAACCTTGTGATGAAGGTCGTGACTAATGTTTGGAAGGAGTTTATCGACCTGGGTGGAAGACCGTTGAACCAACTCATCACTGTGGAAGTGAGGTTGGTTGGAAAGGTTCGACACAGAATGGACTTTGTGTTTTCTTTCAGTTCCATCATGTGGTGGAAATGTCGTAGATGGTCTGTTGGATTAGTAGTGCCATCATAAGTTTCAAACTTTACGGGAGTGAACTTTTTTGGCAGATGGGTTTTTATGAATGTGTTGGAGAATGACGGTCTGGCCAACTTGTAAAGCATTTTGGGATTTGTAACTCTGATCTTGAATGGAACTTGTGGAAGAATTCCATCACTCTGGGAGCCATCTCCTTATGGTTCATTGTCTTCAAAGTTTGTTCTTCGAAGTTCAGTAGAAACTTCATGGTTTTCTCGAACGTGGTTGACAGAATTTTGCTGAAGTGGCGTTTGGGCGTGCTCGACAGGTACATCGTTTTCTTGGGTGAGCCTTTTTAACCACTTTGACCGGATAGTCCATATGGACCAAGAGCTGGTCCACATGGGGATCTGTCATTGTATCACCAGATGTCTAAGATGGTTGGGCCACCACTTCATGTGGTGGTACTGCATTGATTGGTTATCTTGGAGTTGGATTTGGGATATGCCTGATTAGTAACTCAGTTTCACTAGCGGATGGGTTGCCTTGATTGTTGAGCTGAGAGTTTGTAGTATGTTCCATTTGCACTGTCTTTTCGTTACTGATTCGTGCTAAGGAAATTATTAGCAACAAACTCTCGTTTAGAAAAAGGAAATAGTCGTTCCCCACGGACAACGCCAAACCGATACGTCCAAATCCGGTATCTTAGAAATCTGACCTGCAAAACAATGTTAGATTGCCAAAGACCACCTTTTTTGTGACCGAAGACACTCCGATGTTTAAGTCAGTTAATTTGTGGGGAAAGACTAAATTTGGATAGAGCATAGTTCAATTAAATTTGCATACATTTTTGTCAAATGTTCCCTTTACCTTATATAATGTTTGTCATTAGTTCTCTGCGTGACTTAAGCATGTAGGACGTGATGAGGAGAGACATTCTTTGCAACGGTCTCCTCCTTCATTGAGGTACGTCCTTGGGAGAGTGATTCCTGCTACAATTTGTCTCCTGTAACATTTCTCTTTTCTAAGGGAAGAGATTCGTTGGGCGTGGATTCGAGCATTTGATTATGATCTATTATTAAGGACCCTTTTTGGGTTTTAATGACTGGTCTGCCTTTTTCGAGCTTCTTGGATTGGGCTGGACTGAAGTCCTTGTTTCTCGTGATAGATGATATTTGTCATGTGTACGGCGTGATTCGAGTCTCATTTGATGTACCTTGGAAGGTAACTTTAAATTTGCCAATTATAAGTGAGGATTAATTTCTTAAACCCAAACAATTAGATTTTTCAAAGAATTATACATCAGTCCAGAAATGTTGTCCTGCCATTTGCTGGACAGCTGGACACAACTTCTGGGACAGCAAAACCAGACTCCCTCCTAGACCTTATCAAATACTTAAAGCACATATTCTTTTAGAATACAAATCAAGCAAAATTGAAATTTATATAGAAAATAAGAAAGTTCTAAGTCGTGTATATTGGAGGATTCTGGGAAAGCAATTCACTAGCAAAATTTTTGGGATTTCATTTTCTACTGTTGAATGTTGTGATAGGGGGTTTTCCTAGCGCCTCTACGTCTTTATCAAATCTCTTCTTTTTTCACTTTTGGGTTTCAATAGCAAAAGAAATTTGGGAAAATGTTGTCACGGGATGTGGAATTTGGTCTATTGTTTTGATGGGTAAGTTGAATTTGGTTGAATATTGAAATTTTGAGACTGTATATTGCAAAGGTTAATTGTTGAATTTTTGCGTGTGGATATTGCAAAGGTTAATTTTGAGACTGTATATTGCAAAGGTTAATTGTTGAAAATTTTGAGACTGTATATATTTGGTGTTCATGGCATTGAATGCCATTATAAATTTGTATGACAGGTTCAGACAGGTTTCAATATTGAAAAGTACAACGGAGACTCTGACGAAATTTTGAGTTTTTACTTCGTATGACATGTTCAGATAATTTTTGAAAGAGAAATGGTGGAAACCATGCTCTTTAAATGCGTATAAGTATAAATAATGTATGGCTTTGATGTACTTAAATGTTTTTATATTATTTTGGCGTCTGGAGATATTATTTTGTGTTCATGGCATTGATTGCCATTATAAATTTGTATGACAGGTTCAGACATGTTGCAATAATTGAAAAATACAAAGGAGACTCTGTCGAAATTTTGAGTTTTTGCTTCTTATAACATGTTCAGATAAATTACTTTATTCATAAGTTAATTATATTGTGTGCGTGTCTCTTCGACCGCCAAAAAAACTCTTTTAATATACTGAAAACGGTGAATATATATTGCGCTGAGACAACAAGTTTTTGTGAATGCCAAATTATGTAAGGTACAAATGCTTATGACAAGTTTAAATATTTCAAAATGGGAAGCTCTGTCAAAATCTATCTAACATTTCAGCGTTGCGTTGACGCTGCTGCTGCTACTGCTGCGCTGTTGCTGTTCTGTTTTGTTGCTGCTGTTCTGTTTTGTTGCTGCGGCGTTGCGGTGCTGCTGTCTGTCGCAGCGTTGTGGACACGGCCTGAAGAGGCTGTTTTGTTTGTTTTTCTGAGTGCTGCAGTTTTGATTAGCTTGCGGCCAGCTGAGATGCTACGGCACGCGGTTGGAGAGTGTGTATGCGGGTTGTTTTGGGCAGTCCGGTGTACTTTCGGGCTTTGTCGCAGGAACGCGCGTAGTGCTGCATGTTATACGGCTGCGAAACAGAGATTGCGGGTGCTGTCCGGGTTGCTGGGAGCTGACTGTGAGCGGATTTCAGTTGTTTTTGCTTTAAGTTTTGTAATGGTTTTTTATTGTTTTTAGTTTTTTTCTCATTTGGCTTTCATACGGGTAACGTCGTAATGTACCCCCGTAGCGTTTGTACGTCATAGAGAACTTGCAGTACAAGCATCGAAATCTGGGATCGCTTTTCTCCTTAAGAATAAAATCTTTGATGTACTTAAATGTTTTATACTGCAATATTTTGATAATTAAATGATACTTTTGGTGTGGAGATATTATGTGGTGTTCATGGCATTGATTGCCATTGTAATTTTTTATGACAGGTTCAGACAAGTTTCAATATTTAAAAATACAGAGGAAATTCTGTCAAAATTTTGATTTTTTAATTGTTCATGACATTTATTGTCATTATAGTCACTTATTTCTTATGACATGTTCAGATAAATTACTTTATTCAAAAAATTACATTGTTTTTTGATATAATGATATTGTGTGCATGTCTCTTTGACTGTTTAATACCATGTTCTACTATCAAACCTCTTTTAATACTGAAAACGTTGATTATATATTGCGTTGAGGCAGCAATTTTTTGTGAATGTCAAATTATGCGAGGTACAAATGCTTATGACAAGTTTAAATATTGAAAAAAATGGGAATCTCTGTCAAAATTTTAAATATTTTTTAATTTTTGTAAAAAAATCATCTTCATATTCTTCTAAACCAAATGTGCTAATCTGTTTGCCCTAATTATATTTCTTCAACTGCTGCTTTACTAAATTGGCATCAATTTCAGTCAAAACTCACTTGGACAAACATGTGATATTTTTTAATATTGAATTCTTTCCTTCTTATTTTTAGTTAAGCTGACATTTGATGGAGATTAAATTCCTTAGCACATTGGTTGCGTTGATCAGTTTTATTAACAGTGTTTTACTATTCAAGAGTATTAACGTTTACAAAATTCATTCATCATAACTGTTGTAATAAACAATTATGCAAGTGTTTTTAGAAATCGAAACAAAACCCCAAATGTGAGTATTCGACATAGTCGTGAAGGTAGGATGTAATTTGCAATAGTGCCAACGGCACGGGTATTACACTAGTGAATATACGAAATGAACATAGAGATCTCTATCTATAACTGCAATTGGGCAGCTGCCTGGTTGTATGTTTTGTGCCATTTGAAATCTCGAAAACGCCTTCTGAATCTTATCGATATCTTGAAAATGCCAACCCTCAATAAAAACACTGTCTTCTCCAGTCATCGTGAGACCTTTCCGATCTCTGCCTCTTCTGCGATTCCAGTTCGCAGATCCGCCATCCCTAAATCCCTCTTCCTTTTTCTCTCCCCTTTTAACCTAAAACAAGCCCTTGTGCAAATTAAAACAATCTCACTGCCAATGAACAATGTCACCCACATTTCATAATACAAAGACACAATCACACACACACACTTCTCACTCTTGAATAAAACCCTTATCCATTACACCTTGGTTCCATCATCAAAAGAGATGTCGCGAGCGAGAAAAGCGAAAATATCCTTCTTTGAGAGGTCTTGGTACTGATCAATATGCAACAATTCGAGCAAGCTCTGATAATTTTGGGAGGGGGGGGATTTGGATTGATCAAGTTTCGCAATGGATTATCTCATAATGGTGGTCTTGGTGAAGAAGGGAGGGGATCGGAAGAGTGGGCGAGTGTAAAGATTTGATCTTTTTGTGTGTGTATGAAGAACAGTCTGTATGTGAGTGTGGTTTTGAGTAGTGAGTGGTTTTGAGTGGTGAGTGTGGTTTCAAGTGTGAGTGTGCCTTTCATATGTGCTATAAAGTAGGGGTGGGCATCCCATCCCGCAATTCCGTTCCCGTCCCGATCCCGTCCCGATTTTTCCGGGTCTTAATGGGATTGAATAATTTCATCCCGATCCCGTCCCGTCCCGATCTAGAATGGGATGGGATGGGATGAAGATTTTCAATCCCGCCAATCCCGTCCCGTCCCGAACTAATTTTTTAATATTAATTATTAATATTTTTATTTACTTATTTATTTATTTTCCCATTATTTATTAATATTTTCACTGTTATCATCTTTTCTTGTGATCATTTTACGAAGATCCTCTATTGAAAGCCCCTTTGCTGTTTCCTCTAATAATTCTACTCGTGCTGCTTCGTATTCTTCCTACAATATGTTAAACGGTTTGTTCACAAACAGAAGAGGCATGTGCACATCATCTTCTAACCGAGAATTTTGTTAGTTATTGAAAAGAAAATACCATTGTAATAAATGGACGAATTGCCTGAAAAGACAATGGGAAGAAATAGAAATTGAACCGCAAACTACATAACGAGGACACTCAATTTTAAAAGTCTTTCATTCGGAAACCTTTTAGGTAAACTTTTCAGACAAGCCCAGTGTAATGAGGTTCTTGGGTGAAATTCATGCGGGCACATGTCCGACTATCAATGTCAGCTATAGGGTGTCTATAACTAAAGATTAATAGGTTAAATGAGAGTGTGTTTACCTCACAAGCACTCCTTGGTGGATGCTACCATTTGACCTTATTCAAGGAGTGTAGCTAGAAAGGAATTAGAGTATGACTAAAACGAAATAGGATAGGCTTAAAAGAGAAAAACATTACTTGTGCATCAGCTGATTGCTAGTACTGAGAATTCTTTTTTCAAATGAAGTAAAGCTTTCAAGGCCATATAGGGGAATGTAATAGTATGGTTTTTAAGATCTTTGCAGGCAACTAAAGAATTGAAAGACAATAAAACAATTCTTTAGTAGGGAAATGTAATAGTAGGGGAATGTAATAGTCCAGGCTTCCCGCTGATCCCGTCCCGTCCGGTCCCGTCCCGAACCCGTTTGGGATGGGACGAGGTCAGGATGAGGTTTTTCCCATCCCGTCCCGTCCCGATCCCGTATGAACGGGATGGGATTGGGATGGGCATATCTCGTCCCATCCCGTCCCGTGCCCACCCCTACTATAAAGTGTAGTTTAGCTTCAGGTGATAAGTTAGGCAACCGGCGTACATTAGAAACAATCACCCACATCTCTCTCTTTGTGTCTCCAAAGCAAACCTTCATCATTTTTACTGACACTGACATTTAATTCTACCAAAAATTAAATACCACCAAAATTAATTACAAAATATGAACGTAAGCTTTTGATTAGTTATTGATTTGTTGTTAGAAACAGAGATTAATTAGAGACATTTTGTTAGCTTTGATCACATCAATGACTCATTTTGCAAATCTCCTCTGAATTGTTGAAAACACCCTCAAATAGTGAAAAGGCTGCTATATGGTGTGCCTGCTCTCGAATTGTCGAAAACACCCTCAAATAGTGAAAGGCTGCTACTATGTGGCGTAACCCAAAAAGCCCTCCAAAATTTAATGAAATTTCGAAAAGGCCCTCCAATTCAAAAGTCAATCCGAAAAGGCACTCCAATTCAAAAGCCAATTTGTATGTGTCCGCTTTCCACTGAAATTCTCAAAAAGCCCTCCAAATGTTTATGAAATCCCGCAAAGGCTCTCCAATTCAAAAGTCAACTTGCATGTGCGTGGTTTCCACTAAAATTCCAAAAATCCCTCCAAGTTTTTATGAAATCCTAAAAAAGCCCTGTAAGTTTTAATATTTACATATTGCAAGGTGGCACAAATTAAGGGCCTGTCTCTTTTTTCTTTCTCTTTTTTATCTCCATTCACACAATTACGACAATGACCTTCTCACCCCCCATTTCCTAAATTATGGAAATTCCCCTTCCTTAGAAAATTATGATAGTGTCCCTACCCATTCATAAAATTTCAAAGTTACTCTCCCCATTCATCAAATCTCGAAAACGCTCTCCCATCCCATTCACCAAATTACGAATTGCCCTTCCCTCACAAAATTTCAAAATTGCCCCTTCCCATTCACCAAAACCTAAAAATGACCCTCTCATCCTCATTCGCCAATTTGCTAAATGCCCATCTCAAGACCGATTTTTCAAGAATGCCCCATTTTTTTTATCTTATAAGGTCAGTTCAACCTAATCTTACATATGGACGAAATTCTAGAGTAATTAGGACAATCAAATTGACAAGGAACAAAACCTCAGCAAAGAGAAGGTGAAAGTAGTATATTATAATGATGATGCATATAAATTAATTACAATAGTAAATAATTAATCAATATTTTGATAAGTAATAATTATTTTCATAAACATTAAATGGGATGGGAACACATGTCCAAGACTTTTGTCCTTCCTTGCCAGCAAAGTGAGTCACTGAGTACTAATGAGTAGAGTAAAGTTTAGGTACTCTTCATTGTCTTCAATTGGGATATATAAATGAATATTTAGATGTAATTTGAGGTAAAATTAAGACTTCAAAATTTAATGCAATGGTGTTTCTTGGTTTGTAAGTCATCCTAAAAAAAGCGGGATATTCATATATATTGGTCCCTTAATTTTCAGATCTGTTGTGGATATATCAGCCTTAAGCATGAATGTTTCAATTTATGAGATAATTTTTTAAGAGAGTCCTGTTGAATACAAATTTTTTCTTGGCAAATATGGACACCAACCAGTTTGTACTGAACATCTAATTTACTGTTAGCAGTAAATAGTTGTTGAGTAGTTTTCTCATAATATTGAGAAGGAATAACTCCTTCCAATCAAGAAAAATTGTTGTATTCAATTTGTATTCAACATGATTATGAAAATTTGCATAATGACCCAGTCTTCCGCATTTGAAACAAATGGGTTTTTGAACAATTGGACCTTTGTGCTTTGAAAAATGGGTAGTCTTATGCGTGCCGTGCTTAGTGGGCTTTTTGTAATAGTTGTTATATTGTTTAATTTGTTTTGGGCCGTAATTCTTTTTGGACTTAAAGTATCGGGCCGGGTTGGACCTATACTTTAGTTTGGAAGTCTTAGGGAAGTGACTTGCTAAAGGCTCAAAACCATATTGTTGACAAAAAGATCCAAGTTCATTAGAACCAAAAATGTTTTGTCTTTTAAGTTGGGCTTTGAGGCGGATATCATTGCAAAGTTGCAAAGCAACTTCATTGATCTTAGCAATTAAGTCTCCAAACGTAAGTCGTTCAAAAAGAATATCGCCATTGTATTCAGATTGCAGCTTATCTCTAACGATATCTGCGAAAACAGGAGGTAATCCTGAAAGAAATTTCCTTTTCCAGAAAGGATTGTTAGCCTCATTCTGATGCATAACTTTCTTTAGGAAAACATCTTTGTAGAATCTGAAATGACTAAGAGATTTGCATCTAATGATCATAAGAAGATCACGAGATTTGTCTTGAAATTTTGAAGGATCACCTATGAAGTGCTTAAGAATAGAGAAAATCAATGTACTGACGATGTCAGGTATGTTTTCCCCATTTTCTGCTTTGATAGGTTGACCATTCTCTTTGGCAGATTTGCAATCAACACGTAATAAAAAATTTGATTAAACAAATCATCTTGAAATTTCATGATGCACAAAACAATTGATAAAACTTCATTTTTGACAGTTGAATAATTGATTTGGGCGAAATTTCAAATACCAGAATGGTATTAGACCAATTGTATTTGTGTAGAATCAGGAAGACGTTGTTTAAGGATACCCCCATACCCTAGGTTAGTCGCATCTGTTTCTACAATATTAAAAGCTTCAGGACTTGAGATCCCTAGACAAGGAAGACTTTTGACTTGGGTTCTGACTTGACGGACTATTTGAGAATGGGCTTCAGTCCATGGGCTTGGGTTAGACTTGAGTCTTGCATACAAGGGCTTAAGTAAAACTCTAAGGTTTTTGTAAAAATCTGCAACATAGTTCAGGGAACCTAAAAATCTTTGTAATTGATTTTTGTCAATGATTTATGAGATAATTTTTTAAGGGATAAATCAGGGTAATGTTGCAGATATTTAATGTTGGATATATCAAAATTGCTCATAGCAGTTCATAAAAACAAGAAATAAATAATGGGTTTATCGATTATATCTTGGATACTTTAAAAATTGTGTTTGTTTTTGTCACTTAAATGCCTATAATTAATAATAGCTGAAGGTGCGGTTCATTCATGTATGTATGTTTGTCCACTTTTTTTTTTTAACTAAAATTAGGGGTGGGCACGATCCGGATCGGTTCCAAATTTGGAGGAACCTAACTCGAACTGTTTAAAAATAACGGATCCGGTCCGGTCCGGATCCCCTCATTTTGAACATTGGAACCGAACCTAACTCGAACCGTTTGGCATGGTCCGGTTCCTACGGTTTCAATGTTCAAAATGAGGGGATCTTCTTTAAAGAAAGTATATAAACAAATATCTCCCCAAAGAAAGTAATGGTTGAGATTTTATGCTTCTAATTCCAAGGAAAACTAAGAAAAGGAAATGACCTGACACTGATGGTAATACCATCGAGCTTCTCAACAGCCTTCTGCGCCTCCTCGGCGTACTTGTAGCGCACAAAAGCAAAGCCTCGGGAATCCCCAGTCCTAAAACAACAACAACAACAACAAGGTCAATTGAATTGAAAAAAAGAAGAAGAAGAGCGTTAAACTAATTAGGAAAGGGAAGGAACGAACCTTCGATCTCTAGGGATGAAGATATCGACAACCTTTCCGTACTTATCGAAGAGGGGGAAGAGATCATCCGCAATTGTTCCTGTTGCAAGGAAGGAAACCAAAAATCATTCAAAAGGAAATGAAAGAAGAAGACGGAGAGAATTAGAAGAAATGCTTACGGAAGGTGATGTTGAGAACGAGGAGAGAATAGGTGTTTTTGATGTCGGGAGGACCTGTTCGTCCGAAATGAGACATGATGATAGGATGCCTTGCTGCTCTTGCTCTACTGCTTTTCTCTCTTATCAGTCAC
Source organism: Berberis vulgaris (assembly GCA_963556465.1). Taxonomy (NCBI): domain Eukaryota; kingdom Viridiplantae; phylum Streptophyta; class Magnoliopsida; order Ranunculales; family Berberidaceae; genus Berberis; species Berberis vulgaris. The sequence goes on from OY747133.1 coordinate 71,239,147, forward strand.
TCACCGACTTGAGGAGAGGAGAAGAGATAATGAGAAAAGGAAGAGAGAGGTAAGGAGAAGATTAGGTCTAGGGTTTCGTTTGAGTTTGGGAACTACTCAAAATACAAAGGGTTCCCCTCGCCTTCTTTTCCCCCACCGCAACGAGAGGGGAAGAGAAGAAGACCAGAGAGGAGAGGAAATCAGTACAAATGTACAATATAAATCAACGTTCTTCAAAATGTGATTGAGAAGAAGACGAACCTGATTGAGAAATCAGCGAGGAGAAGAAGATCACGAATCTTTTACCTTCTTTAGCGACCGTTAGCGGAGGATGCGAGAGGGGGAGGCGGCCTGCGGGTGCTCAACTGCTCACTGCTCACTTCTCTTCTCCTCTAAAGACTAAAGAGTCTTAGACTTGAAGAGTAAAGAGTAAAAAGTAAAGAGTCTTAGACTCTTAGTTAGTTAGTTTAGTTCCATATTTAGGTTTTTACAACTAATGTAATTTGAAACGGGTCCAACTCGGACCGTTTCGTTTTTAAAAATAGGAACTGGGACCGGACCGTTTTATAACGGACCCGGACCGATCCGAACAGTATCTAAAAACTCTTAATTAAAATCCGGACCGTTTAGAGCAAAACGGTCCGGTTCGATTTGAACCCGCGGATCGTCGACCCGTTTGCCCACCCCTAACTAAAATTGATGTTCACTATTCATGGATTGGATTTTGTAAAGTTTTATTTGAGCCATGGCTTATAAATACCTGGAGAAATGAAAAGATCATACAATAGACTATAGTGCATTAATTTTTTTTTGGTAAAACTTAAAATATATTTAACATTTTTTAGGTTCCACTTACAACTTCATCAAATTCAGCTCATGTGATTAGGGGTGGGCATCCCATCCCGCAATCCCGCCCCGTTCCGATTTTTCCGGGTCTTAATGGGATTGAATAATTTCATCTCGATCCCGTCCCATCCCGATCTAGAATGGGATGGGATGGGATGAAGATTTTCAATCCCGCCAATCCCGAGCTAATTTTTTAATATTTATTATTAATATTTTATTTATTTATTTTTATTCATATAAACTTACAGATGACTGACAGAAACTCATGATGTTTGCAGTGGTAATAGAAATGTTACTTCAAGAAATAAATATTCATTAAACAAGATAAAGATAACAGACTGTTGCTTGGATTCTCAATAAAAGTGGCTCCAATTATTTAACTTCCAAATATTGATAATACCCAGGTGAAGATGAAAAATAACAATTAACTGAGTAATACATATTCAGAAGGGAACATTCAGGGGCGGAGCCAAGAATTTGAGATGCCCCGGGCTGTAAAAATAATTGTTTTTAATTACGATATATGTATTGATGGTAAATCATTATGAATATGTTAGAGCATCACCAATAGGTCTATATTTCTTCCCTAACAAAAGATGAAATGTCATTTTGTCAAGGAACCATGAATTTTGTTTCCCACAATAATGAAATTGTAAAATCAGTTGGGAGGCCATCACAACGACACAATACTCTTAGTGGGTCCCATTTATCATGTCATTTTCTAAAAGTCAGCCCACTCGACTGCATTGTTAGGGGATTTAGTGGCTACCCTTATATTTGCATGCCACATCTATATCTAATTATAAGAAAGTTATTTTTCACGCTCTTATATGATGATAATCTTCGCAGCAGTCACAGGCAGCACGCTGATCCCGTCCCGTCCCGAACCCGTTTGGGATGGGACGAGGTCAGGATGAGGTTTTTCCTATCCCGTCCCGATCCCGTATGAACAGGATGAGATAGGGATGGGTATATCTCGTCCCATCCCGTGCCCACCCCTACATGTGATGAAAGTCCAGCTTTGGTTATGAAAATACTTTTATTATTTAAATATTATTTTTAATAAAAATGTAAGAGTGTGTTAACCCTTTATGTGTTTACTTATCTGGATGATATATCTTTATAATTTGATTTTCTTAACGACGAGTTGGTTTGTTTTTGAATTGTCACAACTTGCAATTAGCTGTGGTTGATGGAGTTGGAAACAAATATGATGGGGAGTGTCGAAGGCATGCAACTATACCCATGCCAACGACACAAATACACAATGTATGACACGGGCATGACTAATACACCAGTTAACACTAATTTGATGACTATATCATCTTCTTGATTTTTTTAATACCGAAAATTATTTAAAATTTTTAAAGGATGTGTTTATATATACAAAAAAAAAAAAAGGATAAAACAGAAGAGAAGCCTCGAGATAATAAAAATGACAATCAAAAGTAGGTTTGGTCAAAAGGTGTTTGTACTAAAACTGGCTTAAATTTCCTTGTCAACCAAGCATTTTGGCAAAGGACGTGATACTCTCATAGCAATTTAGAAAAGAAAGAAAATCTAGTCTATAAAGAATGCGAGACAGGATGCTTAACTTGTGAAAGTGCGCCGCACTGGTTCCTCTCCTCTCCTCTCCTCTCCTCTCCTCTGTCCACTATTAATTTCTCCTTTCTCTTTCTCTCTGATCTCTCAATCTCTTAACACCACAAGGTTTCTTTCTTGTAAGAAGAACAATCCATCCATCCTGATGAACTGAAAGACCGATTTCCCTCTCCTTCATTCAATCTTCATCCCATCGCTTCAAGGTAACGCTATTTCTTCTGATTATATACATCAACCTCACACCCCAATTTATCTACCTGTGTTAATATTTAATAGGTTTTCAAGGCTCAAGTCTAATCCCTTTGTTTTGTTTGTGATTTTCATTATGCCCTTTTAGTTTTAGTTCAGTGTTATCAGCTATAAATGATTTTGTCAATCGAATCATCTTGTTCTCTAATCGAATCAATCAACCCCATATTCTGTTGTGCCCCAATTGAGTTTTCTTTAGTATAAGTCCGATTGATACTCCACATTAACTAACAATCTGTTTGGTTTTGTTGCACTTTCATTATGTGTAGGTTTTTTTTTTTTTTTTTTATGTAATGTTTATCTATCATGTTCTAACAATGGCCTTTGTTTGTGATGGGCACAATTAAGAGAATTGGTTGTAATAATGGTTGTTAGGTCTTTTATAATTTGATGCATTAGTGAATTATTGCATTTAAAATTTTATAGAATAAACTTTAGTATCTTAGCATCCAACCATACTTTGTGCAACTTACTTTTAATGCATTCTACTTTACGAATTGATCGAAATCCCGGTGCAAGCATGCAAGCTTACATGAATAGTTTCACCAAAACTGTTAGGCATTAGTGACAGTGGTCTTGGAAATAGTTCCTATTTCGTTAATTCGTAATCCATTTCATTAGAGAACCTCATCAGTTGACCTATACTTATTCTTTTTCTTAATGTTAAATTTTTCAGGTAATTTTTGGTTTTAAGAACCTCATGGAGAGCCGTTGGTGCAGCTATTGTGCAAAAGCTCGCTATATCACACGCGAGCAGAATTTTATGTATGCCCTTATACTTTACTTTCTATTTTTCCATATGGGATTTCTTTAATTATAAGAAGCTTCTCAGTGCACTATTACTTATGGTCTCTGTGGGGTGTTAGAAGAATTTTGATTATATTGTTTTCTGAGTTCTACGAGAAAAGGGTTTTATTCTGAACTTGGAATCATTATTTTTAATTTAAATTGTAGAAAATTTGCAATTTATGAGAATTCCATGCCAACTTTTTTGGACCTGATTTCATATGCATTTTTTTTTTCTTTCTTTCTTTCTTTCTCAGAATTTGCACAGTTTGCGGAAAGCTTTCAGATGCAGACATGGATCCTAGGGATGAATGCATGTATAATAGAAAGTTATTGCTATCGACCAGTCTTGCCACTGAAGGTGTTGAAGGCCAGGTTTGTGCCTTATCATCTTGTTGGTAGCATTCTAATTATTTTTTATATGAGAGTAAATAGATGCAGATATCATATGTTAATGCTACATATCAGTGGGAATTTATTTCACAGAGATCACATTTCCTTACAAGAGCTTCAAGCATTTTCTTGAACATAAACCATAAGGAATATATATATATATATGTAGAGGGGTTATTCCGCATTGCCTCGAGATTGGAGAAGCATGCACAATCAAGGAATAATCAATGGTAAATAAGAATTCGAAATAGATAAAAGACACCAAAGTTTATGAGGTTCCCTCCAATCAAGGTACTCCAGAGATCCATCGTTGGGATCTAATTCACTGTGATCATTTTGTGTACAAAGTTCTTTTCTCATTTACAATCATATTATAACTATACTATACATTCCTCCTAATTTTCTCTCATTTTTATCTTTCTTTGCATTCTCTATGTCATCCCAAATCGTCATAGCTTAATGTCAGGCATAATATCCGCCTCATTTCCATATCTGTCTGAATATTCGGTCTAGGTTCAGTGAACCTAGTCACTATCCAGCTTGTCTAGCCCACTATCCATCGTGTGCCTGGAATGTGCCTCCTACATCCTTACGCGTGTTGAATGCTGATTATATGTACATATCTATGTGTGTATTTTTTGCATGCAAAATTTTATTGAACAACAAATGGAATTACATTGGGTCTATTATTTAGAGGCCACAAGGGATGTTGTCAAAGTTGATGACAAGGCTTTCAAACTAACCCTAGAAAAATGATAATCGAACCTCAGTCCCACATGTATCCAAAACCTTTCAAGGAAGCCCTAGTTCCTCTTTATGTCTGGCCCTCCTTTCTATGCCATGGCATAAGAGCACTCTTGGAATCTATTACTGAACACAAAGCCCCCGGGAAAACTAGTTGACCACATAAAGGTGTTCCAAGTGTGGTTTAATAAATTTTTAGAAGTGCTTTTACCGTGACATTGGCTTAGAAAGCCAATTGGTGATTCACTTCAAGGAATCCGTTTTTTTATCCGGTCGACTCATAACACATTCGCAGGAAGATGATATAAGTAAGTAAACTTTATAGGTTTTACATCGAATGCCCCTTCCTGGCTCCTAGTTATTCATTTTGAGTGGTGGGCATGCTAGTAATGGTCGAAAGGGATAAGGATCTTCATTTTTTAGCTTTCTAGTGGGAAACTTTTCTAGATGAGTAATATTTTGACTCATTGTCTGTGTTTCTCCACTTACCAACCCAATGTGATAACCACTCTAAGAGCATCTCTACTCTTTAAAACTTTAGATAATTTGGAAATGCTTCCATAGATAGTAATCAGAGTGATGTTTGGCTGCATTGCACACATCATAGAAAAGATCATTCTAGTGGTCCAAAAAATTCCTAACAAATTAATTCATACATGCATTTCGCCATCCATAGAGATTGATCATGCCAGGATATGATCGACGAAGCACTCATCACCAGAAAAACAATCACTACAGACCAAAATCTTGCCACGAGGTGATCGATCAAACAATGTTGCACAATTGATTGTGCAGTTGCATAATTGATTGTGCAGTTGCATAAGTCATGAGCTTACAGCGAGTCTCTCCCCAAAATTATTTTTAGACAATTTAGGGATGGCGTTGGATTCTGAATTTGGTCACACCAACTCCAAATCCTTTAGGCTTGGCTTCGACAACCATTACGCAGATCAAGACAATCTTTACTCAACAAATGGACCAAGGAGGTAACCATAGTTGGATAGCACATTATAACACTCCCCAGTCACAACGTTGTCAAAATCCCTTGTATAAGGAAAACCCAAACCTCTAGTCTCTAGACAGTAATAAACACAAAAACTAACACTACAAAATGCTAGTTGTTCCTTGGGTCACACCCCTTCCAATGCCCCAAACCATGCTCTTAGAGAAATTGATCTTCATTTTCATGTAAATCTGAAAAGCATAAGGTCGCGTTTCAATCTTTCCACTTGATCCAACTCATTTTCCAAGGAAAAAAGTGTCATCAAAGAGTGTGTTCTTGGCCAAACACAAAAGCCGGACAGTAATCCCACCTCCCTTCCATCTACAGCCATTCTACTCGAGGTGAAAAGAAATGAAGATTTTAAAAAAAAAAAAACTTGGTAAACTTCTCAACGACTTTTAAAGAAACCCGTTGGAGATGCAAGAGAAGAGGTAATGGGGTGTGAACGTAGAGCTCTCAAAGTTGCAACACATGACTATAATTAAATGAGTTGAGTCATGGTTCTAATTTACCAAAGCCAGAGAGACTCAAACACAAGACGCTTTAAAAGGCAACCAGTGCCCGAGGAGTTAGCCAATAGATTGAAAAGATTTAACGCCCAAAGTTCGGTGGTAGGATGGGCATATCCTTTATCCTTAAAAAAAGCATATCCTTTATATTGTGTGCACCTTTCTTCTTGAGCCACACTACATGTATCCTTTTTGGCTTTCCGTTTGCGTTCCATTTAATGGGACCATGAGCTTGGGCAATCAGGTTATTTCCTTTGGTTGGAAATGCATCTTTTCATGAAATTTTTCTTTATGCCTTGTCGAAGCCACTCAGCTCTGTTTCTGTTGCTCTGTTGGGAATGTTTTTAACATTCCTTTTGGATTCAAACATGTCACTTCATCTAGTGAAACATGATCTTTAGAACTGCCTGATGCGTTGTAGCCTTTAACATGAATTAACCTTCACGAGGCATTGCGACATTTTATTGCGGGCATACGTATGTGTATAATGAAAAACTTCATTCGCCTGTGTTGATATATGGTAACACGTTATTTAAGAGTGCAAGCTTTGAGAGTTGCCGGTAATTTCATGAAGAGAATTTTTTTTAAAGTTGTTGGTGGTTGACTTCGACAAAAGGAAAGTTAATCATTAGGGCTGCATTTTTTACACATATAAATCAGTATACTTGGTGATAATCAATACAACAGATTCTTGACAATGGAAATTCAAAATTTAATATGGAAATTTTAATAATCATGAAGTATGAGGAAGATTCTGATACCAGTGATTCATGTCTTAAATCAAGGATCCTTTTCTATGTACGTTGGAGTATTTTACAATGCCAACCTTTGACAGATCAAATACACTTATTTGTGACACGACCTTTTTTGCCTTTGTTTGCAAAATAAATCTACTTTTTTTTGGAATGACAGCATCAGCAAAATTGACAGAGAAACGCTCTTACCTTTCTTAGCATGTGTTGCACGTTGACAGATTCCTGTCATATATTGTCTTATGTTGAAATTTTGGGTCATACTTGTTTAAGCAATTTCAGTGATATCAAATCTTAAAACTGTGGAATTATATTCTTTTTCTGTGAATTTCAACATGGCATCTTTTCAGAAGCTGAAGCATTTTAAAGCTTAATATGCTCTACATGATATCTGAATACACTTGTTTGGATGTACTTGTCTTGTGACAGTCGACTACTGATATCACCGACGCAATAGGCCTTCAATCTGATTCAGACTCTGATATAATGGACAGCGATGATGATGAAGAGCAAGAGAATGAACATGGTGAAGATAACAATGCTGAAGGAATATTTGGCGCTGATGCTGATATATATTATGGGAGTGAAGAAGAGGATGAAGATGAATATGATGAAGATGAGGATTTTGGTTCTGAACATTGATATAGAAAGTATTTTAATTTATTTATTTTCCTGGCAGAGTGACAGGTGTTTGAAAATTTTGGCTCAAATAGCATCTTTGCTCCTCATATAGTTGGAGGTAGATTTTTTGACATGACATTCTTTTTCCTAAACTGTAATAAGTAAGGTATCTTTTCATGACAGGAAAATTTTTGAGTTTTTTCTTTCTTTCTCTTTACAAAATATAATTTTGGTTTTTTGGGTTGAGAGATAAATTCCGAACTATACGAGCTTTATTTTTATATGCAGAATGACCATACAGTGTTGCTAATACTTGTATATATCATCTGTACTTTCATCATCATTGTTGTTGTTGTCATCTGGTTCATTTATCCTCCAATTTTTATCCAGCAATGGTCATCAAATTTGCGACATGGATCTAGAGGAGCTTGAGAAGTGATCGTTTTGGGGAGTTGATTGAAGAAGATTTGATTGGTCTCAAGGAGCGCTTAGGCATCATCTTTGTCAATGTATAAGGGTTAGGGATGGGTTTTTGTGTGCTAATTCCAATGTTTGTTTTTGTTTTGATGTGTTTGGTTTGATTTTGTGAATACACTTCCTTCAGTAAGCGACACTAGACTGTATATACTATTTTTTCATTTCATTCGTGTGCTGACTAGTGTTTGTAAATATTGCTGTTAGTAATCTTATTATAAATGGGTTTGGCTGCCTCCATATTTTTTAGCTTTTTGAACAGTTACCTCATTATAACGGGGGCAATCACCTTGGTATAATGGGCATCAAAACTATATGTTACAAGAGGACATTTTCAAGCTTTCTATGCGTAAACAAGGTGGCGTGGATCTATTTTGTAGTATTTTTCTGAACAAGGATTGCGACCATCGCGACTTGAGTTCCTTCTATGAATCATTACACACAAATGCATTCTCACGTGAGCCATGGATCACCATTGTGATGGCCGATGACGCTCTGATACTAAAGTCAGACAGGGATCTGAGGAAGGTGTAATGCTGTAACAGGGAATTTGTAGCATACTTTAGTTTACCAATCTCATGTTTTATTTATAGTGCAAGGAGTCCTAGTTCTACCAGGTCATCGTATGCGTAGTTTAGGAAGAAGATCTCGTGGAAATCCTTCTCTAATTAGGAGTCATGCTATAGGAGAGAAGAATCGTGTTATAGGAGGAAAGTTTTTTTTTTAACCCCGTGCTCCTAGATACGCGGGACATAATTTTCAATGCGAGAGTCATACGTAGAAGGGAGTTTTCCTGTGTGAAATGTACTCTGGTGTTTGTTTCCTAGTTGGAAGCAGAGAGCAGTTGTAGTTGCCTGTCCGAAGTTGATCCTCGAGATATTTGCCTTATGGCTATTGAGAATAGTTGTAAGATGTGTGGGCCTAGCATGTTGTGAAGTTCGGGTCCGCTTGGCGGACTGAATTGAGCGAGCTTAGAACCACTTGAGCCGGTTTAGTGTTGGGCTAACCCTGGGGCCTGTAATTCTTCAAGATCGTCATGACACGAGTACGGCTCAGAGGTGCGACCTTTGTATCATCAGCTACTCCCCCCCCCCCCCCCCCCCGAGTTAGTAAGACGTTAAGTCGGTCCACTAACTTTTTGAAAAGACAATTGTACCGTCATGATGATTAGACTCGAAACGTTCGTCTCGAACGCCTCATGACATTAATGGGTACACGATTGCTTAAGGAGGGAAAGTGCGATTTGTTTTCCCTATAAATATTTACTATGTTGAGGAGGATTTCCCCATTGTTATTTGCATTATCTTCTTGAGCCATAGTATTTGTTCTATCTTCTAATGGTTGATAATGTTAAACTTTCTTCCAATGATCCGTAATCCCCTGCTAGTATCAATTTCTTTCGAAGGTAGTTTGGTGGACGAAACTGAGTTGATCAGGCTCCGTAGTTTGTAACGCATTCCGAAAGATCTGCAAATTGTTCCCACGTTTAGAGTTTTAGGTCCGACTGTACCTCCTCATGGGTTCATAGGCTTGCACCGAGCATGTTCGAGTCCGGGCTACGACTTCCAGTGCCAGATGATGTATGGCACTTCTTTACCAATTTTTGAATGCTTCCTGCTCAAATGGAGCCGAGCGGGTTCAAGACACTGCTCACAATTCTCCTGAGGGCTCATGACGTTGACCTTCGTTTGACCTCTTCGGTGATCCACCATTTGACCGAGGCTCGCTTGGATTCCAGGGGTATCTATGTGTTGAAATGTCCTTCTTGTTTGTGACTGGCGGCAGACAACGTTAAATCTTGGGAAAAACAATGATTTTTTTGTTTCGACGGATTTCGGTTACTTAAAGCTCGGGAGTCGTAGAGTGTCCCAATACTTTCAGTTTGATATTTGTGAGTCTCTTGGTTGTCTGCGTATGCATATTTTTGTAAGTTCCTTCTATGATACTGGTTCTAACGTTGTTCCTTTATTTCAGGGAGGTTTGGTATCTCGTCTCTCAGCGAGGAAAAAAAGCAGATAGAGAGGGAGTTTCTCAAGCTCCCTTTGACTTCCATTGAGGAGGTCATAATGCCATACAACGTCGCGCGCTGCGGTCTGTTGCGGTGTTCTTATGGTCCTCACCTCGTGTCAGGTTCACCGCTGAGGGGGTGGTTGCTCGTCACATGAGGAAGAGAAGTCTGACCTTGCCCAGTCTTTCCGGGCTTGCTGAATTGGAGACGAATGTACCTCCCATTGTTGTCCCGAGGAAGAGGCAAACTTCTGTAAGGGCGGCTTCTCCCCCTAGTATGTTGCGGTCTACACAGGCGACACCCTTGGGGGTCGCGACTTTTCTCTAGATGCTCTGGCCTCCCTTGTTGACTTAGCCGGGGAGGAAGTTAGACCGTGTGTTGAGGTTTCGCGTCATCGCAGTCTCAGTACAACTACCCGTGCCCTAGAGTCATACAATCATTTTCATTGCACCCCGAAGCCCGTCGGAGGGTTCTTGCTTTGGAGAAGGCCTTCATGAATTTGCGGATGTCATATTCGAACGCTCTCTATCGGGCGGACTCCCTGGATGGTCGATTGCAGTATTCTGGCACTATCGCGAACTGCTTTGTTACCGAAGCAGAAGTTGTTGGTATGAGAACTCAGTTGAAGGTCACCGAGTCTGATTTGGCGTCAACTCATGCCGAACTGAGGCGGACCAGTGCCGAACTAGAACGCCTAGAGGCGGCTGTGGACAGGTGGTCTTCTGAACAGGAGGCCCGAGAAGCCTAAAAAAAGTGGGCAGAGGTAGAATGGCTCGTTGAAAGGTAGCAGCTGGAAGTCGCTGTTGATGAGGGGTTTCACCGTGTTTTGGAGGCGGAGGAGCGCTAGCACTATGAGGCCCTGTTGGGCGCGATGGACTCTGGCATGTCAGTCAGAAAGCCGTTAATCTCGTGTGAGGTCATTCGGGATATACTGGAGCTGATTAGGGAGAGCATCCTGGTATTGACATTGATTTCACTCGCTACAGGAGGTCTACTTTTGGGCCGATCAATCGAGGAGAGGGCTCTGGCACCACGAGGCTTACTGATAAGGAGGATGTTTCTTCTTAGAGTGATTGTAACGTCATTTCCTGGATGGATAATATATAGACATGTTTTTTGAATGAAAGTGTTTTTTTGTCCCATATTGTTGTGTTTACTTTAATTCTTCGTAGACAGTAGATTTTGCACTGTTAGGGGAAATGCCTATCTTTGTCAGTCAAAATATATTGCTACTTTGAGTCGTTCCGGCGACAAATTAGGGTTTAACCAGCAGAAACTGTTGTTGGTCAGGGGTTGACCAGGCTCCCTCAGTCATTGTCTGAAACGACTTCCTCAGTGTTGGCGGACTAGCGCTGACTTTTGCTCCTATTCCTTCGGCCGTTGTGACCTGCACGGAGTGGATTAAGCTTTGCATACTAGAAACCGTCATCATCAGTCACGAACTGACTAGGCTTACCTGGTAAGTTTGTCGATCATTGTCTATGTTGAGAGCAATGATCCCTTAGTGAGTCGTCGTCATCAGTGGACAAACACTGACTAGACTCCCACTTTCTCAGCCATCGTGATCCGTGCGGAGCGGATTATGCTTTAGGCACTAATAGCCGTCGTCATCAGTCACAAACTGACTAAGCTTACCTGGTAGGTTTTGCAATCATTGTCTGTGTTGAGAGCAATGATCCCTTGGCGAATCGTCGTCATCAGCGGACAAGCGCTGACTAGACTCCCACTTCTTCAGCCACCGTGATCCGCGTGGAGCGAATTAGGTTTTGGGCACCAGAAGCCATCGTCATCAGTCGCAAACCGACTAAGCTTAACTTGTAAGTTCGGCGATCATTGTCTGTGTTGAGAGCAATGATCCCTTGGAAAGTCGTCGTCATCAGTAGACAAGCGCTGACTAGATTCCCACTTCCTCAGCCGTTGTGATCCGCGCGGAGCAGATTAGGCTTTGGGCACCAGAAGCCATTGTCATCAGTCGCGAACTAACTAAGCTTACCTGGTAAGTTCGGCGATCATTGTCTGTGTTGAAAGCAATGATTCCTTGGCGAGTCATCGTCATTAGCGGACTAGACTCCCACTTCCTCAACCGTCGTGATCTGCGAGGAACGGATTAGGTTTTGGGCACCAGAAGCCGTCGTCATCAGTCACGAACTAACTAAGCTTACTTGGTAAGTTCGACGATCATTGTCTTTGTTGAGCAATAATCCCTTGGCGAGTCGTCGTCATCAAAGGACAAGCGCTAACTAGACTCACACTTCCCCAGTCGTCGTGATTCATGCGGAGCGGATTAAGCTTTAGGCATATATTCGAGTCTGGACATAGCCGGGCTGGTCGAGGGTTGTAACAGACATAAGTGGAAGTTTTGGTAAATACAAAATATTTTATTGATAATATTTTTTTAGGTACTCTACATTTCATGGTCGTTTAAGCCCATCGTTGTCTCCGCCTTCCAGCTAGTACGTTCTCAGCCTGTTGACCTTGGTAACTCTGTAAGGTCTTTTCCAGTTTGGATTTAGTTTTCCCGTTCTGGCTTCTTTGGTGTTCTACTGGGTCTTCCTAAGCACCCAATCTCCAACTTTAAATTCGCGTGGCTTGACCTTCTTGTTGTAGTATTGTGCCACCTGTTGTTGGTAGGCGGCTGTCTTGGTGGATGCTAGATCCTGTTTTTCGTCAAGGAGGTCTAGGCCCAAGCGCAAGGCTTCATCGTCGCCATCTGGTCTGAACTCTCCCGTCCGAAAAGTTGGCACCTCGAGTTTTATCGGAACCATAGCTTTCGACCCATATGCCAGGGTGAAGGGTGTCTCTTCGGTAGGGACCCTTTTAGTTGTTCGATATGCCCAGAGTATTCCTGATAGCTCTGGAACCCATTTTCCTTTGGATGCATCGAGCTTTCTTTTGATGGCTTCTAGGATCGTCCTATTGGTAACTTTTGCTTGGTTGTTGACTTGGGGGTGTCCTGGCGAGGAGAAATGGTAATTGATACCCAGACTCTTGCACAGTTCCTTGACCTTGCTACATTCAAACTGAGTTCTATTGTCACTAACCAATATTTTGGGGATGTAAAATCTGCAAACGATCGTGGGCCATATGAATTTTTTGATTTGGGCCTGCCTGATTTTGGATAGGGGCTCAGCCTCGACCCACTTGGTGAAGTAGTCGACAACCACAAGAAGGAATTTTTTACTAGCCGAAGCCGGGAGCGGCCCGACGATGTCCATTCCCCATTATGCGAATGACCATGGACTAGTTATTGGAGTCAGTGGCTGGGCTGACATATGGGTATATGGAGCGAACTTCTGGCATTTTTACTTAATCAGACTTTCCATAATCAACTTTTACCGTGTAAGTATAAGTAAATGCATTTTTACTTAATTGGGATGATGATATGATGGCCTCGAGGAGGAACTAAATTTCTTTGAACTGTGTTTTCTTGCATGACACATTTGCCTCGTTGAGGAACTACCTATTGGTGTGATGGTTTGTTGTTTGTGTTTAGCTTGATGTTTATCACGTGCGGATTTATTGATTTTGGGATGAAGATTTCTCACACCAGCTTTATTGCTGACCCAAGTGAGTTTTTGCTTTTCGGGTACATTCCTTTGAGAATGTAGCCGATTAGCCTTTCAGGTTTAGGGACTATTGAGCAGCGTTACTGGAGTTTCGCTAGTGGGGCTAGCACCGTCGGAATTTCCTGGTTAGAGTTTTATTATAAATTTTAGTTTGTTTCTATTTTCTAAACTGTGTTTTAGTCGTTGCTGCTAAATGTGTCTGTTGTTATTAAATTTCACGTCCCGAGTTTTGGGGAAACGAATGATCCTACGTGGAATTTGGGATTTTTGTTTTCCTCGAAAATTGGGGCGTGACAGAACTTTTAATACTAAAAGAAAGTTATATTAGGTTAAAATGTATTCTCCTTATTAAAATAAATTAATATTTCTAATTTCGAAAGATATCTCAGTAAATCTGAAATCTGAAATCTGAAATGCTTCGTGAAATTTTGGCATATTTCAATAAATCACATTCCTTGACCCCAAGCATGGAATAAAAAATAAATAAATTATAAATAACAATAATAGAGTTTTTAAAAAACAAAATCACAGGATCATATATTGAGCATTGACTCAATTTAGTATAACTCTCCCGCCACCATTTGTCTTCTTATACATCTCTAATCCCAACCTCTCTTTGGATTAAGAAACCTCGTTCAACTTTTGAGTAACTTTCAATCTCTGTAGCTACCACCAATACTGTGTACTCTTTTGATTTCTTCTCAACTACGAGTTATATGGTTTCTGAATAACTTTAACACCCAACGTGGAAAATGCATTATAATTTAATTCCAATTTCTTGAAGCATTATTCAATAGAACATACCAAGTTCCATATTGATTTCCTCTATTTGAATGAGGCTAATATTGATCGAAATTCATTTACATTCTTAAAGCCAATCATAAGGTTACTTCCAGATTTTTTCATCTTTTACTTATAGATTACCTAATAAGAATTGATCAGTTGTGTTTCAAGGACATGAAACAAATTTGAAAAAAAAAAATCAAATTGTGTTAAAAGATTGCATATTTCGAATTGTTTCAATGCGACTGGAATTTGAATACATAAATAACAATACCATGTCAATATATCTAGGAATATGAGTATATTTTTCATTTAGCCATGGTTTGAGTTTGTGGCTTTTAATAGTCTTAAATTATAAAAAGTAGACATTTAAAGGCATTTTCAATTGTTAGGGTCTTATGTGATCTACAATTATAAAAAAAAGGCCTTATAAGTCATTTTCCCTTAAATAAAAAATGCCTTGAAAAACCAAAGATATGTCAACTTTTATTTGTCAACGATGCAATAAAAGACCTATTTCTTAATACAAAAATGCTAGCAAACCAAGTTTTTGCAACTATGTTTTGCAACCAGGGTGACGTGACGTGATCTGAAAGAATGATGAAATTCTCACAGTGTTTATGTGTATCTCGATATTGTAAAAACCTCCTCTAACGATGCCACATCATCCTGATTGCAAAACATAGTTCCCTGGCCTCACTCAATTCACTGAACAACACTTGTTGCTGCCCTTCACTTAACTAGGTATCCGGAGATGTGTCAAAAACCGATCTGTGACACCCAACAAGTTCATGTGACTAGAGTTCAAGATGGGAATCAAAATTTTGAGGTAATTCTAATTCCCTAGGCAATTCCGAACAACATTTCCTTGATCCGGATTGGGTTCGTGTTCCAAAAATTTGGCATAAACTAGTGCTAGATCAATAGTAGCAGAGTCGGACAGGGAGGGATTATTGTTATTCGATGAAGCCATGGAGTTTGGATCCGAGGAACACGACTTTCCGTACGGGCTGTTCGATGGACGTGAGTTTCTCGTCGATATAGGTACAGATTTTGCTCTCCGGTTCTTCCTACAACCGCCTCCGATGGGAGCGTTATGGAAGGAACCACCTTTGGTCCAATACCTTCCACATGACTTGCAGAAATAGCGAGATTGTGTTAACCTGTAGTTGTTGTAGTAACAAAACTTGGTGTTGGAGGAATGGCATCTGGGGCAATTTGGTGCTAATTCTTCATTGGGTTTCCATCTTCTTTCCATCACAATTGGCCTTGGTGGTGTGCATGTGTGGAATGTGGGAGATTGTATTGGGCACTCCTTCATGTTAAGCCAACCACATTATATATTGAGATTGTGATTATTGACCAATTAAGCAGTCTAATGGACCTCATTAATTGAGTTAATAGTAATAGATTCATTTTGCAAATGTTCATGAAATTTTATTTCCTATTTGTTCATTTAAGACGAAAGACGTATTCAACTAAATAGTTAATTTTAATCACATCTCCAGGATGAAATGCATTTTTTTATTATATTGATTTCTCGAATGACGTCACTAATGAACTTTTTCTAATATGTTCAGGAAATTCTAAATGTCAAGGGAATGGGCGAGGGAGGGGGGTGAAGCCGTTCATCCCCCTCAAAATGCGTGCAAACCCGTGTCTAGTCCGCTGAAGAAAAGTGAACGGCTTCACCCTCTCTCGCCCATTTCCTCGCTGTTTAGACAAACCCAATATGTTCACATGCATAGTCTTGAGCTCATTTCTTATTTAAATTATTGAGTTGGTTAGCCTCAGTAGCTTGCCCAGAGGTTACTGTGGTTAGGGTTTCCGGAACTCTAAGGAGAGGGATGGGTAAAATCAGTTGCAATTTTCTGGAGGTGGATACAACGTGTTATTTCATATACGCAACACACGTGTCGTGATGACAATGGTGAAGTAGCAAGAGAGGTGAGGTGTGGCACTAGGGAGCCAATCCCTCGAGAAATACCAATAAGGTTCTTTCGAAGGGCAGACAGCTTAGATCAAACCAAACAAATCACATTAACGGATGCACTAAAATGCTCATACTTCAATGCATCTAAGTCTATTACTACAATCAATCAAGCACATCCTACAAAATCAATACATATTAGAAAATAGTACATATTGATGATGGATTAGAATGCATACTATCCGTGCCACAATTCCCGCGGCATCTAAGTCTGTGATCATCTTATCATGGATGATGACACTCATACCAGACTTGCAAATTTTTATTTTAAATTGCTTAAAAGGGTACATCTAAAATTCTGATTAACGTGCATGTGTGCAAGCTACTTCTCTATGTTAACATTTGCGGTGGTCAATCAATCTCACGTGTTTACCAGCTGAGTTAGTAAAGGTGTGATGGATGACATCACACATCATGGATTCGAACTCGGCCAGCGGCATGAGATAGGGAGGGTAAAAAAAGAAACAAAAACAAAAACAAAAAAATCAAACTCAGCTTTGTTTTAAGTGCTCTTCTACATAGCAAACCAGGTTTTTTTATGGACTTAAATCTTTGGGCTCGTCCATCACTGCGTTTGTTTTTCATATGCATCTACTAATTAACCACAAAGTGATATCAAGCACAGTACTGGATAGCAGTCCAGTAATGAAATGGGATAAATGTCTGCTGATCAACTTCCAAAATTGATCAAACCTCGATTGTGCTTGGATTGAGCATACTCTGTCCAGTTCTTGGTTTGGTTGGTTAAAGCAACACAATCGAAAAGAGCTTTGCATAGTCTGTTCAGTTCTTGAATAAATGGCCCAGTTTTGCTTTGAATCAATAGTTGTATCACTACTAGGTATCTTAAATTGTCATCTGTATATAACTGCGACCGAGACGATACAGAATCTGATATTTAATACACTGAAGTTTTTCAAGTAAGATCCCTGCCCGAATGAATGCTAACATGAAACTTGGCTACATTAAGCAAGTCCCTATCAATATGGCTCCGGAAGACTGGAAGAAGGACCATTATGCTCATAAGGGTTTAGAATTTGGATAGAGTGGACGGTCACCATGACTAGATATTTGTGTGTTGGTATTATATCAGTTGTTGGAAGTGGATGGGCATCTCATACCCTAGTTCTTATTTTCTTTACATGATTTTAATTGTATAATTGTTAATCAAATTATTCATTCAAAATGTTCTTCCTGATCATAAAAGACTTCAAGAAACATTATGGGAATCATATATCCAGTTATCGAAAATATTATTAATGTCGCTAAACCTTACCCGCACATGAGGTTCCCTGCATTAGGTTTTTCTTATCTAATAATTAAAAATGTATATGCTTTGTCATTGTGAGCAGATAGAAGAATATTATATTAAATATATATATATTAAAGAAATGAGTAATACTATAGCGCACTGGGGATTAGCAACAGGCTAAACACCAAGCTAACCCCCGATGCACTTAAGAATTTTCATAAAGAAATTATTCAATAATAACGAATATCCTAGTGGTCATGCGCCAACTAATAATAATCAAACATTTTTTCTAAACGTCGAGGGAATGTTTAGAAGGGTTGATAATCAAAACATTAAAATTGTACATATTTTATTATTTGTCTTTGAAACCGATGGTTGATCTTTGCACAATTTTCAATCGAAAATGAAAATTCTAAATGTCGGGGAAGTGGGCGAGGAAAATAGCGAGGGAGGGAGGGGACCGTTCATCCCCTTTGAGATGCGCACGTTGACTTTTTTTACACATATCCCGAGGGGACTGAACAATCCCCTCCCTCCCTCGCTGTTTTCCTCGCCCACTCCCTCGACAGCTAGAATAGCTCATTTTCAATAATAAGTTTGAAATTTGAATCAGAAATCCTAAATGGCCAGGAAACCAGCGAGGGAGGGGTGCAACCCTCCATCTCCCTCAAAATGCATGCTTCTATCTTCTTTGCGCATCCCGAAGGAGATAGAGGGTTGCACCCCTCCCCCGCTGATTTCCTCGCCATTTAGACGGGTTCAATTTGAATTCTCTGGGATGTCACAATCAAATGAATGATGTGAACTTAATGAGCCAGTTTTGTAGACCTTTTTTGCATTTCACCATCCAACAACATCATTACATGAGATGATTAAGACCTTTTGCATTTCACCATCCTACAGCATCATTACATAAGATGATTAAAACCTTGACGCTAGTTTTCTTCTATAAACAACACATTATACAATATACATCAAGCTAGATTTGGATATATGAGTGATATCCTTGTACGAGCGGATTTGAATGGGACCTGGGGGAGCATAGATTTGGGCCGTTGGATCTAATGGACGGTTCAGATATGTGAATTTGAAAAAAAAAAATTACAGTTATCTCACTTCCATCTATTCAATTTCTTTTCACAGTTATCTCACCCCGCCATTATTGTTCATCAGTAGAGAGAGAAAAATAAAATTTGGTACTGATGAAAATTTTTCACTATTATCTCACCCCCGCTCTCCACCCTCTGCCACCACCAAATTCACCACCCTCACCCACTCTGCCTTCACCACCACCTCTATTACTCTCTCCCCCTCTTCCACCCACACCTCTTGCTCCACCTCCACCTGTTATCTCACCTCCACCTTCACCACCAGTGAGTTCACCACCACCGCCCCCACCACCACCAGTTTATCAATCGCCACCTCCACCTCCAAAGAGCAAGGAGTGGGGGAAGAAGAGATGCAAGGTGTGAGGAGTGTTGACAAAGATTAGCAAGGGATGTATTCAAGGAGAACTCCATCTGATACGAACTTTGATCACCGAATCAGGAAGCTTTTTGTTGACTTCTTTAAGGATCGATGCATATACCATATATAGTAACCGAGCGCATTTGATTTATTGCGAATTGATAGTGACTGAGATGGAGATGATGTGCGGAGAGGGAAGGCTTTGGAGAGGGTTTGGGTTTGCAGAGAGAGAGAAAGAGAGATGTGGGTTTGTGAAATAATTTTTTTTTCAAATCCACAAATCTGGACCGTCCATCATATCCGACAGCCCAGATCTATGCGCAGGAGCTCCTCCTGCCCTTTGTGCGCAGGAGCAGCCCCCCCTCCCCCCGGGTCCATTTGAATGAGAGGGTGAGGGAGAAATTCAAGAACCCATAAATTTCAAAAAGGTTGACAAGCTATAAATGAGATATCATAATTCCGCATCACTTGAATGCGGAAGGGTTGGAAGGTCGTGACAATATCCATCCCAGACTAGTTCATATCATTCTCAACCAATATTATTCCTCTTTATGCTGAAAGTTTTTATAATGTAGATGCTCTTTTACCAAAATAAAATCAAGTGAGTATTATGTTGTTCTTTCTAAATCATGTCTACACGTTACCCAAATGGCTTTCAAGCATTTACAATAGCAAGGATTGAGGGGGGCTCATATGCACTATGCACAAGATTCCCTTCTGCACATTTATTTCAATCGTTGGATCTAATCTAACGGCTCTCACACTCTCTCTCTATCACAAATTAAAAACAATCCTACACATTCTCTCTCTCTAATTACAAATTAAAAACAATCATGCACATTCTCTCTCTCTCTCTCTCCGCTCACTTATTACAAATTAAATCACATTTTCACTTATTTTTTTACCAAAATTTACACAATTCAATACATATCTTAAGAAAAATCAAATGGTTCAAATTTAATAAAACACATCTTTAGGTAAATCTAACGGTTCAAATTTAATAGTACACTCATCTCGAATAAATTTTAACGATCCAAATTTATTAATTCACACATCTTGAAATAATTGCATAATTAAATTTGTACTGTTAGATTTAACTAGAGATCTCTTAACAAAATCTAAACGGTTCAATGCGTATCTCGAGTACAATCCAATAGTTTGATCTTTCATCAAAATCTAACGGTTAGATTTACCTAGAGATGTGTGAACTATTAAATTTGGACCATTGGATTTTTCTCAAGATGAATGTACTATTAAATTTGGACCGTTAGATTTACCTAGAGATGTGTGTTTTATTAAATTTGAATTATTTATTTTCCTCGATATGAGTGTCGAACCGTCTATTTTTCTCGAGATGCACGCATGACCATTAGATTTTCTTGAGGTACGTGCTGAATCATATATTTTTCTCGAGATGAGTGCATAATTAAATTTGACATGTATGTATTATTAAATTTGGACCGTTAGATTTACCTTGATATGTGTGTTCTATTAAATTGGACCATTAGATTTTTCTCGAGATGAGTGTACTATTAAATTTAGACCACTAGATTTACCTAGAGATGTGTGTTCTAACGGTCCAAATTTAATAGTACACTTATCTCGAGAAAAATCTAACGGTTCAAATTTAATATTTCACACATCTCTAGGTAAATCTATCAGTTAGATTTTGGTAAAATATCTCTAGTTAAATCTAACGGTACAAATTTAATTATGCACTTATTTCAATATGTGTGAATTATTAAATTTTGATCGTTAAAATTTCCTCAAGATGAGTGTAATATTAAATTTGAACCGTTAGATTTACCTAAAGATGTGTTATATTAAATTTGAACCATTTAATTTTTCTCGAGATATGTGTTGAATTGTGTAGATTTTGGTGAAAAATATGATTTAATTTGTAATAAGTGAAGTGTGAGTTTAATTTATAATAAGTGAGTGGAGAGGTCGCGGGTTCGAGACATCCACTCTCCTTGTGAGAGGTCGCGGGTTCGAGACTCACCAGTTAGGATTTTGTGAGTTTTCGCCCGATTATTAGGAGCACATTTGCTCCACCGTTGATAAGCCTTCGGGTATTGAATGCAGCTGCTTAGATGGGCTAGACCGGAGCGAAGCGAAAGCGAGTCTTCATGCAAGGTGGAGGCGGTGGACCGGAGCGAAAACAAGTCTCTATGCGAGATGGAGGCGGCGAGGATATTAAGTGGCAACAATATTGTAGCCTTCGGGTCTGGTTTGGTTAACCCTATAGGGTCAGTCATGTAGCCTTCGGGCATGGATTAATAAATAAATAAAAAGGGTCAATGATCCAATTTAAAAAAAAAAAAAAAAAAAAAAAAAGTGAGTGGAGAGAGAGAGAATGTGTATGATTGTTTTTAATTTGTGATATAGAGAGAGAATGAGAGCTGTTAGATTAGATCCAACGATTGAAATAAATGTGCAGGAGGGGATCATGTATACAATGCATATGAGCCCCCCTCAATCCCAATAGCAATACGTAAAATGTGAGAGTCGCCAAATGTAAAGCGATCACCATCACTCCTCTTTCTTTGAGCACGATATGGATGGGTTGTAGGAATGAC
This sequence comes from Berberis vulgaris, assembly GCA_963556465.1. Classification (NCBI taxonomy): domain Eukaryota; kingdom Viridiplantae; phylum Streptophyta; class Magnoliopsida; order Ranunculales; family Berberidaceae; genus Berberis; species Berberis vulgaris. The sequence continues at coordinate 71,260,750 of OY747133.1, forward strand.
AAGAATTTTCCATCTCCATTAATAATCTCTCGGTACCAAAAATGCAATTCCCAAATGCTGGTAATAATGAAAAATTTATATATTGAATATTTCCTCGTGTCCTTCAATATCAAACCAACGACCATGTTAAAAGGAATTGAAATTAACTAAATAAATAAATGAAATGCATACAAAACACTAAACGATGCATATTTCAGGTCTCGAGGAGAACTTACAACATCTGAAACTTATGGATAATCTTGAAAATAAATAAATAAATAAATGAAATGCATATAAAAAGTTTTCACGCACTTTTGAGGAAGATAGGATCAAAGGGTTACTACATTATTTTTGGAATTTTGATTTGCACCCCTTTTTCAAAGTTTATCTTGTAGATGCTGTGTCAAAAGAACCTTTTAATTAACTCATTATTATTATAAAGAAATGTTCTTTTCTAAACTTACTCAACTTCCACCATTTAATACTTTTATTTTTCGAAACCTTGTAAAGGCTCTTTATGAACACGTCGTTGCCGACCAACACAGACCTGAAATATACTAAGGTTACTTAAATATATATATATATATATATATATATATATATATATTGATATCAACCTTTCTTCCACAATAAGTAACTTCATTTTTCATAAATGTGATAATGAAACTTTGTTAGATTTTTTATTTAGATTTCTTTTCCATAGTATTATCGTCCTAAGATTCATATGGTTGAAATATGGAGTGTACAAATTTGGATCATAGCATTTTATTTGCCTAGGAAAATAGGAAATTCCTTTATCCTTTTTGTTACCATCATCCATGATTTTCAGGAAAGCTTTTGTAACCATGAAAGCAAGGAGCAAGTGCCCATCGAGTAAAGAAACTATGTCAATGTTCACTAAAATTTATTTTTTTTCGCTAATAATATCTACTTTGTAGCGGGAATTGAAAAGTGGGTGTCTATGTCACTCCTGTCATTTTTTAATTTCGAAATTGCCTTCACCAACTTAAACAATTCCCTCGCTCCGCCATCTTTTGATTTGAAGAAAACTCTTTGGCCTAGGGTGTGCGTTACTTCATTAATTTTTGAATTCCGAAAACATCTTCGCCTAAATTACTAAATTTATAACCCGTCCTCTCCCCTTCTCTTATCGCAGTCTTGCCAACATCGGCCACCACCTTTCTGTTGCGAAAAGTTTTCGGTTCACCATCTTTACTTGCTTCTCTGCAACAAATACGAGTTTCCCTTCTCTTCATTAATTCTAGTTTTTCTTGCATTACATAACATAGTCTGATACTGACGTTCATTTATAGTTTTATACAAGTCTCTCATCTCCCCATGTAGACTCCATTACTGATAACCAATGAAATCAACCTTTTTTCCATGCTTCATTTGCAAAATTCAAGTTAGAAATCTGTATCGATCACTATATAGAAAATCCAATTGCAGATTTTGTTAAGAGGCAATTGATTTTGTAACAAAGTTTTAGCCCCAATTCTAGAGAGTCAGGGCTACTAGTAAAAAAAAATTATCAGGGTTTGGGCTCTTTACACTTCTATACCCCCTTTTATAATTGATATTTGTGATTGCGTTTAAAAGAGAATGGATAAAAATGTAAAATAACTCCAACTGTAACAAAAAAATGATTGATTACCCAGATTGCCTAGAGTTACTCAAGTTTTAATCTTTGTGGTTTAAACGCGCCTCCTTTAATTTGTAGGTTTCTTATTAGGACTTGTCTTATTAGCGAGGAAACGGGCGAGAGAGGGGGGTGCAACCCTCCATCTCTCTCGAGATGCATGAAAGCACACATCTCGAGGGGGTGGAGGGTTGCACCCCCCCTCCCTCGCCCGTTTCCTCGCCAATTAGAATTCCCGTTCTTATTAACTCTTTCACAAAGTTGAAAGTGCACTATCTGGCACTCTTAGCTGATAATAAGATTACCCACTTTTAAATGAATTATCTAGAAGATTTAATCTTAATACAAAGTTCTATCTTGTCCAAAGTGGTCTCTTTCAACTTGCAAGTTCCTTACTAACACCTAATTTGAGATTCCATTAAATTATTAATCTTAAACGTGTTTGATTGGAGAGTGTCGAAGGCACGACCAGAGAATTAAGGTGGCATATCAAAGGCATGACACAATAACTGTGCCAATGATACGTGTACATGTTATGTGAAAAATGTATAATTGTGCCATGGCATGACTGATACACTAATATGTTTATATTACAAATTGAAATGGTCACAACAATTGCAAGGACTAGGGTGTCGACATGCTCTAGTGCGCGGGCTATTTAGTATTTTTTTTAATTTTATTACAATAATTTAATAATAAGTAAAAAAATATTGTTGAATTTATAAACAAAAATAATTATTTATAATTTTAAAAGTTTATGTGTAGTTTATAAATAATTAGGGAGTTTCAAATAAATTATATCAGGAACTTAGGCAAAATTAATCAATGTTTAAAAAATATTGGTTTTTTTTGTAAAATTATAAAATTGAGAGGCATTAGGAGAACCCAAAAATCATCATTGTTCATAAGTATAAAATTTATTATTAATTATTAAATATACCAAAATACACATGTCACTGTTCATATTATATTGGTTTTACTTTTAATTGTAAATATTATAAGCTTTCGGAGGACAGTTTTGAAACCTAAAAATCAGGTGGAAGACACGTGTCACTGTTCATCTGAGAGCTCTTGTTAATTGTAAATATTATAAACTTTGGAGGATAGTTTTGGAACCTGAAAATCATGTCGAATACTCACGTCACTTTTCATTTACTGTTCATTCGAGAGAACTCAAGGGGAATTCTAGAGATGGGATGAGGTCGATGAGGCCGCAAAAATCAGATCTCCTGGATAGGGTTGTCAAATGAATGATTTTATTTATTTAAAGTCAATTGAATTTGGATCGCATTCAGATGTAATTTTTTAATCCAAATTGCTTATCAGATACGATTTGATTTTGTTAAATATGATTTGATAAAATTTTGAATCACATATTTTTACAATTTGGGTTGAATTTGTAACTTGTGCGTGAAGGTTTTTTTTTTTTTGACATACCTCTAAAAGATGTGAAATAAGAGACCCCCTAGATCATCAGATTCTTGCCTGGAGATACTTTAACATTCCATTTTTCCCTTAATCACAATTGACAAAAATAAGCATGCAACTTCCAATTTTAATTAGTTTTTTAAAAAATTTGAACATGAAAATTTAGGCAAGTGAGTTACACACAAATATTCCATCAATCTAGGTTCAAAGACAAGATGAAAACTTAAAATACCTCCGGCCAAGAATCTGACCATCCGAGTATTTCTAATTATCCATATTTCAGGAAGCATAAGTCAATTCTCGAATTTGCTTTGGAGGTGGACATCTCCATGTGGGTGCATAGATACTTTTACACGCAAAAACAAAGAACATTATTTTAGGGGTTAATTTTTAAATCTACATTATACACGGGTTGAGTTTGCAATAAAATTCTTTAAGGTACAAAACAAACCCTCCACCCCAGAGTGGATGATCTCCATTCATATGAGAGGTATGTCTAAAAATCCCTTCATCATTTTTTCATGTCACATGCGATTTGCACCAATCAACTACATCACCTAGGTCGCCTCCGGGGTGCCCTAGTAGAAAGAAGCAAATCCAATTTCCAAGCACCCCAAATTTCTTGCCCACAAACACAAGAATTTTGTATTGTTTGAGTTTGAATCAAACGGTAGGATTGGTCTGGTCTCTAGTTTGATTGTCAAAGTCCGACGTATTGACATGTGGACACCTCCTTCGCGAAAATTCTAGGGGTCGAGGGAGGGAGGGAGGGAGGGAGCGAGGGATGGGTGGAACCCATCCATTTGCTTCGAGATGAGCGCTATCGCGCATCTCGAATCCGATGCGCTCATCTCGAGGCGGATGGGTGGGTACGCCCCTTTCCCTCGCTCCCTCCTTCGCCTCGCCTATTCTCGTTATGCGTGCCACGTTTTCCTAAATCCAACACGTTGCAATTTGACCACAGTTAAGCCACGCGGCCCCCACCTACCACTTCCAAACTGAGTTTCAGATTAGTTAACTAAAGCAAAGAAGTACGGAATCACCACAAAGCCAAGTTAGGAGACTCGCATCAAAGAGTGAGCTTGAAATTTTTTCAAACAAAAAGAGAGAGAGAATGTGTGATTAACTCATGAAACTGAGAACTCACTCGAATCTTCAAACCCACCTCCCCCACTCGCCCCACCCTTCCCCAGTCCGTATCTCTCTCTCTCTCTCTCTCTCACACTCTCTTTCAAAGGGTGGTTCCATTTCTTCTTCCTTTTTAGGCGGTTTTGTTTTGGCTCTCTCCCTCACAGTTTCCTCTGTTTTCTTCCCATCAAGGAGAAAAAACTGTTTTTTCATCTATGTTTTAGAAACCCATCTCTTCAAAATCCCAACTTTTTTCATTTTATTCTAATAGGGCAGATTAAGGTTTGGGGGTGGTACTTCTTTTCGTATTCATTTCCTCTATTGTTTATTTGAAGCTTTATTGGCGAATCAGTTCCTGAAAACTGAGTTTTTATTTGGTTTTCAGTAGTTTGAGTAAACACGTTTTGATTCTTTCTTTATTTGGACTCCTCAGTAGAAACCCAGTGGATCAGTTACTTCTTTTTCAGCTTTTTTGGGCTTTTTTAGTTGGAAAGTTTCAGTCTTTTTAAGTAAGTGTGTCTCAGAGAGCCTTTTTATTCTTCTCGGAAAACCCATTACTTGTTTGCTAGATTTCTTCATAGTCATACCCATCGTAAAAATTCTGATTTCATACAACCTCTTTGATTGGTTTACTCTGGGGATTTGATTTTGGTGCTTGCTACTTGCTACAATGGTGAGGCTAAATCCCCAAATCTGGGTTTTATTGATTGGAGCAGTTCTGGGTTTTGTATTTGGTGGTGTGGAAGGTCTTGGTGTGAATTGGGGAACAATGGCAACACACCAACTGCCTCCAAAGATTGTTGTTCAGATGTTGAAAGACAATGGGATTCAGAAAGTCAAGTTATTTGATTCTGCTGACAATACCATGAGTGCATTAGCTGGATCTGGGATTGAAGTCATGGTGGCCATCCCCAATGACCAGCTTGCATCCATGAATGATTACAGAAGGGCAAAGCAATGGGTCAGCAAAAACATCACCAGATACAATTTCAATGGAGGAGTGAAGATCAAGTAAAGTTTCTTCTCTTCTTCCTATTCTTTACTGAATTTTCAAGGAATTTGATTCATTTTAATGGTTATACTCTAATTTAGATTCATGGATTAATTTTTTTTGGTAATCACACTAAGATTACGGGTTTTGGTGCCACAGCTCACATGACCCATGTGATCCCAGGTCATGCTATCCTAGTTTTTTTTTTGCTTGATTTTACTTATTTCAAGTTGTTTTTATTGCTAATAGAACTTCAGATTTTATTGAATGTCATGGTGTAAACAAAATCTAATCACGTTTCTAAAGTCTTTGTTCACCTCTCATAATTAGTCATTTTCCTTGCGAACATACTTAAAACTATAGTACTACAACTCGTATGAGGTATGAGTTTGATGATATTATGGATACCAACTTGATAGATACTTTGCTTTTGATGTTTTTCATCATGCACCGATTTGATGTGGGGAAGATGTGATATGTAGTTTATTCGCCAGAAAATAAGAAATTGTTTACTAATAGTTGTCTCAGCCTGTCTTGCTAGGATCTGGAAGTTCAGATATGTGGTCAATGCCTTCTGTTCTTAAGTAATTCATGTTTTCCAGTCAACTTCAGTTTTTAATACTTTGTTGTATTAGTTAGATCCATGGTTTGGTATAGAACTACTATAAAAGATATTTGAATGTTGAAGTCTTTGTTATTGATTACTATTGCCACTTTCAATTACTGTTCGCGTACGATTTTTCTGATGTGAATTTCAACATGTCGATAGTAAAATATTATTGCTGAAAAATATTATAAGTTGTCCTTTGTTGAAGAAGCAAGAAGGTTTATATTCAAATGATTGGGCAGTGAAGCAAGTTTTGTGATTGGGTGTGAAAATCAATATTTTTTAGAGTTGGGTTTACATTAAGTAATAATTTGTAGATCACATTTAAATGTTAACTAAGGTCACATCCCTAATGGTAGACCACTCTGTAGATCAAAACAGAATTCAGAAGCATGTTACTATTTAAAGAATCATTGTTGTGTCCGGTTTTAATAAAATGTGCCAAAAACCAGTCAACTCAATTGTATATTGAGCTCACCCCCTATGTGAAAACATTCAGAGAAGCAAGTATTGATGAAAAAAAATTACAAAAGAGTTCCAAAAACAAGATAGCTTACAACTTATTGTCAAAATGATCAGAATTAATCCTGAACATGCACAAATATTGTCCAATCTCAGTTGGAACTACTTTATAAAAAAAAACTTTTCCCACCTTTTGCAACTTTCATTGTCATATTATTTCATTATGTATTAGCATGACGTTGAACTTGATTATTTCCTCTTCTCTAATGTGCAGCTCGCTAATCTTGCATGTTGTTAGCCATGTTTTGTTCCTATTATTTTGTTTTGGTTTTGGAATAATCAGTAGCAAGTAGCAATCTCATTTTGTTATTTTAATACCTTTCTTTTGATTTATTTCTTATGCCAGATATGTCGCAGTTGGAAATGAGCCCTTTCTCTCATCTTATAACAATTCCTTTACAAACATCACATTACCTGCCCTTCAAAACATTCAGAATGCCCTTAATGAGGCTGGGGTTGGGGGCATTGTAAAGGCAACTGTACCTCTGAATGCTGATGTCTATAACTCACCGGTCGACAATCCCATACCTTCTGCAGGAAGGTTTCGTTCTGATATCAGTGGACTTATGACTGAAATTGTCCAATTTCTTAACAGGAACGGTGCCCCCTTCACTGTTAACATATATCCATTCCTAAGCCTCTATGGGAATGATGGCTTCCCTTTGGACTTTGCCTTCTTCGATGGGGCAGCTAACCCAGTTGTGGATAATGGGATTCAATACATGAATGTCTTTGATGCAAATTTTGATACATTAGTTGCGGCTTTGAAAGCTGTGGGACTTGGAGACATGCCCATTTTAGTTGGTGAGGTGGGCTGGCCTACTGATGGAGATAAAAATGCAAATATTGGCTATGCTCAGAGATTCTATAACGGACTTATGAAACGAATTGTAACCAAACAAGGCACCCCACAACGACCGGGGGATATAGAAATGTATCTGTTTGGCCTTATTGATGAGGATGCTAAGAGCATAGCACCAGGAAATTTCGAGCGCCACTGGGGCATATTTAGGTATGATGGGCAGCCTAAGTTTCCTATGGATCTCACAGGCCAAGGGCAGAACCAGAACCTTGTAGCAGCAAAGAACGTGGAATATTTGCCAAAGAAATGGTGCATTGCGAAGCCAAATGTAAACGACCAAAGCAAACTAGGAGACAACATCAATTTCGCGTGCACCTTCTCTGATTGTACTTCTCTTGGGTATGGATCATCTTGTAACAACTTAGATGCGATAGGAAATGCTTCATATGCATTTAACATGTATTTCCAAGCTCAGAACCAGGGAGACATGAGCTGCAACTTTGATGGTCTGGCCACGTTGACAACACAAAACCTCTCACAGGGGAGTTGCAATTTCATCATTCAGATCTCATCATCTTATACTCTTGCACCTTCACTGGTATGGTTGTCGGCCTTCGCAATATTGACATTTTTGATGGTCCAGTGATTGATAAAATATGTACTGCTTAAATTTTGTTCAATTCTTTAGTTTTAGCTTGTATTTATGATTAGATTTTGCATTAGTCATTTCTCAGACCCATTTAATAAAATACACTATACTTGGTTCTTCATTCCTTTGGCTTCTGGCTTGCTCTTCTAGTTTGAGTTATGTTTAACCAACTTTTGCACTTCTGCGATACATGTTTCATTCAGGTTTTGTCAAATTTGTTGCTATTAATTTTGTCAGGGACCAAATCATGGTTTTTCATATTGACCCAGTTTGAGGGGTATAAATTGTTGTCCAAACCAATCTTCAGTACTGTTTTTGAACTACTTGTTCTCGACTGTTTCAGTAGTGCTGATTGCAATCACAGCATTGTCAAAGATATTTGATCTCATCCCCAATGAATTAATTTGTGGAGGTTTTCTTTTCAGTGAATTTTTTATACATGCAGGCAGAAATGTTTTCATGTTTTTAAATATCATCAGATATGTTATATTTTGAATACTTCCATAATTTTGAACTTATCCTTTTCTTTAATCTTCCTGACTTGGCTTACATAATTTTAATGTGCGTGCTTATTTTAGGATAGCTCGACATTGGAAGTTATTTCAATTGATATTGGTCAAAATATAACCTCAGCTTGTCATCGTATATTGGATGTTGACATGCATTTCAGTTTTAAAACTTTTCTAGTACTTAATTGCGTATATTCTCTGAACATTGTTGTCTATCATTAAACTGCCAAAGATACGTTATCAAACTATTATGATCGTTATCTCGGAGGAAAATTGACAACTACTTGAGCTTTTGCTAAGGTAGAATACCAAAGAACAATGTTAAAATTTTGACGTGAGTTGTTTGTTTCTGGTGAGATTAGGGTCCACGACCCTTGTCCATTGGCCCCTACCTGCTGATTATAAATGGCTAATTAACTATGTAATGAAATCTTGTGATATATTAGAATTTTGGGTGGGGGTAAGGTGAGATATTGTCTTGATAAATTTTGTCACCAACTTAATTTGAAAATATTTCTCATCGTTGAGCCTCTCTTTAGATTATCATGTGGCTTTAGGCAAGAATGATTTTATGGACATCATTCCATCCTTTCTCTTGAAGCAGAATTTGAAAGTGGCTTTTGCACCACTCCTCTATTTTGGTGCGATGATAAGAGCATGTGTTCCTGGTCCCTCTTATTCTACTTTAAGCGAAAACTCAAGGCGACTTTCATGAATCACCTTTACACAACACAACCAAATCCTACTCTTACAGTTTTATATTCACATTTAGAAACAATGGAATCAGTGACAGACTTCCAAAAGAAAACCCAAACCCAGGAATAACTTAAGCACAACTTTAGCAAACTAGGAGAGCAATCTTGTCTGATGATAAACGTAATTTTGCAGTTTTTAGGAGAAATCTGCAACTCTTGAACAAAATTTGGTATTGAGCAAAAGTTAACTTGCATTCGTGAGGGCACATGGCGAGATGTGAAAAGATTTTCGACAAAGATGTTATGTCGTAGGTGTGAGTAAATAGGAACACAAAACATGCCGGCGGATGGTACCACTAGGTTATGGGTTTGAACCCAGTCGGTGGCATGTTTATCAGTTTATGGTGTGTTGACCAATTCTGATCTTTGATAGGTTATGGGATCCTGAAAACTCAGCTCGCCTTCCCAAAAAAAAACACAAAACATGATGGATTATGTTTTGACAATTACGTGTGGTAAAGAAGTAAAGGGATTGGATGGATTTTCTTGTGTTTTAGCTGATAGGGATTGGATGAATGTGAATCATGGTGCATTGTAGATTCCATGTGGGTTGATAAGATTATTCGAAGAAGGTTCACATGTTAGATGACATGGGCAGTGTAGGATATCACTATCAGAGTACATTCACGATGCCCAGCCCCTGGAATAATTCTAGGGAGTCTGGGTTTGCTGCCTGGGGCGAAATTACCCTTTTGCCCCTCTTTTGTTGTGGTTATATTTAAAGAGTGTTTAAAAAAGCAGGAGCAAAGGTGTAAAAATGCCGACCAAGCGTAAAATCCAGGCCGACTACCCAGGCTCCCTAGAAGCACTCCAGCCCCTATATACTATTACAACGGTAAAGACTCCCATCTTCAACGCCTCTCCAATTGTCAACGCCTAGTTTAGGTTCTTGCAAAGGGTTCATCAAATTCCACTCTGTCAATTGCCCATAACAAATTACTCATGTTGCTGCTATCCTCCTTCACTCGTTTTTTCTTTAGGAGTTGAAATACATATTATCATGCTGGTTCATTCAGAATGTATTTTGCAAGTTTCAACATTCATATGCTCGACACAAAGCTCCCTTCGTATGTGATTTAACATTTAACATTACTACGTGGACGTTCTGCACCTTTTGTTCTTAAGGGTTATTTTCCATTTGACACTCTTATGGCTATTCCTATACCACCTTTTTCTTCTTCCTCTCCTTTCGCAGCACCACCGCCACCCTCCCTTCCTCCACTTATTCCTCATTTGTTTCGCAGCCCCACCCCGCCCCGCCCCGCCCCCTTCTTCCTTCCTCCTCTTTTGTTTCGTTCACGATCTTCCCAAATCCCCAACCCTTGGGTGGTGTGTGATAAATATGCTCCTCAACCCTGTAAAAGAGAGAGATCTTATCTCAATCTCCTTCAAACAGAGACAACAAGAACAATCCTCCTCAGACGCCTCTCTTCAATCGCAGCTAAAAAAGAATTCACACAACAGATCGCAGCTCAGACAAGGAAGAAATAGCAGCCAAACAACAACCTCGCAATAGCAAAACAAATAAAGAAGCTTCCTCTGTTCTTCTCCTCCCCCTACCCCCAACATCTCTCTTCCTTGGATCATTGCCATAGACTTTAATGTCATCCTCGATGATGGTAAATAATGTGGAGGTAATGCTTGTAAATAATGTCATCAGTATAACAAATTTTCTAGGTCACAGAGTGATTGTGACACTTTAGCCACAGATCCACCATTAACAACATGAGAACTACTTTCTCTTCTCAAATCACCCCCACCCACCGTGTCCAAATCCACCATTAACAACATGAGTACCCTCTTTCAATGGTTGAACGTTATGATTTTTGAATGATGATGGTTGTTATCCAACTACACTTCAAGGTAGTGTTTAGAAATACCATAAAAAGTGATATCCTAAAGATTTATGATTATGAAAGGGTGAAGACGATGAAATTGTTGGAGAGGAAGTAGGATTGCAATTACTACGATATGTGGACTGCGAGTAATCAAAAAAGGGGGTTTATGGCTATCATAACACATTTCATTGATGACAATTTGGGCATTGCAAAGTCGTATTATTAGGTAAACATATTTTTTCTATTAGTAAACATATTTTTTTCTATTTGCATTTCATTGATGACAATGGGCATTTATTAATTAATATGTTATACATTATTGCATGTTTATTGCTAGGTTCGTTTATTTGTCATGTCCTCATATTGCTGAAGTTCTTTGAGATGCATTAATGGATTGTATGATGGATTGAAATTTAGATAGAAATCTATTTGCATTAACCGTAGATAATTGTTCAACTAATGATAGCATGGTCACTTTTCTGAAAAGCAAGCTAGAAGTAGGCACCATGATGCTAAGGGGTGATTTATTCCACATGAGATGTTCTGCGCATATTTTAAATTTGATTGTTAATGATGGGTTGGAAGTTATAGGTGATGGTATTGAAAGAATTCGGAATAGTGTTGCTTATTGGTCTGCCACGCCAAAGAGGGGAGAAAAGTTTCTAGAGGCAGCTAGAAAGTTGAGAATTGAACGTGGCAAGAAGTTGGCTTTAAATTGCAAAACAAGGTGGAATTCAACTTATTTGATGCTTCAGACTACTATCATTTTTAAGGATTTTTTCCTAGACTGAAGCAACGCGATTCACAATATAAATCGTTGCCACGTGATGAAGATTGGTTACTTGCATGTGAGATGTGTGAGAAGTTGAAATCGTTTCATAAAGCAATCGAAGTATTTTCTAGAACAAAGTATCCTACGGCCAACCTTTTTTTTCCAAAGATTTTTTCGATTAAAAAGTCATTACATCGGTTTCATACTTCTAGTTATCCAGTGATAAGACAGATGACATCAAATATGATTGAAAATTTTGACAAGTATTGGAATGCAATCTATGGGATAATGGCTGTGACAACTGTTTTAGATTCTCGTTTCAAAATGAAGTTGATTGAGTATTACTTTCCCAAATTATATAATCAGGATGATGTACAACAAAAAATTCAAGAAGTTCGAAACTTGTATTTTGAGTTGCTAAGTGAATATATGAGTTCAAAGCCTAGGGCAAGTTCTTCAGCAGATAGTCAGTCATATGTTAGCCAACCACAAAATGCAGTTGATGATGATGATCTTAGTAATTTTTTTGTGGATTCTATGCGGAACTCTGGGGATGGACCTAATAGTAATGTCAAGTCGGAGTTGGATTACTATTTGGCTGATGCTGTTTTACCTCCAGAACAAAATTTTGATATTCTGAATTGGTGGAAGACTAATGGAAGCAAATATTCGACTTTTAATCGGGTTACTAGGGACGTTTTAGCGGTTCCATTCTCTACAGTTGCTTCAGAGTCTGCATTTAGTACGGGTGGTAGGTTTGTTAGTCCACATCGCAACATGCTTCATCCAAAGTCATTAGAAGCTTTGATGTGTGCGCAAAACTGGTTATGGAATGATATTAGAGGTAATAAAGTCTTTCTATGAAATGTCTTATTTATTTTATGTTTGTTTTTTTTTAGTAAATTAATATAACTTAACATTGTTTATCTTATGACAGATGAAACTTCTACTTCACCGTATAGGAGGTCCACCTATCAAGATGATGCAGATCCTCTTGAGGTATATAAGTATTTAAATGAGCCTATAATGAACTACTAATGATATATTAGGCCTTGCTAAAAGAAATTATTTTATGTTGTAGGAACAAAGTTGCATGTTGGTTTCATGAATGAAAAGTTGTGAAAATTTTTTGTATTTGAAGGACTTGATGGAGGTAATGTAAAACAACGCCAATTTTTCTATTTGTTCTCATATAGTTATTTTTTTTCCTTATAGAAACTAACTTAGAAATTTTTTATTTATTTCAGGTTCTGAAAGTTTTTGTAAAAACAAAAAACCAAAGCGTGATGGAGGATTTTGTTGGTTGTCATCGTTTTGTTGTTGTTTTGCTTTCACAATATTTTATAATTTAACTGTCGTTGAACATATTAACTTCGTGTTTTGTTAGACTATTGTGACAACAAAATGTGTAATGCTTGTGTAAGTTGAGCCTGTAATTTTTGAATACTTATACATGTTATTGTTGATGCTATCTATTTATACATGTTATATAGATTTAAATTTTATTGTCAAAATGTCAGTGGATTGCTATTGTTGTTATGCTGTAAAAATTCTATTAGCTGTTATGCTGTAAAAATTTATTGTCAGAATGTCAGTGGATGATTGCTATTGCTGTTATGCTATAAAATTGTTGTTATGTTATTGTTGTAAAAATTGTATTGTCAGACGGGGCGGATCGATTGGGGTGGGGGCAGTTTTAAAAAATAAAAATAAACGGATATGCGGGGCGGATTTGGAGCCCTGCAATCCTCAGCGGGGTGGGGATGGATTTGCTTAAATCTGCCCCGTTGCCATCCCTAATTCAACCATCATTTGTCCGTGTGGTTCAACATTGTTGCAGCAATTCAGATTTGCATCCAAAATACAAACCCATCAAATCTCTATCCAAACAGGTCAACTTTGATTGACCACTGTAACAAATGAGCCATGATGTTTTGGTTACGGTCAGGACTACTCCACGCTACCATTTCCTCTCTCTCACACCACCATTGAGTTTTTTTTTTTTTTTTTACTTACTCACACCACCAATAACTTAACAAAGAAATCCAAACTCAAAAAAAAAAAAAAAAGATAACTTTCGACTAATTTAAACCCTCAATTGAGATCGATTCTCAAGCTCATCAAAACACAAAACTTGTAGTACTATGCGTTATCTAATAGACACAACTTGAATCACTTAGAAATGTTTTGAAATGAGCAAGTTATGATCATTCTACTAAAGTCGCGCAAATCTGTCTTGCAATGAAAATGGGATATTGTCTCTGACTTTCAGCCAACATATATGCTCGATTAAGATCGATTATCAAGCACTCTAACACAAAAATTTTAGTATTCTGAGTTATCTAATAAACACAACTTGAATTCCTTGAAAATGTTTTGAAATGAACAAGTTATGGTCATTTAACTAAAGTCGCGCAAATCTATCTCGCAATAAAATTGGGATAGTGTTCCTTACTTTCGGCCAACCTATGTGCTCAATCGAGATCGATTATCAAGTTGACCAAAACACAAATATTGTATTACTCTGAGTTATCTAATAAAAACAACTTGAATCACTTGAAAATGTTTTGAAATTGGCAAGTTATGGTCATTTTACTAAAGTCGCGTAGATCTGTCTGAAAAAATTTGCTAAAATTTTCTGTTCGCCTATAACTCTACAAGCAAATTTTTTAAAGCATTTCTATGTACCCTAAATAATAAGTGAATAGCATTCAATATCAGTGTTATGTTCTTTCACTTCTCAACAATTTTTTACTGTTTGCTCAGATCAATGCGAGGTTTTGCAAAAACCTCATTGTTATTTTCCAAAAAAAAAAAAAAAAACCTCATTGTCTCAGGCGAACATTATTTTTTTTTTGTGATTTCTGAAATTTGCTTTGTTTTTGTGATTGAAAATTTTTCTGAAGTTTCCATGAGATTACATTGTTTTCTAAATTTTTTTGGAGAGGTTCCGATTTGGGGTTCAATTTTTAAGAGTTTCGATTTTGCAAGAGATTTGAATGCGGGGAGAGATTTGAATGTGGGAGAGGGAAGATATTCGAATGGGGGAGGGAGGAATGCAGTTTTGATTTGAATGGGGAGGGGAACAATGTTAGTTTTTTGTTTATATTAGTGTGGGAAAGTATGGTGGTGTGAGAGAGTAGAATGGTATGAGAAAGAGAAAATGATGGTGTAAAATAATCATTGGTTATTTAACTGGAAATGCACTTATATTATCTCCCAGCTTTATTTCATTTATTATATTATGTTAAGTTTGCATCTTGCAATGTTAATAAAACTAAAATATTACTCTGGCATAAAGACAATGCCATTGGGTATCCAATGATATGAGGTTCCTATCCAACGACTATATGCATTCACATTAGATTCTTTGTCAGGGATGGTAAGTCACGGGTGAATTTGATACTTCGTATTCAATATTAGCTACTTGCAGTTTGAATTGTCCATAATTGAAGGAAAATGGGATGTCAATATGACTGTCAAGCTCAACGCTTACAACGTGAGGAGGGAGGAGTGTGGCAGCATGGCTGCGAAATAGAGGAGGAAGAAGGGGGAGGGTGGCGGCAGGTTGCGACATTAAGGAGGAGGGAGGAGGGAAAGAACACCCATTATTAATCACTATTACAGTTATCCCCCTTGACTAGCGGTAAACGTCCAAAGATCGTCAGGACGCACACGTATTTGAAATCAGTCATATTTGAAGGACAAAAATGCCCTTCAATGATCTAATGGCTGAAATTTAAAGTTGATACAAATGCTCCAATGGTCTTATCTCTCATCCTACGGATAACATTCAAATTACTCACTGGGGAATGGTTACATAGGGACAAGACAACTCAAATCTCAACTCTCTGACTCTTTGAATAGTTACATGACTCTTTGAATAGTTACAGATTGGGGAAGACTTTTACTGAAGTTGGGAAAGACGAAGTAACCGTTGGAGGAGAGGAAATACGAAGTAGCCGTTGGGTTAAACCCTATTTAAAGTTGATACAAACCCAAGTTTGGAACTTAGGGTTTTATTACACAAATAACATATCTGAATATTTCATCATAGATCTGAGTTCAGAACGACATAATGAAGGTAAGTTAGTGATTTTGATTTCATTGGACGTTTATGTTGACATTTATTAAGAATTAGAGGTGATCTTCAACCTCTCGCATGCGTTTTCTGAACCAGGGGGCGTCTTACATTCAAATTTATTATAGGGGGTTAAGTTACTGCCATTATCTATTATAAGGGGTAGGGAGTAATTAAAATTTATTTTTTCTAGCAGGTTCCTTGCGACCACTGTCATCAGTACAATTATACAAGTGAAGACTGCCCTTATTTGTATTATGTGTGTCCCAAGATGTGGTTGAAGTAGAGTCTGCAAGCTTTTGAAGTCCAAAACCCAAAAAGACCCAAATAGGATGTTCTAGGCATGTCAAATATCTAGTTGCAAAGGGTTTCCGTGGCTTGATGAAGTTATTTTGAAGAGAAATGAAGAAGGTAGTTCAAGCTCAAAAACAAATTTCAACTTAAGTTCGAGGCCAAGCTCCAAAAGGGGTACTTGTTTCAAATATGACAGTCCAAATCATTGGATGAAAGACTGTCCATGGGTGGATCTTTCATGCCTAATTTTTTCATGCTCTGGAAGGAGAACTATCAAAAGATCCCATCAACCTAATACACAAGGGCACAAGTACCTCAATTGTGATTCTTGCACTAAGAGGTTTGAGTGGTTGGGAGTTGTTATACCTGATAACATACCTAGATGTGGTGGTCAAAACCCTATTACTTCAGTTGCAACTACTGAACAAGTTGAAGTTGAACAAGCTCAAGACGAAAGAAATAATAACTCTCCAAATGTAACAATTACTGTCCAAATGAGTATGGCATTTGAAGATCTTTGTAAAACATTTCTATCTACCCTAAATAAGAAGTGAATGAACACATCATTCAATATCAATGTTGCAACAATATGTCATTCAATACAAGTCGGAAACTGGATGTAAACAATAACAAAGGAAGTCTTCAAAAACATAAATAAAACAGTCTCAAGTCCGACATGCCCTTCAGTACTTGCAAAATATCATCAAATGCATTCCATTCATATACTTGCAAAATATCATTCAAATGTCTGACATAAACATATATAAAACAGTCATCAACAATATCATCATCGAAAAGCCATCAATAGTATCAATACTTACATAACCATAAACAAACCAAAAGAAGTTGGTATGTTCCCTACTATAACAGTATCACCATAAAAATATTGTCTTAAAAAAAAGTCTTCAAAACATAAGAAGTTAGTATCACATGTTTGGTGCTCTTGGCCCCATAGGTTGATTGATCCATTGATTGTCTTGTCCTCCCCTGTCTCTACCAGCCTGGAACATTGGTGGCCTTATTGGAAGAGACCTTACTCCTTGTGCAAAGGGTTGAGTCGGAAATATTGAAGCATAAAGGTTGTGCATGGTTGGAACTGTTGGCATTCAAACTGATTGGGTTGTTGTGAAGGGAATGTTAGCACTTCATGCTGATTGAGTTGTTGTGGAGGTTGACATGTTCCGCTCCCAACTCCAAAACCTGATTTGACACATATTTTCTTGTTGTTCATACCATTTTTGAATCTAGGTTTTGCCCTGGATGTCTGTCCACAACCTTGTGTTTGCTCCCTATGAGGGTTTTTACATTTTCTACTATTGTGACCCTCCAAACCACACTTTTTGCAGCTCTTTGCTTTCTCTTCCACCTGTTCATCCTCATCCCTTCTTCTTTCAATCCTTGGTCTCCCAGGAGGTTTTTTCACTAGAGGTTGGAATACTAAGTATGCAGGCTGCCACATCAAAACAATTATCACATATGCAAATAGTCTACATGAATAAAACTATCAAACAATCTAATCTAAGATTGGTACTTACTTATGCTCACTCCTTCATATTTCTAATTTTGATTATGCCTCGTAAGTAAGCCTCCGCATATGCTTTCACAGAATGATAAGGACTACAATACTTGCATAAAATGCATATAATGTGTTCCTTACTGCATACTTTCTTAACCAAAACCTAGCTGCATCAACTGTATCCCATTGTTTGTCAACCTCCAAAACCCAATATTTTGCCCGCCTCTCATCGCCACTCTCCTCACCATACACATCAACAGTTTCAGCAACAAATGCAGCATGCTCAGTTGGAGGTGATTGTGCATCATGCTCATTTTCAGTTGAGTGACTAAAATGGTACTCCTCTTCTATAGGGAGGTCATCCAAATGTGCAAACTCATTAGCTTGAGAATGACCAGCTGAATGGGCTTGGTCATGTGGTTTGGCTTGAGATGGACCAGCTAAATGGGCTTCTGCCTCAGCTTGGGACTGTGCATTAGTGGTTTTAGGTTCAACAGAGGGAGGTCATCATCAAGCATTTCTTCAGACAACTCTTTAAAGTTCTTATCTTTCTCAACTTTTGACTTCATTGACTTTCTCATTTTCTCATCTTGGGTCTGAGCTTGGCCCATCCTTATTCTTTTCCACAAGTACTTTGACATTCACCAACATCAGACCTGTCATCTTGTACATTCACTCTTTTTGAAGACTTCCTTGGGGTAGGATTTTTTTTTCATGTTCCAACTTCTTTTGGCACGCACCTTAGGTCTCAGATGGATTTTACTAGGAGGGGTGGATTGTGTGACAGGGGCAGAGTCAACTTCAGCAACATTTGGGGTTGAAATGGGTTCAGGATCTACTAAACTAGATCTTGGATTGGTGATCTCATGTATTTGTATTGCCACTCTAACATCAACAAATATATGCAAAGTATCACTGACATTAATGTCTGCATGCTTCCAGAAGTACATTATATCTGCATCATTGGTTATGTTCATCCTCACTCCATTATTTATAAAGGCATGTGTATCTCCTAGTGTCAAGGCATGCTTCTCTTGCTTGGCTACACCTTCAAGTATACTCTTGTTAAGCTTGTCCCAATTCAAATAATCCCCATGAACTCCCACAAAATCAACATATTTCCCAATCTTGTAGTCAGTCACCTTCCACCAACCAGAGATCTCAACCCTCCTACTCCATTTTCCATCATAATGAACCATTAAATTCTAGACTTCCAACTCTTGTCCCCATTTCCATTACTGCAAAGAAACACATTCATCAATTAATACAATAGAAAACATGCAAACTCATGCAAAGTAACATGTATCATAAGTAAAGAGAAAATGCAAGACAAGTACACATAATGCTTCATAGCCATTACACTTAATGAGTAGCTAACAAACGACAACAATGATTCATAGCAATTGCATTCAATGAGTAGCCTAACAACAACAACAATGCTTCATAGGCATTGCTCTAACAACAACAACATTGTTTCATAGCCATTGCCCTAACAACAACAACAATACTTCATAGCCATTACACTAAATGAGTAGCTTAACAACAACAACAATTATTCATAGCCATTACTAAATCAGTACCATAACAAAATCCCTAAACATTGCACTGAATGAGTACCATAACAACAATAACATCATTCACTGAATGATTCATAACAACAACATCATTGCACTGAAACAAAACACTAAACAAATAAGCAATGTATGACCCATCATTTGTGCAAATGAATAAAACTCTAACAACAACAACATCGTTCACACAATCCACGAACACATGCAACAAAGAATTAAACACAAAAATGAAACCCTGAAATAGACGAAAAACACTTACAATACGTCACGCCATTGAACAGAGGGAGGTCTTAGATTTGGCTTGACGTCCTCTTCATTGTCTAAAGGAGTAAAATCTCGCCTCAAATCTGATCCATCTTGACTAAACTCACTAAAAGATGAGAAATCTTCCCAATGAATACTCGAAGCAGTGCTCCCATCGTCATTACTACTGCTACTCACCAAAACACCAAACATGGCCCTCTTCCCCTTTCCCTTATTCATCTTCATTCGAACTTGCAAACAACTGAGCAAATCACTACAGAAAGATAGGGAGAACACAGAACGACTGAATGGAGGGAGTTTTCCCTCCACTCTCCAATTCTCTGAGAGGTTATAGAGGATAGCTCAAATCTCAGCCGTCAACGTCAGTTCTTCAGTTGACGGACGATTGGGATGATGCAATTGGTAAAATTCTTCAAATCGGGCGTGAAATGCACGTGAAGGGCATTTGATCATGAAATTATGCACATGCGTGTCCTGACGGTCTTTGGACATTTACCGCTAGTCAAGGGGGGGGGTAATTGTAATAGTGATTGATGATGGGTCTACTTACTAATTAGCTAGGTAGAATAGGGGGTAAAGTGCAAATTACCCATAATTTTTTTATTTAGTAAAACATGGGCAAAGGGTAAGTTGGTCTTTTTTTAAAATTTGGATGGAATTTGTTAGTCAATGTAGTTGAACTCACGGTCATTAGGTGTTAGACTGGGATATAAAAAACTAATGGGGGTCAAATAGGAATATCCATAAAAAATGAATGTCAAATGGGAAATAACCCTTTTTATAATTTTGATTCAAATTTAGAGATTTGTTGTTAAGTGTCGATCTCACTTGAAATTCACAGTGCCTTTTCAAAAGATACTAACTGAATTAAAATTTGACATCTATATTTATATCTTAGTGCGACTCATATCAATTGTTAAATTGTGTAAAGGAGTCTTGTTTTCCCTCTCTTAGGCTATGGTTGGCACGTTGTTATGTTGTGGTTAAAAGTTTGGGTTAATTGCACTTTCCACTTATAATATATGCAATATTTAGCATTGCCCCCAATTAATATTCACCCCAATTAATATTCATATTGCACTTTTTCCCTAAGACTAATAGTCAACGTGTCTTAACCGTCTGTTTTCAAAGCAGATTACCAAAATACCCCTGAGAAATAAAGTTGAAATTGAATCTTTTGTATCTCAAACATCTCATCTCGAGGAAAATCCTAAGGCCCAACTAAAATCGTAATCATATCTCGAGGAAAATCCAATTGTTGATTTTAAAAATCTCTCATCTTAAAGAACTCATCTCGAGAAAAATTTAACGGTCCAAATTTTATTATGCATCTCGAGAATAACGATTCGATGTGCATCTCGAGGAAACTCTAATGATCTAACACACATCTCGAGGAAGATCTAACGATTTAGCATACATCTCAAGGAAAATCTAACGACCCAGCACACATCTTGAGGAAATCTGACGGTTCAACACACATCTCAATAAATTCTGATGGTTCATATTTATTCGTGCACGCATCTCAAGAAAAATCTGAAGTTTGAATAAATTGCCCCCATATAATAAATTACTGGCAATAATTTAACCCCATAAAAAAATTTTGAATTTAATTTTGCCCTTAAAACAGAACAGACCTAAGAGATGATCAAGAAAATTTTCATTATCTTCCTCCTTCCTCTATCTCGCAGCCTCGCCACCACCTCTTCCTTCATCCTCCATCCTCTTCCTCATTCCTCCAATTTCCCCCTCCTCCTCTGTTTCACAACCCCTATAATAAAGTTAGGGCTTCAAACCTTCACTTCCTCCTTCTCATCCTTCCTCCTTCCTCCCCCTTCATCTCTCAGGTTTGTTTGCATAATTAAATTTGGACTGGTAGATTTACCTAGAGATGTGTGTACGATTATATTTTGACTATTTTCCTTGAGATGAGTTATTTTAGATGAAAGATTTTTTAAAAGCAATTGTTAGATTTTTCTCGATATACGATTATGATTTTAGTTGGGCCTTAGGATTTTCCTCGAGATGAGATGTTCGAGATACTAAAATTCAATCCTAGCTAGGGGTATTTTAGTAATTTGTTTTGAAAATAGAAGGTCAAGGCACGTTGACTGTTAGTCTTAAGGGGAAAGTCCAATATAAATGTTAATTGAGGGCAAAACTGAATATGACATATATTATAGCGGGAAATTACAATTAACCCTAAAAGTTTTAAAGTTGCTTGGTTATCTCATGGCAAAACAAACCACTGAAAACTTATGCAGTGGCACCATGGTTAAGCTCGGAATCTTGAATTTAATCTCTAGTGACCCTCTCTGTTTCCGATAAGGGGATCATCTGATGTGGCCCATGTGGGGCGTGTGGCGTGTGGCGTTCATCTCAGCCATCTATGTGATCAATTTCTTACTACCGTGGCCTTTTTTCTTGAGCCCTTTTTGGGAAGGTTTTTCTCTCTGTTTGTGCAGATCAAAATCAATCATATAGTAATAGCACTATAGCAGAGCTTTCTCAAGTAATCAATCTTAGCTTGGAAGAATGTGGAATAATGAAGTTCAAAATGAACCTGTTTGTGGATTTTTTTGTTCCTAGCTATTGGAATGTGGAAGAATGATTCGTATTTCTACATCGTAGACACAACAATTAAGCACTTGTACTTATGTTGTTATGTAATGGGTATTCGAAGGTTGAAAAAACTTCCTTGCTAAAAGTGTACCAGCTGAGTTAGAGGTGTGGCAGATGAAATCATGCGTCACAGATTTAAACCCGGCCGACAACATGGGGTGGGGTGATAAAAAGCTTCCATAGACTATATCCACGCAAGTTCTTCCAATAAAATCAACAAAGCAAACCATAAACTCCTGTACCAATGTTGCAAACAAATGCATTTGCAATTTGGGCCTTGCAGAGTGTTCTGGTTAGAGTTACTATTATTTTTTTTTAAACCTATAATGTAGGTTTCAGTGCACAATGGTAATTTCGTGAATTTGGATTCAATTTCTATATTTAAAATGATATTTCTGTTTATTGAGGAACCACGTGGCCAACTCCCAATCAATGTTTCAATTTTCAGATCCAAAGTTCACAATCCATCGTAAGATGGATCATCTGACATTAAAACCTGCAAAGAATTAAGAGTTTGAATATCAATGTTT
The DNA here is from genome assembly GCA_963556465.1 of Berberis vulgaris. NCBI lineage: Eukaryota > Viridiplantae > Streptophyta > Magnoliopsida > Ranunculales > Berberidaceae > Berberis > Berberis vulgaris. The sequence continues at coordinate 71,283,244 of OY747133.1, forward strand.
ATGATGGCCCCACATAACATGGTCATGGGGTTCAACAAGCCTTCTAATCGAGAACAGACACAGTGTCACGTTCAACAATCTAAAATGGGTTATGAAAATATGGTGGGAGAATTGGCGCGAAGTTCAAATTGAAATCAGGAACTCTTTTGTAAAATTTACTATTTTGGTTAGTTAAGACATGTGAATAGTACGTGATTCTCAATAGAACCTTGTTGTTCATTCCTTCTATAAATACAGAGCTAAAAATGGGGAAATGGCAGAGAAGTATTAAGAAGAAGATAGGCTCAGTTCTTAGAAGAACTTGAGAGATTTGTATTCAATTTTTCTATTTTCCATTTCAATCTATCCATTTGTTTTCTTACTTCGATCCCAACGATTCACAATCGTGACAATTGGTATTAGAGCAAGTTACGATCCACCAATCTGTGCAACCATGGGAATCACATCTAAGGAGATGGAAACTTTCATGGAGGAGACAAAGAGAAACCAACTGGAATTCGATGGACAGTTCGAACTTCTGAAAATTGAACTGAAGAGTTTAGCACAATCAATTGATGCTCGAGAGAAGAGATGGGATGCTCATTTTGAACAAATTATTCAACTGATTCGGAACAATCAAAAGGTTCCTGGATCGAGTGCGTCTCCCACCTCTCAAATCACAAATCCAACTGTGCCACTCAATAGATTAGTCTTCCATAATCCCTGAGAGACCCCTGGTACGTGGTCTCCCTAAGTTAGAATTCTCTCAAATTAATGAAAGCAATCCTAATCAGTCCAAGAACATTACATATCCATCTCTCGGTGGAGATTTGGAAGGCGCACCAAAGGTGTTTGATGAAATGTCTACAATAGATGTTTCATAGAACCCAATGCTTACAAGGTATGCAAGGTTTGGGATTCTTGTTGACATGTGCGAGAAATTTGGGTGTAGAAACAGCCGAAGTCCTTGCGGAAATAAGCGAAAAGTATGTGCTTACTCGGACTATTATAAATTCTGTAATTGCTCTTCATGGGCTTATAAAAGAGGCTTTTGAAATATTTGAACTAATTCAGATGCAAGGAGTGAAGACTAATCAGATGCAAGGGATCACTTATTCTTCTCGGATAAAGGTTAAGTTGAAAGTTCAAGTTATTAAGTATGTGGCAACTCAATCAGTGAAAGATAAGAAGTTCGTTTACTTATATTTGCTACATTACACTGAAAAATGTCCAAACGAAGCATTGGTTCATACATGGGCACTTTGTGCTATGCTAGGAATTCGTCTACATGTTACAACTCTTCTTGTTCTAGAAGTGGTTGTTCATTGTGTCCGCACCTTACTTGATGGAAGCAAATTTGAGTGGGGCAGAGATAGAGGAGTGCCTTTTAGTTCCAAGCTTTGTGAATGTCAATTGGTGGCTGGTTTGGATCAAGTGGTGGTTGCGAAAAAAAAAGGGGGAGTAGCATTGTTCACTGTAGTATTTGGGAAAAGAGGTTTTGATGAAATTGAGCTATCGAAATTCCTTGTGGATGAAGAACAAGTTATTAGTGACTTAGATTGATTGGTCATTGGAACATTAAGAAGTTGAATGAGAAAAAGGTGTTTTGGATTTCGGTGATGATTAATACTGAAGGGAGTCAAATGCATATGGTTGATCATGGTGGTGCTTCTTCTGTTAAGGAGGAGGATGGTTCAAACTGATTGTTTACTACTGAAATCTATGAGGGTGTTCATCCATTTACAGTTCAAGCAAACTATGGAGATTTTTCGGAGGCGTCAAAGTTTATTGAGGTGTTATTATGGATTCTCACTGGAGAGAAACAAACTGCATTACATGGTGGAGGTGGTAGCAAAGCGCAAAATGAAAGAGTTGCTACACTTCATACCATTTTGGAGGCAAGAACTCGCATTGCAGATGGTCCAAAATCCAAAAAGAGATGGGCCAAACCTAAAACTTTTAGTATTGTAGATGTTGCATCTGCTTCAGTTCATGGAATAAGTGTTGAAGCTGCTACAAATGCTTCAACTAATAAGACAGCTGCTTGCATTGCCTTGCACGACTGGTGAAAGTGTTCCTGTTAATGCAACGATGAAAAAAAAATTACTATTAGCGTTGCTTTGCGATCTTTCATTTCGACCTCTTGTGATCCTATTACAAAAAATGAATACGATTATGTCAAGGTCGAGAGGAATCCTAAGAAGAAAGGGTATGTTCAATTACACACCACTCATAGTAACTTAAACAAAGAGCTACACTGTGACATGGCACCTAGGTCATGCGAGAATATCACATTTTGTGAACGTGGCTACTATAATGGGGTAGTTGTCCACCAAATTATAAGGAATTTTAGGATTCAAGGTAGTGATTCCACTAGTACTAGAAAAGGAGGTGAGTCTATTTGGGAAAAGCCTTTCAAAGATGAGCTCAACTCTAAATTAATTCACTCAGGAAGGGGTGTTGTCATTATGGCAAATAGTGGTCCCCATACAAATTTTCCCAATTCTTCATACTGTACAAGTCTGCAATTCATTTGAACTTCAAAAACATTGTTTTTGGCAGAGTTGTAGGTGGCTTGACTACTCTAGCAGCAATGGGAATGGGTCATGTTGATGAAATAAAGATAACAAGTGTAACTAGATGAAAAGAACAAAGACAAACAAAAAAATGAAAATAGTATTGTTTATGATAAAAATGATGAGGTGGGATCATGGTATAGCAATCCAGGCACAGGAGACTCTGTGGCTATAGGCGATGGAGGCGTAGGCATGTACCTGAAAACGAATTGGGAAGAAGTTGAAGAGGGTCCAAGGAAAGTGATTTTGTTTATAGATGAGATTCATTGTGTGTTGGGTGCTGCAAAGACTGAGATAGATGCTGCGAATTTGTTTAAGCAAATGTTGGTTATACAAAGAAATGAATGGAGGACTGAGGCAAACTCAATGCTTATTGCAAGTTGCAACTAATGGACCTGATCGAATTACAGAAAATGTGAGTCATTGGACTGGAATTCCAGTCACAAGGCTTTGCCAGTGCAAGAAGAAAAGGCTATTCGATATAGCAGATAGGGTACATAAGAGAGTAGTTGGGTAGGACCAAGCAGTTGAGTCAGTCACAGAAGCTGTAGCAGAGCAACCTTTTGATGATGGGCATCTTTTAGAACGGATCGATATGTCGAAATACATGGAGCCACATTATGTTTCACGATGTGAAGGTGGACAACTGACAGAAGATGTTAGAAGGAAGCCCTACAGTGTTGCATTGTTTGATGATGTTACGATTGCCCATGTAGCAATTTTCCACACACGTCTACAAGTTCGTGATGTTCCGCCCAGTAGAGCAGAGAATGAACTTGCTCCAGGCACTTTGGTTGAGAAGAACTTAATGGGGTTGGGCGCACCATTTCTGTCAAAGCTATGTCGAAATTTGATTTTGATGCAACAATATCCAGGACTACAAGCTTTTGCCATGCTTGTGTTTATGCTTATTAAGCTCTGCTTTTAATCCTTGAGGACAAGGATTTGGCAAAGGGGAGGGCAATGTCACGTTCAACATTCTAAAATGGGTTATGAAAATATGGCAGGAGAATTGGCGCGAAGTTCAAATTGAAATCAAGGACTCTTTTGTAAAATTTACTATTTCAATTAGATAAGATATGATTCTCAACGTTCATTCCTTCTATAAATACAGAGCTAAAAAGAGGGAAATAGCAGACAAGTATTAAGAAGAGAGGCTCAATTCTTAGAAGAACTTGAGAGATTTGTATCCGTTTTTCCTACTTTCCATTTCAATCTATCCATTTGTTTTCTTACTTCGATCCCAACGAGTCACAATCATGACACACAGTTCTTCACATTTGTAGAGCTCTTGCAGGCGAGTTGACAATAACAGGAGTTCAGCTACAAGTTTACATTCAAGTCAAACTGGCATGAAAGAACTGTGCTAGCAACTATAGGAACAAAAACACCTGTAAATGCAGAATATACCAACAGAAGCTAGGATTTAAACTGAAAAGAAAAGGCTATTACCTCAATTGAAAGAATGAGTTCGATATGATGATATCTCCTACTCTGCTTGCAACAAGTCTACAACATGGTTGACATAAGTTACTACATTTACCAAATGGGAAACCTCTCGAGTTTTGAGCTAAGATGCTTAAGATTCTAGTTTTACAGTCGTGTGAACCTTACTTACAGCATACACTTAAGTAGGAGGAAGACTGAAGTGGTCTTCATCATCATTGTTCCACATGATTGGCAAGATCACCGCAAGTAGAATCAAGAAGAGGCAACAAAGGAGACCAATATTTATTTTCTCAGGTTTTTTTGCTTCTAAGCTTGAACTTTGAATTGTTATCTGGTCCGGAGGAAACATGTGATCAGACTCCTCGTGTTTAGCATCATCTGTTACATCATGTGTTGATGACACAGACTCATAGCCATTAGATGCTTGCTCCTCAACTCCTGATGAACTTTCATTGTCTTTGGCCTTTGATATAAGAAAATGTGGCTGACCATTGCCCTCAAAGTTCCGGGTTGGGCTCCATTCGTATTGGCTTGAACCAGGGCTTATGGATCTTCTACTTTGTCTGTCAGTGTTGTTTGAGTTCTCATCATCGTTAAGGTCCTGCAGGGAGCGAATGAGCTTCCTTGGGGTGGTAAAGATCTTAATGTCATCAACGATGAGATGGGAGTTTCTCTGAAATAGTCAAATTTGTTTATCAAATCTTAAGAAGTTATCACAATATATTTTCAATGGAGAAATATAAATTTGAAGTCTAACCTAAGACAAGAAAGTTTATGCATAAAGACTGATTTTTAATAAGTCTGTAGACTAAACTTAATAAGTGAAATTAGAAATGTAAATGGAAAACAATGAAAACTGGAAGGGTGAGCCAAAAAAAAAAGTAAATAGAATTGATAAACCACTTGAGGTTGAAGGTGACAGTTCGACTTTCCATGGTCAAATATCACTTGCATCCTTCTAAGAAATATTTCAGCAATATTGAGAGAAAACGTAATTGTGAAGGTCATATTCAACCGCACATTCTGCTTTCTCATTTTCACAGTTTTTTTATATGCAATCCCAACACTGTACAATTTTCCAATGGTAAACATAATCTCTTCATTGAAGTCCAAGTGTATTCATTATACCACATTTCAAAAACTAAACTATTTCAAGCAGAGGTGAAAATATTAGGATATGTACAGCATGATAGTAGCAATTTATTAGAATGTACTATTTGTCATGTGGATGGAACTAAGGGATTTTCATACTATCCTAGCATGAAGTTGGAATTCCTAGTTATATCCAGTCATGTCTATGTGTGTATTTACTGATGCTTTTTCTTTCATTTTATTTGCATGTGTTGTTATACATTTTCCAGCAGGAAGAGTGAAATGGAGGTATATATTGGAAATGGATATATGAATCTAAGATGTTTAAGTGTTTAACACATACTTGGGTCTTTGGTTGGTGTTTTTTTAATTTTTATTATTTCCCCCCTAAACTTTCTAAGACATGATCAAGTTTTAATTATCAAATTCATAAGTATTATTTACCTCAGGACTTGGGGTAACACTTCGTTCTACTCCATTGGTAGGAGTCATAGGCACAAAGCCTGAGAACTCCCCAGAATGACATCGACAATTTCTGATTTCACCATTGCCATCTTCAAAATATACTCTCGAACCATTACTGCCTGAACATCCTTCAGAGTAAAGTCCATCTTTGAGGGAGACATCCACACCACCGTTTTCAGCACTCCACAGCTTCCGATTAACAATTCTCCTGCCATAGTTGAAGTTAGTTGATGCTTGCCCCATTGACATTGGTGATTCTGCCAATGAGTCATACTCGACAAATGAATCAACCGTCCATGATTCTGGTGAGGTAGAGATAGGAGATCTACTTCTTGTGTTTCTCCTGCTTCTCCTACTGAAATTTGACCCTGTAACTGGACTTGGATCCCTCTCTAGTCCTGCCTTTTTTTCTCCAATTAGCATCCTAGCCGTCTGAAGTGCTTCAAAAGCCGCACCCCTCACAAATGCCATCTGATCTGAATGGCATTTCTCCAACTCTTCAATAACGAACTCAAGCTCTGAAAAAATGCTTCTCGGATCTAAACTCTTCATCAGAAAATTTACCATCTGAATTGCTGAGAACCGCTTCTGAGAATTCACCTCGCCTGCCCCAGCATTCAAAATCCGCATTCCAGATCTTATCAGTGATCTAGCATATGCTTCAACAATGAAGTTATTATGCTTTGCTAATGCCATAGCCAATCCCATGTGAGAATTTGTCTGTGTTGACTTCTCTTCCAATGCCCCAGCAACTCTCAGGCAAACCTCATTAACAATCTCATTGGATGCAAATCGCCAATTATCAGAATCAACAAGAGCCTTCAGGCACAGGGCTGCCCCAAAGGCAAGGCTCTCTTGAGAACCCAGCAACGAATCTGATAGAGGCTTACAAAGAGAGTGGATAATGTCTTTCTTCTTGTCCATGGGAGTAGAGGGATCCATCGCATACCTTGCAATTGCTGGGACTACCTTTGAGCAAGCCTGCTGAAGTGGGAAGGACCCTGCACTTGTAGTTAACGTCTTGACTATTGTAGACATTATGTTGTCAATCTGAGGAACTATGTTGGGACCATGTACACGGGCAAGAACTTCATAGAGGGAAATAGTGTGCTCAACAGAGGAAGAACTAGGAGCTTTTGTTTCAGAGACCTGAGCAAGAAAGAGAGGTATTGCCTTTTTATCAAGGTCTTTCACGTATGACTTCAATGCTTTCATTGCCAATTTTCGACTTTCAGAGTCTTTCTCCAAGTTTTCCAACTCCCTTCGAATGACTGGGTTGAAATTTCTTCCCATTGAAAAATCTAAAACAAACTAAATTATGAGATTTTTATAGCTAAAATTGGATTAAACAAGAAACAATCCATTTGAAAAAAAAGAGAGAGAGAGAGAGAGCTACTGAAAATACAGTGTCTAGGAAACTAACATTGTACCAAAAGAAAGCAAACCACACTTAAAAAAATGGCTTATTCAATAAATCTAAGAATGTGATTCACCAGAAAATCCCAACCATTGTTGTGTGTCTACTTGACAATATACATTTGTGCTAATGGTCATGGAGAATCCATACATCCAAGCTCAGATCTTTAAACTTGGAAACTAAATTTGGGTTTGACTTTCTTTTAACAACCCAGCTGAGCAGCTTGAGATTTCTCCCCACTAGAGGAATAAAAACGAAAAAGATTAAACTTGAAGATTCTTTTAGTTAAAACAATGTTATAGAGTGAAAATGGCAACAAATCTCTCAAAAACAAGGCATGGGTCTCCAAGAGTTCAAAGAACGAAGTTCCTCGAGCAATCTCAGCTATAATTTTCATCCAACATTAGTCCTAACGATGATAAAATAAAATAAAAACACGAAATGGGTATTTCATTTACAGTCACCCCAAACATCAAAATCAGATCTTTACACTCAGAAACTACAAATTAGGTTCATTTCTCCCCAAAAACAACGAAGTGGGTATTCAATTTTTCTCATAAAAACAGATCCCAACAAAGAAAAACATCAAATTTATACCTGAATCAGAAATCTGGAAGAAGATCTAGTGTGTCTGAGCTGCTCGGCTTCTCTTTCACTCTTCCATGTAACGGAGAAACCCCAAATGACAGAGAGGGGTCGCTGAGAGAGTTCAGATCCAGAGGGATTGGGCGAATTAAAGAAGCTAAGAATCGAAAAATGGAAACTTTGCAAGAAATGGAAGATTGGGTTTTTTTTAAGGGGTTTTTGCCTTGTTTGATTTTCTTGTGTTGTCTGAAAACCTTACCTTCTCTCTCAATAGTGAGAGAGGGGTAGATTGAAATTTTCAATCTTTGGAGCAATTTACCCCGCTGTCCTTTTTTGGTTTCAAATCCGCGGGAAATTTGACTTATTTTTACAATTTGGATGGACATCTAAGGTTTAGGGAATATTACAGCTCAACATTGTTTGTTTTATTTTTTGGATGAGTCCCATCCTCGATTAGTGAATGGTCCCCTCCTTGTTTTTTTTTTCAATAGATTTGATTGTGATTCTAAATGGCGAGGAAACGGGCGAGGGAGGGGGGTGTGACCCTCCATCCCCCTCGAGATGAGGATCAAACCCCCCTCCTTTGCCTGTTTCCTCGCTCGTTTCCTCGCCGCCTAGAAGGACTATTTTGAGAGTATGCACAAGCTCACTCTCTCAGATATGACTCAAGTGGGGGTCAAGTTTTAGGCATTGATGGCGCACTCTATCTACATCTCCATTTAACAAGTTGTTAAAGTTGCATACTAATTAACAAGAATATCAAAATTTGAAGGGTTTTTTCTTTTTAGTTTGGCACTCATTATTTTATCCGCAATTCTAGATAACTGGGGCTACCAGCAATTTTTTTGTCAGGGTTGGGGCTCTTTACACTTCTACCCCTTCTATAATTGATGTTTGTGATTGTATTTTAAAGAGAATGGGTAAAAATGTAAAAGAGTCAAACCCTGGCAAAAAAATGGTTGGTTGTCCTGCTTGTTCTCTAATTTTATAACTATTAAAGTTTGACACTTGTTTTGAAAACTATTTGAGTTTAACCCTCGTTTTCTAATGGACTCATTAAGTCCACATCATTGATCGGTCAAGATTAATTTTCAAACCCTTTTGGCCTTACTTTAGGTTAAATAATGAATGAGATTTCACCTAAATCACAAAACAATTTTTCATAACCTTCTCCTCCTTCCTGTGATGCACTTCCTTCCTTCCTTCTCTTTGCGGCGATATCCCTCCTCTATCGGCTAGCATTCGTGAGCCCTCATCCTTTCTGTTGGAATTGCTTAGAGAAGTAACATGTTTCTTAATGGTCACTTGGCATAGTGAACTGGAGTTAAGAGTACCGATCAAGTTAAGACCTTTTGTCACCAAAGTAGAATTAGAATTGCAGATAACGCCCTTCCATTCACCACTGCATCGATCATAGCTCATATTCCAACCCAATTTGGGATCAATAATGTTGTTGGAAAGTTGGCCAAGGGAACTTGATCATTTAGCTCTTCACCTCATTTTCTGCAGAAGTGGTACTGTGAATGAGAACAAAAAGTGAAATGAGGTATGGACGTATTTTGATATGAGGTTTATCTAAAAAAATACTAAGAAAGTAGGATGCTTTGAGTTTTAAAGATCGAGAACCATGAGTGCCAAAGTTAAGAACATGATGAGATGGTGTTTCATTAATAAAGTATGATAATTAAGACAAATTTGGAACGACTAAAATAAGGGATTTGCCAAGTGAAGCACGGGTATATTTGGGTGGGTTCTTTGTGTTACCTCTTCTCCTATTTGAGCTAAACCACGTGATGTAACTTGTTATTTAAAACAATCAAACTGATAAGTGAATAGATAACTGTCACAACAAAGAGGAGGGAAATCGCCGCGAGGAGAAGGAATGAGGTGCATCATAGGAAGGAGGAGGAGGTTCCGAAAAGTGGTTTTGTGATTTAGGCGAAATCGCATTAATTAGTTTAACCTAAGGTAAGGGCAAAAGAGTCCGAAAATTATTATTCATCGGTCAATGACGTGGACTTAACGGTTTCATTAAAAAATAAGGGTTAAACTCAGATAGTTTCAAAATGAGTGTCAAACTTTATTTGGTATAAATTAATGAGTGTCAAACTCCAAAAAAATATTAAAAAAAAAACCCAAATTTTAACTATGAAATAGACTTACTATGAGTAGTGGGATTGTGTCGTACTTCTTCATGATTTTTTTTCAATAAAAAATCAAAAACATAATTACGAGTTTTCATCAAATAACCATATATATCACAATTTTCACAAACATGACCAACTCTGAAACTTAATTGTTTTTTTTATACACACATCATTGGATGGTTTCAACCAATTCACTGGTTCACAACCAACACTACCCCACATGCCTTGAATATTTTTTTTTTTGAAAGGCAAGCAGGATTTTTATAGGATCCCAGAACCCATAACCCATAAAGATGTCGCAAGCTGGGTTTGAACCCATGACCTAGTGGTAGCATCCGCCAAGCTTTAACCGTTGAGCTGTCATGCCATTAGCGCCCTGACTATTATCAACTTTGGGGAACCTTCTACCACTTTCTCCTCGGTTCCTCAAATCCTTGAAACTGCTAGAACGGACAAACGAGTTGCCTTTTTCCCCATGACATCTTATTATGAGACCCCTATGGGCCCTCTTTCTGAGACAATGACCTCCCGAATAGCTATAACCCAAACCCAAGTCCAATCAACACGGCACCGCAAACTCAACCTGACATCTAATCAGCGTAGGCCAATTTTTGTTTTGGACTTTGACACGATTTTCATCAATTTTGATGCACATTTCTTTGACTCCTCTAAACATGGAGCTTTAAGTGTGGTTGTGGTCAACTTGCATGGACATATCCTAGCTACAGCAGCCTACTCAATTGTGAGCAAGGTTCTCAATAATACCATGGCAGAATGTTATGCGGCAGAGACAACTCTTATTCTCGACTCAACAGTGGAGGACATGCTTCCTTGTTGGTGACTAAACAAACCTCATTACCCTTCTCCAAGATGATGACTCTTCACCTTCTTTTACTATGGATTGGGTTTGGCATCCAATTATTAATAATATTAGACGCCTACTCATTTTGCTTCCTTCATGAAACTATAAATATATTTGTAGATACCTCAATATGAAGGCTCATAACTTGGCTTCGGTCGCAGGGCGACAAGTTTCTAATCGTGCTTAATTTTATATCTATATATTATGCCTATGGCTTTAACATATATATATATATATATATATATATATATATATATATATATATATTTTTAGGGGTGGGCATTCCATCTGTATCTCATCCTGTCCCGATTTTGTTGGGTCTTATTGGGATTGATCAATCACATCTCGTCCCGTCTCAATCTAGAATGATATGGGATCGGGATGAAGATTTTCAATCACGTCATGTCCCGAATTAAATTTTTTAATATTTATTATTAATAATTTTAATATAATTATTAGGAATGCTCTTGTAGTTGGGGTAGGTAGTATTTTTCCTCTTTGTAATGTGCAACTTTTCAGTGTGTATCTTTTATGTATCCAAAACATACATACATTATACTAAAATATTTAAAATTTCATTAGAATTTAATCCTATAGTACGAACCTAAAAAAAAGGTGTATCAAGGCTCCGAAAACATTTTAAATTAGTTCATCATTTGATTCCCTTGTTTCTTCATGTGTGCTCAATGTCTAACCATCGAAACTACTCTAAACAGAGTTAATTATTCGTCATAGTCTGGTATTGAATTCTTAAAATTGATACGTATAAATACTTGCATCAAATTCGTTTAACTTATATTGCAGACTTGACATCAACAAGAGGAATTTATCTTTATTCGCGCGCACATGGGCATATCGCTTTCCTCTCACACGTTAGTTTGAATAGTATTTTGTACTTTTATCTACTTATAGATTAAAACATGTTAATCTCGTCCCGTCTCGTCTTGTCCTGTCCCAAACCCGTTTGGGATGGAGATGAAGTCTATCTTGTCCCGATCCCAAAAGAATGGGATGAAATAGGGATAAGGTCCATTCCGTCCCATCCGGTGCCCACCCCTAATTTTTTCTACAAATAAATAATCAGCCAGTGCTTTCAAAATATTTATATTATTATTTTCCTAAACTCAGAAGGAAAGAATATGAGGCCAACTCACATTTTTAGAAAAGATTAGCCTCAAGGTAGATAAAGGTCATTTTCCAAAAGATTCGATGGAATAAATTTGCAATCATATGTACCTTCATACAAACTTATAATGGTTTTTAAATGCTCAGGGGAAAAAATGCAAGCATCGACTTTTGGTTTTCAACGAAGAAGTTGATACACATTTTCATTGATCTTAATTTCCTCTTTTCCACATGAAAAAAAATCATTCAAGTGAATCAAGTCAGCTATGGTGTTTATTGAGAATAGAGCTTATCAAGTAAATGAATCAAAATAGAAGTTGTCAATTGCTCAAAACATCAAAACTTACTGATTTCTGTTCAGAACTCAGGTAAATCCTCTCTACTTTAGGCATGGGTAACCATGTAACATGCAAATTCTATAATATAAAACAATGCTTTTGAAAACCTGTGCGTGTAAATATCATTATCCTCTTATACAATCTTGAGTGGTAACCTTACTTGGTTTCCATTACCAAATAATTTTCACCAGACACAAGACCCTTCAAACTGCAAAACAATGATAATACATGATTTTACTCTCACTTCCGTTTTCTGAATGGAAGTACTGTCCCATACCAGCAAAAACATTAATGCACAACATCCGAGCAACTCAAACAATTCACACATCTCATTGCTGATACAACATGAGATGGGTATAAATAATCATGACGGTATTAATCTGCAGGTAGGGCAATACCACTTTCCTTTGAACCTTGTCTCTGGTGTCAACCCGACACAGGTGTAATGGAACCATTCACCACCTTGACACTGCCAAAATATAAAAGTAAAAAATCTACAGTAGGGCAACATTTGGATGTGGTACATAAATGAATATGCATGTTATAACGAACACTAATTGAAGTACACTAAAAAGGATTTCCTGGAAGTATTATAGTTTTCACAAAACAACTTGTTGGCCTATTCTAATTATTTCTCTGCAATAAGTCAATAACATCACTATTCACTAGCAGACATGTGATCCTTCCTGAAGTTAGACACATGCTTTAAAACTTATTTATGTTATTTAACGCTCTGTTATGTAAAATCAATACGTCTCCAAGGGCATCTCCAACCCTCGATGGAAATGGAAATGAAAAAGTAGGTTTTTTATCCTGTGCTTTTACATTTTCATCTGGATAGCTACAAGCCTACAACACCAAGTTTTGTTGGGATGCAAAGCAACAATCTCTAATGCAAAAGACACAGATGGATCAGAGCCACAATTGTACATGCAACGAAAGGAGTTTGCATATCCTACCTTGGAGAAGGATATGTGGGTTAGAAATTGAAATTTCTGCATTTGTCTCCATCTCACTGATAGGGCATGCTCTACAGCCCTACTTGACTTTGCTTAGACTGCTACAAGCTCAAGGATTGACTTCTAATATAAGCTAACCTAAATGGAACTTAAAAAGCGTTTGGGCTGGCTGTCCTACCTCTACCAAATGCATTTTTTGCATATTTAACCACATTTGTATGTGTTGGGGAGCCAAACTGCTAACTGTTGGTGATTCCAAACCAGCCCATGATCCTCGTACAGTTACAACTTACAAGCATATTTTTTGACAATTAGGAGAGCGGGAGGCTTTAACTCTTTCTTCTCCTTCAGTATCAACTAACACTTATTTGATGTAATTAAGAAGTAATGCTGAAGGGTATATAATGTAAGTAACATTTGTAAAATATAATCTTTATCTGTCTATTGATAATAGCATGCAAAACTGTGCACTGCTATCCTCTTTATCAACTTGAGGCTATATAACTGCATTCAGAAATCTAAATCTTATCCACCTATAAACTAAGATGCAAAAAAAAAAACAAATGAAAAGGAAAAGGACAGTAACCGGAATAAAGGACAATATGGAACAAAATAAATGAAAGCAAAAGATGAAGTGTGTAAGATGAAAAGGCACTCACATTCTCATTGTCACAGGCAATCATGTCTCCAAAAGATACCTGGTAAATCATGAAGAAACAAGAATTAAATAGAGCATCTTGCTTTCCACACACACACACATATGTATCATTCAAAAACGAAGGATTATGTAACCGAACCTGATGACAGACACAATATGTTGGTTCGTTTGGATCAATAGGTTGATCAACATCAACGGGGGCTGGAACAATCTTCTTATGGCTGCCTGGAGGAGGCATGAGCTCAAAATCTCTGTCACGCTCCCGTTCCCAATCCCTGTCTCTGTAATCGAAACGCTTTGGTTGAGTTCCATAGTAGGCCTTCCTTTTCTCATCTTTTGGTGCTAAAGGTAGTGGAGGAAGAACTGCTGGTTCATCAGGAGCTATTTTTCCTTCTGGAAGTAGTGGACAAATGGGTCAGAGTGTAAAATATAAATAAATAAAACAAGAGAGAGAGAGAGAGATCCAACAAGTATAGTCAATCTTCAGTTTGCTTCATGGATTCTGTGAAATATAAAGGCCATTGACTGAAAAAAGCTTCTAAGCAAAGACTCATTACTGGTGTAATAGCTGACTCAAATTCTCTTAGTCCAATCAGGCAGACACACACATGCATGTCGACATAGAGATGAGTTAAGGCACTTGGTCATCTCCGTCTCCTCAACATGTATAACATTTATTAAATTCAGCTTTTCACATTTGCCAATGGACTAAATTAAATTAGACAAACTAGGTCATCACTGGATCACAAACTTAGAAATACATTGATGTGGTTAACAAGGTTGCTAAATTGATTCATTAGGATACAAGAGTATTTTCATATAAGATTAGCCCTCCTCAACTCATAATGTGGGTCCCAAAAAGATGTGCAAGCCTATTCTGATAACTTAGTGAGTACTCGTGACTTGGCCATAGTGTGGCCAGAATCATAAACTACTCATTTTTTTGTACTTGCGCTGAGTTACTAGGTGATTATTCTGAGTCAACCTGTTTTGACTCACAGAATTCATCGTTTTAGATTTTGTTTTGGTTAGTTTTTCTTGCTAACTTAGATACAAGGGACATGGAACCAAGTACTAGGCCAGGTAGGCTAATGACACTTCATTGGGCCCATGAGGAAGATACGCCATTGGATTTGGATGTGAATGCGGATGATGCAGAGGTGGAAGGTGGAGTGGAGGCCCTTTGTTTGAGGCCCTATGTTCAATAGAAGATCCATAAGTACTTTCCAAGTTAAATGCCTAGTTGCAAACTGTACTTTCAATACAAAGCGACCCCTTATATCCACATTGACGGCCCATCATGATCTTCTAAACATTTCAGGATATGCTGGCTATTTATAGAGACCATCCTCTAAAAATCATTTGTGTGCGTGTATAGGATATGTCAGTGAGTGCAGACTATCCAATCAAAGGGTTTAATTAGCCACACACTTTTGACATGATTATCGTTGCTTGTCAGTGTCTATACATCTCAACCAATTTTAGGAGAAGTGGAATGGACTGTACATTTTTATTAAACTGAATATAGAGCAAGAACTTCTCGAAGAAATCCTATAATCACGACATCAGCTTAATCAAATGATGTCGACCTATCGCTTCGAGTCAGAATAGATCATTTTGGACCATTACAAATAATGATTTTGAAAGCACACAATTATAGACCAAAAAATTGTCAAACACAATAGATTTACTAAGGTTCACAATAAGAACTGATTAGGGTCAAGGACCTATTATCTTATCAATGATTCTGAGAGTAGCTCACTATCAGAATATAGGAATTCAGATGTTAACAGTAACTTAACTACAGGTATAGTAGTGGAAGCCTAGAACAGTAAAGGTCACATTCATGAAGGGTGGTTTCTTTTTCTCCCTTTTTCAAGCTGAGAAGGAAAAGATACCACGGAAAGAGAAGGCATCATACCTTGCTTTAGATCTTCTGCAAAGTTGTTTAAATCTTCGTCGAGCCTTTTCACATGGCTATCTATCTGCAGGAAGATATTGCAAATGCAAAGAGGTTTCAATATTTTCATGGTATTGACAGAATATGTGCATCTCAATTAGATGGTTGATAATAATATTTTCATTGCCACTAGAATATTACATATTATGTTGAGAGAAAATCAAATACTTGAAAACTCGTTGAAATCAAATCTTGATTATTAAATTATCTATGCAGAGGAAAACACAGATGACAACATTCAATTGCCCTACAATTCAGGCCAAGCTAAATGCAGCTAAGATCTTCAGAATCTTCGGTGTAGAACTCCCTTACTGAACACATCTCAAGGTTACAATGCTGCTGAGATCGCAGACATTGTCCCATGATATGAATTAAGGGGCACTAATCAAAACAGGTGAACTTTGACGCCAAGAGTAAAAAGGTGAGTGAGTTGGACACATTAGAATTTAGGGTTGGTACATGAATTTGTTTGAAACACCTTCATTGCTCAATGCTTAAATTAAGGCTTTAGGCAAAGTAACTACACAAAGCATTTCAAGTTAAGCCCCATCCCTCTTCTAAATTACATCTAACATGTTTCTTGTGGAGTATACAAAAGTTTTCCATTTTTCCTACATGACCTCTGCTCACTGCAACAGTCCACTTGTCACCTACAATCTCTTGTAGTCTTGTTCACCATATTAGTGCTTAAACATATTTCACGCCAGTTTCGACTTGTGAATCTTTCAGGTTTTGTTCAATGAATAAATAGCAAACCAAATTCATTGAGCAATCTGATTTGTTTATCAAGGTTTTGAACAAAGTCGATGATTGGAAGATGTTTTTATAATTAGAATCAACGTCAACAAAAACTCTCCCTAATGTCTTGGATTAGGTGAATTCATTCTGATTCTCTAAGGGTATGTTTGGTTGCATGGAATATAATTCCATGGAATTCAGGCGGACTACTTGAATTGATGGGGAATATTTTTGTTTAAGGCAAACTTGATCAAAATTTGGTTGACCACTTATCATGACTTCTAGATTGTGATCAAAGGTGGGAGAACTACTCCAATTCTTTGAGGGAGTAAGGAGTTGGGATTTTCATGTTTCATAGGAGTTCAATTCTCACATCTGATCAAAATGTAAAATCCATGATATGTGATCCGCCATATTTAAATCAAATTTGTATTAAATACAAATGGTCTTGCATAGATTCCATGGAATCAAATTTCATGCAACCAAACACACCCTAAATGAAAATGAGGGATCAAGAATAATCATAGCAGATTTTGAAGTTCAACACAAGCCTAACCCTCCTTTGACCCCCCCACCTCAGGACCTTCACTTTTCAAAAAGCGTATACAAGCTTCCATGATTAAAAAGAATAGACTATTTTTATATTTTTCATTTCTATATATGTATGCCTTTTTTTTTCCTTTGAAAAGCACCTAATGGCGTTACTTCAAGTTTACCTGATGGTATATATATTTATAGAATGGCTAGAAGACATCATTCATTTTATTTTTTTCCTTCCGTTAAGATTAGGGTTGCTTAGGGATTATAAGTAAAGCTAAGGCCGCCACACCTTTTGTAATTGGTTATTTAGTTGATTATGAATACTGTATTGAGATCTGCGAGCACTAGGCTTTAGAGAAATCTCTTCCTTTTATTTAATTGGTGCTTTCTCATGAAAAGTCTAGAAAATAATAAATATCATTTCTTTAATGTGCCACCGAGCATTTCTATTTCCAAATTTTAAGATTAGCATTAATACAGGTATTATAATAAGGCTGAAGTCACACCTTTTCTATTAGTTATTGATTTAATTATGAATTAATGAATTGAGCCTTCGGATTAAGAGAGATCTCTCCCCTTTTATTTAATTTGGCTCTTTCTTGTGTTTGCTTCCGCCATGGATATATCACTACCCATTAGACCAGAAATTTCGAGGGAATATTGCTCTTAACCTCAATCGAAGATACAAAACAAGAGATAATATTCCATGCGATAGAAGGATAAAGAGAGAATCTTGAGAATGAATTCATCGTGAAGAAAGTTTCTTCATTCTCATCTTAATCATCCAATGTTGTTCACACTTACCTCCCTCTGACATTACTAACAGGTTATTGTTACCATATACAAAAATTTCACTCCTTTTGCATGTACCAACTCGCACAATAGGAACACCTAACCCCCCCCCCCCCCCCCCCCCCCCCCCCCAACACACACACAAAGCCAAATACCTTTGTTTATGAGTGAGGATCTCCAAAGAGTTCCGCAGTTCAAACAAAACAAAACCAGTTCCTAACAAGAAGGAAACTGCATGCTAGGGCAAGCCATTTATAAGCTTGTGCATTATAACTAGAGTAACTACAAATATGAGGACATTGATTATGAATTTTTCAAGTGACATGTTTCTCTATCATCCTAACTTAAAGAAAAAAGACTGGAAATTCTACCTGAATCATGGAAAGTTTTTTTTTTTGAAAGGCAAGCATGCTGCCGGTGGGTATAGAACCCAAGACGCGAGGGTTAAACCACCACAACCTTTACCATCCAACATATGACATGTTTCATGAAGTAAATTGAAATAAAAGAAGTAATAAACAAAGTAAGAACTGAAATAGCGCATGATAAAACTAATAAGAAAAACTATCCTTTCATACAATCAATCGGAAAACAATGAAAAACCGTTTGCCTTATTTATAATATGCATAACTTCTTTGGCAAGCTAATTGACTTAATCCTAATTAACTAATAATGCCCTACTACTATTTTGAGGTTTTACTGAATAAGTCCAATTATACTTAATTTTAATATTACTAGACTAACCCATAATACTAATTACATCAACCTCCCCGGGTTGAAGAAGCTTGTTCACAAGCTTCAAGAGTGCAAGTTGTGCCTTCCGCTACTAAGGAGATGAGTTCGCTTTCGCCATTAACTGAAGGTATGAAGGTATCTGATCCAGATATGTTTTTTTTTTTATCAGTTTCATCAGTTGCATAGACTTGCCTTTTGGACAATTATTTCGACATGGCCAGGTTGACCACATCCAAAGCACGTAAGAGGTCCCTCAGTATAGGGTCGCGGTGTGTAAGAAGCATACGTACATGGTAGAGTCACCACAAATTTCTTCTCATAGCGATCTTGTGCCTATAACTTTGTTTCGTTTAGCCATGTTCTCAGCCGCTAAAAGTGTATCAAATTCCTCCAATGCCAATATAGACCTAAGTCTCGCATCCAAACCATAGTAGAAATGGAAGGCTATTTGACGTTCTGGTTCATGAGGCTTGGTGTGCATACATAAAGAGTGGAATTATGTAGCATAGTAAGTAACAATTTGCTTGTTCTGGGTAACACCCATCAATCGCCCAAAGAGATATCGCTCATAATCCATACAAACAAAGGCACACCACTTCATCTCGCGCACATCATCCCAAGTGTTTACAGGAGGTAAACCCATAGTTGTTCGAAGTGCACATTCCTCCTGCCACCAAAGATTGGCAATACTCTTCAACTTGGTAACCACTAATTGTACCGCTTTCGGACCGTGTATGTTCTTAAAATTAGGAATATGGTCCATCTCCATGGACCAATCCATAAAAGTGTCACCCAGGTCAACTCCATCATAAGAAAACACGTCGAGTTTTAATCTTGTATCATCCCTACGTTCCATTACCATGATTACCCTAACCAACTGATCAATATCAAAACAATTACTTCCCCCAAAGTTCTAATCGCCTAGGTTAGGGGGTCGAAAAGGAGGATTACCACCTTTGCCAAATCCTCTACCTTGATCTAAAAGAGGTCGACATTGTCCTCTATCTTGCACATGCGACTAAGGCGGGTTAGGATCTCTTTGTTATTCTTCCACCCACTGTATGGCATGTCCATGCGGTAACTTAGGCATATCTGCAACAAAAAGTTGGGGGGAGACTCCAAATCGCGCAAGGGGGAAGAGGGTGTTATGATGGAAATTAGTGTAGGTAGGAAGTTGGTATTGGGAAAGAAAATTAGGGTTTAATTAACTACCAGAATTGGGATCAAAGGGTGCTTGTTCTAGATGAAGTTGTGAATTATGAAGGTGTGTGATGGCATATGGGTTCGAAGAGAAAGTTTCGGGGCTAGGGCGAGGTGAAAGAAAGGTGTGGACGAGTGGTGGTTGGGATGGGGAACCAACCAAGATGGTGGGGATGGTGTTGAGATAGTAGGAGGTCTGCAAGGGAAGACAGGGGGGTTGCACGGAGGCGTTGGAAAGAGGGACGGGGTGGATTTGGAAAGAGGGGACGAGGGGTGTTGGGGAACAATGGAGGGGAGAGGTCGATCGTACAGGCCGATCGACCCACCTAGTGGTGCATCGCCGCCTGGCAATGAGGGGTTGCTATCGGTGGTGTCGACTGGGTGTAGGCCTGAGCACCGCCATCTGCAGTGTTCCAGAGTTGTGCGTGTTCGTTGGCCTCTTTGTTGCCTATAGAAGTTTCTTATCATCAGTTCCATCCTATTCATCTCCTTTTCCATTGCCTTCTCTACTGTTTTATCTATCATCGTCTCGATCTCTTCTTGGATCCATCGTTGCAGCCCTGTTAGCTTCCTATTCCAATCTTCTTCTCTGCGAATCCTCTCTTTTCTATTTTTGTGTCCAAGATACTTTTTGAAGTCTTCCATTCTTCCATGGCTTCAACTACCATGATTCTCTATTCATCCAAGCTTTCTCTTTTGCGTATTTGTCTGGTTTTGTTTGTGTCATACAAAATGAGTGTTTCGCTTCTAATACCAATTGATAAAACTATGAAGTAAATTGAAACACACAAAACAACAAACAAAATAAACGAAGTAAGAATCATAATAGCACTATGATAAAGGCAAAACAAATGAGAAAAATAACTATTCTTTCATTCAATCATCAGAAAAGCAATGAACAATCCCTTGCCTTATTTATAATATTCCTAACTTCTTTGGCAAGCTAATTGATCTAACCCTAATTGATTAATAATGCCCTAACTACTATTTTAGGGCTTTAACGAATAGGCCCAATTATACTTAATATTAATATTATTAAACTAACCCATAATATTGCTTATATCAAAATGTGTGTACATGTCCTGTTTCAATAGACATCATATTCCAGCAACAACTCCTCTTAGATCCTCATATAAATTTTCCATTGCCCCCATTTGAGGTATTGACCTATTTACAAGCTGCAAAACTAAACGTTCTCTACAAATGGCAACACAACCAAAAAAGCTTCATATAGTAACTCTTAAATAGTTGATTTATAGATATCTATCAGTTAATCATTATTAATGCAATTATACTGATCTGAGTAGACCCGAACTCAATGCTACTTACTATATAAGCCCATGAACAAATTATTCCCTAAAGTAAATGATTTTGATTCCACATTCAGTATCCATCCAACAAACTCCAATTCATGAAACTAACAAGTTGCTTCCATATAGCCAACATATCGAACTATAAGAGAAACAATCCACAAAGTTGAAACCATGTGAGCAAACCAAAATTAGCAAACACACCATATTTATCAAAACAAACAAAACACTTACAGCTAAAATTGAAATTCAATCACAAACAGAACACTTAGAAGTATTCAAACTCAAAACCAGAGCAATTCAAATTAAAATTCTGAAACTTAAAACACAATCCAAGTAAGATAACCAGAAAAAAAAAAGATATACTTACGAGTTCATACGCCTGCCGAGCAAGCAAGACCTTTTCAGTGCACAAGCTCAATGCACTATCCTGGTTTGCCTCTATATCCTTCCTCATCTTTTCCAATGCCACTTCGTCCTCTTCTTGATTCCCTCTCTTGGAGCTCTGAGAAGGGTACCCCAAACAGTACTTCGTTTGCTCCCTCGACTGATTGATCATGGCTACCATGAAAACCCAACAACAATAAAGATTCAAACTTTCTCTCAATACCATCACAAGCAAAACAATTCTCGAACTGGGTACTCCGAAAAACATCAAAACTACAAAAATAAAAATAAAATTAAAAATATCAAACCTTGGGACCTCTCATCGAGCTCTCTCATCGTATTCAGAAGCCTCTGAAGCTCTGCCGGTAATGTGCTCGAGTCTTGAAATTCAACCAAAATAACCAACAAATCAACAAAACCAAGTGAAATTCACCGTGAATTCTTCGAAATCAAAATTGGAGATTTCTACTCACATTCCAAGTAATCGTCGACGAAAACCCCTGTCCTCGCGATCGCCATTGATTTCGGTTTCTAGGGTTTCTGTTCTTGCCCCCTTTTTTAATAAGCGTTACAAACTGAAGGTAGTGTTTCAAATTCAACGGATATCGTGAATGAACAAACAAGTGTTTGATGTTTTTCTCCAATGGGGGATTTCAGGTATTTAAAAGGTTGTGATGTGCACTTACATTGTGCATGGCATGGCATAGCATGTGTTGTAAGCTTGTTGCTCTCATTTATTTTGGTAATTTAAAATCTGAAAATATAGGATACTATACTAAATAAATTTTCAATATAGGTTTCGGATTATCGGAATATTGTAAATATGGGACATTCGGTATTAAGGATGAGGATCTTGATTTATTCCATTTGATACTTATCCATTATATATAATTTGTGATAACAGTATGTGTTATGCGTCTTTATACTTGTGGACTTCCATCCAAATTCTTAATTTTAGAAATATGAAAATAATCTTTATTGGTACCAAAAATAAACTAAGTGCAGTGCCAGTGCTATAGTGCTTGGATAAGCATTTTTGTTTGTCAGTTCTGAGGTGAGGGTGTTGATATGGGTGTTGCAATACCAAGCCAAATGCAGATATACATACACTTAGAGAGACAAAATATGTAGAGCATGGATCGAGGAGAGAGCTAATGAAAAACTAAGGAGGAAAGGAATAAAATGTTGTGTTGAATGAACCTAGGAGGAGGAGTTACCTTATAAATTAATGAATGAATGAATGAGATCATAGTAACCCACTCCTCGATCTTGTTGAATGAACCTAGGAGGAGGGAGTTACCTTGTAAACTAATGAATATCAGTTTCTTGGCATTCCTTTGTTGTTACGAAACTTCACATACTATTATTTGGCAATGCGTTCTACTTGGAAGTTTTTCTGTTCTATAAATTATATAGTCAAACATTTTTATTCTCTTATTCGGAAGCAGTGCAAAAAAAGCGTGATGGAACGCAAATGTGTTGTTACAACTATCATTTTCTTGACTACTATGGCACTAGAAAGAGCACCACCAGTCACACTGGCAGCACGACCATTATTCGAGAAATCTTGTGTGGACAAGTGCCTTGAGATATGTAACGATGAGGGTGGGGAAAATAATTGCATCATTAATTGTAGGTTTATCTGCAATCCTCATCTCCCAACCCTTCCTCCCCAAAGCCAAATAAATTTTTATCAAGACTTGGATTGGAAAAGTTCTTCTCCCCAGAAACAAATGGATCCCTATCAAGAATTGGATTGGAAAAGTTCTTCCTCCCTAAAACAGATGGATACCTATCAAGAATTGGATTTGGAAAGGTTGGTCGATCACGATTTTGATTGCTAGAAAGAGAAAAAAAAATGAAGTAAATTGATTTCCCGTTTATGAGGTTATATGTATTGACGTTTTACTTGTTTAATTCTCCCAAGTCTAATAGCAATATCTATGATTACTCAACCAACTCTCTTCTCGATTTCCACGGGGTTATCTTAAAATGCACCCCTAAGTGATCGCTTAAAAGGCTTGTGCCTGTTTTTTAAAAGAGATATATAGTTGAGTTGTATATGTTCAGTTTCATTTTTTTTTTATCGTAACAACGTTTTTACTTACTTATTTATTGAGATCGTGTTTCTATCTTTTATTACATGTATGTATTGATTGCAAATCCAAATCCACAGGTCGTTTGGTGTTTGCAGTGGTACTATTGGATCATAATTTTGAACTGTGTAATGAAAATAACCAAACTCTTAAGACATAGACCATTATTAATTATCAAACTTCGGAATTTTTTTTGTTCCTTCGATATTTTGGTTCTTGCATCATTGTCGAATAAAATCATAACATGTAGCATAGCTAACAGATAGTTATTGTGCTTTTTGCTTAACATTTTCTTTTATTTATAACCAGCACACCTAATGTAAGCATTCAAAGCTATGTATCATTCTCCCATTAATTTACGAGCGAATGAGCAATTATAACCCCAAAGAGAAAAAAAATTCCTCACAAGCTACATATCCAACTTGACTTGGAATCTAGGGACTCGGAGCTAGACGGAATATTTATGATAAATTGATATTTGTCGCATTACCATGTAAATGATCCATACAAAAATTCAGGGTATGTTTGGTTGACCACTTATAATGTATTCCACATTTAATTTCCTGTGAAGCATGAAAAATCCAACTCCTTACTCTCCCAAAGAATTGCAGTCCCATATTTTATGAAAGTTCAATACTCTACCTATGATCACTATCTAGAATTCATGATAAGCGATCAACCACATTTTGATCAAATTTGCCTCAAACACAAGTGGTCCCCCTTATGAATTTCATGCATCAAACACACCCTCAGTTGATTTCAAGGTTCAAAGCAATTGAATTTTTCACTAGTTTGAAGCTAACAATCAATAATTTATTTTCACCCTTTAACTTGTAAATAATAGAAATATATATTTATGGAAGTGATACCATGGTGAGGAAATCATATCCTCGATTTATCAACTTATTTTGAAATTTACGTGGGTGAATGAAATGGATTCACGACCCCTCCATCTTGCATTCAAAAGTGATCATTTCAGCACATGTGAAGGGATCTCAGTTCACTTGGTCCAATAAGCGTCAAGATAAACATGGCATCAAAGCAAAGCTGGATCGAGTCCTAGTCAACACATAATGGTTAGACCTTTTCCCCTCGGCCACTTGCCGGTCCATTCACGCCCCATTTTCGGATCAACGGGCACTTTCACTTCAACTGGCCTATGATCACACGTCTTCCCCTAAGCCATTCAAATTCTTTCACATGTGGGCAAGGGACCCTGGTTGTTGCAACATTATTTCTAAGTCCTGGATTCCATCAGACAATGAGCTCCATCCCAAGTGTTTCTCACTAAAACCCGACACCTTAGTCACGCTCTCACCAGATGGAACAAAACTGACTTTCGCAATATCCAGGTGTGCATCCTCGAAACCCGTGCAATTCTTGATGCACTTCAGAATGACCCACTGCCTAGTCACAATGCTTCGTCTATAGCCTTCTTAGAATCCCGCCTCGAGCAACTGCTGATCAGAGAATAGCACTTCTGGCGCAATAAGTCAAGAGTCTCTTGGCTGGCTGAGGGCAATAGAAACACGAGATTCATTCATCTCTCAGCCCTCATGCGTCGTAAATCCAATCTTAATCTGCGTCTCAAAGACCAGAATAATTCTTGGCACTCCTCGCCCGATGGTATGGGTCAGGTCCTCAATATATACTTCTCCACCATTTTTCAAACCTCCCAACCTTGGATGAACTCCAAAATCTTTCAATTATTCCAACCTGTCATCTTAAACGTTGACAATATTTCGCTACTGGCAATCCCTAATGGTGAGCTCATCCGAGATACATTGTTTTCTGTTGGGAGTCACAAGGCTCTAGGTTCAGATGGTTTCCACGCATTCTTCTTTCAACAATATTGAGATATTGTTAAAAACGATGTTATTAAGGCGGTTCAGAATTTCTTTTCCACAAAATGTATGAACCCAAAGCTCAATGAGACCTTCATAGCTTTCCTACCTAAGGTGACTTATCCTACTTCTCCTGACAAGTTCCACCCTATTGGCTTGTGCAATGTCATCTACAAGGTCATTTCAAAAATTCTTGCGAATAGGCTTAAACCTCTCTTGGATAACATCATTTCCCCTAATCAGGTGGCTTTCCTTAAAGGCAGATCCATTACGAATAATGTTTCCATAGTTTATGAAACTTTCTTCCAAATGCAACATTTCAAAAGAAGGAAACATGGATGGATGGCCTATAAAATCGACATGGCCAAAGCCTATGATTGCATTGAATGGTCCTTTCTTTTACAGATTCCCCGCCAATTAGGCTTTTCACCTGACTGGGTCACTTTGGTGGAACAATGTATCTCCACTACTTCTCTTCGAGTCCTATTGAACGGGTCCCCCTTGTCTTATCTGTCTCCCTCCCAAGGACTCAGAGAGAACGACCCTCTGTCCCCTTATCTTTTTATCCCCGTGGCTGAAACACTAACTAAGGCTAAGGTGGACGACATCATTCAGGGCATTAAGATTAGGCACCATTCCCCTTCGATTAGCCACCTTCTCTATGCTAATGACCTTGTCGTCTTTTGCCGGGCTTTCTTGGCCAAAGCTCACGCAGTCAAAGACATCCTTCTCCAGTATTGCTCAACTTCTGGACAAGGCATCAACTTGGCCAAATCTTCGATTTTTTTCAGCTCCAATGTGTATCCCAAACATGCAAAGCTTATTTCTAGAATTTTGGGAGCAAAACCTTTTAGCCACAAAGAGAAATACTTGGGTTCTCCGTTGATTTTCTCCAAGAAAAAATCCTTAGATTTCCAGTTTATCTTGGATAAAATCTCCGCACGGCTTGCTTCATGGAAGTCTAAGGTTCTTTCGCAAGCTGATAGAACGGTAATGATCAAAGTCATTCTTAACTAAATTACAGTCTATACCATGCAATCATTCCTTCTACCCACCAGTCTAACGGACCACATAGATTTACTGGGCCGTAACTTTTGGTGGAATGGTCAAGAGGTTGGTCGTGCAAGACATCTGTGCACTTGGAAAAAGACCACTTCCCCCCCCCCCCCCCGTCACCTTGGCGGTCTCAATATTCCTGCATCCGGGAACAAAAATCTAGTTCTTCTGGCAAAAAATGTGTGGAATGTAATCATTTCCCCTTCTTCCCTCCGATCTCACTTACTTTAAACCATTTACTATTATTCAAAAACCTTCTTCCAGCTTACTAAACCTCCAGCTATAGCGTCTTTCGCTTGGCGAGGTACTCTCAAAGATTTTCGTGTCATGAATCCTTTTATACAATGGCAAGTACTCTCGGGTGAGGAGTTCAATCCCTGGAAGGATACCTCAGTCAAACCAGGGTTGCTGATGATAGACTGTGTGTCGGACCCCTCGACCACTAACCTGCGATTCTCTAACCTCTGGCTGTTATCCCCTTCCTCGTCCATTTCTCGGAATGAGGCTCTTTTCCATTCTTTGCTCCTGGTTCCAGTTGTACATGACATTTTAAATGTTTGTATCCGTAACACAACAAAGGTCTGACCGCCTCATCTAGAATGGTGACAAAAAAGGTTTCTTCTCAGTAAAAAATGATACTCGTGTTTTCTCTTCCACCTTGGTAGCTAACACCTCTTGAACTCAGACTCTATCAACTTGCGAGCCCAAAATTCTTCGCCATATGGTATCTGAAGCCTCCCCTCCCCCCTAATGCCATTATTTTTCTTTGGAAGGTTAGCCAGAACCTGTTACCCACTAAGAGGAGGACACCCTACATCTCTTCTTTTTATGCCCCTTTACTAGACGGTTTTGGCTTCTCTCTTCTCTTCCTATTGATTGGTGCTATCCGTCCCTCCAACCAGCGTCTGTTCCACACTTCTTCAAATTTATGTGGCAATCTGCTAAGGCGCATCACTTGTCCATAAAAGAAATGCTCTCTCAATTTGTAGCAACTCTCCTTTCTATCTGGAAGATGATAAACAACATCATTTTAATAGATCTAAATTAAGCACAAATGAGTTCACTTCAACCCTTTCAAAGATATGGGCTCCTTGTGCGGCTCAATGGTTCACTCCAGTCCTGCGACTCACCTTGCGCTAACATCAACTCAGCAGATTGTCAGTACAGCCCTAACTGTCAACCATCACCAACCTCTCTCTGTCACCTCGCATCTAGCTATGGCCTCGTCAACATCACTTGTAGCAAGTAGACTCCACCTTATCCAAACTCAAATTCAGTTTGCTAGGTCCCACAGTGTCAATTTTTATTTTCTAGCTCAACTCCAATGCTTTGACATGCTTGACCCTAACACCATGATAGTTAAATTTGATGCATGCTTTTATGACCACTCAAAACGGGGCTCTTTTGGAGTGATAGCAATGGACCTTGGAGGACGTGTTCTGGCTACAGTGGCGAGTACTATTCGTGGTAAGGTTATGGATAGCACGATGGCTGAATTCTTCGCAGGAGAGGCGACCCTCATGTTAATCCAAGCTCAAAGGTGGAAATGCGGTCTTCTTTTTTAGGGACTCAGTCAATCTTCAGGAGAAGCTGACTTCGGATGATAGTACCTCCTTTGTTTTGGACTGGTCTTGGAGCCCACTCTTTTGTAGTATTAAGCGCCTTTTGTTTTGGCTTAAAGAATTGCATTATATGTATATTTCTCGAGACCTCAATTATGAGGCTCATGAACTTGCTTCCTTAGCTTGGAAGTCCTTATTTGCTTCCTAGTTTTTAGGGATGGCAGTGGGGCGAATTTTCACGGATATCCGCCCCACTCGCCCCGTTTGGGGCGGATTTGGTTAAGGGTATATGGAGGTTGGGGCGGATACGGATATCCATATTATATCCGTTTACTATTCGGGGCGGATACGGATTTAACCATATCCGCCCCGCGGATATCCGTTTAGCCGGTTAAATTACTAAAATACCCTTAACTATAAATAGGGAATACCCTCGTCTCATTCTCATACTAATCTCATTTCTTTCATTTGTTTATCATTTCTCACAAAACTCACAGCGAGGTCAAAGGCTCTGCCTCAAAGGGTGGTCGAAGGGTCTCGCAGGGTGGTCGCAAGGGTGATCTCGGCCTGGTCTCAAGGGTGATCTCGGCCTGGTCTCAAGGGTGATCGAAGGCTTTGATCTCGGCCTGATTTCGGCCTGGTCTCGGCCTGATCTCGGCATGGTCTCAAGGGTGATCGAAGGCTCTGATCTCGGCCTGATCTCGACCTGGTCTCAAGGGTGATCTCGACCTGGTCTCAAGGGTGGTCGAAGGCTCTGAAGATCTGAGATCAAAGATCAAAGATCAGACATATCTGAGATCTTTGATCTGAGATGTGATCAAAGATCAGATTTGAGATCTCAGATCTTTGATCACATCTCAGATCGATCTCTGATCCGAAGACCAAAGATATTTTTTGTAAATTTTGTAATCTCTGAGATCTTCATATTTTTTGTAATATTTTTTTGTAATTTCTGTTTGTAATATTTTTTTGTAATTTCTGAGAATGCAGTGTTGTTGTTACCTAAAAATTGTATCAGGCGGGGCGGGTCGGTTGGGGCGGGGATTCAAAACCCACCTATGAACTTATTTTATGCGGATATCCGGGGCGGGGCGGATATCCGCAAATCTGTCTGGGGCGGGGGCGATTTTGAAAAATACTAATAAACGGATATGCGGGGCGGATTTTGAGCCCCGCAATCCTCAGCGGGGCGGGGATGGATTTGCTTAAATCCGCCCTATTGTCATCCCTACTAGTTTTCTTAATGCATTATACTCTTAACAAAAAAAAAGAACTTTATGTAGTTTTTCCGAGATCTATTATGATAAATAAGAAGTGTTCTCCATGTATCCCCCTATGTATCGAAAATATCAAGATCTCATGAATGGTACAAGTTGGCTTACTAATCGGATTCCCTCGTACATTACAAATTTTGTTGAAGGAACCAATAAAGTAATTATCCAGTCTATAAAATATTTTAAATTTTCCAACATTTCACTCCTTCTAGGGAGAGCGAGGGCAAGAGAGCGAGGTGGGGGCGAGACCCGCCCCCACCATCCATCATCCTCGAGATGTTGCCCATGAGCGCATCTCGAGGATGATGGATGGTGGTGAGCGGGCCTCGCCCCCACCTCGCTCCCTGGAATCAGGGATTGTAAAAACATTGTCTTTCTAAACGGCGAGGAAATGGGCGAGGAAAAGATAGTGATTCCCATTCCCTCGCTGTAAAGAAGGGCTCTAAAAGCATTGCATGTGTTCCACTTCATCCTTAAGAAGCATGTTTTCCTTGTCCTTAAGACAAGAAGTTTCCATTTCTATATAAAGAAAAGAAAAATGATCTCAGGATGAATTTACAGTTACGCCCATTAATGATGTGGAAGATAAGATCGTTAATGCAACAAATACCACGTGGAAGTTAACCAGAAAATTAAAACACTTGCAAAACGACTCTCCTTACAAAATGGCACAAATCCCAGATGATAAATTCATTTTTGATTCAGTTCAGTGAGTTTCCATCAATTCTGCTTCCTTTGTTGTACTAATTTTCATGGCGAATTCGATGAAGAAATTGGGAAGATGGGTTTCGATTTCGAGAAGAAGAGGGTTCTCAACTTGTTCTGTTGTTGAAGAACAGAGCAAGCTACAACAGCAGAGTGGTGGTGGGAGGAAAAGTGTGAATCTCTTCTCTGCAATCAATCAGGCACTTCATATTGCGCTCGAAACCGATCCTCGGTATGTAATTTGATGTTTTTAACAATACCCAGATTTTAGTTTCTTGTTTGATGACTGGGGTTTGTCTAGTTGATCAATTTTACATGCTTCATTTAGAGGTTTAATGAGGATTGTTTTGTTCATGCTGTTAAGATGTTGTAATTGATATGTACTTAATTTTGGGAAGATAGAATAACAATAGTTTAAGAAAACAATTGATATGTGCTTAATCGGGAAGATAGGATAACAATAGTTTAGGAAGGCAATTGATATGTGCTTATTCGGGAAGATACGAAACTATAAGATCTAGATTGTTGTGCTAGCCCTATAAAAAAGACACCTCTGTATCATTATCAATTCATTCTAAGTCAATCACAATTCTCATATACAAACCTTATACATACTGTTTTTTTTTTTTTAAACCATGCCAAGAGATATAGGTGATTAGGCAAGTTTGGTTATCTTCGAGTGTGATCATCATCATATATCTTTTGTTATCGATGGTTCAAAATGAACCAAAAAAATATATAGTGTCCTTAGATTTCCCTTAATAAGCTTTGGTATGATCAAATATCTCAAATGATACATAAAAGCATGGAGATGGGATTTTAGATTTTTAGCTCCACCATGGGCCTCTTCATGGAGTTAAATTTGGAAAAATGGGTGCACTTAATCTGGGTAGTGGAAGGTCTAAGTTTGAAGAAGCCAGAAAATATAGTAGTGCACCATTGTAATGACAATTCAAGCTTTGGAGAATCATTTCAGAAGACAGGAACCAAATGAACATCCTGTCATTCAACTTGTAGCACCTTAACAACAACCAAACCACTTATTAAAGTCACAAAATAGAATTAATGAGTGTTTGATCGTCTATCTTGAGATTGTATTGATGATTCAAATCAGCTCTAGTGGATTGTAAAATGTCTCAAATAAGCTTTGGCATGATCACAGTTCTCCAATGAACATAAAAAGCATGGAGATTGTTTATTTTTTTCTTTTCTTCCCTTGGTCCCAACATGGGGGCCTTCTTGAAATGAAACATAAAAGCATGGAGATGAGGTTTTAGATTTGTGGTTCCATCATGGGTCCTTCTTTAGACTTGAATGAGTTAAATATGGAAAAATCCGTACTCTTAGTCTAGGTAGAGGAAGGTCCAAGTTTGAAGAAGAATCAAATATAGTAATTTCGCCATAGTGATGACAGTTCAAGCTTTCAAGAATCAATTTCAGAGATGAGAACTGAATGCGCATTTACTGCATGTTTCTCACCTCACATTCTGTCAGTCACCACCCTGTACCACCTTAACAACAACACAGCCACTTATTAAAGTCTCAAAATAGGCTTAATGAGTTGATGGAAATTAAAAGTTGTTGGGTTATGCAAAGTACTATTTTGCTCTAGATCTTTCTTCTTCCTCTTTTTTTTTTTTTTTTTTTTTTGAGAATGTAAACAAGGGTTTGAAGGATCGAGGAACCTTTATATTAATAAAAATGAAAAACATGTTATAGATCCCACTTTAAAAAACACATATAATTGTCAAGTTAAATAACAGCGTGTAGCATGATGTACTACTACCATTGTGTGTGACACTGATCTATTTTAGTACATCATTTGGTATAATACATTAGTTCACTAACACATTATTGAAATAAAGAATTAGATTAGACGCTGGTCAAGAATTCTTGTTTAGTCAACTTTCAATCCTTCCATGTTTTAGCAATAGCACATCGTTCGATGGAACTCAGGTGTAAAATATAGAAGAAAAAAGTGTTTCCATGAGTCTAGGACCCGGTCTCTTTTACATTTAATCCCTTTTTCATGGCCACATGATTTTTCCGGCCAAGGTTGAGAAATCTCTCTGTTACGTGAATCAGATGTTTCATTTTTGCTTAAGAAAACATCTCATTCTTAACAATGTTTAGGTGCTGGCTTTGATAGTTATGTCATTGAATACGAAGTTGAAGCATCCTATTTCCCTTTCATATTTAGCTTTTACTTGCAGTGCATATGTATTTGGAGAGGACGTGAAGTTTGGAGGAGTGTTCCGTTGCACTACAGGATTGGCTGATCGATTTGGCAAGCAAAGGGTTTTTAATACCCCTTTATGTGAACAGGTGTCTTGTTAATCTATTAGCTTTGGTAGTTTATGCATTTCATTTTTACATCACTCCTAGCATATGGAGCTGATGGTTTGCTAAAGGTTCTCTTTGTAACTTCATTAACTGTCGGTACACACATATAATTGATTAACAGCGGCACACACTCTGGAAATCTGTGCTTCCCTCTGTTGATCTCCAACCCATACATATTACATATAAGTTTCATGTAAGAAGTTTTATGTTTTGCAGGGTTTGGTCGGATTCGGTATCGGTTTAGCAGCAATGGTGTGTTTCAACTTTCTGCTTATATGTTATTATTGTTCCATCTCAAATGCATTTCACTTTTTTCCTTTACACTGATTTACATCATTGGGTTTACTTAATGAGACAGGGGAACCGAGCTATTGCAGAGATTCAATTTGCGGATTATATTTTTCCTGCTTTTGATCAGGCAAGCCTACTGTTTGCACTTAAACTTACTATGTAGTTTTACAAAATTTCTTACTGAAGTCTTTTCTTGATTTGCTGTTGTTGTTGTCGTTATAGATTGTCAATGAAGCCGCCAAATTCAGATATCGTAGTGGGAATCAATTCAATTGTGGAGGTTCAACTTCTGTCTACAACATTTTGGTTCCTTTTTATATTCTCATGGTGATAAGCTAAATGTGCTGTTCAGGTTTGACGATAAGATCACCTTATGGAGCTGTAGGCCATGGCGGGCATTATCACTCTCAATCTCCAGAGGCTTTCTTCTGTCATGTTCCAGGTATCAAGGTTTGTTCTCTTCATTCCCTGCATTCTTGTCTGCCTGTTCTGGCTGTGTCTCTCTAACTAAATGGTTATAAGAGGAAAAGATATGGATTCCAACTCACAAATCACGAACTCTGAATGCTTTGTGAGAAGGAACAAGTTTTGGGTGCTTTCCATCACTCGATATGAGACCCCTTTGTATCACTTTGGATGTGGCAATTATTTATTTACTTCTTGTTTGTATTACCTTGTTCTCTCATCAAACACTGCTCTGGAATGTATCAAAGTAACATTTTGCCTCCCATTCCAAGTGTCAAAAAAGTATTTTTCCTTGATTAGCCAATTTTATTCATCTTATGTCCGCCAATATGAATCCAAGGTCTAAATGTAACCCACTAAAATTTCTTGGATAGGTGGTCATTCCTCGAAGTCCACAACAAGCAAAAGGACTACTATTGTCATGCATACGTGACCCAAATCCTACCCTCTTCTTTGAGCCAAAGGTACTGGATGATTTACTCTTATATTTTGGTTGCACACAAGAATTCATAGTTGGTAATTTGGATTTTCAGTGGCTTTACCGCTTGGCAGTAGAAGATGTTCCTGAGAATGATTACATGTTGCCTTTGTCGGAGGCAGAGGTATGTCTTTTCTGAAATATACTCATTGGAATAATTATTGTTGATGTTAGGTAGTAATTACGTGTTATATTTTATCAGGTGATTCGTCAAGGCAGTGACATAACACTTGTCGGATGGGGAGCTCAACTTGCTCCCATGGAAGAGGCATGTAAGGATGCTGAAAAGGTATGCTCATCATCTGATTGAGTACGGCCCAGAACAGACTGCTTTTAAAGATATAAGTCTTCGTTTATCCCCACTGAATGATTAGATTTTCTTTTGATATTTGTGGTTTTGCAGGATGGAATATTTTGTGAACTGATAGACTTAAAAACCTTGATCCCTTGGGACAAAGAAACAGTGGAAGCCTCCGTCAGAAAGACGGGAAAGCTACTTGTGAGTGAATTTTTTCTCTACAATATTTTTTCTAATTGTAGTTCTTGAATTTTAACCAAACCTCCCTATGTCCAATTGTTAGGTTAGTCATGAAGCTCCAGTGACTGGAGGTTTTGGAGCCGAAATCTCTGCTTCTATTGCTGAACGCTGCTTCTTGAGGGTAAGTTCTTTCTTTTGGTTACAATACAAATATACAACACTGCTCAAACTAACTTGTTTTCCATCTGAGGCATGGTCTACCTTATCTTTGAGTAATTTTGAAGACAAAACTATAGCCTTTAAAGATTAAAGTGGCAATAGTTTAGAGGTGGAGTTCGGGGTAATGCTCTGGATAGTATTGTCAATGTCTCTGCTATTTATATGTTTTGTTAAACATTTAAATCTATGGTGAATTTGTAGCTTGAAGCCCCCGTTGCTAGAGTGTGCGGCTTGGATACCCCATTTCCTTGTGTTTTTGAACCCTTTTATATGCCCACCAAGAACAAGGTTAGTTATCTTCAAGATTTCAACATATGAAAATTCACGTTGTTATTCAGCTGCTACTATTAAAGGGTTGTCATTGCCTTGTATGCAGATCTTGGATGCAATAAAAGCAACTGTAAATTATTAACATAGCTTGTTTCACCACATGAGTTCTTCAGGTAATTCGGTTAGTCTTTTCTTCGTGTATATAACAAAGTTCACGTGATGAAGCACAGTAGAGAACTAATTTGCTTCACTACTTTCATAGCTCCATTCTCTATGATCTGAAGTGTCATCCCTGTCCAGCAAAGAGTGCTTCTTCACAAATTATTCATAAGCATACAGCACAGACATCTAAAACTTTACAGTAGTTTGAGACGAAGAGGTTGCTTAAAGATGACAATTAATTTCCTGATTTTCTTAAAGACAAATTTGTTTATTGAACTGGGTGTAGCTCATTAGCTCTACCCTCAACTTTTTGCAGGAGATTATCGCTTGGGGTCACGTCATCTTACTTTTGAACACATGGGATTGTGTAGACTGATATGTGTGTTTTAGCTTGCTCATCAATGCTTGTGCTAATATTATGAAGCCAATCCTCTCATCAGTGACAAATTAATGTGTCCAATTTATTTTTTCTTTAATGAAATGTGTACATGTTAGAGAAACAATCAAAGTAATAAAAAGATTTATTATATTAGCTAAGGCTTATTTGTTTAAAAAAATGCTTACAGTCTAATATGTTCAGGCAAGTTTTGTTGCATTGCACTCCCTTCTGATCATGTGCATAGCAAATCAGTTGAATAAACAAGAACTGAAAATAGATCAACTCATTAGCACAGTGCTTACTTATAGTACTTGATATTGAACAACCTTAGATATAGAATGAAATTAATATGGATGCAGAATTTGCTTCAGAAAAAGATATGGCACAGTTAAACTATTAAAGTTTTTTGTCGTGGTTGATTCATGCAAGTTATTTGTACATACTCTACTATCAGCCCTGTATGAATCGCACAATTTAATTTCCTGTACTGAAGCATTCTCTTAACATTTCTCAAAGCTCACCATGATTGTATGAGCATGCAATGGGCATGACATGAGCAAGTAACGAAAAAAAGTTCATGAGAATTTTTGCATGATTACTGGTGGAGAAGTACACTAATCAATGGTGATATTACTTTATGTTGTAGATTTTACCTGATATGAGCCATTAGAGAGCCACTCAATATTTACTGTGTATTCTCTTTCTTCTTTTTCCACCTTTGTTTCTGCCTCTCTATACAAAACTTAACCATAAGCAATGCATGTTAAGTACATTTCAGTGCATTTCTCACTTGTAGGTGTTTATATTACTGATATTGGAGTAAATCAAATTGTACTTTAAAAAATTAAGGAGCAAGTGGTTCAGCAACAAGAAGGAGAACAAGAAAGAGGTTGGGTTTGTAACGGTCGACTGACAAGTGAAGAAGTCTCCATTACCAGTGGGGGCAATTATCCGAACAACTCCACTTCTCTTTTTTGTTCATTTTTAACGAAAATAAGGAGGTTTAGTTTGTAACTCCACTTATTTTATAAATATAGTAAAATGTATAATCTCGATTGAAGGATTAAACGTACTTTGATTAAACTCGATTGAAGGTTAGGTACTAAAGTTAAAAAGAATCAAGTTGATTTGTTTTCCTACTCTTTTTTCCACAACATATTCGTTCTTCCGGACTTGTTAACTGCCCTAGAGTTACTTGGATTAAATTCCCTTGAATATTCTTAGATTTTCTACGTTGTTATTCAAAAACAAAGGAGATCATGCAGCTTAGAAGTTCTACAATGGGCTGAAATGTCAAAGAATCTCTGGAAGATTTTGCAGAATTTAAATAATTTTGTCAAGCCAGACTGTGTGTATAACCTTGGTTAAAGGCCCCCAATCGAACAAGTAAATTGTTCCATGCGGGCACTTGTCGCTATTTTTGTCACAAGTTTCTGTCACTATTTTCGCCACAAGTTTCTGCAGAAATCTAGCCTCCTTGACCGAAGTACACAAAATTTTCACAAGCAAATATGTTTTTTCCCTAAAAAACTACACCGCACTGAGCATATGACCACCGACGCAACAGCATACACCATGTCAACATAAAAGCACAACACAATAATTTTATTGAAGGGAAACTTTTTATCATCGAGTCTACACTGGAAAAACAAAATTGCAATGTTTTTCGTCTCTTTACATTTTTCCCCCTCCGCCACTATACCTAACATGTATCTGTCGACAAGGCAAAGGCCACATGAACGAATGAATAAACTATGCTTCTTTCTTCTTGTTGTATCATAACCCTTTTTTTCTTTTTCAAGTTGTATCAATAACCAAGATGCTTCCAATGCTCCAATCTTCATTGGACGTTATTTACAGTCGCGATCTCTGAGAGCAACACAGTGGCAGTGCCAGATGTTTTGCCTATTAAGGCTTCCATGAGATCTTGAAAACTCTATATAAAAGTTGAGGCCTCCATCAGATCTTCAGAACTCTCTGTATAAAGCACTGCAACATCTTAATATTCTTATGCCCTATAATCTGTTTACTCAACAGGCATGCAGCATTAGCAATACACAATACCTGGCATTACAAAATACTCTTCTTGCATTGGCATTTCATTCGACATTGCAATTTTAAGGTAGATAATAAAATTAAATACCAATGCATTTGGCATAAGGAAGAACTCAAGATTTCATCAAGCAACTAGTCTTGACCCATGTAACAAACATGCACAGCTTTATTTCTCAAAATGGATAATCTACCAAAATAAATAACATACCACTGCTGGTTGTTGGTTTTCCTGAACTCTGAAAGGACTGGGTATATGTTCTCAAAAGCCGTATATGTCTCATCTCTCACCTGCAAAGTCATGGTTGAATGAACCAATGCAACAAATCCAACTGTGGATATTGAAACACTACAAATGAATTCGCCAATGGTAAAATAGAGTATACCTTTGCTCCTGTGAGAACAATTTTGCCCGACACAAAAATGAGCAACACAATCTTCGGTTGTTTCATTCTATAAATTAGGCCAGGAAACAATTCTGGTTCATACTGTAGCATGGTTGCACCACAGCGTTAGAATAGGAAAACCCAACCGGCAATCCCAAAATAATGCAGCCACAAAATAAAATAAAATAAAAAGAAATCTCTAGTCTCCAACCAAGCAAGTCTTAACTCTTGTTGTAACAAAAAAAAAAATTTTATTGGGCAACTTGGTCCATCTGCTCCTATACATTTTTTCTTCGTTAATAAAATAAACGACCATAACAAACAAATTGAACTGAGCTATGAACATATGCTTGTACATGACATCGCCACTCTAGCAATAATCAGTGGACCTCGTAACTGATAACAACCCTCGAATCTTGACCTTGACATGTTGCTCTAGATCAATCCTAAAACACACAACAAGTAAAGAACCAAATATCACTCACACTTGAAAAAGCACCATGTGAATATGCAAGGCCTTCAAGCTTAATTGGGAACTTCACATCACAGGAACCAACAATATTCTGGATCTTGAAATCCTAAAAATCATGGAAAATGTATTAGCACGGAACACAGAAGGATGGTCATAACACCGTGTATAAGAAGGATGGAAGAAGAATAAGAAGTGATTAGTAAATACCTTAAATTTAGCTGGAAACCCAAGCTTTTGTATAATTCGAGCATACTGAAAGCAAAGCAAAACACTTCATGTTAGATTGGGAAACAGTTTTGAGGCTTGTTGAGATGGAAAGTGCATAGCTTAACAAGGAAATCTAAATTAACAAAAAACTTTTAAATATGATCTCTTAAAGTATGCCTTTTTTTTTCTTGTTCAAGAGTAGTTCCTATATATATATATTCAACAGGTATTTGGTCATCGTGATGAATGGTACCTAGATTACTTGAAAACATTACCTTTCGAGCTGCCAATTTTGACTGTTGTTCACTCTTAGCACCAGTGCAGACCTGAAAGAGCGCAGACACAAGTCAGTCATCATGAAACTGGTAAGCTCATCTTACAACATGTTGGTAGTTAATGTGGCAGGTCTCTCTCATCCTTAGATGTCAATGTACGTGCAAAAGAACTCTGTCACAGCAAAGAGTACGCCAAATTTTGATTTTGAACAATTTTTTGATAAATTTCATGCCCTTGGTATGTGAAAAATAAATCTACTTATTCACATTTTTTCTAGGTAGTAATCTAAGTAAGTACATTCTCTTCTTTCTCTTTAACCAACAAATTCTGCCGTTATGCTTCTATATTCCATTTAAGTAGCAGAAACGATCTCCCGAGTACTGTGAAGTATACACTTCAAGCTGCGATAGTTGCTTTCACATCATTAGATACAAAAACACTGTGTGGGACCAACTTAGACCATTTACTCCGTTATGGGCATCGAAGTGATTGTAGTGGTCATAATGGATTTATGGTAATTACAATATAACCATATGAAGTGCATATATAAATTGAAACCAAGACTTCACCTGTTTTTTACCTGAATAACTACACACAGAAATTTAAATTCTTTAATATACTGCAACATCTTCAGAGACAAGAAAATGCAACAACTCGTCCAGTTGACAGAAAAAGTCATCTAAGATGCTCTTTCAGAACTTACCATCTTTCCAGAAGCAAATATCAATGCAGTCGTCTTAGGCTCTCTGATCCTCATGATTACGGCAGCAAAACGCTGTGAGAAAGATTGCAGAAGTACAAGCCATTAGAAACATAAGAGGGGCCAGAATCTAAGGCAGCAGAATCAACGTCTAGACCTAGTCATCTATGTTGTTCACATCAAAGGCGGTGCAGTTTTCTGACAAAATCAGGGTCAATCTTCTTACTAATACAACTCAACTGTATCATTTTCTACATTTTCATATACAAACAAAAAATCAAGTTAAGGCTCCTATATGAGGCGTAAACAGCCAGAATCAGTCAGCAAATACTCATAAGTTCTCAACCATTTAAGTTTTCTCTGTTTAAGGGTAACAATAAGCTTAAGCTTCTTTCAGTGCTTCAAAAATAAAACCAATGACGTAATATTAGTTACTCACATACCTTAGGATTATACTCAGCATTGCGAGCTTGTAGTGCAATAGACTTAAGATCCAACTTGCAATCCAAGTTTACAGTTGAGACAATGTTCCTGTACACGCACAAAACTTGTAAAACACTTTGAACAACAAAAGCAACATACACAAAATGTCACACACGAAACAATGTTCCTGTACACGCACAGAACTTATAAAACACTTTGAACAACAAAAGGAACATACCCAAAATGTCCCACACATTCTTATACCCAAAATGGAATATATACCCAAAATGTCCCACACATTCTTATACCCAAAATGGAATATATTACATATAGAAATGGCAGCATACAACACATATCCAATCAAATTTCTCCATTTTTACAGTTCAACCAAATATCTAATCTAAAGAATTTTATACAAGCCTAACATTTTTTTAAAGGGAGAGATCAATAGATTAAATCTCGCTATGCAACTCCTAAACTCTTGATGCATAGCATTCTAGATTGCTAGGAATCTTCTAGCATCTAGCCTCTTCAACTCCTATCGAGGATAGGAGTACTGCTAACTGCCAAGTAGCAACTCCATCACATGGGGCTTTTCTGCCTTTACCACCTTCCTTTCAAATATCGTCCTGACTAGAAGGAAGATGTAACTCATAGGGCTATTGTGGTTGACCTTGAATGCATACTGATGATGGGAAGCGCAGATACGAGAAATATAAAATGGTTAGTAGACCTTTACCACATCGAAGGCCATTCAAGGACTTGGGCAAGAAGTCAAGGAAACAGGGTATGAACTCCTGGAGCACTGAAGCGCTTAGAAAATGAAGGTGCCTACTTTTTTAGCAAGTGTAAAACTATTCATTCTCACAAAAAATAACGTATAAGGGAGAAAGATCTTTGTTCCAAACAGTTATTAGAGATCAGTGACAAAGTTCTTCAAATTTCCAAAAAGATACTCGAATCCCGCTTTAAAGTTGCCCACTTTTACATACAAGCAATTAAAACGAGTAATGAGTAGCAGTCCATAAAAATTAATAAATAAATAAATAAAACCTCCTCATCCTCGATTATATCTTGTCATTTCTTGCTCTCCAACTCAGCTAAATGGCATAAGTCTAGAGTCTTCATAACACTTTAGGAGCCATTAAGAAGAACCAAGCAAAAAAGTACCCAATTCAAGGTACCCACTACCGCAACCACCGTGATTCAAGCACTACAGACGGCATCTAAATTAAACAATGCTTAACATTAAGAAGCGGAAAGCACAGCACATGACAAAATCATACATAGTCTCCCACAAACAGATACTCAATAAAGATGGATCCCTCAACGACTTGCTAATAACAAAGTGATGAGGCCTCAAAAGCTTGATTGTTTGAAAGACAAAGACTGAATTACAAGGACATTTCTACTAACTTTCTCAATCCTTGAGGAATTTGTAAAATCTCAAGCAATTATAAAAAAGTACTTCTTCCAAAATTATTTTTGGACACTAATATACCTACCTCCAAATATGCCAATTAACAAGTTTTTGAATCCTGACACTCTAAATCTACCTTTGTATCAAACAAGTATTTTAGAATTTTATATTGACAGCTTAGCAACACAAGTTCTCTTCATCCCTGTTTTCTAAAAGACTTACATTTTCCCCAAAGCCTGACCCTCATGAAATGGCAGAAGTCATAGACTTTCTTCGACGGATTTAGTATTGATCCACTTGTTGCTCCTAAATGCACCTAGGTTTGAATTGCTCATTCTACTCACGCACAATCCCTATTTTCTTCTTTCTTTCA
Organism: Berberis vulgaris; assembly: GCA_963556465.1. Taxonomy (NCBI): domain Eukaryota; kingdom Viridiplantae; phylum Streptophyta; class Magnoliopsida; order Ranunculales; family Berberidaceae; genus Berberis; species Berberis vulgaris. The sequence continues at coordinate 71,324,489 of OY747133.1, forward strand.
TTCGATAGTTGTGAGTAACAATTGGTTCGACATCCCTTCTCCTCTAATGAAACATTGCTGGTTTGAGACCCCCTTGGGGCACTTAGTAAGTTTCAACTGTGTAATTGTAACGTGGGTCCATCCAAGGTTTTAAAAAATCTTAATAGGGAACTGAGGCGTGGCCATTTCATGAGGCAGGAGACGTAAGTGAGGCGTAAACCTCACTCAATCAGTGTATGATTTAATAACAATCATTTGGATCAATTTAATCAATTGTTGAAACACCTATGAATGATAGGCCACAATTTGTTAATCATAAGCCTCGCACTAATGCCTCTCAACGTTTTTTTAAACCATGGTCCATCATCAAGTAGCATAAAAAGAATGATTAGGTGGTCTATCGGCTTACGTGAGCAGCAGCAAAAGGAAGTCTTTATTCAACATGGAGCAAGGTGGCAACAACTAGCATTCTGTCACGGCTACCCCACAACAGTGATAATATGAAGCACTCGAGAATAATTCAAGCAGTGCAACTATTATTTCTCAATGGGCACAACCTAAACAACAATAACTTATGGAAATAGGTAATGAATCCAGAAAATGCCCTTGTACAAAATAATATTTGCAAAATCTCAATGAGCGTGACCTACCCAAAATAGAAACTACAAAAAATAGAAGCATTCATTGCAAATCCAATAACCAATTTATTCCCGTTTCTATTTGTATGAAATGTATATCACAACATTTCATAGGTTTTGAAATATATTACTAGCACATACTTCTGTATATTCATCCGTCAAACACGGGGAATCTAAACAGGCCATGTCAAGTTGCAAACACACCTTAAATACTAATTGAACTCTCTCAGAATCCAGACCTTGATAATCTATCATTTTCAAGTTCCTTTCTGGCCTTCTTGGCTCATTTCAGTCCTATAACATCCCAAGGCCCAAACAGTTATCACCATAGAAGCAGTTTGATTTCAACAATTCCATCCAAAATCATGAACAGACAGACCCAAAACTAAAACCACTTGCTTTTCTCTGAACATTGATCAAAGGGATACATTGCTTTCAAGTTCCAATCATATATTCTTATAGTTTGTTTCCACTCTCCGGTATCGAACTCCACATAAAAAAAGTTATGTGCTCCAATTTAAACTCCGTATGCCATATTCCAAAGAGCCTTTTGTTCTATCCTTTCATCCATTTTATCTATAGATCGATGAGTCTCAATTATGACAGAACCAAATCAAATTTAACGTTACATGAATCTGAACCCAAAAGACTAAAAAGGAGGAAAGAATGGAATACTTACTGTAGCGTAGGAACAATGCCAGATGGATGCTTGGAAAGATCTACTGGCTGGCTCCCTTCCGGATCTGCCATATTCCCACCCCAAAGCTTTCCTCTTTATCAAAATCCCAGATCGAATCAAATTCTCCTGCTTTTAGGGTTTTTGTTATCGATTCTAGCTTTAATTCCAAGTTAGATTAGTAGAAGAAGATCAACCCCCTAAAATATGTGCTTTTTTAAAACCGCAAATCGGAAAGGAGAAAACGTTCAATTAGGTTACGTAGTGATGATCTTCGATGGAGAGAAATCGAGATCTAACAATTGAAATCTAGGGTTCTCTCTACACAAATGTTACCGTTGGAAGCGCGCGAAAGAGGTCAATTGGAGCGGCCAACTTTGAAGGAGGTTTCTTTTATATTATCTGAGAGATCTGAAGAAGTTTTGTTTCGAATTTTGAGCGAGAGAGATAGAGAGAGGAAAAGGAGTTGGTGTGAATCGATTGGGTTTTGTATCCTTGAGGTGGTATTTATAGAGGTTCAGCTGTTACCCGGTAAACACAGAAATTGTGACTGGCATTCACCGGTTTTTTATTATTCAGTTACCTTTTTATACTCTGAGGTTTTGGGGCCGGGGTGTACGGTGCGTGTGTTTTACTCCAGATGTGCAGCTGTCCTCGAATTAATGAATACTTTTTACTTGCCCCCTCCAAAGTTTTATAATTCAACTTTCATCTAGGCAGGGAAGTACTCGCATATTACTCGGTAACGATCACTTATGACCTATTTTAAAAGAGGGACTCGTTTCCATTTATTCCATTTGCATTACTCTCCAGGTAACGAAAACATGGTAGTGGCCAAGGATTATGATTTTGTGAAATAATATGAAATTTTGTCAAATTTTTTGTTTTTTTTTTTTAATTATGAAAAGAAAAAGGTTGAAAAAAATTTACATTTTCTCGGGAGTTTTTTCAAAAAAAAAAATTCAAGGTTTTTCCATAAATTTCGTTTTTTTCGTAAAAATACAAAAATCAGTTAATAAAAATTACATTTTTCGATGATTTTTTCGTAAATTTTGAGTTTTTTTTCTTCTTCTAATTATCATTTATTCTTATTGTTTTTTGTTTTTTGAAACCACCCCCTAATTTCATAATTATCACATCTTCTACTTATATATTGATTTTTCAAAGTATCACTTAATTTTCTAATTATAGGTATTTTGGTTTTATTTAATGTGTTTAATACATTTATTTACTTAGATATTATTTTTTTCACATATTTAATATACCCTCGAAATTCATTATATATTTAATCTATCCTCAAAAATTTACCTTTTTTTTTACACGCTGAAACATTTCTTAAAATCATAAGACCGAAATTAACTCGAAAAACAAAATCACAATCCTTGGTAGTGGCCGAGAAATCTAGTTCAATTCAACTGGTTTTTTTTTTAACGTTTCTATTGTTAGGCCCCTTACCCACCCAAACCCTAGAGAAAAAGTCGCTTGAAAAATAAATAATTAATTAATTACACTCTATTAAGTAACACTACCATTAAATAGTACCAAATATTTATTCCTCATGTCGTATCTTTTATGTCTTTACGATCTTTTCTCCTGGAAAACAAAGCAGCAGCTTAGCTCTTGCGACTTTGGGCAAGAGCGGGATGCTCGACACATAGGGCCCCAAATTCTTAAGTTTTGGAGTGATAGATAAGTCTACCTACAATCAAAGGATGAGACATATTTAGACAAATGAGGATAACTTTGAGCAGTGATAGAGCCACATACAATACATGGGGGCAGTTGCCCTCATAAAACTTCTCAAACTCCTATTTTCTATAGTGAATTTGTGGGTAACAGTTGTATATTTAATTAATTGCCCTCTTGAATTTTGCTATTTTCTTTTGCCCCCTCTACTTTTCCTCCCCTTTGTGAAAATCCTAGCTCCGCCACTAACTTTCAAGGCAGTCTATGGTTGATACATGATCTAGTTGATCTCTCAATAGGTAAGGAATAAAAGTATTAACGTTAAACTATTTTGAAGTTACAATGGGTTTTGCAAGATTGAAAAATACTTTAACCAAAAAGCTTATACATATACTTCAAATTATTAAATAAGTGCAACATACCTTTTTATAACTTTCAATATTTAATATATCTACTCTTATAACTCCAATTGAACTTCACTGTATCATGAACAGTGATGTCCGTCACGTGTCCAATTTTTGCATTGTCGAAAATGTCCTCGCCTAACTTAAATAATCCCCGCAGCTCTCTCCATCACAACCAATCCCCACTCACAAACCCTCTCTCACTCTCTGTAATAACTCACCAACAACAGCAATAGATGGAGAGATATCTTTCCCGCCACCACCAACCACCCCTCACCTCTTCCTTCATTCCTGCTCAATTCACAGACCACCCCCTCCCCCATCCTTTCTGTTTGTGAAGCATCTATCATCTCCCTCATTTTCACTACCTCACGTCCTTTTAGTTTCACGCCCCACTTCACGTTTGCTTGTCCAAACAACCTCCCCTTTCTTTACCACATAAACTTTATTTTCCAATCCCCCCCCCCCCCCCCCCCCAAGTCTCGTCTCTTCAATTGAAATACCTCACAAAGCAATCTTCTCCAAATACCCCCATTCTCTAAAATTGAACCATACCACGCCATCCTAGTGTCTTCTCCAAACATCCCCTCCCCCTCAATCAATTCAATTGATCCAAAACAAGCCTATGCTCCTGATCATGAAGGCTTATTACCTCAATATTTGAAACCTCACCAACAACGCTCCTAAAATTACCTCTTCATCTCTCAATCAAGATGGCCACCGGTGGTGGTAGAGAGAAGGGAATGGGGAGGACCGATGGTTGTGGAGAAGGGCTAAATTGGGTCGAAGAAGTGAGAACAAATGATGTAATGTTAGGAGTTCTTTTAGGTGAATGGAAATGAGGGATGGAGGTGCTGGCTATGCAAGTGGGTGGAGGAGGAGATGGTGGTTGGGCTGTTGAGAGAAGGTGGGGGGGGAGTGGAATGAGGAGGATGAATGACATTTGATAATCTTAGAAATCTTGAGCATTCATCATTTAGAAATGCGTGTTAGATGTTATTAACCCATTGTAACTTTGAAGGACACCCAAAAAATAAACTATCATGGCACTCAATTTGGACAGCCCAACCCAATTTAAGGTCCGACTCAATCGTGGCACTCAATTTGATACTTGCAAAACCCTCATTTTAATTCTTAATAATAATAATAATAATAATAATAATAATAATAATTAATGTAGTCGGATCATGCTCTCCTTGACCTTGACTTGCACATGAAACACATGTGAGCCAATGACCAACGTTGTGGTGGCTGATGGCACTCCAATGCTAAAGTCGGATGAGGCTTGAGAAATGCTTAAGGCTGTAAATTGAGTTTTGTACTGTACCTTTGTTCATCAACCTTGTGTCTTATTTATAATGTGAGAGAGTCCTTGTTTGGCTAGGCCTTTGGTGGGGTAGTTTAGGGAAATAGATCTAGCCTGAGATCCTTTCCTAGTTGGGAGTCGTCCATGTAAAAGAGTTTCCCTACACGACTTGTGCTCCTAGATCCGCGGGAGAGGTTTCCCTTTTGGAGTGTTGTCCATGCAAGGAAGTTTTCATGCACGACCTATACTCATGTGTTTGTTTCCTAGTCGGACCCAATGTACTATTGGCATGTTCGTCTTAGGTCGATCCTTCAGATACTTGTCTGGTTAGGTCTTATGGGTGTGTAGGAGTGTAGAAGTCTTAAAGATGAAGTGATCACAAGGGTAAACCCTAAAACTTTAGTATTGTTTTATTTTCTTCGAAAATCTCATGATGAGACTCCTTTGACTTGTGTGTGCGCGAGTAATCTTATTTATAATGTCGATATTTGCGTGACATTATTCTGTATTCTTTTCTTTTTAGGGGTTTTGATATTCGTAACGTTCAATTAACACTTTCCGCGAATCTCGGGACGAGATTTCTTTTGAGTTGTATATATTGTAACACTCTTACTTTTTCAATGACAATAAATATTTGTTTTCATAAAATTCAATTGAAATTTGTATTTTAAAATCTTATTTCATTTGACAAGTTGTATTTTTTGAAATTCAGTTACATTTCTTACCTTCCGAATCTCGGGACGAGATTCCATTTAACATGTGTATAATGTAACACCCCTAAATTTCATAAAGATAATTTATTTTATTTTTAATTAAATAAAATAGAGTTACATTTAATTGAAATTTCAAAATTTTAGGGTTTTAATTTTGTGAAGTATAAGGGCGGGTGCTCTCATAATTTTAGTGGGGGCGAATAGCCACCCACACTATATAAAAAAAAACCCTTCCTTCTTTCTTCTCTTGTGCAACAGGAAGAGTTGATCTTCCTCATTTTTTCTTCTTCGATGGCAGCGCTGGGAATGGTGGTGGTGCTTGGTTTGCTTGGTAGCAGGGAGGCAATCGAAGGAGGAGGAGGTGATCACCTTAGCAGCGCCATTTGCTAGCAGGAAGAGGAGTTCGATAAGGGTCATTATCGATGGTGACTACTAGTCTATGACGAATCTGCCACCGCCCTAGATTCCTTCCTCTCTTGTTCCTTTCCTTCTCATCGTTGCGAGGTGGTGATGATTGGTGTGGGAGAAATCGCGAGGTTGAGAAGAAGTGGCGGATTGGTTGCTAGAGATTGTGCTTATTCTTTGAGAGATAATTGTGCGACGCAGGCAGAGTCCGCGAGGACGCCCGCTTATTTGATTTCAGATGAGGATTTTTGTGAGGATGTGCTTGGGAGGCCACATGTCGTGGTGATGGATGGAGAGACTGAATCAGTGAGTTTTCTATTGTCTCTTGGTGTTTTTGTTTCTGTCTTAAACAAACCTACTCATGCAATTTGTTATGACTACTAAATACTTTTGGTAATGTTCAAAATATTTTTTGTTCAGTTTTGGGGATTCTTTGTATATGTGTTCTGCTTAGTTTGTGATATGGATTTGGTTTTAATAATCATGGAGTATGCAAGAATTGTGGGGTGTGATTTGTTTGATATTTTGTGCTTTGGGGACTTGAACAATCAGTCAATGAAACTTTCTAACAAGGTTTAACTCCTAAATGGGATCCAAAATCATGCTTACTTGATCACCCAAATCTCCAATTTCACTACCTTAAACATTTTCTTGAAAGGGGTTCGTGATGATACTAGTGATTTTGATGATGGTGTTATTTGTGTGTTGTTTATCAATGGTGGGAATGGTGGTCTTAGTACAAATATTTGAAGTTGTGATGTTTGTAGCTAGTTGGAACAGTGACAGTGGTGACAATAGTGACGAGAGTGGGATAACATTGATAATGTTCTGGTCAGATCAGTGACATTGGTGCTGTTGATGGTGGGGATACGAGTGAATGATGGGAATTTTTCTTGAGATGTTATCTGAATTTTGAGGTTTTTCAGACCTAGTATTTAGATAGTGAAGTTCAAACTTTCAAGTTGGAAGAGGAAATAAATTGCGAGAGAGGTGTTGCTTATGCTTGACAAGTGCGCTTCTAGACATTATTGTGTTTCTCATGTCATCGTTACATCTGCTGGTGGTTGTGAAAGTGAAACATAATAAGAGAAAGTTCGGGTTCTGATTTAATTTGGAGTAGTTTAAGTGAAAGATGAGGAGAAGTTTCAGATTTGCTAAGAAAAATGGTTGTGGAAACACATCCTTGTCGCCGCCATAGGAGTCTTATGGTGTGATAAGAACCACATATTTTTTTTTTAGGGAAAAAGAAGTCTTTTCATGATTTGGTGCAGCGAGTGAAGTGGTTGGTCTGGATTGTGACTGTGTTGGGGATTTTGTTATCAGTCTGATGACTTGTTGGTGCACTTTCATTGGGATGGGTTGATGTATACTCAGTCGAACATTGTTTTTTTTTTTTTTTCTTTTATGGGTTGTTGTAGCCGCAACAACAGTTTTGAGCTCTCGTTTGTGTCTGTTATGTTTTCTTTCCTGATGAACTTCTCACTCTTTGTTTTGGAGTGTGTTTGAACTTCTCATCATATAGGATTGTTTGGAACTGTGGTCATCTGATGAAGAAGTTGGCAGTCACGTGATTGATTTCTGCACAGACCTTAGGGAGGAAGATGTGTTCGCTGTAGAGTGGGCGATGCTTTCTAGTTTAATTTTGGTGTTAACTTGGAATTAGTGGATGTTTCCAAACAACTTATATGTGTGCTGTACTGGGATTTGGATGGTTGCTTTGGTGTAAGTTAGTGTTCACCCATGATTGTCATGCACTTTCATGTTTATGTGTTGAAATTGTCTTTTCGGAGATTGCATGTAGTGGCTTTGTTGGATTCAGCATTTGAGATACTTTCTGCCAAACTAGGATGTATGTGTTTATCCCTAAAATCCCATTCATATGGAGAGTACTGTGTGTAGTAGTGTTTGATTGTGCACTATGGTTTGTTTTGTTTTGATGTCTCGTTGATTCTATTGATGTAGGACCATTTAAGATTAATGGTGTTCCTCTGTATGTATGCATCTTGAAATGGTTATGTTTTCCCAAAGGAAGGGGTGGATTTCATTGTGAATGACAAAATGTCACTTGATCACCGTGTTATTATAAAGCATGATTTATGAATATGCTATGCTTCCCCGAAAGAATGGGTGGATTTACTTATGAATGACAAAATGTCATTGTGAAGGAAATTCGAAATAGGGGCACCTATTTCCTACTAGAGAAACTAAAATAACCTTTGGGTTAGTCTTGCGAAAATGAGGTGAATTTGTATGCCTAAAATAGGCTTTGATATTTATCCGTAAAAAATGTGACGTGAGTTTATGCGCATTGATAGCCCAAGAGTGGCTTTTGGTACTCATATAGTTAGGAGTATCCGCGATGCATGCATGTATGTGATGTCCCTACTTGGGCATGGATGACGGAGAAGTCATTCTTTATATGAGAGAAGCATACGGGCATGTATGTTCGGCAGGGAGGTGGTGCGAATGTGGTATCGTCTAAGTGATCAATCCGTTAAAAAGATGAATCAAATTCAAATAAAAACGAATAAATTACGTTTATATTGTTTCTAATCATTTTCATGCAGGATGGCAAGTCCACTAATATTTTTGCAGGTCAAACTTGCCATAGTCAACTTTTACAGCGTAAGTACAAGTACATGCATATTTACTTATTAGGATGATGATATGATTGCCTCGTTGAGGAACTAAATTCTTGGAACAATGTTTTCTTGCATCACACTTTTGCCTCGTTGAGGAACTACCTGTTGGTGTGTTTGTGTATTGTTTGTGTTTAGCTTGATGTTTATCACGTGCGATTTTATTGATTTTGGGATGAAGATTTCTCACACCAGCTTTATTGCTGACCCAAGTAAGTTTTTGCTTCTTGGGTACATTCCCTTGGGAATGTAGCCAATTAGCCTTTCAGGTTTAGAGACTTTTGAGCAGTGTTACTGGAGTTTCGATAGTGGGGCTAGTGACGTCGGAATTTTCCTGGTTAGAGTTTTATTATAAATTTTAGTTTGTTATATTTTCTAAACTATGTTTTAGTTGTTGCTGCTAAATGTTTCTATTGTTACTGGATTTCACGTCCCGAGTTTTGGGGAAACGGATAATCCTACGTGGATTTTGGGATTTTCGTTTTCTTCAAAAATCGGGGCGTGACATGTGGGCTTGGTAAGGCGCTGCAATTTGGATTCAACCTTCCGGTCTACCAATATGGGCTTAGTATTTGTCTGGGCTTTGCTAGATTGGGTGGCAATCAAGCCTGCTCTACTCTACTGACAAGATTACCGTGACACGAGTACGACGCAGATTAAAAGACGATTTGGTGTATCATCGGCTACTCCCCCCAAGTTGGTGGGCCAACTCGTCATTCCATCAAGTCATGTCGTAGACCTGAGTGGTCATGATTGGTTTAAGTCAGAATCATCTCCTTGAGCACCGCGTTTCATTAATTGGGTGTGCTTCTGCTCGAGAAAGAAAAAAATGGGAATTATATTTTCTATATAGATCCCCTTTCCTGCAGAGTTTATTTTCTTTACTCTTCGATCTTAGAGACTATTCTCTGTCATTTCACTTTCTGTGCTTTTGACTTTACTTAACTTCCGTGATCGAAAGTTTGTATGTTCTTCAATGGAGGGCCAAAATCAACTTTCTAATGAAATGTTTGCTAAAGTCCGTAAGTTTTTCGATGAGAGGTCAATCTACGAGTTGAATATGGAGATCTTTCGTTAGACATACGGGATCCATGATGATCTGGTGGTCTTCACATTGGGCGCCAATTAGACATCGTTGTCTCCTCCGAAAGGATTTATCTGTTTGCACCGAGGTATGCTCCAATCGGGAGTATGTTTTCCTGTCATCAAAGAGATTTGGAGCTTCTTGGCCTACCTCGACATTGCGCACGCTCATTTGGTGTTGAACGGGTATAGGACGGTGATCACCATTCTGATTAGGGCGAAGGCCATCTTTGAGATCCACCATTGTAATTTTCCATATGCATGACAGGCTGCAAATTGGACCAGCAGTTGTCGATGCTTCCATAAGCAAACTGGTCAGACTGTGGTCACGCGTGCGCATTGCCATAAGTGATCGGACAATGGTACTTGTTAGCCATCAAAGTTAAGCTTCATGAGCTCTGACTGGGATTTCAAATTGTCTTTATCCGCTTCTGGCAGAATAGACTGTAAGAGGGACCAGAAATTATTGTCATCAGTCAGGGCTGTCTAAACTTTGGTAGGGTTCCGCGATCATTGTTTGTGGTTGGACAATGATCCCTGGCAAGTCATTGTGATCAGGCATTGAGAACGCTGACTAAACTCTCACTTTCTAAGTCATCTGCACCCGTGTTTGGCGGGCTACGGTCTTAGAGCAGACCAGAAGTTGTCGTCATCAGTCGAAACTGACTAAGCTTTGGTAGGGTTCGACGATCATTATCTGTAGTTGGACAATGTTCCTAGCAAGTCATTGTGATAAGGCGTTAAGGGCGTTGACTAGACTATCACTTTCTAAGCCATCTTCACTCGCACTTGGCGGGCTATGGTTTTAGAGCGGTAGGGTTCGACGATCACTACACGTAGCTGGGTAAAGATCCCTGTCAAGCCATCGTGGTCGAGCGTCAAGAGCGCCGACTAGACTCCCACTTTCTAATTCATTGACATTCGCCCACAGCGAACTAGGCATTAGAGCAGATCAGCTATCGTCATCAGTCGTCACTGACTAAGCTTTGGTCAGGTTCGGTGATCATTATCTATAGTTGGATAATTATCCCCGGCAAGCCGTCTCGATCAGGCATTGGAGCACTGACTAGGCTCCCACTTTCTAAGTCATTTTCATATGCGCTTGGTAAACTACGATCTTAGAGCGGATCAGAAGCCATCATCATTAGTCAAAATAGATTAAGTTTTGATCAGGTTCAGGATCATTGTCTTTAGTTGGACAATGATCTCTGGCAAGCCATCTTGATCAGGCGTTAGAGCACTGACTAAGCTCCCTCTTTCTGAGTCATCGTCATCAGTCAGAACTGACTAAGCTTTGATCGGGTTAGGCCTCCGCTTGGACTTGGGCGTGTAAGCTCGACTTACTTAATTCCATAGTAGTCTGACACGGAGGTTGGACCAATAATTTGATTCTGGAGTCGGGTCGCCATAGATTGATCAGACTGAGTTTATCTAGGTTTAACGAATAACAACAAAATTTTAATTGAGTGGATACCTTGTATTTATTGATAATATCATCGTAGGTGTGCTCTGCATTCCATGAATGCCTAAGGCCTTCGCCATTTGTGTCTTTGCGTGTATTAGGTCGGATTTGGCGGGGTATTCGCTTGGGCCCATTTGTTGGTCAGGTCGTGGTGTAGATTAGAATGTCAGGTGTACGATATAGATTGCGAGACAATTCAGTATCGGTTACTCCCCCAGTTAATGGGGTTGCGAGTAGTGCCATTAATTCCCCTTCTTCTTGTCTCTTGATCCAGAAGGTTTCTTTTCAGATTCTGCCTCATTTTTGGTGGACAACCTCTCATCGAGAATGATGTACTTCTTAGCACTCTTCAGTAAATTCATCATTCGGTTGGAGGCTTCAGAGTAAGAAAATCCTAGAACTTACCTCTCCTTAAACCTAAGGAGAATGTCATGACCGCGGTGTCGTTACTGCAGTGTCGATGAGGGCTAGCTCATCAATGAAGCGTGTGACATATTCCCTCAATGTCTTGCTAGAATTCTGTTTGATGGTGAGCAGGTAATGCAGGCCTTTCCGAATCCGCTGGCTGCCGACAAAGCGTGTGAGAAACGCTATTGCGAGTGTCCGGAATGAGTCGATGGACTACAAAGGTAGGTTGTGGAACCAGGTCAACGCTAACTTCTTCAGGCTGGTAGGGAATGACCAACACATTACTGCTTCATACCCTTCTTTGAGTACCATTATGTGCTGGAAGCGGCGTAAGTGATCAGACAGGTCTGTTGTCCCATCGTAAAACGTCAGCTTTGGAGGAGTGAATTTCTTCAGAAGAGGGTCGTTCATGATGTGATCCATGAACGGGGGGACAGTGAGGTTGAACATCACATCAGGATTGGTGGCCCCTAGTCGGATGGGGTTCTGTGACGCGTGTCTATCGACCCTAGACGATGGATCTCTGTTGGTTGTTTCTCCGCCTCTGGTCCACTGAAAGCCCGTAAGGGCTGTGCGGCTCTCCTGAATGTGCTCCCTGGTGTCTTCTGGGGATGAGGTTTTTCGCTGCTCCCGGTATCCTTCTACGGGTGGAGGGTTTTGCTGAGTGAGCCTCTAATTTGTTGCATCTGGATTGACAGTAGATCCACCCTGGGGTTTGCCGTGGCTGCTACCGGTGCGAGGATTTGATTTCGTTCCCCCGTGGTGCTGGTGCTGGCGGCACTCCTCCAGCTCGAGTGTTCGAGGCTAAGATTAGGTTAACAATAATGGAAAAAGATTTTGGCTAAGATTAATTAGGTCTTTATTAGGTTGTAATGAGGCTAAGATTTTGGCTAATAAGAATGGAAAAAGATATGCAAAAATTTTCTAAGAATGGATACACCCTTTAATAAACACACGGGTCTCTGAATAATAAACCAATGTTGTACACCATTAATTTTTCTTCCTTCTAAATTTTTCTTCATAATTTTTTTTAAACATCAAATTGTTTTTTTCAATATCATGTTTTTCCACTTCTGCACAATGAAACATTTCATCTTTGAGGATTCATGGAATATTTAGTTTTAGCTCTTTCTATTTGCCCATTCCAAAAATATATCAACCATACACATTCTCAGATAAATTGGGTAAGGATACAAATAATAATATGTGGTATTACTCCCTAACTGGAGTAGGCAATGGAGATGGGGTTAGCAAAGAAAATGTCTATTCAAAGGCTCAAAAGGCTGCAAACAGATATTTATCATTAGGTAGGCTAAAAGGCTAAAGAACGGTTCAAAGAAAAAATGTCTATATCACTTCCTAAGTTCTAGTCGATATTATGACATCTCAACTTAATAAACCAAGAAGTTCTAGTGTAATAATTCAATTTTAATGTCATTCTCAAAGCAATCAATAAAAGAAACAAGAATTATAAGATCATCAACGAGATAATGCGGACTCAAGAAAAGTCGGAGTTTATTTAATAAACCTTAAGAAAAATATAATGTCTCGAAACTCTCATGAGTTAAGTCTCCACTATTATTCTAAGGCTCTCTATTTAATATCTTACCGATTAACTTCAAATTATGTTAACTTGGCTTATAGTGCAAGTGTGGTCGAGTCGAAAAATCTCATGAAATATATTGAACTTAAAGATAATATCAAACCTATGTTTTCCTATTGATATATCAATGTGACAAGTGATAGCATGTATTTATCAAATTTAAAAGCACATTCTCTTCATCGGAAAGGAACTCAGATTTTAAATGCATTTTCAAATCGAATTTTTTTCACACAATCATATATGTATTCAAGGGAGATTGACTAGAATACAATAGTCAGTTGTGAAATGCATTTCAGTTCAAAATTTTGAAAAATGTACAAAAACTCATAAACCTCAACCCCAAACCTAAATCAAACATTGTCCTCAATGTATAAAATAATGATCATGACAAATGAAGGAAAATGAAAAGACGAGAGTTAGAGGGATATTACCATGAGAAATTTTTTATCGATTCAACGAAATCATCCACCAATGAACACTAAAAAACATAAGAATTGTGAACTCATCATGAGAAATTGATAAAAACACATACATGACACAAAAAATGCACAAATGAAAAAAAAATACACGTACTAGTTGTGAGTCAAAATTGTTATGGAGTTAACGAGTCTGAATGAACGCAACTAGAAAGAACTCGAAAATCAATTCAGACTAACCATAATGACACAACTGAAGTTGGGTTGCCTCCCAGAAGCATTTGGTTTAACGGCGTCAGCCCGACACATATTCTTCCTCATAAATGATGTACCATGAAACGACGAGGAAGAACATAGCAAACACTCCCCTAAACCTAGACACTTAATCCACGATGTTGACTAGATCATATGGCAACAACCTAAAAAGTTGATGATCGATCCAACAAATATTAACAACCACATGCGACACAACAGAAACTAACACACACCTAAAACTATGAAGACGCCATGCAAAATCATAGAGAAAAAGCAAACGAACTCGCTGTTGTAAAGAAGTCATATGGATCTGGAGTAGAAAGATGTCACAAACAGTGATATCCAACAAATGACTATCGTCTACTCTTAAAAGGGGACATCCTAAGTCTGGTATCAAATCAGAAGTATGTGAAAGGGATCCATATAAGTAGAGTCAGTTGATGTGAAAGGGATGCAAAGAAGTATGTCTATAGATATATCATGTGGTACATGCTCATCATAACAAAATGAATTGCATAAAGATGATGAGCTAGACAACTCAACAACACCCCCAAACTGGGAATCAACACTACCTATGGGATGTAATGTCTCCTTAGATGCGTCTTCCGATAACGACCTGACTATTTCTTGAATTATGAGATCATTTGTATCATGAAAATAGTCGAGGCGGGACTCCAAAAAATATGGGAAATCAGACTTCATGCAAGAGTCACTAGGAAGGCATATGTCGAATTGGTCATCATGAAAATGTGGGAAAGGAAATGGGTCAGAAAGCATAATAATCTCAATAGAAGGGGTCAGTTTTGACTCACTGAGTGGAAGAAGTTCCACTTAGGCTTCCATGTATAACCAGGATCCATAATAGGGGTTGAATCAAGCAAATCATTCATTTCCCTAATGGAATTATCAATATCGAAGTCTAAACCGAAGTGAGTCAAACATGCCACTAAGGGATCATCTAATGCAGATTGCAAAAATGAATTCTCCACCGAACTCTCAATCATGTTAACCTCACAAACATTTTCAGACTCAGGAAGTTGTTGACTTACATTAAAAACATTCAGTTCGACTGTCATGTTGCCAAATGATAATTTCATGATTCCATTCCTACAGTTAACAATAGCATTAGATGTGGCAAAAAATGGATGACCTAAGATAACTGGAATATGACTGGAGGGATTGTGAACAGATTGTGTATCAAGAACTATGAAGTCCACTGGAAAATAGAAATTTTCAACCTTAATGATCACATATTCTATAACACCGCGGGGAATTCTGATTGACCTATCTGCCAATTGCGTGTTACTTTAGTTGATTTTAGCCCGCCGAGACCTAATTGCTCATAAACAAAGTATGGCAAAAAATTAACACTCACCCGCAAATCCAACAATGTTTTATCAATCATATGATCACCGATAACACAGGAAATAGTCGGGCACCCAAGATCACTATACTTAGGCGGGGTTCTGTGTTGAATAATTGAGCATATTTGCTCGGCAAGGAAGACTCTCTTTTGCACACGTAGCTTTCGCTTTTGTGTGCAAAGATCATTCAAAAACTTGGCATAGGTAGGAACTTACTTAATAACTTCGAGCAATGGAATATTAATGTGAACTTATTTAAAAATTTCCATTACATTGTTACCATTTGTTCCTTTCTTTGCCGGAGCTAACCGTGATGAAAACGGTGCATTAGGCAAATAGGATGCCTGAGTGGAATTAGAGTTAAGAGGAACATCTTTAGAAGGTGAGGCTTTATTAGCCTCATTTTCAGATGGAGATGCAACATGCTTTGACTTAGATGAAGATGCAACGACACTCGAATCGGGCACTTGTACCCGATTGTCAACCTATTTTCCACTCCTGAGGGTATTAATAGATTGGACATCTTCATGGCATGACTCAGATGTACTACTAACTGTGAATTGACCATTTTGGTTTGGAACAGGTTGACTAGGAAATCTTCTTAGCTCTCTCTCGAATAATGACTGAGCAATCTTACTCACAGCTATCTCAAGTCTATTGATGGCTTGAGATTGGTATTGAGTCGTGGCTTTCAACTCTGATATATCCTTAGAATGTTGCTCAATTATATTTTTTATGTGTTGCATAAAACGATTAACCATTTCCTCTAGATTGGATGTGTTAGATGGAGGACCTTGGTTAAAGTGAGGCCTAACCAGGCCATGAGCTTGAGGAGCTTGGGAGACAACAACAGGTCCCACTTGGTGTCGGCCATGGGCCCAATAAAGATTTGAATGTTGGGTGAATCCTGGATTGTAATAGTTAAGTTGTGAATTATTACCAGATCACCGCATAGCATTAAAAGAGTTGATTTGCTCAACATAGTATACAAGATAATCGTTTTGCAAGTCACAATTAGCTATTGAATGACCAGGACTTGAACATGCAGCACAGACTTCAGATGAAGCATTTGCAAAAGGTGCAAGTTGAGTCAAATTCAAAAATGCATCTATCTTTTGAGCCATAGTCATAACAACTGTCTCTAACTTCGAGGCAGAAAGGGGTGAACAGGTGTATCTCTAACTTCATATATATCGCCCTTACGCCTATCAAACTCCTTTCTCGAATAATCCCATTGCTGAGAATTTTTGAAAAACATTTCAAAGAACTCCCATATCTTATTAACACTCATCCTCATTAGTGACCCACCACTAGTGGCATCAATCATATGACGGTTTTGAGGGGTGAAACCGTATTGGAAGTATTGAAGTAGTCGCCACTTCTCAAATCCGTGATGGGGACACTTAACAATGAGTTCATTGAACCTTTCCCAACATTCATAGAAATGTTCGCCCTCTTTTTGTTGAAAATTAGATAAATCTCGTCAGAAGGCATTCGTTTTATGAATTGGGAAATACTTAGACAAAAACTTTCTTGACAACTGATCCCACATTGTGATGGATCCTGTCTCTAATGAATTTAACCAACCTAAGACGGACCGAATCATCAGAAAAGTTTTGGTACTTAAGGGTAGCCCGGATGTCAAGAAACTCTTTGACATGAAGATAAGGGTCTTCTTTTTCAAAATCATAAAAATAGAGCAAAATATGAATAATGGATGGTTTGAGTTCGAAACTATTTGTAGTTGTCTCAGGTAGGACAATGCAAGATGGAGCACTGCTGGGAAGAGGGGAGAAGTATAATCCTTAAAGGCCTTCTCCTCAGTCGTACGCATAAACTAATGGACACCGAAGTTTCAAAGTCAACACTCCTAAACAAGGTTCAAATATTTTTTTATTTTTATGCACGCCTAACCTCTTTATGAAGATGAACTAACTCTAAAAAAAATAAAAACAACGGAACCCTAAATGACACCTAAATGATGCACAAACAAAATGAATGACAGACAACCCTAGATTTTTGTTACTAATGCAAGGCTGAAATTCAATTCAATTTACCTAACTGTGGGAGAGGCACGCTAATTTCCAATTAATCCGCCACTACTGAGTTGCTCTTAACTATTTTTCCACTTTCTAGCTCAAAGTGAAATGTTAGTTCAAGAATTGTTCCCAGATAGGATGTGTTGATTCACTCGACCACTTTAAGCTGTCAAACTTTGAAAGAGGGTCTCTATGAGTGTCAAACCTATCCTAGACAATTATCTTGCTACAAATTTTAAACAGTGAAAGCTTAGGTTCGTAACCCTAAAATAGATGGTGGTTAACCTATCCTTGGGAGAGGGCACATAAGTTACAAATCAATCCTGCCACTATTCAAATTTTGCACGCAATGCTACCTAAAACTACAAAAACACAAGTGATCACACGGAAATTGCGTGTAGATGAAGTGGGTAGAAGTTGCCTCCGAGCGTGAACTTCTTTCGGGTTAGTTACGACATCGGCTAGAAGTCGAGTTGTCGTCGATCAGAAGCACTATCCACCTATATATATGTATTTTTTGTATTCCTTTGCTATGCTTTTATTTCTTTTTGTTTGTGTTTCGCAACGTCTACTTTTCACTTCGTTCCCACTTGAGCTCTTATGTGTGTGACCGCCTGCAAAAAAAATTAAAACTCAAGCAAATAAAACAAATAAAAAAGCGACTCCTAGCACTGTTCCTAAACAAATAAAAATATACCTAATCTATAACCTTCGAGACTTGTGTAACCTAAATTACTATTTTCGACAATTAATACGACTAATCTAAGGATTAATCCACATTCACAATTAATTTCAGCAAAGGCCTAGACCCCTAGCATTGCATTTCTTTCTACGGCACACACAATCACAGGTTTAACTTAATTAATCGTAAACCCCTAGCATTGCATATCTTTCTACGCCACAAAGAGAACTTAATTAATCAAAACAAGCTTCGAATATCAACAAAAAGAACTTCTAATTACTGATTAGTCTAGATTATTATACCGGATATAATCGATGAAAAAAAATTATTAATATTCAGAAATCAGTTGTATTTAACATTTAAGCATATAGAAAACAGTAATTCAAATGCGACAAACTCTAGGAAACCCGTGGTTTCATCTTCACCTCGGCTGTTCTCTGCTTCTTCTTCTTCTTCATCTCTGCTTCGGTGAACCTACAAGTGAGAGGGAGACAATGTGAAGGAAATACGAATGAGAGACGAAAATGAGAAAATAAAGGGTGAACGGGAGAGGAGCAGAGGTCGTAATGGGGCTGGACAGTGTTGGCTCTGTTTCGTCTGTTCTCGGTGTTGGTGAGAGACGAAGGTCTCTTGAATTGCTCTGGCGTTGGGTGGTTTCCAGATAGAGAAACAGAGCTAAGGAAAGATTGGATGGATCGTCTGTGAAGAAGACCAGAAAGCGAGATGGAGGCGTAACTGATGAGAGGTTAGCTCGAGGGAGATAAGGTGGGTTACAATGTGTTGCGAGACGGTGGCTGACTAAGGGCGAACAGGGTGTGTTTTGTGGCGTGATGTGGTGCGTGAAAGAGAGAGATGGTCGTTCTCTGTTGAGGCAAGGTTGGCTGCGAACGAGAGGTGGAGAAGAACAGGGGCGTGAAGGATCAGGGGAGGAGAAAAAAAGGTTCGAGGTGGTCATGACCGCACTAAAAGAAAGCTATCATTTACCAGCAAAATTATTGCTACGAAAATTAATTTCTTGTTAATATTATAGCATTGTCAAGGAATAAAAAATTTCCTTAAAAAAACCATAAACTTGATATTGTTCTCCAACAAAATATATTTTGCAGGAAACATTACTTGTTAAATAGGTGGTGGGAAGCATTCCTTCCAAATCTAATTTTCCGCCTAATTGATTTAACAACGAAATTATTTTTATGGCTACAAAATACTGGTTTCTTGTTAATTATAGAATCATCTGGAATGAAATATTTTGTTGTTAAAGAAGACTAATTTTAGGCTCCATTTGGTATACGGTAAAGAATGCATTGTAAAAGTTTACGGCGGTTACATAAACTTAGGTGCTTGGTTGACTTTATGGAAAACAGTTATTGGAATTTGAATTCAGGACCTCCGCATCTCCTAGTTATAAAATTCTGTAAATTTTTGCGGGACAAAATCTCCCTTATTACTTTGCAAAACTCTCATCATCTCATCTTACTCGAATTTTATTCTCAACTCCTTCATAAACACCCCAACCACCACCACCTTCACAATTACCGCCATCACCACCACCACCATTCCGTAACCATCACCACCACCTCCACCTCCACCCGTTCTGTCATCATTCGCCACCGCCACAACCACCATAATATAACCATAATAACCACCGCCAACCCTACTACTACCACGACCACCACCACCTCCACCAATACCACTACCATAGCACAATCACCCACAACCAACACCACCTTGACTACTACCACCATGATCGGCGCCGCTACTATAACAAACCATCACAACCACCACTACACTGCCATTACCACCACTGCCACCACCACAATCACCATAGCCACCACTACCACCATCACCACCACCTCCAAGATCACCGATACCATAACATACCACAACCACCATCAACTTTACTAGTACTACCATAACCGTCCTCCGCCAGTCCGCCACCATTGCCACCATTACAACTACCATAGCACAACCACCATCACCACCACTATATCATAATCATCATGACCACCATCACCACCACTATAGCATAAACACCACAATCACCACCACCTTCATTACTACCACTGCCGCAACCACCACAACCATTACCACTACCACCATTATATTCACCTAACCACCATAGCTTAGCCACCACAACCACCACCATTTTTAAATCATCGCCATTGTCACCAGCACCACCACAACCACCATCCCACCGCCACTACCACCATCACCACCACCTCTAAGATATCCGATACCACAACATACCAAACCACCACCAACTTCACTAATACCACCATAACCGTCCTCTCCGCCATCACTACCACCACCACAACTACCGTAGCACAACCACTATCACCACTACTATAGCATAATCACCACGACCACCATCACCACCACTATAGCATAATCACTACAACCACCACCACTTTCACAACTGCCACTGCCGCAACCACCACAACCATCACCACCACCACCTTTATATTCACCGAACCACCATAGCTTAGCCACCACAACCACCACCATTTTAAAATCACCGCCATTTCCACCACTACCACCGTCATCGCCCACATTCGCAATCACCATCAACACGACCACAACCACAACCACTGCCATCATCACCACCACAAACAATCACTTGTCTAATTGCATCAATTTTATTTAATTATACCAAGCACGTGTAAAGTAATGCATTGCAAACTAATGCATTTGCGTTAATTTGCAAAATACATTATTTTACAGTGTACCAAGCAAAGCATTAACAACAAATCATTTTCCTTGTTAACGAATATTAACACTTATTCATCTCTCTTTAGTAAGGAAATGTGTTTTCCTAGACAATAATCACATTATTGGTAATGATTCGGTTCGTCGATAATGATTGATAATTTTTCCATTAGTTTTTTTCTTGTTAAAATTTGTTTATTAATTTATAGCAACAAAGATATTTCGTTGAAAATTATTACATTATTGACAAACGTTTTTTATTTTGTTGGAAATAATATTTTTTTAATGAAATATCTGTGGCTATGAAGTAGGATTTTGTTGGCAACTATGACCTTGTTTGTAACAAATTATTTTATAGGTAAAAAGTGATAATTACATTCATGAAAATTTGTTTATCGTTAAAACTCGCTAACTATTTTATAGCAACAAATCATTATTTTATTAGAAATTGGTATACTCACTACAAGAAATGTGTTAATTTACTAACAAATTTTATTTTCCTTGTTAATATATTACTATTTCTAATAGAAATAAATTTCATTGGAAAAATCATAAGGTTGTTACTTTTTGTAACAAAATATATTTTGTTGACAACTTTTCTTTGTTAAAGAGGTGGCATAAAATATTCATTCCAAAACCAAATTTCAACCAACATTATTTAGCAACAAAATATTTCTATGTCAACAAAATTTTAGTTTGTTAGTAATTATGATTTATGACGCCATTTACAATAAATTGTTTCATTGATAATAAAGATTAATATTATTGAAAAACATTTTCTTGGTAAATGCACTATAACATTTGTTGGTGTCTCTTCAACAATGAAACTAAAATTTCTCCATGTTATTGCAATGATTTATTTGGTTACTTATAATGAAATTTTTTTCATTAGCCAAATATGTGATGGCTCAGTGGTTTACGGAGTCGAACCTAACCGACCACATCTGGGGTGGGAGGGGTTAAGGGATAAAAAAATCATGAAATTTATTTATATTTAAAGCTCCTAGCTTATTTACAATGAAAAATTATTAGCTCGTTGAAATTTTTTATTAGTAGCAATGATATTATGTCATATGAAAAATTGAATAAAATTTCATTAACAATAAAATATTATTTTATTGTTAATTATAATATTATGGCTAACAATTTATTTCGTTGCTAAAGATTGGTAAAATTTTCATGAACTTTTTTCTTTTCTTATAAAGGCATGCTTTCTTATTTACAACAATTTAATTTTATTTCATTGGGGATATATATAATTAATTTCAATAACATATCTAGCATTGAAATGCTATTACTATTTTATTGCTAATTATAATGGTGTTATTGTGATTTTTTTTCATTGCTAAAAGTGGTAAATATTTTACATAAAATTTATATTCGTGAAAATATGTAGTTCTAATTTATAGTAACGAAATATTATTTATTGGTCCCTATTATATACGTAGCAATGATTTTTATTGCAAAAGAATAGTTATTTGATTTAATAAGCTATAAAGTTGCTTCATACAACATGATTATTCAAATAGTTCAAATGGTAAAGATTGCAATAGATTTTACTCTAGGTCTGGAATTCGATTTCCACTGAGCTTAAAAATAAATACAGTTATATATGGATTTTTGTAGTGGGGTCTTACCACCATGAGTGGTGTATTTAGAATTTGGAAGGTAGATTGGGTCGTATAAGAGCTGAGAATGATTTTTTTTAACATAATTTTTTTCATTGGAAATAATTTTCTTGGTAATTGTTAATAGTACCTATAACAACACATTTTACCAATGAAAAAATTCTATGATAAATGTAGTCACATTTTCCCACGATAATTTTCCTTAAAGATTCTAAGTCTTTTCGAGAAAAAAAATTCATAGGTAAAAGAAAGTTTTCTAGCAACAAAACAATTTGTTGGTAAAAATAATTTATTTTTTCTTGGTAGTTGTCAGTATTACCAACACCGTGTTTTTTTTTTTACTTATCAACCGTTTTACCAACAAAAAATGTAATTCATTTGGTAAAAACCTGTAGCTACGGGAATGCCTCCACAAACCCAATACTGAATTTTTTTCCTTGTTAAAGGTTTTTTCTAACAAAATTTTGATTTTTGTCAAGGAAAATTTTCTTGAAAAATGCCTAAATTGTTGTAGTGCTGGTTGTTGCACTGTCGGTCCTCCTATCGAGCGAGGATTGCTGATAGGGTGGTTGGTTAGTGGTGACTTTGGTGAGAGACTGCCAGAGAGGAGAGGAGAGGCATGGAAGAGGGAAGATACGTGAGCAAAAAACATGCCTCAATAAGAATATTTTTTGCCAATTATATGGAGAAAGATTAGGGTTTATTCGGGCTTAGGCTTAGGTTAAAACAAATGGATTTGGGTTTGTTTGGGTCGGGTTTTGGCATGTGATTGTCGACTTGTCACCTGTTACTTTGTACCGCCATTTGAACCTACCAATTGATCATTATTCGAATTGTCGCCTTAATGCAATTTCATCGTTTAAGCTCAAATTCCTACAAAAATACGAAAACGAAATAATTAGAATAAAATATAATATTCGAAACACTAACATATATAAATTAGAGTATATTTTATGTGATAATTATGTGAGTATCACTGATGACACTCCGATGCTAAAGTCTGACAAGGCTTGAGAAAGGCTTAAAGCTGTATATTGAGTTTTGTAGTGTACATTTGTTCATCAACCCTGTGTCTTATTTATAATGCGACAGTCCTTGTTCGGCTGGGCCTTTGGTGGCATAGTTTAGGGAAAAAGATCTAGTCGGAGATCATTTCCTAGTTGGGAGTCATCAATGTAGGAAAGTTTCCCTACACGATTTGTGTGCCTAGATCTACTGGGAGATGTTTCCTTTTTTAGTGTTGTCCACGTAAGGAAGTTTTCATGCATGACTTATACTCCCGTGTTTGTTTCGTAGTCGGACCCAATGTATTGTTGGTCTGACTGTCTTAGGTCGAGCCCCAGATACTTGCCTGGTTAGATCTTACGGGTATTGAACTTGGCCAAGTGACTTGTGGGGTTAGTAAGGAGCTGTAATTTGGATCCAACCTTCTGAATTCTACCAATATGGGTTTAGTGTTGTCTGGGCTTTGTCAGTTTGGATGGGCAATCAGGCTTGCTTTACTCTATTGACGAGATTATTGTGACAAGCGTACGACGCGAATTAAAGAACGTGTGATGGGCTTGGATTTGAGCTTTGATTCGTCTGGGTCTGGACTCGTGTCCCGACTATGCTTCCTTAGAGGTGGGCCTATCTCGAATCTCTATAATTGTCCTCAATCATTTTGGGTTTTATGAGCTGTCCCAATGAATCGAGCGTTGTATTCTCATGATGAAACTTTATGCCACGTGTACAATCGTGATAATTGGTCTATTTTGATGCATCAACAATAACAACAACAATAATAATAATAATTCATTATTTAAAAAATTATGGGTTTATTTGAGACACGAGTTACATTTTTTAGGTTGTTAAAAAAGTTTATTTAATTCAAGATGGTAATCTATTCTCTAATGAAAATTGCCCGGAGGAATAGTAAAGAAACTGCCTAAGGATCAAGAATTGTGAATTTGTTTTTCGAGTTAATTTCGCTATCTTGATTTTAGGAAATATTTCGAAAAATATTTCGGTACGTAAAGAAAAAACGTAAAAAATTCGAGGACACATAAAATTTGTATAATGCATTTCGCGGGTATATGAAATATATGAAAAAAATACAAATAAACAAATCTATTAAACACATTAAATGAAGTCTAAATACCAAGAAATGAAATAAATATATAATTAGAAAATTAAGGGGGGTTTCAAATCATTATATAATTATAAGAAATGATATTTAGAAAAAAACTCAAAATTTACGAAATTTGTCAAAAAAATGAAAATTTGGTTACTGAGTTTTGTGTTCTTGGCAAAAAAAATATGAATTTTACGAAAAATTCGAATTTTTTTTTGAAAAAACCTAAAAAAAATGTAAATTTATATTTTGCATTTTTTCTTTTCATAATTCAAAAAATGAAAAATTCAGTGAGATTTCGTGAAATTTCGCAAAAACTCATTCCATGCTAAGGATGTCATGTCGCATTTTCCTTCCCAAATATGCCCTCGCCTAATTGAAAAAACCCCACCCCATCCCTGCATCAAACCGGTACAGTTTTCTTCTTCTTTGGGTTCTCTTTTCTTCTTCATCTCTCTGAAACAGAGAAAAACTATTGGACTTTTGTTTCACTACAAAGTTTTCTCTCTACAGTAGCATTAATAGTGCAGCTTCAAGATCCCTCTCCTTAACTAACCAGTTGGAACACGAATGCTTTCCCTAATTCAGGTGGAAAGGGTTTTTGTCAATCCCAAGCCCAAAATTTACCACACAGTTTTAGAAAGAACAAGCAACGAAGAAGATGATGGACCTGAACCAACTGCAATAGAGCAGAAAGTTTAGATGAATACAGAAAAAAGAGGATGACACCTATTTATAGCCCAAACCCCATCCTTCAAAGGACTCAAAACAACAATTCTAATTGTCGAGGAAACTGGCCTCCCTCGCACGTGCACGAGTTTTGTAAAAAAAAAAAAAAAAAAAAAAAAAAAAAAAAACGGGAAATCGAATTTGGAAGGAGGGAACAGTCTCCCTCTCCCCAAATACATCTCGACAGAGAAGAGAAGACCAATTTGCTCTCCCTCTCCCCAAATGAAACTCGACAGAGAAGGTGATAACTAGACCGAAACTCGACAGAGAAGAAAAGAGAAGACTGAAGTTCTCCCTCTCCCCAAACGAAACTCGACAGGGAAGAGAAGAGAAGACCGAAGCTCTCCATCGCCACCCTCTCCCCATCATCGACTCAACAGACCGAAAAAGAATAAGAGAAGAAGCTCCCTCGCGCATTCCCTTGCCGAAAAGCTCAGACTGTCGTCCCCATTCGAAGAAAAGCTCACCCCATCAGAAAAACTCAACCGAATGTAAGTCTCTCCTTCATTTCTGGGTGATTTCTTGTAGGGGTTTCTAGATCTAGGGTTTCTAATAGATCTAGGGTTGATTTCAGGTGGCGGTTTCTAGATCTAGGGTTTCAAGTTTCTGTTAATGGGGTTTCTAGATCTAGGGTTTCAAGTTTCTGTTAATGGATTAAACAGGATTAGGGCTCCATTACCATAATGGGGTTTGAGTTTGTTGGTCGAAAATTTTTAAGGTAAATTGGGTTGATTAAAAGATGTGTTTTGGGGTAATGGGTATTAATTATTAGTTCATCAATGTTGGTTCTTCATAGATTGCAGGATTTTTTAATTAAAATTTTTAAGTTCAAATTGAAAATGTAGAATTTTTTGGGACATGCAAATTGGGTCTGAAATAAATATTGGGTTTTAACTAGGAAGCAAATGCCAAAGTATCTTCCATACAGGGAAACTCCCTTCTACGGATTGCTCTTGGATTGTGAACTATCTCCCGCGTATCTAGAAGCACAGAGCTAACGGGGAACTTCCCTCCTACAACACGACTCTTAATTAAGGAGAGATCTCCACAAAGATCTCCTTCCTATACTACGCCTACAATGGCCTGATAGAACCAGGACTCCTTGCACTATAAATAAGACACGAGGTTGGTAAGCTAAGGTACGCTGACAATTTCATGTTACAACATTATACATTCCTCAGATCTCTGTCTGGCTTTAGCATTGGAGTGTCATCAACCACCCCACGTGGTCTATGGCTCATGTGTGTTACTTGGGCAGGTTAGCAGAAACATGGTCAAAGCAGGGAGCGAAAATCGAGTGCATCAGATAGCATGCATGTAAACAGACCGTAATTGCTTCAATGGAATTGGTTCCACCACGTAGAGTAGAAGTAGAACTCATCCAAAGCTAAGTCCATGGCACTGTAAGTAAAAGTAAATGCTTCAATTCAATCACCTGATTCAGCTCCCATGTGGAAATGTTGTCAAGATTTCATTTCTCTTGGATCATTCAAATCAAATCTCCGTGCTTTAATATTCGTGTTTCGATTCGTGTATCAATCGACCCATCTACAAACCTTGTTGTATTTTATGGTTTAGTGAAAGAAATCCGACCCAATGCTTCCCCTCCACAACCAATGTTTAATTTATTTATCTTGCTTAGAAAATATGTCAAAAAATGAAGTTTTGTATTAAGATAAATTTTTTTGGTCGATTATGCGACTACATGTGGGTGACAATATTTTATTGCTAGGATAGTTATGTGGGCGCAAGACTATTTTCTATGCTTGGCTCAACTACATAGGTATTCCCACTTGATCTCGCGATGTTTCAATCACAAATTCTTGTTTAGATATCACTTTTTTCTTAATCGATTTCTCATTGATAAGGAAGTAATCATGAAACGATTTCAGTGTATGAAAATGTGTCGAAGCCGGTTGTAAATGGAGTTTTGTTTAACAATTGTTGTTTTTAAATAAAATTTTAGTTAAATTAACTAATTATTATATTATTATTAATTAACTATGGCTCTTCAATTTGTCCCCTAAAATCTCGGCTTCGTCATACTACTTTACTGACAAATGGCTCCATGTAGATGTTTGAAAAAATTCTTAATGACATGCTAGGTGTCATGGGACGATCCAACCCTAGGCTATTCGTATCATGGAGAAATCGAATGTATTATGTTTAATGGCGAAAATTGTTGTGATACATGCAATTGGTCTGCTCGAAATGAGGGTATTTACTTAGTTAAAGGCAATTATCCAGATGAACTGAAGTATACTTGGTTTTCTTCGGGCTTGAAGGTGGATAGTAAAGTGGTTCGAACTATGTTTGTTTTGATAGCGCTAATGTTGTTCTTGTCTAAATAGATCAAATTCATTATTTTGTAACTAGATGGTTGAAATAATAGTTGATGGGAGGGTTTTTTTTTAATATCAGCATTTATTTGATGGCTATCTTTTATTTGGCTATATGGTTCAACCTTAAGGTGGTTGGGCCAATGCTTGTTGGGGTTCCATACAAAAAAAAAATAATAATTTATAATTGTGATACCTTTATGTGGGCGGATCTGAGGAGAGGGTGCGAGAGAAGCCCGAGAATCTATGGATCTCAAGAGGGTTGGCAAACTACAAGGGGAAGATTATAGTCTCACATCACCTAGGCGAGGGAGAAGATGTGCTATATATACAGTGGCGGCCTCTCACTTTGGTGCCCGTACTTTGGAGGCGCATGTTCTTGTCTCGCTGCATTCTAAAGGTCGTGGGAGGGTCTTTGCTTTGGAGAAGGCCTTTGCCGATCTGCGGATGTCATACTCGAATGTCCTATATCGATAAGAGAGTTTTGCCACTGTCGCGGACTGCGAGGGTGTGGAGGCCACGACCCTTGTTGCTAATGTGGTAGATGAAATGAGGGCTCAGCTGAGGGTTACCGAGTCCAACTTGGTGTCGACTCGCACCGAACTGAAGCGGACCAGGGAAAAATTGTAATGTCCCTTCGTGGACGAATATCATGTAGACATGTTTTCTCTTTTGAATGAATGTACTGTTATGCCTTGCATCGTCGTATTTGCCTTTGTTGCTTTGTAGATTGTAGGGTTTGTACCGTCAGGCGAAATTTTTTTGTTAGTCCAAATATATTGCTTAGATGCGTTGCTGTCGCGACAGATTAGGGGTTGATCAGCGGGAGTCGTCGTTGGTCAAGAGCTGATTAAATTCTTTCAGGGGCATCTGTTTTTTCACACAAAATGATCTTATATAATCATCAAATAAATAATTTTTTATATAAAAATATAAATAAAACAAAGGTAATTTGCACTTTGTCCCCTATTATAAATTGCTAATTAATAAGTAGGTCCATCATTAATCACTATTGCAGTTACCTTATTGACTAGCGGTCAACGTCCAAAGACCGTCAATTTCCAAAGCAGATTACCAAAATGCTTATAAAAAATCAAAGGCTGAGATTTAATCTTTCGTATCTCGAACATCTCATCTTGAGGAAAATCCTAAGGCTCAATTGAAATCGTAATCGTAATCGTATCTTGAGAAAAATCCAATAGTTGATTTTGAAAAATATTTCATCTTAAATAACTCATATTGAGGAAAATCTAATGGTTCAAATTTAATAGAACACACATCTCTAGGTAAATCTAACGGTCCAAATTTAATTATGCATGCATTTCAAGGGAAATCTATCAGTCCATTGTGCATCTCGAGAAAAATCTAACGACTCGACACACATCTCGAGAACAATCTAACAGTCCAGCTCACAACTCGAGAAAATCTGACGGCTCTGATTTATTCGTGCGCGCATCTCGATGAAATCTGTCGATTCATATTAATGCGTGCACGTATCTCGAGGAAATCTAATGGTCCAACACACATCACAATAAATTTGGCAGCTCAACACACATCTCGATGAAATCTAAACAGCTTGGATTTATCATGCACGCATCTCGAGAAAATATGACGTCTGAATAAACTTTAATTTAATTTGACCCCCTGAAACAAATTTGAATTTAATTTTGCCCTCTGAAATAGAACAGACCTGAGAGATGAAGGGGGAGGATGGGAGAAGTGGAGGAATGAGGAATGAATCCCTAACTTTATTATAGGGTTTGTGAAACAGTGGAGGAAGGAGGATGAAGGAGGAAGTGGAGAAATGGGGAAGATGAGGGAGGATGAAGGGGAAGATGAGGGAGGATGAAGGGGGAGGTGGTGGCGAGGCTGCGAGATAGATGAAGAAGGAGGAAGATAATCAAATTTTTCTTGATCATCTCTCAGGTTTGTTCTGTTTCAGGGGGAAAACTGAATTCAAATTTATTTTATGGAATTAAGGGCAAAATTAAATTAAAATTCATTCAAACATCAGTTTGCCTTGAGATACGCGGCGGACCATTTTTGCCTCGAGATGCGTGCACGAATAAATATGAACAATTAAAGATTTTCTCGAAATGTGTGCCGAACCATTAAATTTCCTCGAGATGCATGTTGAATCGTCATATCTTCCTCGAGATGTGTGCATAGTTAAATTTGGACCGTTAGATTTACATAGAGATGTGTGTACTATTAAATTTGGATCGTTAGATTTTCTTTGAGATGAGTTGTTTAAAGATGAAAGATTTTTTAACATCAACTATTGGATTTTCTTTGAGATACGATTACGATTTCAGTTGGGCATTATGATTTTTCTCGAGATGAGATGTCTGAGATATGAAAGATTCAATCTCAGTCTTTGATTTTTTTTTAGGCATTTTAATAATCTGCTTTGAAAATTGACGGTCTCTGAGCATAGACCACTAGTCAAGGGAGTAATTGCAATGCAATAGTGATTAATGATGTATCTACTTATTTATAATAGAGGGCAAATTACAAATTACCCATAAAATAAGAAGAAACTTAGTCAATTTTTATTTGTCTAAGCCAATGTTGAGCGAGGCACGATCTAACGATAAGGATGCCTACGGATTCACACTTTAAATAAACAGTGTGTGATCGTGCATTCCACATGAAAGGGTTCATTTTAATTTCCACCCAGGGCACAAAAATCACAGGACCGACGACACCCACCAGCAGCAGGCCCCAAAAAAGGGTGGCATCTGAGTGAGCACCACTGAATGGGGCAACGGGCAGATACCACCCCCCTTGACTCGACCAGTCACGGCGTTGCGTATTCTTTCTTCTTTCTCTCTCTCGTTTTTGACCCTTAAAACCCTAATAACCCCACCAACGCAACGCTCCTCCTCCCCGTAACCCCTATCGGTTCCTCCAGGTCTCTTCCTCCAAGGTCAGCCCTCTCGATATCTCATTTACGAAATTTTGCTTATTTTCTTACATTTTTTTTAATCGATCGTCAATCTATCCAAAAAATTCAATCTTTATTAGTGTTTGTGTGTTATTTCAATTTAAATTGCTTGATTTATTGTTTTGGTGGATTTGGATCTGTTGTGTGGTTTGATTGTTGATTGTCTCTCTGATTGATCGTGGTTCTGGGAATGTGTGTTGGGTGGGCGATTTTATGAATTCGCTTCAATATTCTGTTTTCTGATGTTTGGGAAGAGTTAAATCTTTATTTTATTTTTTGCCTCCCCTAGTTTCTGGTATTATGATCTCTCTTTCTTATGTTTTGGGTGTTTCATCTCGTGAATATTATCTGGGTTAGATGATGATCTCACCGGTCAACGTGGGTGTCTGTGCATGAAAATTTGCTGGGTCTGCCGATATGATTTATTTGATAGAATTTCGTATCCTTCTCATCCCATGTCTAAAAAAGGAGAAACACAACAAGGCTGAATCCGATGTGATGTTATTTGTTCTATTCGATTATCGTCAAATTGATTGGTCTGGGCAGAGTTTTTTTTTTTTTTTTTAAATTTATTTTCTTAATATGATCAGTTGAATTTATCAAACCGCTTAGAACAACCTATGCCGTTGGCAAGAAAAGATGCAGTTACCAGAACAGGTGTCCCTATCATATGATATGCATGATATGATACGATAAGCCTAATCTGTATCATACAATTCATCTATGCAAGCATGGATGTATTGTCCTTGTACAAGTGACATCAATCAATTAATGGAGGATATGCAAATAAATTACTTAATATTGTTACACAAATCGTATACGAATTGAAGTGTTTTCTAAGTCTTGCTTTTTGGAATAAGTTTTAGTTGTGTATTTTATATGTTTAAACGTCAATGAAGTGACGAGCGGTATGTTTAAACATTCATTTTCTTTCAGCTAGTTGGAACAAGTCTTAGTTATGTATTTTATTTCTCCCCTATTTTGTTTTAATGCTATTGCTATATAAATAAAATAAATTTTTTTGACACCGTATCTTATGATTCACGATATGTTTCAATATGGTTACTTAAATTTAGGTTTTTGTTATGTGGTAGAATACCCGTTTTATGTCCATAATCTCTCAACTTATATAGTTTATAAGTTCTGCCAAGAACCCGAAATTGAAAGATTTGCTACTAATAAAAATATATTTTGCTCTAAAGTTGTATTTGTTATGATCAACTTCTTCTTGTTCTCACTATAAGGAAGGGTATGGTATTGAGCATGTTGGATCCTAGTTCTTACTGGCAGGTTAATATAAGTTTAGGGTAGGTCGGATACTATGTTGTCGAGGAACCGCCGCGGCTCAATTTTTACTTTATATCGCCTCGTCCTAGCCTTAGAGTGCCGCAGAGCCATACTCAAGTGAAGGTGGAGGTTACTACGCTAAAATCTCTACCTCATAAAAAAGGTTCCACTGTTGCAGAGCCGAGCCTGCCAAGGCATAGAGGCAGACCTTAGCACCTCATACCTCGCCTAGCCCCTGACAGCTTAGGCTAACTGCTAACATAGGCTGGATGTGAGGGTGAAGAATGAAAGACGCCTAGCATGAAGTGTCCTTGATGGATTAGGTAGCCAAAATAATTGAGAACTAAATTTTGAATACCTTTTTCTCAGGAAACTATGAGAATAACTTGGGAGTGGGCGACAAAAGGCACCTACTTTTGGATCTTATCACTTACACTTTGGATTGGAAGCTACAGAGAAATATTCTTTTGGAAAGAAGTAATGACCGTAAATATTAATCCAAAAAGAAAAACCCTTGGACAAGCTAAATTGGTTGCTGCAAATTCGAACATAATGCATTTGGAGTTGTCAACTAGAAGGTTGTAAAGAAACTTATCTTTTAAAAAAAAAGCAGTGGAAAGTAACTGAATCTAAGTACAAGATGGCTTCCAAGACACCCACACTTTTTACTGAAATAGTATATGTAGAAGCGTAATCAATACCTATGACAAATCATTCAAGGAAATATTATCGAGTGGGTAAAAGGGAGAAGAAAATGTGTGGGAGATAATAATCTTGAATGGATCTATATACTAGAACGCGTTATATGACACAGGAAAAATATGGTTGAAGCATCTGTTTCGAAACAAATTCCTCGATGATGCATTGTTTCGTCAAGCTATTTTCCACTATGGAAAATTCCTCATTAGTGCCAGTTGTAGGAGTTTTGGTCATGTCTTAGTCCCAGTGTGGTTGATCATCCTCTTGGATCAACTACTGAACATTGTCTTCGCCAAGGTTAGCTATTCCCTCAACAACTAGCTAATCATGGATTTCATTTTTAGTTTTAATTTTCTTTAATATGGAATTAGAAACATAACCCATAGATTCCATAGCATTATCATTATCATCATCAATTTCCTTGAGAAAATGGAACATTGTCTTCGCCAAGGTTAGCTATTCCCTCACCAGCTAGCTAATCATGGATTTCATTTTTAGTTTTAATTTTCTCTAATATGGAATTATAAATATAACCCATAGATTCCATAGCATTATCATCATTAGTTTCCTTGAGAAAATGGTGCAAAGCAAAGGTTGACTGAGAGGCTCCGAAAAAAAAAAACCTAAGTTGGATTTGCCGCACCACACGGCGAGCAACTTGAATGAAGGAACCTGTGACACCCTCACTGATAAAAGAGCTAGCAGTTGTTGTTAGCTTGTCCCATCTTCTATGAAATGGACTGCCATACTGGATCTCCTATTTATTGGAGGAGGTACTGCCAAACTGTAACCCTTCTCTGGTTGCTCACCATTCCTGCACTTCAGTACTCTCCAGGATAAATGTAGCGGTAGCTGAAATCATTACAGGGTAGTAAGCTGGGACTTCTTTGGATTGATTGCTCCCCCTTTGTGTTATGTTGTGGTCAGATGCCACTTTTTAAGGACTCGGTGGTGGAAGGAAATCTTTAACAACGCTATCCCACACAAACATATAAGTGAATTCAAATAAATGTCTTTAAGAATTTTCCATTTGTAGTTCTATATAAAATAGAATGCTAACAATCTTAAGATTGTTTTTAGTTATTAGGATTTTTTGCCTTCCAAGATTTTTACTTGGAATAAACTGATTTCAATCATTTCACTTGTAATTAAAATATATTTTTAATAAATGTAGATCTGGAGTTGAGTTTAGGAAAAAAAAAATTATATTTGTTTATTTTGAAAAATTGTGACATAAACCCAGTAGAATTTTTTTGTGCATCCCTTTCCCCGGGTTCCTTTTCTCTCTTTCTGATTTCAGCCACACTAACTTGTGAGCAATAATTCTTTTCTACTTTAGTGGTTGTTTATGTTTTCTCTTTGTAAGTCTCCACTTCTGGTGACACCTTACCCTCCATGGTAATCTCTCAGAGCTATGGTATTAAACCTTTAAAAAAAGCATAAATTCCTTTTTTTTGGCATTTAGTTTTCAAATCCCATTTAGAGGAAATAAATAAATAATTTGTATCTGCCGCCATTTACGATCACATTCACACAGCGAATTCAAGAAAAATTCCATTAAAACCACCACTTTTATGTTTTTACATCCAATAATTATGGATTTCATTGGGTTTCAACCAAATAATTTTTCATTGGGTTTCAAAAACCAAATAGTTAATAAAATATTTCATGAAATTTGCACCATGAAAGACAGAGATCATTCTGCTCTTGGATTCACAATCAACTTCTCCAAAGCCTTTTTGCTTGCCTTGCCATGGATGTTTATTGTATGCTAGATCTTTTATGGAACTTTGGTGGTTGAATGGCATAAGGAATCCTATCTCTTGTTACTATTTTGGGTCGTTTGTTCCGAATTTCCTTACTATCCTTGGAAAGTTGTTAGGCCTAAATGCCATAGGTTTCAAGCGTGTCTAATGACATTGTTTTGAATATCCCATCGAAGCTTGCCAGAAGCCTTACATTCTCTCAGGTGTGACCAAGAGCTGATTGGGGCCAATCTTATCTGGTGAGATCAAGAGTGTGTCAGGAAATGGTTCTTCCAGCTTGGGTGGGGCTCGAGCCCGCCTAGCATGGTATGCAGGACAAGTACTTTAGTTAGCCAAGCATTTCTATAAGAGTCTTGAGTTGTAAGGAAAGGATCGAAGGTGTAAATTAGAGCTGGGCATTTCAAATCGAAAGCCCGGACCGAACCAAAAATCGGCCCGATCGGGTCAATTCGGGCCGGTCTTATTAATACAATTTTAATGTTCGGTCCAAAAACTGGCTAGGACCGAAATTTACGGTTCGGTCCTCAATTTCATTTTTCAAAACCGTCGGTTAATCGGCTCGGCCTGATTATCCACCTTTTACTAATTTTCTATTCACTTTACATCTGACGCTTTACTTTCCATCCATCTTTTAAAGTGGACGGTGAGATCCAATTTTTAGATCCTTCTCTTCTTTTCAGAGAGTGAAACAAGTGAGAGAAAGAGACACACACAAGCATAATGGTGTGTGCAGCGGTCGGATGATGGCGCGTGCAGCGACGCCCTGCAATTGATTTCGAACACAACCCAACCCCAGACTTCCATTGATCCTGCGAAGACAACACAACCCCAACACGAGCCCCCCTGCGAAGGCACTGCCTGATTTGGGAGTCACTCTGGCTGGCCTTGGTGGAGAATTGGTTGCAGAATTCACCAATTGACTGAATGAAAGTCTTGTCTTCAACCATGAGTTCATAGGCAAAATTGTAGATTTGGAGACAAGTTTTGGGTGCTCAAGAAGGAAGATAGTGGTGATGAGATCCAGCTGAATCTAAAATGGACTCTTGGAAACTACCACTGTTATCAACCCAAAAGTGGACAAGAATCTATCCATCCTGCACATAGTGGGGGTTTTCTAGACTAGGTGTCTACCACCTTTATCAAATCCACCAAATCAAAGTTTATGATGTGAACAGATCTCCTACTATGCCCTTTTTGTTTTTCATCAAGTCTTTGATTACATTAGATACCCTAGAAACCCAAGGAACATTCCAAGGAACCAGCCACCCATAGATTTTGGAGATCAGCCAAACATAAACATCAAAGGAACTATTAAAGTCATCGTGGAAGCTGCTGCAGTTTTGTTGTTTGCTGTTGTGGATTGCAGATGGAAGATGGAAATTAGAGGAGAAATATTTTTTTTGCTGAAATAGAGATTAGACCGAGCCCGAACCGGCCCAGCCCAAAATATCGGTTAACCGAGACCCAGTTAACCGGTTCCATCCGGTTCGGGCTCGACCATGAAAATGAAAATTTTTGAAGCCCGGTCCGGTCCTCGGTTTGAGCTACACGGTTCGGTTAACCGGCCTAGCCCACCCTTAGTGTAAATTAATTGTTATATAAAGGAAGCAATAAAGATCTGAATGATCGTAGTTGTGTCTAACTGTGAAGAGGTCTTCAATTAGTTTTTGGTTGAATTGGAAAAGAAATGCGGTTCTTATTTTGACATGGCTAGACTATTGGGGGTTCTGTCTTTCTGATCAGAAAGTTTAGGCGGAATATTCTGGAGCTAATGACTAATACCCGGAGTACCATCTTCCACACCTCATTAAGAACTAACCGAACTAGTCTTCCAAATTTTGTTATTCCTCCATTTCTTAACTTCTTATCAGATGTATTCAATCCTGTAATATCTGGAGTCTACATAATACCTATTACGTACTTGTATAAGATGGTGTACGGATATGTGCTAACACAACCTTTTATTTCTTTGTAACTTCCACCTCTGTTTACAAAGAAAGTGACCGAAATAACGTTTTTAACAAACATATTATTATTCGTATTTCTTTTCAGGTGCGAATTTCACCTCTATATGTGCAATACTTTCGCCTTGTCATTTCTACGGCCTTTGGGCTTTGTAATGATTTCTTTTTAATGTTTGAAGTTTGATAATATTAGGATATGTTCTTGGTGTCGTAGATTTTTTGAAGTTTTAGTTTCCGTATATATATATCCAAGTATCAGCAAAAACTTTTAATAAAATATATCAACTAATTAAATCCCATAATGATTTCATCTGCATGCACTTTTAAAGAAAATATATTTTATGTAATGATTACGGATATTAAATAGTAGTTTTTATTTTTAGATTTGATCATCGTTAAAAAAACATTTTGAGGCTCGCCTCAGTGCGGAGCATATAGTTAAGAAGTGAGGCATAAGCCTCATAGGTGTTTAAAAAATTAAATCAGATCCAAATGATTTACAATCATATTATTAAATCATATTGGGTGAGGCTTATCCCTCAGTTCAATGAGCTCACTTACACCGCATGCCTCTTGAAAGGGCTTGGTCTTAATTTCCGATTAAGATTTTTATAAACCTTGGATTTGAATATGTTGCATTGGCAAAGTAAAGGAAAGGAGAAATGGGAGTGTTTCAATACTATAAAAGCGTATCGTGACTCATGGATACTCCTATCGGGAACTCTATGCTTCGATCATCAACTTTTTCACATATTTTTTAAAAGTTTTAATTCTTCACAAAGGTTTGGCAAGTTAGTAATACATGTGTAGTCCATATGTAGCAATATTCATATGCAAGTGAATGAATATGACTAATAATTTAAAATTTATTGTTGAAAATAGTAAATAATACTAAAATGTACAGCCGTGTCTGCAACGTGTCCTGTATTGTATTGTTTGGCCGATGTGTCAATACTTCATAACCTTGTTGTTGTTAGTTGTTACATAAATTTTCTTAAGGAAGCAATGAATCTTTAATAGGAATTGTGATTGTAGATTAATTGCTAGAACTTCGAGTGTTTCTTTTGTTGGGTGGTATAATTGGTTCATATCCCATACATTGTGGATAAAGCTATAATTGTAACTGTTGTAGGTGCTTCATGTTTCTTCAAGACTTTTCAAAATATGACTCTATTCCTTAAATGCTTGTTTTTTGTTTCTTTCTAATTTTGTGTTACTGAATTTAGGTCCTGAAGGGTGAACTTATGCTCAAGCTTAATAGTGCATTGCAGCTGACTTCACTTTATTAGGAATAATTTGAAGTTTGAGGAATCTTTGGTCTGCGGGGATAATCACTTTGAGACCATTGTCATATGTGACGAGTTTGAGTTCAAAGATTCTTTTTGGATCTTTGGAGGAATCTACTTATTGAGTTTTCAGGGTTTGATTCTAGGATTTCCCATAAGGAATCAAGTGTTTGCTGGATTCAGAATTGGGAAAAGGAGAGAGACTTTCTAATACAGAAAAGGAATACATTTGGAAGCTTTTCTAGAACTGGAATTTGGAGGCGATATTGATTGACGTGTGATTGCTGCTGTTGTCAGTTTGTTTTCTGGTGTTCTAACTAAACTATTGCCATTGTCACTTACCAGGGTCTAATACCTGTCAAGTATGGCACAAGAAAGCTGGAAGAAGGAAACAGATGAGACAGAATGCCAAACACCCGAAGGGCCAATCTTCTGCGCAAACAATTGTGGCTTCTTTGGGAGTTCCGCCACCAATAATCTGTGCTCTAAGTGCTACAGAGACATCATTATGCAACAACAGCAGCAACAACTAAAGACATCTCCTGCTGTTCCTGGTGCTGGGAAGATGGCCTTGCCAGTTACTTCCCTTCCGTTTGAGCCCTTGGTGGAAAGTGTGGACAAGGTAGAAGAAATATCTACTCCATGTATTGAGGAAGGTCCATCATCTGGGGTGATTGACACGCATCCTCCAAATCGTTGCATGACTTGCAGAAAGCGGGTTGGGTTGACTGGCTTCAAGTGTCGTTGTGGGGGTACCTTTTGCTCTGTTCATCGCTACTCTGAGAAGCATGAATGCTCTTTCGACTACAAGAGTGCTGGCCGCAATGCCATTGCTGAGGCAAATCCCATTGTCAAGGCTGATAAGATCGAAAAGATATGATGCCTTAGCTAAAAAATGATGAAATCAAGAAGTCAAGGTAAAAAAGAAAAGATAATGTTGCTAAAATATCTGATGTGTGTTCTGCATTATCAAGTTGGTTTATCTACCATATCTGAGAAACTCAGTCTAAAAAGAGAAAGAATGAACAAACTCAAATAGCCTTAGCTTATTTGCCTCTTCGCTTGTCAGGCTGTGAACCTCTCACAGCCAGATGTTCCTGTGTTTCTGATTTCGACAAGTTGTTTATGATGTTTGCAATTGTCAAATAATCAAACTGCAGTTTCAGTGAGTTGTTTTGCTATAATTGATCTATGCTTGTGTTGGAATTGTATTGTTTTTATACTTGAAGTTATTGCTGATTATAGCATTGTTCATGTCTCTGTATCTGTGTGGAACTTGTCAAGATTAAGGTTTACTGTATTTTCATAAACTGATTTTGGATGGTGTTTCTATTTCATGGGGTTCTACTACCTCATATTAGAAGGTAGATCTATTGGTCTTTCGAAACATTTTGTTCCTCTCTTAGAAATTTCTATCATTCTTTCTCTGCTGTGGTCTCCATTTCGTATGAAGTTTTTGATAAAAGTATAACCACAAACACCGGCAGCCATCATTTCAGCCACTCTGGTCCCAGCAGCAGCACCACAATTACCTGCATTGCAAAAATAAAAAAAAATGATGCATCATGATCCTGTAACTCTCTTCTTTTTCAAAATTTTTTGTCGGTTTGATTCTGCAAAGAGAGATTGATCAGTCTGATTTGAATCTGAAATTGGTAGAAGCTATAGTTTGGTAAGTTACAGTGAATACTGTTCTAAACCATTCGTACAACCGCTTGTTGTTCTTCTTCCCTAGCTCGTTTCCTGTTCTTCCTCATTTAGACATTACAGATGCAAGTGGTTTTCGTGGTCTCCTGGTTCTAATTTCCCTTGCAAAAGGCATTGGCATGTGGGAGAGACCATAAGAATCGCTCACCACTGGCTTTTCCACAAAATGTAGGCATGTCCTGCCAGGCAGAGAAAGACCCCCTATCCCATGCTCAATAGCCTGTTGTTCCCAATTAGTTGCATAGTACCATAGCACCAAATACCCAGCCTTTCACATAATTGCTTTTTAAAACTTTTGAAAGGTTGGTCCTCTGTACATTATGGCAACAAAAATTTTAGGGAGCGAGGAAAAGGGAAAGAGGGATGGGTTTAACCACTCATCCCCCTCAAGATGCGTGCCCTCACTTATCTCGAGGGGAATGGGTGGTTACACCCATCCCTCGCTCCCTTTCCTCACTCCTAGAAGGGCTCTTATGGCAATGGGACCATGAAGTTGAAAAGTGAAATCACCCTTCAAAGTCCAAAAGTTATAGTGCACTTTGCAGTCCTCTGGACCTCAATTTTCTTGTAAATCTGCCTCTCCTCGATGAATTTTACTATTGCTTTCATGTTTTTCACATGTTATCCTACTTGTTGGGTGAAAAATATCATATCATACATGTCAACCATATGGAAATATCTTACCTCCCTAATCATATTTTGCATGATCAGGAGTTTCGAAATGATTAGAATTCTATGATATTATCTCCTAACCAATTATGAAAATTTTAAGACCATCATCTTGGGCATTGGAGTTATAAACTTTATCGTGAGAATGTAAAGGCTTTTGGTTTAATAGACCGAGCTTCCAATACTTGACACTTTGCGCGGTGGATGTGACTAATGAAAATGCTGCCTTTACAAAATTTCAAACTATTTTGAAACCTCAAAATATCCGAAAGGTAAAATGGGTGAATATGAAGAGAGTTGCTACGTGTACCCGACTATCTGGTTCGATTGCATCAACTCTTTGTTACATCGGCATTTTGAGATGTTTCACTTTGTTGCACCAACCTAAAATATGTAACACTGACTTATCAATTTTTTATAAATAAAAATCATTTACTGGTTAAATTTTCTTGTTTATAAGCATTAATTTATTCTTGAGTAAGGAATAAAAGTAAATGTATTGATAAAACTAAACTTTAGTCACAAATTCTTAACTTTCAAATTTGCGAACAAACATACAATAACTATCATCACAAGTTCTTTAATAAATTGTAAACGCTATGGTATGTTGTATAATAAAAATAAGAAATGCGTCTTAAAATATCTTCTAAAACCACATTACAAATAAATTTTATATTCTCTATGCATCTAATCTAAACTGCAGAATGATACAATGTGTTAATCAATATATATTAAAAATAAATAAATAAATATTTAAGTGAGTGCATCAATTTAAAAATTATTACAACTATTATAAAAAATTCAAAAAAATTGTATTTGAAATCCAAAAAATTCTATATCCAAAAATTTATTATTGGAATCATTTCTACAAAGTCATCAATCATGAATATGATTACTCTTCTTCTCTGGTAATTAACTAGAGTTGTTTTAGGATTAATAAAATGTGGTTGAATACATCAAACAATTTTTAAAAATTAAATCTAAAAAGTAAAATTGGAAGCATCGAGCCAAACAGTCGAGTACACGTAGCAACTCCCAATATGAAGTATGTCAATTCCTTAGAGGCGATGTAGTTCAAATCTCAAACCCGACCCCCTTGAATTTCTACGTTGAAAAAGTATCACTATAGAGAAACAAGCAGCATTTGAACCTCTCAATTCAAAGAAACAAGCAATCATTTTCTCTATTCTGAAAGAATGCAAGTTTTTTTAATATAAACATAGTTTGATTCCTAATGGGAAATTTTGGATCGTTACTTCTCATTTTTGTGCCAAGAGACGTTTGTTCTCGAGGGAGACGCATGTGTGATAGGGCTTAAGGTCAACAAAGTTGAAATATTATGAGGGACACATCATATGCTATGCACCATTGTGTAATATCCACTATGGTATCAAAGTTTGTTAAATTTAGAAATTGTTATTCAAGCAAGTTTCACCCTAATAATAATAAGTAGCCATGTAACCAACC
Source organism: Berberis vulgaris (assembly GCA_963556465.1). NCBI lineage: Eukaryota > Viridiplantae > Streptophyta > Magnoliopsida > Ranunculales > Berberidaceae > Berberis > Berberis vulgaris. The sequence continues at coordinate 71,365,554 of OY747133.1, forward strand.
AACAGCCCTTCTAGACGTTGAGGAAATGGGCGAGGGGTGGGTATTATCACTCATCCCCCTCAAAATTCGTAAAGCTGTTCATCTCGAGGGGATGAGCGGTTACACTCACCCCCTCGCCCATTTCCTCGCCATTTAGAATTTTCCAACTAACCAAAGCAGTAACTATTAACTTGCACCACCCAAGTTTCAGCCCTACCATGTGAATCGATCCCCTCTGCTTTTATAGTGTTGAAGGATTGATAAGCAGTATTTCCATGCAGGGGCGGACCCATGATTTTATTCGAGGGGGGGCGAAATGAAAAATACTTATTAGTTGATAATAGTAGTTATCAATGGTAAAGCCAATTTTTTTTTTTATCGAAGCTAGTAACTAATAAAAAAAATTCAACTATAAAAAATACAATTTTAAGCCAAAATAAGGTCACTATTGATAACCTTAGCAAAGAGCAAACAAACATAATAACTAGAATATATAACTAACATCACAAAAGAGTTTGTCTAGGCAGCCAGATTTTAAAGCCATTTTTGGCCAGGCTAGAACATTTTTACACCTTTACCCATTCTCTTTAAAATACAATCACAAACGTTATCTATAGAAGGGATAGAAATGTAAAAAACTTAAAATCTGACCAAAAAGTGGCTATAAAGCCTGGTTGTCTAGAATTGAGAATCACAAAATAATTAGGATAAGTTCTAGGTGAAGCTAAAAAAAATTTGAAATTTGCGAATCTAATATGATCATAATACAATTTCAAAGAAAAAATAGTTTATATGAGGCTCAAATTTTATACGAGTTGGCTAATGATATATATTTTCATTGAATTTTATCGTTATTATTTTAGATATTAATTTTAAATATTTTTTAATGTTTGCAATTACTAATAAAATAGCATTGAAAATAAAATAAAAAATGCACTGGAAGAGTATCGAACTCAAGTCTTTTACTAAAAGCGATAAACCTCCAACCACTACACCAACAAAGACATATGTGAATATTTTCATAAACAATTAACATATGGTATTCTACATTATATAATCGATTTTTTAAGACTAAAATATATATACTAAAAATATTTTAAAAGTTGAGGGAAGCAACTGCCCCCCCTCGCCCCTTAGTAGGTCCGCCCATGTTTCCATGTAAGAAATAGTTGGTAGATAATATCATAATTAGAAATTCTAAATGGTGAGGGGGGGATGGTGGTGTGACCGCTCATCCCCCTCGAGATGCACACCCAGACTCTCGAAATGTGTAGCAATGCGAATTTCGAATAAAATGCGTGGTGACACCCTCCCCCTCGCTGGTTTCCTCGCCCCTTTCCTCGATTAGAAAGGTTCTATCATAATAGACGAGAATGGGTCACACATTTAACCATGTCCAAAATTCTCCATCCCTAAACAGAACATCACTATTACATCCTAAAAACATCATCGCCCGTCTTCTCATTCCAAAATGAGCAATCAATTCATCTTAAACCAAAAGAATCACCGTCAACCCGCCTCAATACACAACTTACCAATCTTAATGCATTGCATCATGTAATGATCGTAACTTTTGGACTATCTGTCACAGTAATTCCAGGACACAAAAACAGGGCTTTCTTACTCAATTCCTGAATAGAATGTCAAAAACTCCAAACTAGAAGAAGATTTGTTTCAAAAAATTTGAACTAGTAGTTAGTTGCCTTCCCCTCAAATTTCAAATTGGGATTATATTTCCACATAGGTGACATCATATAATAATGCATGGGGCATTGCTTTGTCTTCTGCCGACACAAATAATAGGTCATAAAGAGAGAGTAGTGGTCACCTTATTATTTCCATTGCTCTGCCATCTCAACAACAGCTCACACACACTCCTCATTGGAGTGCAAAACAAAAAAAAAGGGGGAGGGGGCAAGTTTTATCCATGGATTTCTGCCGGAATGTGTCAGTCTCCGGTGGGTTGCCCTCAGAATACCCACCAGAGAAGGTCCTTTCTCCGGCACATGAAGACTACTCTGCCTCTCTTGATGATCTTTTCCCCTGTCACAACACAGTAAGTGCTCTTTTGGACTCTGGGGTTCTCTTAAATCCCATTTTTGTACTTGTATTTCAATGTCTCAAAATGAGTGTTGCAAATTTTCTTTTATGGTTTAGGCTTTAGGCCTTCTTTGTTGATACCCCTTTGATGGGTTTGGGTTATTCACTTCCATTTCTCTAATGGGGGTTTGCTTTTTTTGATGTTTACATGTTGTATGTTGAGTTCTTCATGTTCTCACATTTTTGTCACTTACTTTACTAAAATATTTGTTCAAGTACTTGTGTGAGATTCTGTAATATTGTCTTATATTATGTCAACATGTTCAATGGGGGCTTTGGGACTACTTTATCTTCTCTTATTTTGATGATTTTTTAATGGGTCTGTGTTGGTTTGGTTGTTGAATGCAGGAAGGAGATGTGAACCTAGAATGGCTCTCAATCTTTGTGGAAGACTGTTTAACAAGCAGTGGAAATTGCATACCATTACCACAAACAAGCAGTGAAAAGTGCAAACCATTACCACAAACCCATCATCCCCAAAACAACAACCCAATTCCACAAGCACCACCAAAAGGCACTATAGAACCAAAACCCTTATCATCATCAGATAGAGACCACAAAACCCCACAACCACTAAAAGAGTTTTCAATCCCAGGGAAGGCTAGAAGCAAGAGAAAAAGAGGAAGCAACCACACACCAAGACCAAAAACAACTACCCCATTGAGCACTTTCCATGTGACCCATTCAGACCCTCCTTTACTCTTCCACCAATCCCATTGGCTAGCTGATAGTGAACTCATTGTACCCAAAAGGAATATTGAAGAAGGAAGATCAGAAGAAGAAGAGAAGGAGATGGAGGAAGAAAAGATGATTAATGGTGGGTGGAAGGACAGTCTTCTTGTTGGTACGCAGCAGCCCCAGGCACAGGCAAGGAGATGCACCCATTGTCTTTCACAGAGGACCCCACAATGGAGGGCAGGCCCTTTGGGGCCCAAAACACTATGTAATGCATGTGGTGTGAGATTCAAGTCAGGAAGATTATTGCCTGAGTATAGGCCAGCCAAGAGCCCCACTTTTGTGACCTATAAGCATTCCAATTCACACAAGAAGGTTTTGGAGATGAGAAGTTCACTTCTCTCCTCCTCTTCTTCCTCCGAGTAATTTCTTTCTTCTTTAAATTAGGAGATAGTATTGACTAGTAGTTTTTAGGTCTTTCTTTCTGTCTTATTTTTCTTTGATATACTTGTAATGGGGTACCCTTATTTTTCAATTTTTATATGTGTAATGTAATGCCAATTAAGTTATTAATGTTTTGGATTAATTATTATGATTCACGTTTTCTCATCTTCCATCTCTCTAATATAATTCATCCTCTTCATGTGCACCTTTTGAATTGATGGGGGCTTTTATTGCTATTAGTATGATTGGATATGAAATTTTCAAATGGAACTGTTTACACTAAATGCTTCTGATTCAAATTTCAAATTACAAATTAAATGATTGTAGCATTATTGGTCTATGAGTGTGCATATATATGTTCTGATTCCTAGGGTTTCCTGTTCATCAATATGCCAATTTCTAGTTTTGGGCAACCCCTTTCAATTCTACACAGAGTTTGCCCCCATAATTTCCACCTCAAATATTGAAGAAACTTAGAGCAAAGTAGCAAATATAGATGATATTCCATGAATTTTAGCAATACATTGCATTTTCGAAATCATACACAAAAATAAATAATGAGTTGGAAATTGTATTGGTTTATTGAAAGATGATGTTAAATATTAGCAGCAACAATTAATGGGCCATTATTTTCTTCTTGAAGTTCTGACCTAAGTTTTCTTCCACATGGACCAGTGACCTAGTCACACTTTATTGGATGGATCAATCACCAACTGCTGCAGAAAGCTAAGTACTATTCTAATCTTTCCCACAAAATCTATTTGAACTTAAACTACACTCGTACATTCACCTTTTTGTAAATTGGACAAAATTTTTTAATAAAAAATGTTTGAAACAATTTGTCTACATTTGCCTTCAAATTTAAATCTCTGGGTTTGGTTTAAATGTTCTTTCCCTCTCATTTTTGCTTTCAAAATATGCATGCATGGTGTGCAATCTTGATTTCTTTCTGGTTCTATCCTTTTATCAGACTTTTTTTTTTTTTTTTTTTTATGAGATAGGGAGGGATATTGTATTCTGTCAAATGCACACTTGTTCTATTATTATCCTCACAATAATGGGTTCTCATGGAAATGGAGAACAGAGCTTAGATTCTAGTATCCCTTTAAATTTATTCACATGACCCAAATGTCCATTTTCATCTAATATTGTTATACATGCATGGTCATGGCTCATGGCATGGGACCATAGAGATGGGCTTCCTTTTTCTTTTGGGCAGTTTGTTACATTGATAAGGTTCTTATCTAGATTGATCAATAACAGCTCACTGATGGGGTCTACTAGAAAGTAATATGATGATTGGATGGTAAATTAATATTTTAGAAAGGAATTTAGGGGAGGGGGGAAAATGGGCCTTTGTAACTATTAGAAACATATTAGTAGAGTACAGTAGCAATAAAATTTTCAAAATTCAGTGGTGGATGACCTGAACCCACTAACATGACTTGAATTCGACCTTTTATTTAAGCATGATTTCATTGATCAATATAAAAGAACGCTGACATCCCAAATCATAAGAAGGAAAAAATGTTGCGTTCAAATATCTTCTAGCTCAAAACGAGGTGATCACTGCGTTAGGATCAGTTTTACAATGCTTAAAGTTTGTCCAAGTGAATAGTTATATGGCTACATCATATATGCATTTTCAACTCCACCGGCAAAAGTTCTGAGAGTTTGGGAACCTAGTTATGACTACTTTGTTGGATTATTAAGTCCTTTTTTATGTAACTTCTCAGATCAGGTTGAGCTCGAACTTATATATGTTTTTCATCTCAGTCGGAAATGATCAATGAAAAAATGTAGAAGAACAAAAAGATGGACTAAGCCTTATATCCCATATTCCAGGCCCACAGAAGGAACAGTGAGAAGAACAAAAAGCAGTAGTTTTTGCATGCATAGAAATCTTGTTGAAGCTTTGAAGGAATCTCATCCAAGAAGAAAAAAATGATTCTCCTATTTCACTCACTGTCCATCAATGTGTGAGAGAGACACTAGATGACTAAACACCCCTTTCAAATAACTAGTTGGGGTCTAAACCAATAAATATCAAAGAAAAAAACAAGCAGGGAGGTCATGTAGCTTTCTACCATATATTGCATGACCGAGAAAGGAAAATCAAAGAAGATTTTATTTATTTCAAATTGATAGTAGTAAGAGATACGTTCACGTATGGTGGATATAGATATACCATGAGTATATATATATATATATATATATATGCGAAATTAGGCATTTGTATCTAAAGCTAAGAGTTTTTATTTATTTGTGTTCTTATTGTGAAAATTTACTATTTGGGGTCGTAAATCCTATCATCCTAATGAACATCATGGCCGATCTTCTTTTTTTTTTTTTTACATGTGAGAGGAAATGAGTCAAACGAAACAAACAAGACTCCTCATTTGTTCGGTGAGAGGGGAATCGCTTCATTTCCTTTCACAAAACTTTTACACTCAATTAATATAGCAGTATTCTGGGACAGAAAGCAAAATATTTTGCCTTTCTATCCTATGGGTGCGTGAAAAATACAGTCATGAATGGAAGTGGAAGCCCTTAACTTAATATTAAACCTTGGCCTTCCGTGATCAATCCTCAACAAAAAACATGATGCAAGACTTAATTTATGTATTTGAGAACTTCAAAAACCATTAACTAGGGTAAAAATGAACTTCTCTTCTAATAACAATAGCACCTTGTTGATTGCTAGATATATCCCCCATGCAAACCTCCCTGATTCTATCTTTAACCTCCAACTAATAATGTGATGAATTTTATTATTATTATTTACTAGAGCTGTTCACATATAAAGGAATCCCCAACATGAGAGAACCTAAGTTTGAACATCCAATTGGATTCTCTCCCATGTGGAGACTTAGCTGCCTAAAATGACCATAACTTACTAAAATGAGATACCTCGTAGTGAACTTTGCGAATATAAATTTTTTCTGTTCTGCGTGACTTTAAAATGATTATAACTTTCTAATTTCAAAACATTTTCAAGTGATTCAAGTTGTGTTTATTAGATAACTCATAGTACTACAATTTTCATGTTTTGATGAGCTTGAGAATCGGTCTCAATTGAGGGTTTAAGTTAGTCGAAAGTTACATTGTTTTGCATTTTTTTCGTTTTGAGTTTGAGTTTCTCTGTTATGTTAAGTTATGTGTATTTATTGAGTTTGGGTTTAAGGGTTTCGAATTTGAAGGGATTTTGAGAGTTTTCGAGGGAAAATGAGGAGATTTGCAAGGGATTTGAGTGTGGGGAAAGATTTGAAAGAGATTTGGAAGATGAGATTTTGAATGGGGGAGAGAGGAACCATTGTCGATTTGAATTGTGAGGGAAAAAAATAAATGATTTTTGTTTATACAGGTGGTGTGAGAAAGTAAGTAGGTGGTGTGGGAGAGTAGAATGATGTGAGAGAAAGAAATTGGTGGTGCGAGGTAGTCGTTGCCATCTCTAACTTGATCATTGGAGAAGCAATAATTCTTGGCAGCCTGGGGAGAGAGCATGTCTAGAGCCCGAAGATTATGTGGGGCATGTGACACTCATGAATTCAAGTAAAACTCAACAACAACCCAACTGATAAATTTTAAATTCATATTTGCCCTTTATCTTTCCTTTTATCTTCTATCTAATAAACTATCTTCCCCTTTGCTTCGCCTTCATAATTTTTCTTTCTCTTCACACATGATGTGGTCGATTTCTGTTCTCCTTCATCGCCTTTACCTGAACCTGCACAGAGAACGCATTGAGTCAAAGACCACCATGTGGCAGCCGATGACACTTCAATGCTTAAGTTAGATAAGGCTTAGGGGCTTAAAGCTGTAAATTAGATTTCTAAAGCGTACGACCTTATTTTTATTTTATAGTGTGAGAGTCCTTGTTCGGCCCGGCCTTTGATGGCATAGTTAAGGGAAAGATATATTCCTGAAGATCATTTCCTTATTGGGAGATGTCCATGTAGCGGAGTTTCCCTGCACGACTTGTGCTTCCAGATCTGCGGGAGAGGTTGATATTCACGTAATTATTACATAATATATCCCTTAATTTATTATATTTTATTCTATAATATATCCCTTAATTATATATGTTAGTGTTTTGATTATTATATTTTATTCTAATTATTTCGTTTTCATGTTTTTGTAGGAATTTGAGCGTGAACGATGAAATTGCATTAAGGCGACAATTTGAAGAATGATCAGTTGGTTGATTCAATGGTGGTACAAAGTAGCATGTCACGTGTCTAAACCTAACCCAAACAAACCTAAGTCCACCTAATTTAACCTAAGCCGAAACCCAAAAGCTTACCAAGAAACCCAAACCCAACCTAACAAGGAAAGTGGAGAACCCTATTTAGGCTTCCTTTCTCCCTTCTCTTCCTCCCATCTCTTTCCCTACGTTTCTTTATTCATTCTATCTTATTCCAGCCACCACGCCACATCCACCCTGCCGGCGATCCTCGCTCGATAGGAGGACCGACATTGTGATCATCTCGCCATCACCACCTCATCATCTTCTTCCACCATCAGAGCCTCACGTCCTCGTGCACAAAACAGGGAGCACCTCCCTGTTCCTCTTCCTCCACAACATCACCGCCCACACACCAGCACACCACCACCGAAACCTCTTCCTCACCCTGTTTCGCACAACTGCAGACCACCATCAACAGTCTTCTCCCTTCCTGCGTGTCCCCTTTTTTTCTCGCAGCCAATATGACCCACGCACACCGCCACCGAAACAGATCAGCCCCTGCTCCTAGTTATTCTCCTCCCTATTCCATCACGCCAAACAGCAGCCACACTGCAACCTTTTTGTCTTTTCTCTCTCTCTGCCTGTTCTTTTTCTTCAGCAACCCACGCCACCTCGCGACATAACTGAGCAGCCCAGACACAAAGAGCGCATATACCAGCACCCCCTGTTTCACCTCCTTCATTTTCTTCCTCATTCGTGTCTCTTCGTTCTTCCATCTCTCCCTATCTTTTGCAGGTATCGAAGCAGCTTGCAGCAGGGAGAACGGAGAAGCAGAGAAGAAGCTCGCGAGGAAGAAACGCAGGAAAAAAGAACGGGAGAAAACTGATTTTTCAATCAAGCTATTTGCACCCCAGTTTTTTGTCTGAGCCACCACAGTCCACCAACAACTATTTCTTGTGATGTGTGTTCGTGCTGAGATGGATTTCACCTCCATTGATGCTGTGACATCATCCACCATGATCTTCTAGACCCTGCGCCGAGGCGAAGATGAAACCATAGGGTTTCCTAGAGTTTGTCGTATCTTAATTTATTGTTTTCTATATGCTTGAATGTTAAATACAGTTGATTTCTGAATTTCAATAATTTGATTTCACTGATTATATCCGGAATAATTATCTAGACTAATCGGTAGTTAGAAGTTCCCTTTGTTGATATTCGAACCCTACTTTAATCAATTAATTTGAATCTGTGATTGTGTGTGCCGTAAAAAGACATGCAATGCTAGGGGTTTAGAATTAGTTAAAATAAACCTATGATTGTGTGTGCCATAGAAAGACATGTAATGCTAGGGGTTTATGCCTTTGTTGAAATCAATTGCAAATGTAGATTAATCTTTAGATTAGTCGTGTTGATTCTTGAAAACAATAATTTAGATTACACAAATCTCGGAGAACCTGTGGTGGATTCGATGGGTCCACTATCTTATTATCTTACTAGTTTAATTTTAGTTGTCAATTTAGTTCTCTTAATTTAGTAATTTTCATCTGCTGCAACCCCCAACTCTAAATTAGTTTAAATAAGTAATAGAATTCGATTGTCTCGTCAATCCTCGCGGGTCGACCCTTATTTGTCACTGTCAACTAGTTAGACAGTCGTGCACTTGCAGTATTACAAGAAGGGTTTATTAACTTATTAATTTAGGTTAATAAAATCTCCATCAAGTTTTTGGCGCCGTTGCCGGGGATTGTAACGGTACAATCGAAATCTAGGGTTGTTTTTGCTAGTTTGTAAATTAGGTTTAATTTTTTTAGGAATAGTGTTACGAATCACTTTCTCATTTGTTTTATTTGCTTGAGTTTGAATTATTTTTGCAGGCGGTCACACACATCGGATCTCAAGTGGGAACGAAGTGAAATATTGCGATTCACGAGGAAACTCTCATAAATCGACTTCTACCCGGCGTCGCAAGTAACCCGAAAGAGGTTCACGCCGGAGGTAAATTCTACCCCGCATCTGCACACAGTTATGTGTGATCACTTGTGTTAAGCTTGTTCTAGGTAGTATTGCATGCAAATTTGAATAGTGGCAGGATTGAGTTGAAACTTCCGTGCCCTCTCCTGCGGATAGGTTAATCACCATCTATTTTAGGGTTAGGAACCTAGACCTTCACTATTTAACATTTGTAGCAAGATAATTATCTAGGACAGGTGTGACGCTCATAGGGACCCTCTTTGGACGTTTGATAGCTTAAAGTGGTCGAGTAAAGGAACATATCCCATCTGGGAACAGTTCTTGAACTAGCATTTCACTTTGAGCTAGAGAGTGGAAAAAGAGGTATGAGCAACTCTGTAGTGGCGGATTAATAGGAAATTACCGTGCCTCTCCCACGATTAGGTAAATTGAATTGAATTTTAGCCTTGCATTAGTAAAGAAAAACTCCAGGGTCATCTGCCATTCATTTTGTTTGCGCATCATTTAGGTGTCCTTTAGTGTTCCGTTCTTTTTATTTTTTTAGAGTCATCTCATTTTCATATAGTGGTTAGGTGTGCATATATAAAAAAATAATAATAATAAAATCTTGAGACCGAGGAAATGGCTGAGGAAAAAGACTTTAAGGATTACTTCTCCCCTTCTACCTCGAAGCTCAAAACAGTTTTTATGACGATGACTCAGAAATTAGATGCAATTATGAATTTGACTCAACCCCTACCTCCCACTAATGTTTCATTTGTGGGTTGTGTTGCATGTTTGAGTCCTAACCATTCTACAGCTGATTGTGATTGCAATATGATTATCCTGAATATTTCGCTGAGCAAATCCATTTTTTAATGTTAATTGGCGATCTGGTTATAATTCAAAGTCCAACTATTACAACCCTGGTTTTGCCAATAATCAAAATCTCTCTTAGGCTCATAACTCACACCAAAGGGGACATATTTTCTCCCAGGCTCCTCAAGACCCTAATCATGTTATGCCTCAATTTAACCAAACTCCTCCATCCAACACTCCTAGTTTAGAGGAAACAATTAACCGTTTTATGTAGCACATAGAACGACTGCTTGAACATGATTCTTAGGCTATGTTAGAGTCAAAAGCCATGATTCAACACCAATCTCAAGCCATCAATAGACTCGAGATAGTTGTGAATCATATTACTGAGATATTATCTGAAAGTTAGTTAGGAAGAGTTCCTAGCCACTCTGTTCAAAACCCAGAGGGTCAATTCATAACTGGTAGCACATCGAAACCCGATTCAGATGATGTTTTTGAGGATAATGTGATCAAAACTACTTTGCTTCCTGACCCATTCCCTTCCCCACCTTTTCATGATGACCCACTCGACATATGCCTTCCCAGTGACTGTTGCATGAAGTTTAATTCTCAATGTTATTTGGAGTCAAACCTCGATTATTTTCACGATATGAATGACCCCATAATTCAAGAAATAGTCAAGTCCTTATCAGAATACGCATCTAATGAGAGACTACATGCTATAGATAGTGCTAATTCTAGGTTTGGGGGTTTTGTTGCGTTGTCTAACTCATCATCTTGGTGTAATTCATTTTGTTATGATGAGCCTGTACCACCCGATATATCTATAGACATATCTTTTTCCATCCCTTTCATATTAACTGATTCTACCTATGTGGATCCATTGTTTTTAAGGGATGATTTCAGTTTTGACCACCCTATTGTGATACATATTCAATCTTCTGATTTGCAACCTGACTTAGGATGTCCCTTTTTAGAAGTAGGTAGGAGTCATTTGCTGGATATCATTGTTTGTGACCCCTTTCTGCTCAAGGTTCCCACGGATTTTCTAAGAATGCGAGTTCATTTGCATTTTTTCTATGATTTTGCATGCTCTTTCGTAGCTTTTGGGATGTGTTAGTAGACGTTGTGTCGCATGTGGTTGCTACTATTTGTTGGACGGATCCTCAACTTTTTAAGTTGTTGCTATATGATTCTTTGCCACTTTTTAAGGAGGGTGTTTGCTATGTTCTTCCTCTTCACTTTATGGTACATCATGTGTGAGGAAGAATATATGTCGGGCTGACAACGTTAAACCAAACGCTCCTAGGAGGCAGCCTAGCTTTAGTTGTGTCATTATGGTAAGTCTGGATTGATTTTCGAGTTCTTTTTAGTTGAATTTTGACTTACAACTGATGCATGTAATTTTTTTCATTTGTATATTATTTTGTGTCTTGTATTGTTTTTATCAATTTATCATGATGAGTCCACAGTTCTTACGTTTTTGAGCGTTCATTGGTGGACGATTTCGTCTAAATTGGTAAAAACTTTCCCATTGTAATATCACTCTAACTCTCATATTTTCTTTTTCCTGCATTTGTCATGATCATCATTTTATACATTGAGGACAATGTTTGGTTTAGGTTTGGGGGTGAGGTTTATGAGTTTTTCTGCATTCTTCAAAAATTTTGAACTGAAATGTATTTCACAATTGACTATTGTATTCTACTCAATCTCTATTGAATACATAGTTAATTATGATTGTGTGAAAACTTTTCGATTTGAAAATGCATTCAAAATCTAAGTTCCTTTCCAACGAAGAGGATGTGCTTTCAAGTATGCCTTTAAATTTGAGGAATGCATGCTTTCACTTGTCACTTTTATATATCAATAGGAAAACATAAGGTTTGATATTATCTTTAAGTTACATATATTTCATGATATTTTTCGACTCGACCACTCTTGCACTATAAGCCGAGTTATAGCATAATTTGAAGTTAATTTTGTAAGATATTAATTAGAAAACCTTAGAATAATAGTGGAGACATAACCCTTGTGAGTTTCGAGACATTTTATTTTTCTTGAGGGTTATTAAATAAACTCTGACTTTACTTATGTTCGCATTATTTCGTTGATGATCTCATTATTCTTGTTTCTTTTATTGATTGCTTTGAGAATGACGTTAAAATTGAATTATTACACTAGAACTTCTTGGTTTAGTTAGTTGAAATGTCATAATACCGACTAGAGCTTAAGAAGTGATATAAGCATTTTTTTTCTTTTAACCGTTCTTTAGCCTTTTAGCCTACCTAATGATAACTATCCGTTTGCAGCCCTTTGAGCCTTTAAATAGATTTTTTCTTTAGTAACCCCATCTCCATTACCTACTCCAGTTATAGAGTAATATCCCATATTATTTTTATCCTTACCCAATGTCTCTGAGAATGTGTATGGTTGATATATATTTGGAATGGGCAAATAAAAAAGAGTTGAAACTAAATATTCCATAAATCCTCGGGACCAAAATGTTTCATTGTGCAGAAAGGAAAGCATGTCCTGGATTTTATATATAAAAAAAAAATTGATTCTTCGAAGAAAAAGAAAAAAAATATGAAGTAGAATTTCGAAGGAAGAAAAATTAATGGTATACAACATTAGTTTATTCTTCAGAGCCCCACATTTTTATTAAAGGGTGTATCCAATCTCAGAGAATTTTTGCATATCTTTTTCCATTCATGTTAGCCAAAATCTTACCCTCATTTCAACTTGATAAAGACCTAATTGATCTTAAGTAAAGGTCTGGGTCATAGACGTGGAGATTAAATAGACAAGAACTATGGAGTTTGATTCAACATTCTCAAAGTAATTGATATTCCTGTCCATGAGATCATATTCATTTTATTCTGTTAAAAGTCTATTTTTCATGATTATTATATGTGAGATGTTTGTGTTTCCATAACTTATTCTCTTTCTCACATATAAACTAAGTGATAACTAACCAATCTCTGAGTGATTCATTTCTGAGTAACAAGAGAAATTTGTAGTCGAAGCATACTATCCAAAGGTTATCTAGTCGTATCTTTACTGAGAAAAAGAAAGTTATGTTGATAAGGCCATGCACACATACACTTCGAGTTGAGAATAATTGATGAAATTTATTTAACCTTTGGGTACTATTAAACGTTGTTAGACTCTTTGATACTGACATTGTTAGTTGTTTTTCTGAAATTTTTGGCAATTAAATGATTACTCTGAGGATAATAGATAGAGTGACCAAGTTACCATGTTTTTGAAATTTATTGAGTCATAATGTTTGTGGGTAACATTTCTGGAAACCCTCACGAGATTATAACTCGTCCACTAGAGGTAATCTAGGGGTTTAAAGCATTGTTGCACGTTTAAGGTAAGTGCAACCGATGATTCCTGCGAAAGTGAGTTAGAATTTTATTTTTATTGTTTTGCTTGAGGACTAGCAAAACATAGGTTTGGGGGTATTTGATATTCACGTAATTATTACATAATATATTCCTTAATTTATATATGTTAGTGTTTCGATTATTATATTTTATTCTAATTATTTCGTTTTCATGTTTTTGTAGGAATTTGAGCGTGAACGATGAAATTGCATTAAGGCGACAATTTGAAGAATGATCAATTGGTTGATTCAAATGGTGGTACAAAGTAACAGGTCACATGTCTAAACCTAACCCAAACAAACCTAAGTCCACCTAATGTAACCTAAGCCCAAGCCTAAACGCTGACCTAGAAACCCAAACCCAACCTAACAAGGAAAGAGGAGAGCCCTATTTAGGCTTCTTCTCTCCCTTCTCTTCCTCCCATCTCTTTCCCTACGGATCTTTCTTTCTTCCTTCTCTATTTTTTCAGCCACCCCGCCACATCCACCCTACCGGCCATCCTCGCTCGATAAGAGGACCGACAGCGCGATCATCTCGCCACCACCACCTCCTTTTCTTCCTCCACCATTGGAGCCTCACGTCCTCGCGCACAAAATAGGGAGCACCTCCTTGTTCCTCTTCCTCCACAACATCACCGCCGACACACCAGCCCACCACATCCGAAACCTCATCCTCACCATGTTTCGCACAATTGCATACCACCATCAGCCGTCTTTTCTCTTCCTGCATATCCCCTCTTCTCTCGCAGCCAATACAACCCACGCACACCACCACCGAAACAGAGCAGCCCCTGATCCTAGTCATTCTCCTCCCTGTTCCATCACGCCAAACAGCAGCCACACCGCAACCTTTTTACCTCCTCTCTCGTCTCTCTCTTTCTGCATGTTCTTCTTCTCCAACAACCCACACCACCTCGCGACAGAACCGAGCAGCCAAGACACAGAGAGTGCACAGACCAACACCCCCTGCTTCACCTCATTCGCATTCTCTCTGTTCTTCCATCTCTCCCTATCTTTTGCAGGTACCAGGGCAGCTCACAGCAGGGAGAACAGAGAAGTAGAGAAGAAGCTCGCGAGGAAGAAACACAGGAAAAAAGGGCAAGAGAAAACTGATTTTTCAATCAGGCTATTTGCACCCCAAGTTTTTGTCTGAGCCACCACAGTCCACTAGCTCTTTCTCGGGATGTGTGTTCGTGCTAAGATGGATTTCACCTCCATTGATGCTGTGACATCATCCACCATGATCTTCTATATAAAACCACAGGGTTTCCTAGAGTTTGTCGTATATGAATTTATTGTTTTTTATATGCTTGAATGTTAAATACAGTTGATTTCTGAATTTCAATAATTTGCTTTCACCAATTATATCCGGAATAATTATCTAGACTAATCAGAAGTTAGAAGTTCCCTTTGTTGATATTCGAACCCTGCTTTAATCAATTAATTTGAATCTGTGATTGTGTGTGCCGTAAGAAGACATGCAATGCTAGGGGTTTAGAATTAGTTAAAATAAACTTGTGATTGTGTGTGTCGTAGAAAGACATGCAATGCTAGGGGTTTATGCCTTTATTGAAATCAATTGCAAATGTAGATTAATCTTTAGATTAGTTGTGCTGATTCTTGAAAACAATAATTTAGATTACACGAATCTCGAAGAACCTGTGGTGGATTCGATGTCTCGGTCCACTCTCTTATCATCTTACTAGTTTAATTTTAGTTGTCAATTTAGTTCTCTTAATTTAGTAATTTTCATCCACTGCAACCCCAACTCTAAATTAGTTTAAATAAGTCTTAGAATTCAACTGTCTCGTCAATCCTCGTGGGATCGACCCGTATTTGCCACTGTCTACTAGTTAGACAATCGTGCACTTGCGGTATTACAAGTAGGTTTTATTAACTTATTAATTTAGGTTAATAAAATCTCCATCAGAGGTTTCCCTTTCTGAGTGTTGTCCATGCAAGAAAGTTTTGTTGCCCGACTTATAGTTTAGTATTTGTTTCATAGTCGGAGCCAAAGTATTTTTGGCCTGCCTATCTTGGGTCGATCCTCCAGATAGTTACCTTATCAGGGCTTACTGATGTCTAGGCCTTGCTGGATTGGGTGTGCAATCATGCATGCTTTGTTATGTTGACGAGATTATCATGACACATGTACGGTGCTGATCAGAGGACGGTTTGGGATATGATCAGTTGCTCCCCCCCCCCCCCCGAGTTAGTGGGCCATCATGTCGGTCTACTAAGTCGCTTTGATGGAATTTGTACAGTCGTGATGATTGAGTCCGAAACATCGTCTCGAGCAGCATATGTCATTAAATAAATATGTGACTGCTCAGTAAGGAAGGGGGCACGACTTTTTGGTGCTTATGTAAGCTGTTGCCTCTACAAGAGAGAGTTTATTTACTTTTGTATATTTTTGCCTCCTTTTTGTTTTCTTGCTTTTTTGTTCTTTGTTGCAATTATATTTGAAAGTTCAAACATTCTCTCATGGCGCAAAACGTTGAACTCACTTCTGGGTAGAAGTTGTCTCATGTCTACTTTAACTTTTACCAGGAATAGAAGGGGTCCAATTTGGCTAATCTTCGAGAGGACTATCAAATTCCTGAAGACCTGGAACTTACCCCATTGGGCGCTACTCACAATCCGTTCACGCATCTGCAAGGGTTCATAGCTTTGCACAAAATCATGTTCCAAATCGAACTTCGCTTTTCAGTTCCGGAGGACATTTGGAGCTTCCTAACGCACCTTCGTATTCATCCCGCTCAGATGGTGCCAAACGGATTCAGGACTTTGATTGTTGTCCTTATCAGGGCGAATGATGCTGGCCTTCGGTTAATTTTGCAAGTGATCCACCTGGTGACTTCTCCTCGGCTAAATGGTCACAAAGTGTGTTGGTTGAGTACTCTGAAATGCTTGGCCTAATTGTCTAATGATTTCAAGTTTTAGTAGAAGCATTGCTTTCTGGCTTCTTCAAACTCACCGTACTTCAAGGTGGAGGGGTGGTCACTGGTCAAATATTTCAAATTCGATCTTAGTGAGCGTAACGTTCCTCTTCATTTTTCTCTTTTATGTGTTTTCACAGATACTGACATGTCGTCCCACTATTATGTGCATGTAAATTTGTCACTCCAACTCTTACTGAGAATGAGGAATCGGTGAGGAGGGAGTTTAATGAGCTTCCTTTGATCATTATTGAGGATATCATAACTTTGGACAACGTCGTGTGGCGCTATTGTGCCTAGGTCATCGCCGAAGGAGACTGGTAGTGGTCGTTCTAAGAAGAGGAAGCTCGCAATATCAAGCCACCCATTGGCAGCCCAAGAGGAGGCGAGCTAGCACCAGGACTATTTTTTTTCTTTCTAAATTAGTCTCGCTGGATCGGGGAGTGACGACCGCGAAGTCTCAGCCCAATCAATCTGCTCAAGAGATGGTTCTAGGATAACATGGTGCCTATTTGGAGCCTCTTGTTCCATTAGCTGTACTGGAAGGGGTTGCCCAAAGTCGGCTGATCCGGCCAAGTCAATGTCGCTACTGATGTTCTTTGTTCTGTTGAAGCTACGGCCCTTAAGAGTGGATCTTCTCTCCCGCCTTCAGAATCCGGTGCTGAGAGTCGGGTAGAGTTTTCAGTTGAAAAAGCCTTGGCTGTAGAGCTGGTGTCTTTGAAAGGTCCACTCGGATTAGCGTCATTGGATCAGAGCGAGCTACACCCTGACGCTCATGGTACAACTCATGCTTTGGAGAAGGTTTTTGCTGAGCTTCGTAAGTCGTGTTTAGATGCGCTCTATCGGTCAGACATCTTAAGCGAGCAGTTGGAAGAGGTGGTGGGCAAGGCGCAGGCTGATCTGCAAACCCGAATCGCTGAACAAGATAGAGTTGAGTTCGAGTTGATTGTTTTGCGCCGGGAGTTTGAATCCCAGCTAGCCGATGGGCGACGACGTGTCCATGAAGCGGAGACTCGGGCTGCGTCCGCGTTAGCTGAGCTAAGTCTGCTAAGACAACGAATTGCGAAAGAGGAGTCTCATGTGGTTGTGCTTTCATATCGGCTATCGAAGGCGAAGACGAGCTTAGCAGAGTCCAAGGCTCAGGAGCATGAGCAGCGGGTAACTTCAGAATCTCTTGATATCACCGTGATAGACGAGAACTGCTTGGTCTGATTGAAGAAGAGAACCCCAACCTGGAGCTTGACTTTGAACGATACAAGAAGGTCGTTTACTCGAAGATTGACGAGACAAAAGTCTTTGACCTTGTGTCCCCGTCTAGCAACTCAAGACCGGCTTTGAACGATGTCAACTTATCTCCCGCAGTTCCTTCTGACGTAACTGACTCTTCAGCCTCTGGATCGAGTTCTCCAAAGCAGTGTAATTTTCAAATATGAAAGAAATTTTGTCAAGTAATTTTTGTACCGGTACTTTCTACAGCTTATCTGTGTTATCAAGCCATTGCGTCAATCTTTCATAATAGATTTTGAAGTGCTTGTACTTCTTTTTCCTTGACCCATCTCAATTTATTTAATTCAGGTTGGGCGTTAGACTGGGTCCGGAGCCATCGTTATCAGCCGAAGCTGACTAAGCTTTGATCAGGTTCGATAATCATTGTCCGTGGAAGTATAATGATCCTCGCAAGCCGTTTATATCAGGCTGCATGAGCACTGACTAAGCTCCCACTTTCTAACCCATCGTCGTCCGCTAATTGCAGATTAGGTGTTAAAGTGCTAAGGTTCAACGATCATTTTTTGCGGAAGGACAATGATTCCTAGCAAGCCGTCTTCACTAGGCTACATGAGCACTGACTAAGCTCCCACTTTGTAACCCATCATCGTCCGCTATTTGCAGACTAGGTGTTAGAGTGATAAGGTTCGACATTATCTATAGTTGGACAATGATCCTTGGCAAGCCTTCTTCACCAGGCTACATGAGCACTAACTAAGCTCCCACTTTCTAGGCCATCATCGTCCATTTTATTCAGACTAGGCTTCGAGCAGACCAGAAGCTATCGTTATTAGTGGTCACTGACTAAACTTTGGTTGGGTTCGGCGATCGTTGTCCATGCATGGATCCCCGACAAGCCATCGTCATCAAGCGTCGAGACTAGACTCCCACTTTCTAGGTCATCGTAATCCGTTATTCATGAACTAGGCTTCGAGCGGGCCAGAAGTTATCGCCATCGGTCGTTGTAGACTAAGCTTTGGTCGGGTTCAGTGGCCGTTATCAGTATTAGACAACAATCCCTAGCGAGTTGTCTCGATCAGGCATTAGAATGCTGACTAAGCTCCCACTTTCTAACCCATCGCCGTCCATTTTTTGCAGACTAGGTGTTAGAGTGATAAGGTTTGACGTTCGTTGTCTACGGAAGGACAATGATCCCTGGCAAGCCATATTCGCCAGGCTGCGTGAGCTTTGACTAAGCTCCCACTTTCTAACTCATCGTCGTCTGCTATTTGCAGACTAGGTTTTAGAGTGAACTTGATGCCATTGCTGTCAACTGATACTGACTAGGCTATGGTCGAGCTTGATAAGTCTGACTCTGGTGTCCTGACTTATGCAATTCATTGAGTAGGCGAGAGTCAAACAATGGAAGACTAACTAGAAGTAGTGTAAGTTTAGAAAAAGCAGATGCCCTTTATTGATAATATTTTTAAGGCGTTCTACATTCCACGACTGCATAAGGCTTCTACCGTCTACGTCTTCCAACCAATGTCTCTGGCCTGTTGACCTTGGTTACTTTATAGGGCCCCTCCCAATTTGGGTTCAGCTTGCCTGCGCCCGGTTCCTTAGTGCTTTGCTGAGTCTTTTTTAGTACCCAGTCTCCCACTTTAAATTCACGTGGCTTGACTTTCTTATTGTAGTACTGAGCCATTTTATGTTGGTAGGCAGCTATTCTGGTAAATATCTAATTTCTCCTTTCTTCGAAGAGGTCTAAATTTACGTGCAAACTTTCGTCGTTTTCTTCTGATCTGAATTCCTCTGTCTGGAAGATTGGAACTTTGAAATCCACTAGGACCATTGCTTCCAACCCATAGGCTAGGGCGGAAGGTGTTTCCTCACTAGGGGTCTTTTTGGTTGTCTGATATGCACAGAGTATCCCTGGTAGTGTTTAGACCCATTTTTCTTTGGCCACGGTCGTGTTTCCTTTTGAGTGCTTCCAAAATTGTTCTATTGGTGACTTCCGCCTGGTCGTTGGCTTGCGGATGCCATGGCGAGGAGAAATGGTGGCCGATGCTGAGATCTTTGCATAGTTTGTCAACCTTACTGCCTTCAAATTGAGTTTCGTGGTAGCTGACTAGCGTTCTTGGAATATCGAAGCTGCAGACGATAGTGTTTGCCAGCCAATCTGGGTATCGTCCTTTTTGATCATGTCGACATTAAGTAGTCTATGTGCTTCTTCGTTTATGATCTGGTTGCTCTTGGGGGCCACAAGTCTTTTCTTTTGCCTGACCGCTTTTCGTGCCAGGTCTACAGCTAATCGATGGGTGATTATGGAAGGGTCCATTCCCACCATGTCCCGCATCGTCCAGACGAAGACGTATTGATTCTGCCGCAATAGTGTTATCGGTCGTTCAACAAATTCCTTGCTTAGGTGAGAACCTATCTGGATGGCTCTGCTGTTACTGGGGCTGTCCAGATATACAATCACGAGGTTGGGTCTGCCCCTTGGACTGACAAGGGCCTCTTCTTCTGAGAGGGGAGAGCCTTCTTCTAACCTCGGATCCATGTTTAGGGGCACATCAACCGTGGGCTCAATTTGCAGTTGATGGTCATCAAGCCACTTTAGTGCGGCGTAGTGGCACTCTCTAGCGACCGGCTGATTTCCTCATATTGTGCCTACTGCCTGATTGACAGGGTATTTGATACATTGGTGTAAGGTGGAGACTATTGCCTCCATCTAGCGGAGCCATGGCCTCCCTAAGATGATGTTGCAGGTGGACGACGCATCGAGCACTATGAATTCCTGAAGAATTATGTTCAGAAGTCATGGTTCTCCCACTAATGTTAATATGATCTTCCCCATAGGGAAGTACTTCTCCTTGCTGAGTCGGCCTAGGGGGTTTGTTAAAGGGCTTAGGTTTTCTTCTTTCAGCCACATGTTGCGGAACGTGTTGAAGAATAGTACATTCGAACAACTTCTGGTGTCCACCAAAGATCTCCTCACTTTCCAATTAGGTATAAAGACCGATATCACCAGGGCATCATTATGCGGAACACGAGCATCCTGAAGATCCTTGTCTGTGAAAGTCTGGGGTGAGATTAGGCTCTAGGCGCGAGCGTGTTGTATTCATTGGTCCTCATAGGCTAACTTGGTTCGCAATTTGCAGAACAATTTTTTTCAGGACCTGTTGGAGCGTTTAGTCTCCGTGCAGGACGCAAACTCCATTGTCGTCCTCTTTCTTGTCCCTTGGGACAAAGGGTTTCTTCTTGGATTCTGCCTCATTCTTGGCGGTCAGCATTTCATCGAGAACGATATATTTCTGAGCCTCCCCCAGCAGGTCCGCCATATCGGTGTGGGGGGGGGGGGGTATAGAGTGAGGAAGTTATAGAACTTGCCTCTCTCCGGACCCGAAGTGAAGGTTGCGACGACAATTTCATCACTATAACCGTTGATGAGGGTCAACTCACTGTTGAAGCGCGTGACGTATTCCCTCAATGTCTCGTTCGGCTTCCGTTTTAGGGATTTAAGTATCTTCACAGCTCGTGCGATTTGTTGCATCTAGGTTGACAGTAGATCCACTCTTGGGTCCGTCGCGGCACCGCGGGTCTGAGAGGGTTCCTCCGGTGATGGTGGTGGCGCTCTGCTAGTTCGAGGGTTCAACAACATCTCGATTGTTGCGAAACCTTGTTGTCACCATCTTTTTAGATGTATGGGAAAGGTGACACTATTGTTTCTTCTGAGGAATTATGTCACTCCCCATAAACGACGCCAAACTGATGTGTTAGATTTCTGCTCTCATTCATTGCCTTTACCTGAACATGCACAGGGAACACACGTGAGCCAAAAACCACGAGTTGCAGCTGATGACACTCCAATGCTTAAGTTAGATAAGGCTTAAGAGAGGCTTAAAGCTGTAAATTGGGTTTCTGTAGCGAACCTTTATTCATCAACCTTTTCTCCCTTTTAGTGTGAGAGTCCTTAGGGAAAGAGATCTTGCTGGAGATCATTTTCTTGTTGGGGGCTGTCCATGTAGAGGAGTTTTCTTACATGACTTTTTTTCCTAGATCTGCGAGAGAGGTTTCTCTTTCTGAGTCAACATACTAAAACACATGGCAAAATGGGAAGATGTCAACTGGCCATTCAAGATGAGAGGAGGCCTAGAAGGGAGAGACGGGCAAATATTGTTCTTTCCACAAGGATCACAGGCACGACACTGAAGACTGCTACAACCTGAAAGATGAAATTGAGCACTAGGTTCAAAGAGGACAACTCGACAAATTCGTCGAGCTACCTGATAAACAACCCAAAGGGAAGAGAAGGCAGACACCACGACTTGATCAAAAGAACAACTCAAAGAGCTGATATACGCCTCATACTGCGTAGCTGGAAAAAGCGACCAGTCAAGCCAACCGAAGAGACAACCAATAACATCTCCCACTCAAGCTGATCTATCGAAGTAGGAGTGCCAGTGCCATCAAACAAGACCAGATAAATCAATACGACAACTCACAAACGATGAACGCGAAGAAAATTGACAAATCAAATGGGGCCAACCAACTGAAGAGCTTACAAGCTTGACCCACATTATCCACGACAAGGCCAACAATGCCTCCTACATTACTGACAATGAAGACAACACAAACAAATTCTATAAATTGACGAATGAATCCTTGGTAGCAGGTACCGATGTGAGCATGATTGCACAATTCGGGACTACATTCCATTCTGCTCGCCTGAACCAACCTGTCAATGATACATACCCAGTTATTCGGTTAAGAAGCATTCCGAGTTTATTAGCTACCTCATGACAACAATATACGAACAACAAACTACAGAGAATCATGGAGGAAAACATTACAGCGAAAATGTTAAGACCGCTCAAGACAGAACAAATCGAGCAACAATAAGAAAGATATAGTACATACTCCACAACATAACGTAACTTTATGATAAAGGAATGACTACTACTACTATAGAATTTTAAACACCCAAAACGAGGTTATCAATAAAATTTCGAGTTTGAAACTCTCCATCTTACGCCCAAAATTGTAGCATCAAAGCTAGACAATGAGAAGCAATTGGCATACCAAGCCACAAACAAAAGGTCGGGACGTACAAGTCAGACACAAAACTTCTGGTCTGATCAACCATAAAGTAAAAGTTGGGACAGATAAGTCAACTTACTCAAATAAATTTTGAGTCGACTAATACGTCAAACCAACGAAGAAAAAGTTGGCACGAACAAGTCAACTTACTCAAATAAACTTCAAGTCAACTAATACGTCAGACCAATTAAGTAAAAGTTGGGACGAACAAGTCAACTTACTCAAATAAAATTCGAGTCGACTAATACGTCGAACCATCGAAGTAATAGTTGGGACAAACAAGCCAACTTACTCAAATAAACTTCGAGTCGACTAATACGTCAGACCAACGAAGTAAAATTGGGGAGGAACAAGTCAACTCACTTAAATAAACTTTGAGTCGACTAATACGTCAGACCAACAAAGTAAAAGTTGGGTCGAACAAGCCAACTTACTCAAATAAACTGCGAGTCGACTGATATGTCAGACCAACGAAGTAGTTGACTGATATGTCATACCCACGAAGTAAAAGTTGGGACAAACAAGCCAACTTACTCAAATAAACTTCGGGTCGACTAACACGTCGGACCAACGAAGCAAGAATGAACAAGTCAACCTACCCAGAAAAACTTTGGGTCAACTAACGCGTTAGATCCACGAGGCAAAGACGAACGAGTCAACTTATTCAGCCCTATATATTGGATCAAGAAATCTAGACACATAAGTCAAAATGTAGCTGTAGAGGCCCTCTGGCCGATCAAAATATTGGACCAAGAAGCGAAAGCTGGAGATACGCAATATGACTTACTTCGACAACAACGACAGACCTAAAAGTAAAAAGGTACGAGTCAGTTCACTCACAAAACCATCCAAAACCAGCTAATACTTTGGAACACGTAGCACTTTGGCGTACAGTAAAATCTCATGGAGCTACCAACACTTACAAACAAGCGCAAAAACAAAGATGCGGATAAGCCTAGATTTTCAATACTTACCACTACACCACAAGGACTTGGTGAGGTAAGCATACTTATCACAAACAATGAGTCAACACACATAACCTAAGACGAGTCACGACTTCAAAGAGAAAACATGTGAAGCGGAAAATAAATAAAAGGCAATACAATGTTGTTAAAAAGGAAAGTTTTTCATTCATAAAATCACTCTATTACATCTGGAGAGAAAGATAGTACATCCGAGGGAGAAGATGGAACATCCGAAAAAGAAAATAGAAAATTTGGAAAAGAGACAATAGAGGCAGCAAAAGCGTCTGATGGAAGAGAGGTAACAACGACAGTGTCAGGAAGTGGCGAGGCCCTTTCTTCAACAACGATAGTAGATGATGGAGCCAGGACGGAAGGGCGAGGGAATGACAGTTCTCCATCTACAGGATCGTTTGGAGGATCCGGATTATTGTCCTCACCAAGGCCGTCCTTGAAGACTTGATCGACCAAATGATGATATTCGGACAAATCAACGCCAAGCCCTTCGATATAATAAAAAAACTTGACCCGTCCGTCAACCACTCTCTTCCAATCATCCTCCACAATCTTTAGCCTGTCTTTTGTCCCAACAAGCTCATTTTTAGTGGAAATAAGTTGGCCTTCGGCAGTGGTCAACATGGCGGAGATGTCCGACTTAACTAAATCAAACGCAATTATTAATTGCTCCACCCACTCTTCAACAATTCTATGGCTGACAAATTGCTCAATCACAGAACGCAAAGCCTCATCATGGCCAGCTTTCTCAACAGATAACTCCTTTTCCAATTCGTTTAGTCGTGCGTGAACCTCATCCAAAATAGCCGTTGAAGAGTCAAGCTCCGCAGCAGACTGATCTCGCACAACTTCCATTTCCCTCAGAAAGGCCAATGCAACCCCATCTGCCCTCTCTTGCTCTGCACACTATGCTTTCACCACGTCAAACTGAGAAAACACCAACAACAGTGCCGCCAACTTCCTCTCAAGAGCAACCACCTAGCCACGACCAGCCTTGTACTCTGACCCCATCACCTCAGCATAAGTGAGATGATTCATCCCATCCATTATCTGTTTAAGATCATAATCGAGATGAGTGTTAGGATCTAGCACTGGCATTGAAGGTCATTTCACTGCCCGCCTATGCCATTCATTGATCAACTTACCCGCACCATCTTGCTCATCAAGCTGAGTAAACCAGCAAAACTTTCCATTCAATTTGATCCATATGTCTTCCAGGTTGGGTTCCTTCCAACTAATCCGTGGATGAAGGATACGGGGATCCGAAAGCACAGAGAAACCACCCCCCAATGACCGAAAGAGCAGGCAAAACAATGGTGACAACATAAAAACCACTATTGCCTTCGCGGTGTAGAGTGGTCGTAACAGGAATAAAACACGTAGTAGTGGCGGTAGGAGCAGAAAAATCCAAACGAGCGGGAGAAGAAACTAAGAACCCTGCCACATCATCAACACGAATGGAAGGAAATCGAGGAGGAAGATCCTCAAAACTCTGACCACGGTCAGCGACCTTCTTATACTGCTCCATCACTAGCTGGAGCATCTTGTCAACGATAGCTCGAGGGTCATCGTTAGACCATTCAACAACGTTTGGCACACCATATGCAGAAAAATCCTCTTTTCACTATCGTCCAACGGACAAGTAATTTCCTTCTTGCCCTCTCCAGCGCCAAGCTCATCTCCTTGACCTCCTCGAGGGATAAGTGATCCTCTTTCACAACTTCCTTATGAGAAGAACCCGGACGAGATAGCAGTACCACAAGTAGAAAATTGTTTCTTCTTTGGAACATGGCCAGGGCTTATCAACAATTGCTTCGATGGGCTAGCGGGCCTAAGAAGCTTCCTCTTCCTAGAAGTCGGGTCAGTAACACCAATGCTAACAAGAGCATCGAGATCGTAACATCCCTGCTCAAGCTCACTTCCCCATTAATGCTAGCATCACTAACACCAGTAGGAATAATGCAGACAACAATCTCCTCAACTCGAGATTCAATAAGCAAAACCTGTTCCACCTCGTTCATATTGTACAAGTCACTATGCTCCAAGATCTCCTCAGAGATGAATGCCTCCACGAAAAACACAAAAAGCTTCAAGAATCGGTCAATGATCCTCTGTTATTCCACAATTAACTGTAGATCCTTCCATTTGTTAGGGACTCAAAATGACCGCACAATCGGATGACCTCGCAATTTGAAGTATCCAGAATTGACAGAAGCATAAAACCAAAATTTTGACAAGTCCTTAATATCATCATTAAGCTTCCCAAAACAGATTGGAGAACGACGGAAACAAATGTCCTTGATCATCAACAGACTAACCACCGAATGCAGAACCCTAACAGTCAAGGGAATGCTAAAAAGAATGGTTCTCACATAAGTAGAAACCTTAACCCTCTAACCATTAGGATCCATTTGAGCAAGAGGAGTGCCCCTGGAACTGGGAATCGAAGGCTGAAAAGGAACATGCATGGATAAAGTGCAATATACCTAGACCTTGGATGACAAAAACTATCGTTTTGCCTAGGCAGAATGATCTCGAGGTCGGATGGAAAATTGTAATCAAAACGAACACTGTCCAACATCGCCTGAGAAGCCTTCTGAGGCGAGAAGTAAGCTTCACAAGCAGCTAGTGCCTCACCGTCTAGTATATCACCTCATTGTTAAGGAATAGAAGAGTAAAGGAAACGAAGAAAGGGCAAGAAGAATAAGCCATAATTTCAAAGATAGCGTAAAGAGAAAAACAAATCAATCCTCCTTTTATAGAGTCGAGCAACGAAGAGACTACTCATAGGATGATGTGCAAGATATAATGACTACACGAAATTCCAAAATACGCCATAAAAATGAACGGGCGAACAAGAGATCGGGACACTAACTCGCCAAAGTTGCTAACAACATTAAATGCGAGACAATGATGAAATTGAAAGTCCAACCGTCACCAAGTTAGTGGCCACGTTAGCATACCCACTAATTAATGGAGGAGTAGTTGATGATATATCAAATAGGACCATCATCACAGCCACACACGTGGCAAAAATCATCCATCACAAGGATCAAGTGTCTCAGACTAGGCCAATTCATAAAGCCCAAAGAAGACAAATCCAGTCATGAAAGCCCAAACAGGGCCCGTCAGAGAAAATCATAATCAGAGGCCCAAATCCAGGTCTGACAAAGTTGTCCTTTAAGAGGGAAGAACGTTACATATAAAAAGAGTCGTGGAGGGAGTTACGCCTCCGTGGATGTATCTTCATAAAGGAGGGGACTGTTACAGAGAACGTATCCCCTCATTGCACCTCACATGCTTAAGTCACGCAGGGATTTAACAATGACCATTATAAAAAGTAAGGGGAACATTCGACAAAGATATGCAATTTTAATTGAGTTCTATACAGCTTTATCTCCACCTCCAACTGAGTTGCTGACTTAAGCATCGGAGTGCCTTCGGCCACCAAAAATGTAGTTTTTGGTAGTCTAACATTTGTTTTGCAGGTCTTACTTATTGGAGACTGACGCATCAAAAAGTATTTGATATAAGATGTTGCCACCTCTTACTTTCTAGAAGGTGCTGACGACCACTTATTACAACACTCCCTCTTGGATGCCCACTGTTGTTGCCTCATTAAAGACATTGCCATTAAATTAATCTAATGGGGAAAATATGGACAAAGGAAAAAGTGTACGACATTCTTTAGGTATATGGTGAGGTATCAATGTAGCATACTTCTGGATGCTCCTGATTGAGTATACTTTTGGATACTCCCCCTGATTATGACTCCCCTTGATGATATAAAACTTTAATTACTTCGATGATTCAGTCGACGCATACCAATCTCTTAAACCAATTTTTGAAATGTTGGTTTAGGAAGTGCTTTGGTGAAGAGATCTGCAAGATTGTCACTAGACTGATTATGTTTGACTTCAATCACATGATTATTCTGGACCTCAAATGGATAAAAAAAACTTTAGTGAAATGTGTTTCGTTCGATTTCCTTTTATGAAACCTTTTAATAACTAAGAGAAATTGACATTTATTTCTTATGTGTTGAATTAAGGATCAGCCCGATAGAGTCTCGGCTAGCTTCATCCAGAGCAATGATTTCGGAATGATTTGAGGAAATAACCACTAATGTTTGTTTATTAAAATGCCAAGAAATAGTTGTGTTGCAATTGATAAATATATAACCTACCTGTGAGCGACCCTTAAAGGGGTTAGATAGATACCTTAAATCTACATAGCCAACTAGGTGGGAATAATGGTTTGTTAAATGACAGGAATAAAACAAACTCATATCGGTCATTCATGAAGATATCAAAATATGTGTTTACCTCTATTCTAGTGTCTACGAATAGGTAAAGAAATATACCTTGCCAATAGTTTCATAGAAAATGCTATATCAGGTCGTGTACATTGTGTCTAATATAATAAAACACCAATGACACTTAAATACAATACTTCGGAACCAAGTATCTCCTAATTTTTTTTTTCCATATTAAAATGTTTTCAATCTATCGTAATTGATGGACTAATATTTCACTATTATTTTGTTTTTTCAAGGTCTTTCATTTCAAATTCTTTATTTAAATAGTTAACAACATTTTCAACGTTTTCAGTAAATCCAATAAGATTAATCTCACTACATAAATTGTTGCTACAACAAAATCAATAATAGATTTCTTTATAAAGACACATGGGCAAATGAGAATATTTGTATAACCTTCCTTACGCATATATTCACTAAGACGGTTATATCATATTCTTCCGAATTGTTTTAAACTGTATGAGACACGTCTTAGCTTTATCGAGTAAGTATTTCTTGACTTTGCTTCAGGCAAAGTAAATCCTTAAGGGATTTTCATTTAAATATTTGTCTTTAAATCCCAATATAAATAAGCAATTACGACATTCATCAGTCTTATATGAAGTTTTTTCAAAAACTACAAGACTTATTAAGTATTGGAATGTAGTTATATCCATAACTAAGGAATACGTTTCATCAAAATCAATGTCGGGTTTCTGCTGAAACCCTTATGCTACGAGTCTTGCCTTATATCTAACAATTTCCTTTTCATTTTATTTTCTTACAAACACCCATCTCAAACTAACGCGGTTTACATGTTTAGGTATTTTTTACTATAGGTCCAAATACACCACGTTTCTTAAGAGAATCTAATTCTGTTTGGATGACATCTTTCCATTTTTGTTAATCATTTGTTTGTCTACATTCATAGATGCTACATGGTTCAATATCATTATAAAGATCATTGCCTTTTTATATTTCCGTAGCTACTACATATAAGTATGTCATTGATTACCATTATATTTCGATTCCACATTTCTCCTGAGTATATTGAATTTTCATTATTATCAGGTACCTAAGCCCATTCGAGGGCCTTTTGAATCACTTCAGGGATGTGAGTAACCACTTCTGGGGCTATGGAGAAATTAAAATTTTCAAACATAACTTCTTGGAGCGTTCTGTAATGCTACTGCTGGAGCTTCATGTACAACTTCTGGAGGAGTTTCAATAAAAAAATTTCGGGATCATTAGGGCATGAATCTTTAATATTATTTTTTGGAGAGTTGAATCTTTGGAACCTATAGGTCTACCATACTTCTGGCGTGCAACAGATTCATTAACTGTTTTATTTGAAGTTTGCCCTCTAGGGACACAAATTCGACAAGATGAATTCATAGTTGGCACACGTGACTTTGTTGCTTAAGTTACATCATAAAATGCATCAGGTAATTGATTGGAAATTGCATGAATATGTAATATTATCCTTATCTCATAATCACATTGGAATGCTTTAAGGTCCAAATGAGACAAAGTGAAAGTATTCTACAGTAATTCACATCGTTTTTTATCTGTGTTGTTTTGTAAGAATTTGTTTATTACCCCTAATTAACTATGGGAATATAGTCTCATCAAACTTACAGTCTGCAAATCTAGCAGTAAAAAGTCGCCAATTAAAGTTTCAAGATAGCTGATAATGGAAGGATAGTCAAAATCAACATAAATGCCTAAGCGACGTTGATGACCAATCTTAGTTCGCGTTGGGGTGGTATAGGAACATGTACAACACAATCCCAAATTTGTGCAAAAGTGAAACGTTTGGTTGATAACCTGTC
This sequence comes from Berberis vulgaris, assembly GCA_963556465.1. Classification (NCBI taxonomy): domain Eukaryota; kingdom Viridiplantae; phylum Streptophyta; class Magnoliopsida; order Ranunculales; family Berberidaceae; genus Berberis; species Berberis vulgaris. Next base: position 71,395,458 of record OY747133.1, read on the forward strand.
CCAAGTTGTAAAGATGAAATTGATCTTATGAAGTGAGTTTAAGGCGAAGCAATTCTGCATCATGCAAGATTGCATGTCCCCAAACACTAGTGGGCAGTTTAGACTGCATAATGCATAGCAACAATTTGTATACACTTAATAACAGATTCCGTTAAACTATTCTGTGGATGTACATGAGGGACTGAATGTTCAATATCAATCTCTACTGAGAAGAAAAAAAAATCATTAAACACTTGTGATGTAAACTTTGTTGCATTATCAAGACGAATAAACTCGATGTGATAATCTGAGAATTGGACCCTAAATTTAATAATTTGAGTTAGGAATCTGGCAAATACAAGATTACAGGTGAAAAGAAGACACATAAGACCATCTAGTGAAAACGTTTGTTAAAACCATGTAATATCTAAAAAGTCCACTAGTAGGGTGAATAGGTCCACAAATATTGTATTTTATTCTCTGTAAGAATGATGGCAACTCAATAGTAATCTTGAGAGAATGTGGTCTCATAATAGCTTCACCTTATGAATAAGGAATGCATAATTATCTACTAAGGAAGTGAAGTCGAGTATGTGCTAAGGGATGACCATTAGAGTTCTTGACAATTTTCTTCAACATGGTGAATCCAGGATGACCCAAACGATCAAGCTAAACAAGCAAAGTGTCTTGGTAAATAAGTTTGTGGTCATGCCTTAAGCTTCTGGCTTAAAATGACATGTGATTTAACAGTTCCAATGTTTGTAGAATGTCCCCATGAGAAATTGAAGAATTTCTCTGGTGTGAGCTTCTGCCTTCCAACACTAGATATGATTGTAACACCCGTACTTTTTCAATGACGATAAAAATTTGTCTACCTAAAGTTCATTTGAAATTGTATTTTAAAATCTTATTTCATTTGCCAAGTTATATTTTTTGAAATTCACCTAACTCTCTTACCTTCCGAATCTCGTCCCGAGATTCCATTTAAGGTGTGTATAATGTAACACCCATAAAATTTCCCAAGGCAAATTTATTTAATTTAGCATTTTTGGATTAATTACAATAGAGTTAAATTAAGTTGAATTTAAATTTAAATTTTTAGGGCATTATTTTCGTGAGCTTATAGGGTGTGTGCCCTCAAAATTTATGTGGGGGCAAATAGCCACGTATATTATAAAAAGAAAAAACCCCATTTCTTTCTTCTGATTCTCTCCTGTGTGCCTCCTCTTCTTCTTCTTCGGCGACAAGCTTAGTCAGTGATCGAGCATCGCAGCAGCTCTCACTGCCAACCTTCCTCTTTCTCATTCCTCTAAGCCACTCCGCTTATAGTCGAAGACATTCGCCACGAAGAAACATGGCCCAGTCTCCGTCTCCATGAGATTTCATTCCTTCATCTGTTGGAGAAGATCAACGACGACTGTGTTGTAGAAATCAATGAAATTGGAACCAAAATCAAATACAAACCAGGGGTGATAATAGGTTGGAGAATCTTGATTATGATTGCAAACTCAGCAAGTCGATTGAGTTTTTTTTTTTTTGGAGCCATGATTGTGCTTGGGTTGTTTGGGAAGAAACCTCTTCATAAAAGGCTTAAAGGTTGGTAAGAATTTATTCGAGTTCGTGACGACAAATGCGAACCCTGAGCGAAGAAAATGGAGTTCAACATCGTCAATCCGACCATTGGTTGACAGAGGAAGATCAAAATCGATGACGATTATAAACTGTGAGTTTTCTTCCTCTCTTTATTTCTTCGATTCATTCTATCTATTTTATACGATCGAATCATGCCCTTCACGTCTGTAGTTTTTGTTCATTGATTATTAGTGCTTGCGATGAGACTTACGGATTTGGGTTCATCTTGAATCGCCATTAAACTTCGTCTTGATTCTCAACTTGTTTCGATATCAATTTGTGAGATACATTTTTTTTATTATTAAAAATGCTTGTGTTTCTCTTTGATTAAAATACTATATTGAATTTCATCTGTTTTCGAGTCAAAGTTGCCATTTTGATTGCATGACTGTGATTTGCGTTGCTTGTTTTACTGTTTTCGTAAAATGATGCATTTTTATTTCTTTCTCTGAAATCTTGTTTGCTATTGTTGATATAAAATTAAGAGAGTTGGATGTATTTCCAAAAATTAACGGGATTTACTATGTTTAGAAGATGTGTGTTTCTCTTTGATTAAATTACCATATTGAATTTCATCTATTTTTTGTATAAGCTTCCATTTTTAGATAATATTTGTTTATATGAGGGGAGTGCGTAGGAGCTGTAATTCAGATGAAATCCGTGAGTAATATCCTAGTTAAGTCATATTTCTTGTGTTATTCTTGTCGAAACTCAAAATTTGGTTCTAGAACTTATTTCTTATGAAATTCTTGACTTGGATCGTGTGAGATCAATGGAAGTGTTTCAGTTGTGCAAGTATACGATCAGACCTTAGTTGTTGTTGTAGCGGATTGTTTCGAGTGTTATTTAGGGCACACATCCATGATTATGATGATTTCTATTGGTTATAACTTTGATTATGGTCCTATGAATATTGCATGTGGTCTACTTGTCTTGAATCAACATATGTGGATGATTATGGTGTTTCATATTAGTATTTATGGGTTTACTAAGAGTGCATGGTCAGGAGAAATGAATCAAGTGTGAATTTACATCTCTAGTAGAGTTTGTTTGAGGCTCAATTTGAGCTGAAACTGAAATTTGTCTTATAATTGGACTGATCTTGTTCCTTTTTTTGCCAGAGTTTTGATTGGGTTTTTGAGCTGGTATAATATCATGCGATATACCAAAAATTTCATGTTTGAGTTTAGTTTCTAAAGGATTTCACGGTATGACAATATAAGTTTTGTACATGAAGATATATTCATTTTAGTGATAAGAGGTAAATTTGCTGAAGGCTGACAGATGACCTGTTTTGTTTGTATAATTTGTACTATTATAGACATAATCACGGGGTATGCATTACATGGTTGAAAACCTTTTTTGTATCTACTTTCTATAACCCCAAACGGTATTCAATTTGGAGTTCCAATGTGAGAGTTATGTGCATTTGAGTGATGACTGGTCATGCTATCCGGTCAGGGCAGCTTGTTCATTTCGGTATTGTTGGCAGAGTTATTTACTTGACTGTTTTGGGACTGAAATGTGGATGTTTAGGGTATGTCTTGGGTTGCATTTAATGTAAAAGAAAAATGTTGTTTGGAGCTGAATTGGGTTACAATTTATCGCCCGAATAAGGATGGTTGCGAGGATGCCTGCAGAGACAATTTGACTTTATTTCGCATCGAAATTGGGTTGTAATGAGACTATTGTGGTAGTTGAAATAAGGGTGTACTGGTTTTGTTATGCGAGCTGAAATGTGATTGCTTTGGGACTGTGTTACGGACTGTAACTAGGATGTTTCTGGTTGAGTTTGGGGAGGGTTTTGATTGATTTAAGATGGTTGTTTTTAGTTGATTTTGGAGCTGAGTCAATTGATTTTAGGAGGGTTCTTTCAACAGAACTTTGGGGTGCCTATTGCGTAATTCAATCGTGGGTATTTTTCCCACCATTTATACTAATTATTCTAATTACTTATTTGTGAATAAAAATATTATTTATTCATGTTTGAAGAATTGTAGAAGCATGTTTTAGTATACATCTATTTGTTGAAATTTTCATATTAATTGTACTTGAACATATATGCAACTCAATAATATTCACGTTTGAAGAATTGTAGAATCATGTTTTAGGATATATCTATTTGCTGAATTTTTCATATTAAATCTATTTGAGCATATACACTATTCAATAATATTTTCAATATAGATTTTTTCTACGTGTTCACCTTAAATGATACAGTTGTTACTAGTTAAAATGGAAATACACTGGTAAGGATTCATATTTTGATGAGATGAATTTGGATAGTTATGATGAGTTTGGATAATTGTATTATTTTGCCAATTGACTTGACAAGGAGAATGAATTCCTTATATTGAATGGGTGTTGACTCTTGCTTTATTACAAAAAAAACTATATATGAAAATGTTGGGTGCCCCAAAATAATAGGAGGATATCGTGATGAGTTTGTTTGTGATTTGATAATGTGTCAAATGCTATGTTTCCCCAAAAGAATGAGTTGATTTATTTATTACTGGCAAAGTGTCATTGTAAAATAAAACTTAGATACCACAATAAATGATATTGATAAACTGTGATTTTGTAAACTTTAATCACTTGGAATTGTATCACTTAGAACTATCACATCTCTTATTGTTTATGTTTTTTTCTCTCATATAGAGAAACTAGGTAACGTTTGGGTTTTGTTTTATGGAGGAGGGCACTCCATTTCTTATAGAGAAACTAAGTAACATTCGGGTTGGATCTTGCAGAAATGAGGTGATTTTTGAAATGCCTAAAATATGTTTGTGTGACGTCACTTATGCGCATTAATAGCCCAATAGTGGCTTTTATGTTACTCATATAGTTAGAAATATCTGGTGATGCAAATCCGTATGTGATGTGTCCCCACTTGGACTTGAATGACAAAGAAGTTCTCCTTTATATGAGAGAGACACACGGATATGTATGCTTGGCACAGAGGTGGTGCAAATGTGGTATTGTCTAAATGATCAATTCGTTAAAAAAAATAAATAATATAATTAAGTCAAGTAATGTATGGACACAACTGTTTTAATTGATAAAATACCAACTATTTAAGAAATTATATGCAAATTGTTTCTAATTCTTTTCTTGCAGGATGACAAGTCTACTAACATTACTTCAGGTCAAACTTGTTGATGATACATCAAAATAGATCGATCATCACTGCCGTACATGTGGCAGAGAGCGTCCATCATAAGGATATAGCGTCCAAACTATTGGGCTAGCTCATAAAACCCAAGAAGAATAAAATCAATCACAAAGGCCCAGACGGGGCCTACCAATGAGAAGAGATTAACAAAGCTCCAAATCTAGGCCCGAACGAGTTAGAGGAGTTCTCTCATAAAGAAAAAGAACGTTGCACCTAAAAGAGTCGTTGAGGAGTTATGCCTCCACGATCGCATCTCCTTTAAGGAGGAGACTGTTATGAGAAACATCTTCTTCCGTTACACCTCACATTCTTAAGTCACGCATAGAATTAACCACGGCTATTATAAAAAGTAAAGGGAGCATTCGACACAAGTATGCAACTTTAACTGAGTTTGTTTTTTTCAGATTTACTTCTTCAAATAGAGTTGTTGACTTAAGCATTAGAGTGCCTTCGGCCACCAAAAAGGTGGTCATTGGCAGTCTAACATCTGTTTTGCCAGTCAAATTCACAGTAGGACGATTTTTGAACGCATCAGTTTGGCATCGTCCGTGGGGAACAACAAGTTTCCTTTTCTAAAAACATGATCCACAGTGACAAACCCTCCATAATTTGATAGAAGATCAACAAGCCATCAGAACAAATGACACACTCTACATATCCTAAACCCAATGATGATCACGACAACTCTCCTACTAGCAACGATGCACCACAAACAGCTCACAAATAGGAAACAGCCTGAATCATCAGGCTCATGGCACACGAGAATCTAAATCCACCGCACGCAATAGCCCAGACAACCCAAACATCCGGCGAGGACGCCACAGATCCTCAGATAGACCTGCTCATGGTCCAGATGAACTACATGGCAAAGATGTTGGAAAAAATGTCACCAGCTGACCTTGTTCAGGCAACGCCCCAACAAAACTTTGCCAACCAAACTCAAGGGAGTGACAAAATCCTAGCAGAACCCGAACAGGGAAATTTCTAAAGCAATGAACTCCCCCAAGCCAAGATTCCACAGTGTGACGAAATGCTTGCTAAAATCCCGTTCAGAATTGGAGTCGCGGATCCCAACATACTATACGAGTTAGTTAAGCCGCCATTCTCCGACGCCCTCGTGAAAAAAACAATGCCAAAAAAGTTCACTCCGTCGAAGTTTGAAGTGTATGATGGTACCACCGACCCAACAGACCACCTAAGACACTTTCACCACATGATGGCCCTAAAGGAAACCCCGGAGTCGATCCTAAGTAGAACATTCCCTACCAGCCTTACTTCCACAATGATGAATTGGTTTAACAACCTACCACCGAGCTTGATAGACTCCTTCCAAGCTTTAGCCACCACTTTTATTACCAGATTCATCGGGAGCTGACGAATGAGGAAATGGTCACACTACCTCCTGCATATTAGACATAAGCCCGAAGAGACAATATGAGAATATGTCACCCGTTTGACCAATGAATTGATAATGATTGATGGATGTAGCGACGACACAACCGTTGCAACCTTTGTCGCCGGACTGAAGAGAGGCCCCTTCTTTGATGCCCTTAACCTAGAGCCTCCAAAAGGCATGATTGTCCTGCTGAAAACAACACAAAAACACATCTCCCTTGAAGGGATGAAAACTGCGAGGAGGAAGAATGAACAGGAAAGGGAAAACCATTCAAGAAAACGAAAAATGAATGTAGAAATAAGGCGAGATGACAGATCACGGGAAGATAACAATCATTCAAAAAAACATCAAAACGATGGAAGAACATAGTCCAACGAGCGCAAATCTAGGAAGTCACAATCGGCATGGCCCAATGACGAGCGGATAACCAACGTAATGAAAAAGGAATACAGTCCGTACACGACCCTAAAGACAAGCCGGACCAAAACACATGGTGAATTAGGAGAACGTCAACTAGCCACCCAGGGTGAGAGGAGAACCAGAAGGCAAGACAAAAATAGATACTACTCCTTTCACAAGGATCATAGACATGATACCGGGGATTGCTACAAGTTGAAAGAAGAATCAAGTATTGGGTCCAAAGAGGATGACTCAATGAATTCATCGGAATACGAGACAAACAACTCAAAGGAAATGAAAAAAACAGATACCACCGACACAGGATCAAAACAACGATCCAGAGAACTGATATACGCTCTACACTACATCTACCCTAGCAAATAAGCATCTCCCACTCGAACAGACTTATATCGAAGCAGAAAGATTAATGCCCTGAAGACGGTTGCACTGACCGACTCGGGGACTCTACCAACGGATACAAATCCAATCCAATTTACCTACAAAGGAATTAACGACAAAAAACTTTATCAAGCTTCACTGAGCGATGCCAAGCGAAGAGCAATAACGAGTCAAACAAATGAGGTCATGAATTAAACAAAAAGGGCAGTAGAGGCACGAAACACCAATGCAAGTTTAGACATAAGCCACACAATGATAAAAGAAAATTTGTACCACAATGTACCGTAACTGATTCAGAAAAATGACCACTAGAAACGGTCAGGACATCCAAACAGGAAAATCAATAACATTTCAAATTCAAAATCAACATCCCACGAAGGTGAACAAGTTCGAAGTGAAGCCATGCAAAACAATCAACATATAAAGCCAAAAGGAATCAAAACGCATGTTAGATATAAATAATAAACTTCTGGTCTGATCAACCAATAAAATGGAAGTTGGATGAACGAGTCAACTAAGTAAAATGACTTCGAGTTGACTAGAGCGTCAAAACAACAAAACCAAAGTGGGCGAACAAGTCAACTTAACATAAAAAACTTTGAATTGATTGAAACGTCGAGTTAATGAAGTGAAAGTTGGACGAATGAGTCAACCAAGTAAAATGACTTCGGGTCGAGTAGAGCGTCGAACCAATGAAGCCAAAGTAGACGAAAGAGTCAACTTAACATAAAAACTTCTGGTCAACTGAGACGTCGAGTTAATGAAATGGAAGTTGGACGAACGAGTCAACTAAGTAAAACAACTTCGGGTTAACTAGAGCGTCGAACCAACAAAGCCAAAGTGGACGAACATGTCAACTTAACATAAAAAAACTTCGAGTTGACTGAGACGTTGAGTTAACAAAGTGAAAGTTGGACGAACGAGTCAACTAAGTAAAGCGACTTTGGGTTGACTGGAACGTCGAACCAACGAAGCCAGAGTGGATGAACAAGTCAACTTAACATAAAAACTTTGAGTCGACTGAGACGTCGAGTTAACGAAGTGGAAGTTGGACGAATGAGTCAACTAAGTAAAACGACTTCGGATCGACTAGAGCGTCAAACCAACAAAGCCAAAGTGGACTAACAAGTCAACTTAACATAAAACTTCGAGTCAACTGAGACGTTAAGTTAACGAAGTGAAAATTGAACGAACGAGTCAACTAAGTGAAACGACTTCGGGTCGACTAGAGCGTCGAACTAACGAAGCCAAAGTGGATGAACAAGTCAACTTAACATAAAAACTTTGAATTGACTGAGACGTCGAGTTAACTAAGTAAAAGTTGGACACACGAGTCAACTAAGTAAAAAAAATTGTGTCGACTAAGACATCGAGTTAGCAAAGTAAAAGTTGAGCGAATGAGCCAACTAAGTAAAATGACTACAGGTTGACTAGAGCGTCGAACGAAGCCAAACTGGATGAACAAGTCAACTTAACATAAAAAAATTCGAATCGACTGAGACGTCGAGTTAACGAAATGAAAGTTGGACACCCGAGTCAACTAAGTAAAAAACTTCCAGTTAACGAAGTAAAAGTTGAGCAAACTTGTCAAGAAGTAAAAACAACTTCGAGACAACCGAATCAACAAACCAACTCGAAATAGGCAAATTCCATTTTGATCAAACAAACAGAGCAAACAATGGAGGAACAAGTTAGTACAACTCAGGAGAGCCTTGGATTAACTAACACACCATATCAACAAAGTAGAAGACAAGCAGACAAAGCAACTTTTTCACAAAAGCTCTGAGACGACAAACACAAGGTTGAGACATATGTACTGAAGCATAGGAAAATTCAAATCAGCAAAAGACAGACTAGGATGTAGCTGTAAAAATCAAAGCTGGAATACAAATCATTCAGACAACAATGGACGAACGAAGTCAACAAGAAGAAAAACAAAGGAGAAAACTCTTGTTATTTATTCAAAAGCTACTCTATTACATTCAAAGAAAACAAAAGAATAGAAGATCAAAGGGGGAAATCTAACATCCTCAGCGATACCATCTACTAGAAGAGGAGTAGCCGGATCATTGACAAAGACTCTCTCTTTAAGAAGAGAAGGTGGCGGCTCTTCACCCATTGGATCACCCGGAGGGTCTTAAGCACCGTTTTCATCCTCGAAGGTCCGATAGACCTAATGACAGTATTGAGACAAGTCAACACCGAGACCCTCAATATAATCCAGAAGCTCATTTTGACTATCAACAACCCGCAGCCAATCCACCACCTCCATAACATGAAGCCTATCCTTGACAGAAGCAAGCTCACTCTTAGCCACTATAAGTTGGCCCTCAGCAGTAGTGAGCATCACGGAGGAATCAACCTTGATTTCGTCAAGTGAAGCCAGTAATTGCTCCAACCTTTTTCGACAATGTCGCAATTTTTAAAGTGCTCTATCATGGCACGCGCGACCACATCATGGAGTTCCTTCTCGGCAGACAGCTCTTTCTCCATATCATGCAAATGTGCATGAATAACGTCTAATTCAGCTTCTAAATATTTGAGCACAGTCACAGATCGATTCCACGTACCCTCCACCATGGCCAATGAAGCTTGAGCAACCCCAGCCGCTTTGATCCGCTCAGAACATCGTGCTTTTAACGAATCGTATTGATAAAGAACATGGGAAAATACCAATAGCAACACGGGAGTTTTTTCCAGAGAAATCACAAGATTACGGTTGACCTGATGACCCGAACCCATCACCCCTACATAGGCAAGATGAGTCATTCCGTCCATTACAAGCCTAAGACCATCATCAAGATGAAGGCTCGAATCCAGCATGGGCATCGAGGCCTCTCCACCGACCGTCTGTGTCATTCATTAATCAGCTTATGCGCACCGTCTTGCACACCAAGCCAGAAAAACCAGCAAAACTTCATGTCCAATTTGACCCGAATCTCTTCGGGAGTAGGTTCATTCCAACTGATCCTCGAATAAAAAACATGGGGATCCGAAAATATGGAGGAACTACTACCCACAGCCGGAAAAAAAAGGAACAATAGGAAAACCATCCTCACCCTCTCGTTGCACATAAAAAATGGAACGAGAAGCAGTCCCAACAAGAACAGAAGAGTCTAAGCATCAGAGTGCCTTCGACCACCAAAAAGGTGGTCTTTGGCAGTCTAACATTGGTTTTGCAGGTGAAGCTCACATGAAGACGATTTTGGGACGCATCACTTGTCATGGTTAACCACTACAGAGAAAGTACAGGTAAAATAAATATTTACTGTAATAATAATCAGAACTTATTAGGATGACATATTTGCCTCACGGATGAAATTTAAATCTTTGATATGGTATTTTATTGTGTATGTGAATTCATATCATGACATTGAACTTATTTCTATTTAGAGATGAAGATACTCATACCAGCTACATCGCTAACCCAAGTAAGTTTATGCTTCTTGGGTACGTTCTTATTGAAACGTAGCCAGTTAGCCTTTCAGGTTAGAGAGTTTTGGGCAGAGCTATTGAGTTTTTTTAGTGGGGCGAACCAAGTCAAAGAGTTTCCTAGCTAGATTTTTTTTAGTTTGTTTCTATTATTAAATTATGTCTCAGTTGTTGGTGCTAAATGTTCTTCGTTATTAAATTTCATGTCCCGAATTTGGGGGAAACATAAAATCTTACACGGATATAAGGATTTTCGTTTTCTCGAAAATTGGGGCGTGACAATGATGCATAAATATTTTTTTGCTCATTTCATTAGTTGTCTTGATATGAAACACACTTAAACATATATCTTAAAACTGAGCAAATTTCTTTCAGAACCGCCTGAATATAATCTATGCGAAATAAATAAATGGGTACTATTTGGTAACGTCAAGTGAGTTCTACCAGAGCCTTCAATAATTTGCACAGGGTCAGCTGTGAATGTCTAGTGATGAGAAAATTTTGTGAATTTTCAGTATTGTATGTGTAGCAGCACTATCAATCAAACATGTATCATCGTTCAATATTTGCATGTCATGGCCTACACCTTTTAATAATAAACATATAGGTAGTCAAGAAAGATATTTGTCTAGTAAGTGTATATCAAACTATACATATGAATAGCAAAAATTGAAAATTTCACACGGTGATATCAAACACAACATTACAAGGTCAATATCTTAGAAAAAGTCAGAAGAATCCAAGTGGGTAAGAGTGACCGAATATTCAGATGTATTACTATTATCTTCACATTGGATCAAATTTTTCTCTGTTATTTTAATAGAAGCTCGATATTTCTATATTGTCTCTTTTTGTGCATGACAAATACATAACCAATGTTCACATTTACCACATCTATGACAAGTATCATCATATAAGGACTCTCATTATATTTCACAAGAGTTTTATCATTTTTCTGGGCATGAGGTTTGTATCATTTGTGGTAAATGTTGGGACTATCTCTGTTAGGGTAACCACCTCTCCTGGAGTAGTTATTATAACCACCTTTTTATGGAGTGATTATCATAACCACCTCTGCTGGAATGGCCATTTTGGCTACCTCTGCCGAAGTTATGACCTATTCTAGAGTATTTATTTCTGTTGCGTTCCCTATCTCGACCTTTTTGAGTTCTATAGTTGGCATTTACTTATGCAAATCCCATGGAACCAAATAGTATGACACTATGGTTTATCATTAAAACCTTTAACATTTTATTTGGCTAAAAGGAGGAAAGTCACTAATCCAGAATAATTAGTAAAATGACGTTTTTGATATTGTTGTTGCAGGATTACACTTGATGCATGAAAGGTAGATAAAGTTTTCTCAATCATCTGAGCATCTGTCACATTTTCTCCACAAAACTTAAGTCGTGAAACAATATTGAACATTTCATAATTATATTCTGACGCCGTTTTAAAATCTTGAAATTACAAGTTTAACCATTCATTTTGGGCAAGAGGGTGTATGACCGCCTTCTAATGGTCATATCTGTCCTTTAGGAATTGCCATAAAACTAAAGGGTCTTCTCAGTGAGATATTCATTTTTGAAATCATCATGAATATAGTGACGCAAGAAAATAAGTGCAAATGTTTTATATTTTATAGACATTGCATTTCCTTTTTTTTAATTGCATCACATAATTTCTTAACTTGTATATGAAATTTATCATCAAGCTGCCAGGACATATAGTTTCCTTCATTAAGAGTAGGAGCTTGAAACTCAAATTTTGCAAGATTCGACATCTATAAAAAAATGTTTAGATGACATACATAAATAATGTGCTTATAAAACTTTACACCAAAAATATGTGAAACAAAGAGCATGTATTTTAACAACTAAGATATGATGAAACTTATACTAAAATGAATCAGGATGTAATATGAACAAGTATGCCATGCAATAATAATATCATTAAATCACATACTAACGATAAAGTCCATGTATCTATAACTTATATACCAATTGATATTGAAAAGGCTTGCATGCACGTGGAATCAATTTATGCTAAAAAAACAAATTCACGTATAAACTATAGTTCAAGTTAACACTCGGGATCATTATCCATGAATCACAATAGAGAGAAATACTTCTGATGTGATGAGTTTATCAAAACAAATGAATACCAATACCAAAATTTATACGATATTGCATGATAAATCGAAAACAGATGTATGTGTGCATAAAGTGCGTGTTGAAGCACTAATTGTAACCATCAATTTAGTTGCTAATTCATTATTGAACCATATAATATCAAATCAATTATGAAGCATACAAAATTAATATCAAGAACATAATTACAGATGGCGTATTAGGATTGAAGACATAAGAAGATCAAATAGAACACCAACCAAAGAGAAAATCCAATAGTTCGAATCGTAAAAGCGTCGTGCTGATAACGTGATTTAAACTAAGAGAAGTATAACTAAATTTATAATATATATACTATCTCTTTGTGAACCTTTTCATTCTTTCATTTGATTTCCATAATATCATCTTCTTTTTTTTAACATCCATATAAATACACAAATTCTAGTGAAAACGATTAATGGGATAAGACTCTTTGTGTGTAATGAAATTGGTTAATCACTTCATTATGTAAGGAGGTGATGTCACTTCTTGCTTTTTCACATGGCTGTGAGACGAGGATATTTCAGATCAAAAGCATTTGATATAAAATGTTGCCACCTCTTACTTTCTAGAAGGCGGTGAGCAACCACTTATTACAACATTGATGATGTTTTTAGGTGAGTTTCATCATCTAGTTTTTTTTTTTTTTTTGTTAAAAGCATTATGCATTAATATAACTAGATAGGATACATAGGCTTCCCTGCCTGGGAAGCAAGTTCATGAGCCTCATAATTGAGGTTCCTACTGATATACATATAATGTCGATCATGTAGCAAAAGCAAAAGGCGCTTAATATTACAAAAAAGTGGTCTCCACGACCAGTCCAAAGTAAAAGAAGAGATACCATGATCCATAGAGAGCACCTCACGCAGATTGGCAGAATCACAAAAAACAAGACCACATTTCCACCATTGGGCCTGGATCAACATGAGAGCTGCCTCGCCTGTGAAGAATTTTGTTATCGTGTTGTCCATGGCCGTACCCGGAATCGTACTCGCCACTGTAACCAGGACGCGACCCCGAGGTCCAAGGCTATATAACTCCAAAAGAGCCTTGCTTCAAGTGATCATGAAAGCAAACATCAAAGTTAACAATCTCGGTATTAGAGTCCAACAAGTCAAAACTTGGGATATAGGTCGGGAAGTGACCATTCACTCTGTGTGACCTGGTGAACTGAAATTGAGTCTAGATCAAAGTGACTCTGTTGGCTATAGTTGAAGAGGTTGAGCCTACCAAGGAGTGAGAGGTGACATTTGAGTTCCGATATATATTCTCCGTACGAGCTGCGGTGATAATCTGGTGGACAGAGGTCAGCTCTAACGTAGAGGCTAGAATGGAAGGACTAAACCATTAAGCCGCCCAGTAGACCCAGGTTTTAGCTACAGTTGTAGTGAAATCATATGTGTTGAATTTTGCTTTATTGAAAATGATATTGTTTCTCATTTTCCATATAGACATGAGAGTTGCTACAAATTGGGAAAACATATCATTTGTTGACTGGTGATGAGTCTTCGCCGATTGCCACATGAATTTGAAGAAATGAGGAAAAGAAGCTGGGCGAAGGGGAAGGGCATTCCAATCAATAGGAATCGTTGATAGGAGCCAGAGGCGACTAGTGACAGGACAAAAGAAGAAAAGATGTAAAATGTCTTCTTCTTGACAGTGACAGAAAGCACAACGATTCTCAATATAGATGTGGACCCTAGTTAAATTGGACATAGTGGGCAGGAGATTCTGGCTTACCTTCCAAAGGAAAAAGGATGGCATTGGGGGGGGGGGGGGGGGGGGGGGGTTCAGATGCAAAAAATGGCGAAGAATCTTGGGCTCTATGTGCAAGGGGACCGGAGCGAAGGAGGAAGTCGCTACCATAGATAAGGAGAAAGCTTTGGTAGCATTCTTGACAGAGAATATGCCTTTTTATCATTGGTCCAGATAAGGCGGTCAGGAGTAGATGTGGCTCGAATACAAATAGTCGTAATATCATGGACCACAGGAGCCAGGAGAAAAGAATGAAGCAGATTTCCGTTCCATAAAATGGATGAGGAAAGGGAGATCGTTCAAAGGTCAGAGATGCGAAGAGTGCTCTTCGAGGGGGTCGTAACACAATCTTGAAGGAGTAAGCCTAGTTTGACCCACGGATCTGTCCAGAGATTAACTCAATTTCCAAAAAGAACTTGCCAAAGCAAGAAAGGTTTCATGGCATAAAAGGTCGTGAGAGAACCTTTCCAAGCGAAAGAGGCAAGAACTGAAGATTTAGTAATATGGAAGAAAGACTTAGAATGATAATAAACAGTTGAAACCTAAGTGTTTGGGGTGTTGTGATTGCATTCCACACATTCTTGGCTAGAAGAACCAGATTTTTACTTATAGTAGCTGGAATGTTGAGACTCCCAAGATGACGAAGGGATGTGATCTTATTCCAGGTGCAAAGGTGTTTGGCCCGACCGTTCTTTTGACTATTCCACCAAAAATTGCGATAAAAATAATCAATGCGCTTGGATAACCCAGTCGGAATAAGAAAGGTTTGCATTGTATAGACTGAAATGGAATTGAGAACTGCTTTGATCATAACCGTTATACCAGTTTGAGATAGAACCTTCGACTTCCATGTGGCCAGTTTAGCGAAAATTTTGTCCAAAAGAAACTGGAAGTATATATGAGGCTTTGTGCTTAAAAAAAGTGAGAGGAGAACCCAGGTATTCGTCTTTCTGATTAAAAGGTTTAGCCCATAGGATTCGAGAAATCATCTTTGCATGTTTAGAATTCACATTAGAGCATAAAATAATTTAAGACTTGGAAAAGTGGACAGCTTGGCCAGAGGTTGTACAATATTTATGAAGAACATCTTTGATAGCGAGAGTTTCGACCAGTGAAGCTCGAAAAAATAGGAGGAGGTCATCAGCATAAAGAAGGTGGTTGATAGAAGGGGAGGGACACCTAATTTTGATACCCTGGATTAGGCATCAGCTTCAGCTTTGAGCACTAAACGGAAGAGAGCCTCATCAACCAAGATGAAGAGATAGTGGGAGAGGGGACCGCCTTGTCGGAGGTCGTAGGAGGGATATAAGGGAGACAAATGAGCACCATTCAAGAGGACTCTCAGGGAGGTGGTAGAGATGCATTGTTCGATCGTGGCGATCCAATCAGCCGAAAAACCCAATTTTCGGAGGATCTAAAGAAGAAATGGCCATTCAACCCGGTCGTAAGGGCCATATCAATCTTAAAAGCCATCCAACCATGTTTTTTTTCTTATTGCAGTGTTGCATTTGGAAAAAAAAATCTCATGCGCGATAGAAACATTATCAGAGATGGATCTGCCTTTAAGGAACGCCCCTTGATTAGGGGAGATAATCTGATCAATGAGAGATTTGAGCCTATTGGCAAGGATTTTAGAGATCACCTTGTAGATAACATAACATTACACAATCCTATAGGTCAAAACTTGTCAGGAGTGGTAGGATTGCTAACTTTGGGAATCAAAGCTATGAAAGTCTCATTGAGTTTAGGGTCTAACACTCTCGTTAAAAAGAAGTTTTGCACAACACAGATGATGTCTTCTTTGACAATATCCCAATATTATTGGAAGAAGAAAGCGTGAAACCCATCTGGGCCTGGGCCTTTATGACTACCAAAAGCAAACAGGGTCTCTCGAATAAGCTCTCCAGAAGGGATTTCGAGTAATATGTTATTGTCCTCATATGAAATAATCGGTTGGAACAATTGGAGTATATTTGGGTCTGACTGGGGGTTGGATGTATGGAAAATATTAGTGAAGTAATGATCATGAGTGTGCCCCATGCCCTCAAGAGTAGAATGCCAAATACTATGATGGCCTTTGAGACGCAAAATAAGATTTAACTTTTGGCTAAGTAAGGAGAGAGATGAAAAAATCTAGTATTTCTATCACCATCTAAAAGCCAAGAAACCCCTGACTTATTTTGCCAAAAAAGTTTTTCTCTAGTCAAAAGTTCCTCCAGACGAACTTCTAAAAGCTATAAAAGAGGTGTTGTGTCTAGACAAATGTTCATTTTGAAGGGCATCCAGGGCTGCACGAGTTTCGAGAATGCATGCCTGAATATTACGAAAATCTGATTTATTCCATCTTGTAAGAGCATGACTAAGATTCTCGATTTTGGAGAGAAAAACTCGGAGGGGGGCCCTGTCTAGGCTAACTCTAGAGTTTGGAGATGATGTGGCGATAATTAGGATCTCTAGCCCACATATGGAAGAACTTAAAGGGTTTCGGTGAGGGCGTGTGATGAGAGACCAGTTAAAGGAAGATTGCTCGGTGATCCAAAGATGGGGCATGAATTGATCTACAGGTGGCGGAAAGGAAGATGTGTAACTATTCTGTATTGACAAGGACCCGATCCAGTTTTGCTTTGATACCATGTCTATCCTGGCGCTTATTCGACCAAGTGAATTGGAAGCCTTTGAGAGGCAGGTCTAGAAGCTGATGAGTATCCATAAAATTTCGGAGAATGCTCAGAGTGGCTGAGGAAGAGGCCACCCTACCTATTTTTTCTCAGGGAACACAAATGGCATTGAGGTCCCCTATGATCACTCCCGGATGAGGTTGCAATGGTAAACTTATAGCATAGTATCCCAGAAATGGACCTGTCTAGCCAGGTTCGGTTTGCCATACACAAAGAGAGCCGACCAAATATTAGTAGCACAGTAATCAGATATAGTACAATTGAAGTAATATTTACAAAATGAAAAAACGATAAGATGGATACCTTCCTTCCAAAAGAGAGTTGTACCTCCAGACCGTCCTAGCGCAGGAACTGAAATTCCATGTCGAAAGCCCAGCCTTTGGTGAGTACGGTTTATTTTGGCGGAACTAGCTCGTCTCTGAAAGAAAAAAAAATCTACATTGGATTGTGAGGAAAGGGCCTTTAAGTGCCAGAATGTTTTGGTAGACCCGGCACTGCGAACGTTCCAAGCAAGAATCATGTTAACAGAGGCGACTTTTTAGGGGTAGTCACCGAGACCTGAGCAGCTGATGTGTTGAAATTAGAATCAACTAAGAAATCATACACAGTGGTGGTGTCAATGAGAGACCCCGGTGAAGGGAGATGTCCTGAAGGTGCGAAATCACTAGAGGGAGCCGGTGGTTCGCTGGTGGTTGGGAGTTTCTGATTGGGGCGAAATTGTCTTTTGTTCATTCCTACCCCATCATTTATGCCAGGACCTGAGTTCAACTTTCTCTTGCCAATTTACAAAGTCGCCTCCCTATGAGCTTGGACCATGGGGCTGGCTTTGATGGAGCCTTCGTGCACCATGTTCATAGCTAAAGAAATTATGCAGGAGGAGGATTCGCTTGTGCATGTTGTAACCGTTGTAGTGGCGGCCGAGGAACGACCACTTTTTGTATGAGTGTGCGCCCCTGATTGCTTCTTATTTGAGTTGGAAAGAACCTGAGGCTGAGCAGCTGGAGCTATCCCTGTATTGCTTGAAGCTGGTTGTTCAGTGATTATAAGAGCAGTGTGGAGGCTAACTGGTAGCTGAGAGGAATTGTTTGCTTCTTGGACAGTGGAAACTGATGTTGAAAAGGAGAACACTAGAGATTGTAATTGAGTAGAAATCAAGCTAGATGCCGGTTGTTGTAGACGGATGAGACCCACGGAGGAACTAATAGACGGAATGGACAAAGACAAAGTCGGAAAAAAATGAAGACGATGGACTGAGCCAAACGAGGAACCATTTCACTTCCAATTACTATCTCTAGTTCTGTCTCTGCTATTACGAGAGGAAAAACATGTATAAAGAGGCCATCTGATGTTCCAAGAAAGGTTGAGCCCAAGCCTGATAGGGCAAGGCCTGTTGGGCCAAAATTGAGGCTTTTTGGGCCTAATGGATATGAGCGCTTAAGCTTAAGAGCTGTGATTGTTCCCTGGGCTTGAGAAGCTGGAGTGAGCTCAGTGTGAAGGCTCGGTAATTGTTGGGAAGTCTGCCCATTATTGAAACTTGTTGGGCCCAACAGAGAGGCCCTATCCAGACGGAGAGGCCCTGCTGAGTGAGGAGATGGATCAACAACATCTGCATTGGTTTGGATAGAAATTCTTGGGCTCGAGCCAGGCCCACCAAGTTGTTAGGATAGAGCATGAGTGGGCTGACTGTTGAAGTGGTCCAGGATGTTTGGTGTGGAGCTGTTGACTTGTAGCAGGCCATAATTAGAAAAAGAAAAACAGTGCATTGGAGGTCGTGGTTGCAGAAATTTGTTTTTCCTGTTTTTTCGAGTCAACCTTCAGTTGAAAAGATGGAGAGCCATCAATGTCTCTTGTAGCAGTCAAATCATGGGACAAAAAAGAAGTGACAATGCCCTCCATGTGAGACGTTGGCATTGTACTGGTTCGTGAACAATGTTCATGAACTTGTGATCCCAAATCCAAACTGAGAATATCTCCACTACCAATCGCAGGATGAGTGCCCGGACCTGAACTGTGGAATAATGGTCGGCGGGGAATAGGGGGTTGAGTGTGACGATACTGCTGGGATCTGACCGAAACGGGGGAGTAAATGGTTGGTTCCTTGCGGGTCTTAATGCGAGCTTTGTGAGAGAAAGGAAGCGAAATTGTAGCCGGTGAACAACCAGGTTCTAGCAGTTGCAATGTTTCATAATACATAGCACAATTTTCCCCAAAAACATGGCCGATGAATCCGCAAGCAAAGAAAAATATAGGCAGGTTTTCATAACAGAAGTGGACAATAAATTGCCTCCCATATTGAATACCAAAATCAGTTTCCATAGAACGTGAGAGGGCTTTGTTCATTAAACCAAACTTTGAATCTAATATAAGGGATATTGAGATTTTGTAAAGACTGGACATCCAGTTCCATAAGTTCTCCAAAGTTGGTTGCTAACATTTGAATATCCGCTTCCTCTATCTTGTTGATGGGAAACTCATGAAATCGTACCCAAAAAGGCACCTCTGAAAAGTCGATATTAAGAAGGTTTTGGAATAACAAGCCATCCAAAAAGCACCCATGGGTCGTTGAACAGAACGTGCACCATGTCAGACATCTCCGAGAACTATTTCAAATAATATGTGCTATCGAGGTCCCCTTGCTAAGAGTTTCACATCAAAGGAATGTTTTGTTTCCCATTGGGAGGCCATCCGTCGCGCAAAGACCTCATGTTTTAAATGCTAGGGATGACAATATTTGGCTACAATTCGAAGATTGGAATTTCGCCGGAGTGAATGGAGCGTCTGGAGAAGGGAGGAGTTGGTATAGTGAGATTTTTTTTAGACGAGTCTCCAGGCTAAGAGGAGTGGAGGACAGGGGAGGAGTGGAAGATGGGGGAGTAGATGAAACCTAATGTGAGTTGCTAGTAAGAGTGGTGAAGATTGGATGGTGAGAGAGAGTGGTGGGTTGGAGAGGTGTGTTGAAGGCTTGGGGTGGGAATCATGGTGGGGGAAGACTCATGGAAGAGTGGGGTGGGAGGAATAAGTGTTAGAGAG
The DNA here is from genome assembly GCA_963556465.1 of Berberis vulgaris. Taxonomy (NCBI): domain Eukaryota; kingdom Viridiplantae; phylum Streptophyta; class Magnoliopsida; order Ranunculales; family Berberidaceae; genus Berberis; species Berberis vulgaris. The sequence goes on from OY747133.1 coordinate 71,415,501, forward strand.
GAGCTTGAAAATTCTATTTGCAAGGCGCAAAAGCAGAAGTGGGACTGCCAGAAGGTCATGCTGCGAAAAGAACCAAAGTAGGTATCGATATGCTGCTTAAATTGGAGTGGATGTCTCTGCGCAGAAGATCCGGGCATGCTCAACACAAGATCTAGAGTCATTACAACATGGTGGAAGTGAGGAAGGGAAAGTCATCGCTGTAAGCTTCGATGTGATGTGAGGGCGGCGAGCGTGGTTGAAGGATCACAATGGAGCTCGAAGGAGAAAATATATCTTGCAATGATGAAGTTGAGGGGTTAATGAACCATACCGCCATAGACATGCAAAACCAACAAGAACAAGCAATTATCAAATAAGAAATCAAGAGATTAGCTATCTGGGGACGGAAGATCTAAAGGTCAGAGCTCATTAAATGAATGGAAGAGGGGGAGTTGGAAAAGGAGAGTTGTACAAAATTAAGATGAGAGGGATCTGTGATTTGGAACCAGAGAGCTCTTCTCAGTTTTTTCTACATGCTTAAATAACTTTTTGTTTTTGCAATAATATAAATTTATATAAAACCATCACAACAAAACTAGATTGAAAAAATTCTTTAAAAAAAACTAAAAAGAAGGAAAATTTCATATGAATAAGTAGGTGGGAACAAGAAGTCGACAGAAAACTGAAAATATCTATGAGGATTCCAGACCTAATGATATTTTTGGGTTAAATGGAGACGTGTCACATCTCCACAGTTGGAGAATGATTTTTGGCCATGCAAGATGCTCACAAGTCATAAGGGGAAAGTCTCTAGTTTCTTTCCACCAAAGGAATTATGGCAATACTCTAATGGTGCAAAGTTTTTGTGTACATTTGGCCCCACCTCATTTGCTTCATTGCTCATATTCTTACTCTAACTAGAAAAATGAATTTTATTTTATTTCTTCCCAAAGTAAGTAGTTTTTGTTTTTGAGATGAAAATTGAAGTTCAACACTTCAATGAATCCTATCCTCTTTTACCATGTTGGGGGTAGGGTTGGTATTATTGTCCCTAATTTTTAATTAGCCTAATTCGCATTTTTACATTGGGACTTAGTTAGGCTCATAGTTGAAGCTTTTTTTAGTTATCCACGATAGAAAGAAAAAAAAAATGCTAATAAAAGCACATAAATATATGGAAGCTCGACTTCATGAAGAGGGTTCAAAATATGACTTTTGAGGGTGAGTCTACTTTTTACGAGACCAGTGATGAAACCAGAAAGTTACTAATCTAGGACCATTATCATATGCCAGTCTTATTAGCTAAGGTTGCTAGCAACCATTAATTATAGGTGACAATTTTTCCTCAATGTAAGAGGTAGTTGGTTTGAGTCTCACTAATTATAATTTGTCCCTCATTTGACTTAGGAATACATTAAAAAAACATTTCAATACATCTAATCTACTAACTATTTGGATTTTTTTTTTTTTTCCTTCGAAACACCATGAACCAATGATCGTTCGGTCTTGGAATTGCCATCAAAGCCCAATGGTAAATTTCAGTGGGCTTGGACTTGTACTAGAAGGTACCCACCCAAGAAGAGTCCTACTCTGATTAGGGTTTGAGAAACAAAACCCATAACGTTTCTCCACCATTAAAACCTTTGGCGGCTCAAATCTAGAGTTTCTCTTTCTCCCCTTTCTCACTCTTCTCTCTTCACTCTGAAGGTAAGAAGGGTTAAGGGTTTTACGCACAGAGAGGCCTTTCGTCCCCCATCCTATCAACATCTCCAATCATGGCTGCCGTCGCTCCACCTGCTTCTGATCGTATCCTTTACTCATTTACATCTCTGAGTATTCATTTTTTTCAAAATCCGCTCTAAATCGAGCTTTCAATCGCTTTAAACTGTGTTTTTATCACTCTCTTTGATGCACTGTGATTGTTTGATTATAGATCTGTGAGAATAATTGGTACCTTTTTTGTTGGGGTTGTTGAGGGTTTTAGTTTATCTAGGGGTTTAATTAGTAGGGTTTATCAAGTCAGTGATGATTCAGAAATTGGTGGTGCTCAGATTTGATTAATTTTTGCAGATTTAAAATGGGTTCAATTTGTTTTGTTGTAATTTCAATTAGTCTGGGTCGATTTAGTTTTCCAGCGATTGATTAATTTAAGAGTGACTTGTGTGTTTGATTTGGATTGAATTCACTGAGGTTCAGCTTGATCTGATTGATGTTGTGTTTGATTTCATTTATATGCATGTTTATACAGTAAATCTGTGTTCTTGGTTGAATTGTACTCTTGTTCCCAAACATGGGACTTTTTTTCCTTCACTGTTATTGTTACAGAAGCTGCAGATTTGCTACAGAAGTTGTCCCTTGAATCTCAGACCAAGACTATTGAAGTTACTGATGCCACCAAGAAGGTAAATTAATTAAGGTCTAGATTAGTTTCTCACGAATTACCACAGAATTTGCAGATTGTTGTTTTGATTTTGTTCATAATTGATTGATTGGTGTTTATGTGAGTGGTGTAATTATTTAGAATTGTTTTGGTGATGTTTAACTTGACTTTTATGCAGTCATCTGGCTTGCAACGTGGGTCAGTTGATGGTAAAGAAGCAAATGGGACAATCCATCCGACTGAGCGGTCCACGACCCCTATGGTGCCGGACTTCACAGATCCCACGATGTGTTATTATCCTAGTGGATATCCATCCACTGCTTATTACTATGGTGGTGAGTTGGTGTCCTAAAAACTGTTGTATAAGGTTCTATTGACATCAAATTTGCAATTAGCTATTGCTGTTAATTGTGTGGAAGGGATAACATCCTTCATAGGTTTGTTTGTGTTTACATTCTTAACATCGTTGCTGTCGATGATTTTCAGGTTATGATGGGTCTATGAATGATTGGGACGAATACCCTAGATATGTAAATCCAGATGGAGTAGACATGCGCCAAGTAAGTTATTATGCCTGTCCATAATTGTGGTTCTTATTGTTAGCTATGGCTGTACATGTGTTATGTGACGATGTGGAATTTCATAGGTCATTGACTTCCACTTGTATTCTAGTAATTCATAACTTATGATATTTTATAGATTTTATTTATAGACTTGGTCCACAAGGATGTCTTTGTGAAAGCTGAATACTGATTGAGTTCAGGTAGTGACCGGAAGTTGTAATCTACATGTGCAACATAAAACTAATACTTTCTGAGAGCTTATATTTTGAGTCGGAAATTTCCTAGTTTTAAGTCCATCATAAAATCTCTATAATTGGGCATATATATTGGGAACATGCAGTTCACAAAAAGTGAGTGAGATGATGTTTTGTAATTAGGAGAGTGAACTTTGTAGGATTTATCGAGGCTCTACTAATTCTAGGCTAATGAGTATGTACATGATATGCTCGATCTTCTAAGCTCCTCCAAATGGGACGTGAGTGTTCCAAAATAAACTTACTTGTTTATTAGGTGCATATGAATTTTAGAATGACGCAGCACATGCTTCATAGTCACTGCCTGTAACTTTTTGATGGTGCATTAATGTTTTTTTGACTAATGTATGTTTATTTTTTTAAATAGGAGTTACATTACAAATGCAGTGCCTATATTACGATAACTGAAGCCAATTTCGAAAGTTGCTGACATGCTTATTTTTTATTTTATTTTTTTGGCATATTAAATTCTTTTAGTTTTGATTTTGATCGAGTTGTTTCTCGTTGACAGGGAGTTTATGGGGATAATGGGTCACTTATGTATCATGGGTATGGTTATGGACCCTACGGTCCGTATTCGCCAGCCGCTTCGCCAGTTCCAGCTATGGGACATGACGGTCAGCTATATGGTCCACAGCAATATCAGTATCCTAGTGCTTATTATCAGTCACCGACCCCAGGCAGTGAGCCTTACACAACTAACCCAGTCCCCGCAACTCAAAATGAGGTGTCCACATCCTTTCCTGTTGACAAGACACCTTTATCATCAGAAGTGGGCATTGGAAATGCAAAAGTAAGTGCCAATGGAAACAGTAATGGCTCAATGCCTTTGAGACCAGCCCAATCCAATTCATCGTTGAATTCAAACGGTTCATATGGTAGGGGTGCATATCAGGGTGGCATCCCTGCTTCTAATTATCAAGATCCAAGATACGGTTTTGATGGGATGAGGTCACCATCATGGTTAGATAGCACAGGATTTTCTGATGGGAAGCAAAGACCGGGTAACTCCATATTTTCTTCGTTCTCAAATAACGTGCAGGCAGGAAGGAATCAGAATCAGCGGCCAGTACCCAGTCTCATGGTACATATATCGTTTAAATGTTCCCTTGAAATAATTATGAGAATTATTACATTGAGAGGATAATGTATTCGTTTTACAATAATCTTATTTGAGCTTCAATATCTGATCCTCAGGGTTTACAAGGACAAAGACCAACAACTGCAATGGGCCCAACACCTGGATATATGAACAGGGCGTATCCAAACACCAGGATTTATGGCCAATATGGAAGCGCTGCCAGAGCTGTTACTGGTTACGGGTCAAATGGTTATGGTTCCAGGTCTAATGCTCATGGGTGGAATTTATCCGTTGAAAGTAAGTTCAGACCTAAGGGCAGAGGCAATGGATTCCTCTCGTACGGCAATGAGAATATGGATGGGTTGAATGAGTTAAACAGAGGACCAAGAGCACGCGGCTTTAAGAACCAAAAGGGGTTTTCACCTGTTGCTATAGCAGTGAAGGGGCAAAATATTCCAATGAATGGGAACAATGAGGATAAGGATAATGTCAGTGTCCTTCCAGACAGAGAGCAGTATAACAGAGAAGATTTCCCTGTGAAGTATGCCGATGCAAAGTTCTATGTTATTAAATCATACAGTGAAGATGATGTCCACAAGAGCATTAAGTATAGCGTATGGGCTAGCACACCCAATGGCAACAAGAAGTTGGATTCTGGGTATCAAGAGGCTCAGGAGAAGAGTTGTGGATGTCCCGTATTTCTGTTCTTTTCGGTAAGTGTATAGCTACCTTCCCATGTTACTCTCTTTCTTAATGATCTATGGTTTCATAATATCCATTTTTCTTATTTTCCTTATTTTTATTGTAGGTTAACACTAGTGGGCAATTTGTTGGTCTGGCTGAGATGGTGGGACCTGTTGATTTCAACAAGAATTTGGAATATTGGCAGCAAGATAAGTGGAATGGTTGCTTCCCTGTGAAGTGGCACATGGTAAAGGATGTGCCCAACAGTTCGCTGAAGCACATCACTCTTGAAAACAACGAGAACAAACCTGTGACAAACAGCCGAGACACCCAAGAGGTGCGTGCAGTAAGGCAATACCATGAATCATTCTCTTTCAACTCGTAATTTCAGTATTTTAACTCATGAGCACCCGTTGCAGGTTAAGTTGGAACAAGGGCTTCAAATGCTGAAAATACTCAAGGAATATTCAAGTAAGACTTGTATCTTGGATGATTTTGGGTTTTATGAAGCTCGCCAGAAAACTGTCCAGGAAAAGAAGGCCAAGAGCCAGATTCAGAAACAGGCAAGAGCCTCTTTAATTTTGCCTAGGTTATTTTTTCATTTCTATGAGCTTGCAGTCTTTATGGTGGCTTTACTTAAGTCACCTTTAGAGCTCGGCAATATTAGCTCAATTTGCTGATAATAATTGTAAGTTATGAACTTATGATGTGAGATAATGTAACAATGAAACTAGGCATGGCATTATTCAGATCATAAACCCTTCTAGGTAGTAAGATGACTGAATCTTGGCAGTAACTGTTTGTAAAAGAATTACCAAAATGCCAATGGCATGACAGCTCAACGGTTAAAGCTTGGCGTATGGTACCACTAGGTCATGGGTTCAAACCCAGTTTGCGGCATCTTTAGTGGGTTCTGGGATCCTATAAAAACCCTGCTTGCCTTTCAAAAAAAAAAAAAAAAAGAATTACCAAAATACTAGAGATGAATCCAGTAAGTATGATACTTCAGGCCTAGGATACTAAACGCAGTCTGGAATAGTTACTGAAAAATAGACCCGAAGTACTAAGTAGTAAATCTTGTTCATTCTCTGACATTATTTATTTATTTACAGATGCCAGTAGTGGAAGGCAAGACCTCTGATGCTGCACTATCTGCTGAAAAAGAGAAAGAAGGAACTAATGCAAGATTGAGATTGCAAAGCCCTTTGGACATCACCTCAGCTTTGCCCAAAGAACCAGCAACAGTCGTTGCTAATGGAGATCATAAGCATTCTGAAGATAATGAAGTGAAAGGAGTGAGAGATGCACCAAGGGGCCCAAAAACTGTTTTACTGACAGAGAAGAGGATACTTACGAATGGTATCGCTCATGGTTGCTAGCTTACTTCACTGGACCATTTTTCTCCCGTTTGTGTTCTTTCTGTTCTTGGTAGAATTTGGTCAGAAGTTTTGCCTGGTTTAGAGTAGATACAAAGGCGAATGCTGGCCAACTTTCAAGAAGTTCTGTTCTAATGGCGTTTCAGACTTACTGCTCCAGATAGGAGATAATTGGAATTTAAATCCATCCTTGGCTTTTCGAACATGTGGTAAGGCAGATTCAGCCTCTCAGGGTGTTAGAAAATCTAGGCTCCGTGGTTTCGCTTGTTGGCTAGTTTCTATAGTGGCTTCCTAACAGGGTTTTTTTTTTTTTTTCCTTTTTCTTGGAGGTTCCTTCTAGTGTTTTTCTATCAGCTTTCTTTTATTTGCTAAAAGAAAATATGGTTATTGTATTTTGTCATTTCTTTGCAGACCTTTGTTTGTTAGTTTTGAATCTTAAAGGATACCTGAACCTGGATAAGCTGAAGAGATTAAGAGTTTTGTTTTTCCTGTTTTTGATGCGGAATCTTACCCCGAGTATGTTGTGATGCTTGCTATCTAATTTCACACTGATAGTTTCCTTCCAGCAATGCTATATGTGTAGGTATCTCACTCTTCCCCGTTAACACCAAGCTTCAGGTTATTTTCCCTTTCTCAATTTAGTGTTTGTTCAGCTGTTTCTATTAGCTTGTTTGTCAATCCGTGGAAAAAATTAAAGTCAAGTGGAATGGGCTTGCAATGGGTACTTCAAATTTTAGTGAACTTTCAGTCTTGCCAAGATTCAGGTGTCCACTTCGTCATGTCGTCCAGCTGTGCGCTTGCAGTTGTTATACATTAGAGAGTGTTTGATTCCGAAAAGTAATAAGGGAGAGGACGTGTGGATGTTGTGACGATTATCTGTCATTTTGATAAAATTGTGTAAAATGTTTTTCTTGGCAGAATCTAAGAAATTTTTTCCAAAAATAGTCAATCATCAACCTTGAGGTGATTTTTTTTTCCTTCCTACCTCTTATTTTTTTTTTCTTCATTTTTGTAATTTTTTCAAGGCCAAGTTTCCTTGAAATCAAATACACCCATTGGGTTGCCTACTGTTGCTAAAAAAAAAAAACTAGTACTAAGGGACGAAGAAACTGGGAAAGAAGGAGATGAGACCGCTAATGCTGCAGATGGCTAGGGGAGGGGCGCTTTAGGAATATAAGTGTTATAGCCGTGTTTTGCTTTTCATATATCAAAGTCTACAAATCGTACATTGGTTTTTTTTTTTTTTTTTCGTAGTTGCAAAATTTACATTTTACTCGGATGAAAAACCAACCTTACCTTTGATTGTCAATGATAAAAATGACATTAGTATGATATTTACTATGTGCATTGGGTTCAAATAAATCATAAAGAGTGGGGATATGCATCATTCTTGAGGTGAAATCCAAATCAACAGTTTGGAACTTTGAAGCCTTGGAGAAAACGGTGATGCCAATGGAAAACCCTTTTCATGTATACACACAACATGGAAGAAATTTAAAGTTGTACGTTAAAAAAAAATAAAAAATAAAATAAAGGATGTTTTGGGTATTTTTAAATGGGTATAATTTGTAAATAAATATATAAAATAGGGTATAAGCTAAGGATAGTTTTGCAAATTTCAGGAATGATTTGTAAATATTTTAGGGTATTAGTAGAAGTTAAGTATATAAATTCACACAATACTGACAGCTATGGGCATTTAGTCTAGTGGTCGCTCAGGGTGCGAGAGATCCGTAGTTCAATTCTTGGAATGCCACTTGCTTTTGTTTTTCTTCCTCGTTCTTTAATCTAAACAAACCAAATTGCCATGGGGATCATTTTGCTCTTGATCATGTCAATGCTGCAGTGAATGTGCTGTTGCGATTATCTGGATATTTTACAATGGCAGAGTTGAGGACTGATTTGTTACTGATGTCCCCTGACTAACTTGTAGGTCAGAACTGATGGATGCGTGCTTGAAACTATGATCAAACAGTCCCTTGCATCCCAATGGGACTTCAATCTTTTTCTTTTGGCAGATAAAACAGACTTGTACTAGGGAAGAAGCAAGGGATTGGATCCATCTGGCAAGGAGGGTTATGTCCGTGCGTGCTGGACTAACGGAAAAGAAAAAATCCAAGCTATCACCTTTTGGATGACCATAGAGACCAGGATGTTAGACAGCACAGCCAGGCAATACCATAAAAATAAAGGGCTTGCAAACTTCAACATTGCATCGTTGAAACAAATATCCACACAAATATCCAAATTTGGTACCACAACAAATGAAACATGTAGCACTAATAAAGGCTGTTTAACAATGCACGAAACTTGAAGCAGGATGACTTCAACATTTTCTACATCCAGAAAATGTTGCTAGTTTGTCCTCCACTGCAAAAGGAAATGGACATATATTTCCTACAATTTGCTTCAATAAAAGGGTTAACAAACAAAAAGGAAAACTTTAAAGCTCTTCAACTCTTTTCATTTCTGATCTCCTTACAGACTGAAAAAAACTAAACAAGGTAGATTTTACAAAACAGCAAAACATAAAAAGGGGCAAAAGTAATAAACAACGGAAAAAGAAAGCAATGAACTCTTTTAAAGGGGAAGAAATGCCTAGCCAAGAAACCTCTGTAAATCAAAACCCCAGACACAAAAAGAAAAAAACCTAATGGAACTATTCACTATGAGAACTAGTCAACACTGAATGCCATATAATGCCAAGGTAAATCTGCCATATCGCATTGATCTATCTGGTTGTCTGATGTAGCAACTAGTAAGCGCCCAAACTTCAATACATCAATGGAAAGTCGGCTAGCTTTCGACTGTCTGAAAATGTTGCCTGCAAAAATTTATCACTTAATCCGCCACAAAACCAATGATTCAGATAGTAGGAAAATCATCTGAAGAATTAACTACATCCATTAACAACTCCATTCACAACTGCCCTATTCTCAGTCAGTACAGCTGCTTTCACACCCTTTGGTGTATCTTTAGCTCCTCCAACCAATTCACATTCTGTAGTCTGCTTATGCTCCCCATTTACCTGGGGTTCTGTTGGTTCCTTAGATTGGGTCGATGCAACATCAGCACTGTTTTGCATAATCACATTCCCATCAGTCCTTTCTTTCTCTTTTTCATCCAAGACAACAGCACCATTGGGTTTCCCTTCCCATACCTGAAATAAAAAAGTTGGTAATAAGTTATCACACGCTAATAGGTACATGCATACAACAAGTGAATGTAAAATTATACAGGAATAGAAGATTATACAATGAGTGAATATAAAATTAGGTTTAATTTAAAAAAGTGACTTGCTATGCAAAACGAAGTGATGGATTAGAAGTATCCAAGCTCATCAACAAATAAGTAAAAAGTTAACCGTGTCTCACCTGTTTCTGAAGCTGCTCCTGATGATGCTTAGCCTTCTTCTCCTGGACTGTTTTCTGGCGAGTCTCATAAAACCCAAAATCATCCAAGATAGATGTCTTACTAGAATGATTCTTGAATAGTTTTAACATTTCAAGCCCTCTTTCCAACTCCACCTGAAATACAATATTCACTTGTTTAAAATATCACCAACATATAAATCTAAATAACTAATTTACAGAAGTCCCCAAAAATACACACCTCCTGAGTGTCTCGACTGTTTGTCACAGGCTTGTTCTCATTGTTTGCAAGAGTGATCAACTTTAGCAAATTATTGGGTACGTCCTTCACAATGTGCCACTTCACAGGGAAGCACCCATTCCACTTGTCTTGCTGCCAGTATTCAACACTGTTTTCAAAATCAACCGGACCCACCATCTCTGCCAGACCGACAAATTGGCCACTGGTGTTGACCTGAAAGCAAATCCAAGGACTGAATGAGAAAACAAGTTATACAACAGATTTAAAAACGAAACAAAACTACAGCCAGAAAACTTACAGAGAAAAAGAGAAACACGGGACATCTGTCACTCTTTTCCTGGGCCTCACGGTATCCAGCGTCTAACTTCTTGTTGCCATTGGGTGTGCTAGCCCAAACACTGTACTTGATGCTTTTATGGACATCATCTTCACTGTAGGATTTAATAATGAAAAACTTCGCATCTGTATACTCCACGGGGAAGTCTTCTTTGTTATATTGCTCCCTGTCTGGAATCGCACTTGAGAGATCCTTTTCTTCGTTGGTATCATTGGGTCGGATATCATGTCCCTTAACACCTAGAGTGACGGTCGTAACCCCCTTTTGGTTCTTGAAGCCTCTTGCTCTTGGTCCTCTGTTCAGTTCATTGAAACCGTCCATGTTACTATCATTGCCAGGGAAACCATTTCCACGACCTTTAGCTTTGTACTTGTTATCATAATTCACCCACCCATTTCTATTTGTCCTAGAATCATATCCATTATATCCATAACCATTACCCATTCTTGCGGTACCTCCATAATAACCATACATACTGTTATTTGGAAAAAATTTACCCATATATCCAGTAGCTCGACCCATTCCAGGTCTTGGGGATTGCAAAGCCTGTGAATCAGAACAAGAACGGATAGAGAGACATTAATGTCACACAGTTAAGATAACACGGACCAAAACAAAAGTTTAAAAAAAGTCAACTATCTAAAAACAATAAAAACATGAATATTAAATACCATGTAACTCGGATGTGGGTGGAGATTCTGATTCCTTCCTAGCGAAACATTATTAGAACGAGTAGTAGATGAGAGTGCACCACTTGTAACAGGTCTATACTGCTGACTGTCAGGAAAAACAGGAGCATCTAACCATGGAATAGGTGATTTCATCCCGTCATACCCAAATCTCGAATCTTGATGGCCTGCTGCAGGCACCCCTCGTGGGGCTGTGCTCTTTCCACTAGAGCCATTTGTACTTAGATTCATGGCTACATCTACACTTGCTGGGACGATTTTATATTGCATGGATCCATTACTATTACCATTCACATTACCATTGGCACTACAATTCACATTTCCATTTGCTGTTTCTACTGACAATGGCGCCTGGTCAGCAGCAGCAGAGGTGGATATCTCACCTTTGGTGGCAGAGCCATTGTTTGTGGCTTGTGGCCCAGTGGGAGTTGGTGACTGATAGTAATGAGAGGGATACTGATACTGCTGTGGTCCGTAAAGCTGACCATCATGTCCCATTGTAGGAAGGGGTGAACCTGCAGGTGAGTACGGACCATACGGTGTATAACCATACCCATACATATCTCCGTAAACTCCCTGTTTAAGATGAAATCAATAATAAATATTTAGAAGAATACCAAAAAAATAAATAAATACTAAAAACAAATTAGTCACTTGTTTTATTGAAGCAACTGCTAAAATACGTTTGGTCAGTTCAAAATTAGCAAACACAAGATGCATCTACAGTACCTCTTGGCCAATATGTCTATAGTATTCATCCCAGTCAACCATACCTTCATAACCTAAAAACAAAAAACAAAGATCATCACAATCGAAGAGATCCTTCCAAGCTAGTATTCATACTGCAAATTATTTAAAACAAAAGAAAAGATTTGTAACATTCGATTCAAAATCTAAACACTTGACTAGTAAATGCATTAAAAGAAACATAGGACCAACTTACCACCATAATAATAGGGATATCCGCTGGGAATATAGTACATAGAAGGATCCACAAACTCTGTAGGTACTGGAGTTACAGACCTTTCATTGGACTGGACTGGTGTAGCTGAGGGCTGCATAACAATCTAAAGAAAGTTAACTAAAAGTTGTGGAAACAAATTCTATAAACATCAAACTAATTAGCTAAATATCCAGTTCATGAGAACTAAAATCTTGCCTTCTTGGTAGGTTCAGGGGCCTTGGTTTGAGAATCCAAAGATAATTTCTGCAGCAAATCTGTAGCTTCTGTAATGGTGACAGTGAAGAAAACATGTAAGCTTTTATGAAATGGTAAACATAATTCTATCAGAGTGAATTGGTAAGCATGAACAAACGTCATAGACAATACCAGATATATATAACATAATTGAACAGGAAAAATGAATGAATCGCAACTAAAACATGTAGATTTTACTCTATCATTATCAATGAGATATCTTTTCTACAGTCAAATTGGGAAGAAGCAAAGCAAAAGAAAACACTTAATTTTACCTCAAATGTCAAACAAAATGAATTAATCAAATAATTATGCAAAATATTCTTTCAAAATCCAGATAAAAAAAAAACACCTTTCCCCCCTTTTTATAATTTGGCACAAGTTACCAAAATGATTAGTACCCATGATTCAAACAATTACCGCAAACCAATCAGCCATCTAAAGCTGTTGACTTTCTATCACAACCACCCAGATATCGTTTCTCTGTGACTTAATTTGCCCTCCATCAATCATTCAACAAAAACAACACATCCTCCAAAAATCCAAACAGAACCAAAGTCTAAATAAACCCAGCCTCCAGAACCAATAGACTGAAAGAACAAATAACTAAGGAATCCAAAACATCCACAAAACATGAAAAAAAATCAAAGTCCATCTCTAATTTACACAATAAACCCAATCTAATCAATACCATATTCCAAAACATCACATAAACAGATCACACGAGCTAAATCTAAGCAAAACCCTGCCTCTGAACAAAAACCCTAAACCCCAAAACACAAATCACTAATCCCGACAGTACCCATACATCAAATCAATCACAAAGAGCGACGACAACAACAACAGCCGCAGATCCAGTTCAATCAAATCGGAACATAGCAACAACAGATCCAGCAAAACTAAGTAAACAAAAATTACCGAGAGAAGTAGTAGAATCAGTTAGGACACTCTCTGCTGCTGCTGCGGTAGCAGGAGGAGGAGCAGAAGCAGAAACGGTAGCCATGAATGGATTTGAAAGGCGCGCGACAAGAGAGAGTGTAAAACCCTAAAACCTAGCGAGCGAAAGAGAGAGAGACAAAGAGCCGCCAAGCCAAAAGGGTTTTGAGTGAGAGAGAGAGAGATTGAGAGAAAATGATGGAATAGGGAAAACAAATGAAAGAAGCGGTGATTCAAATAGCACCACGCACGGCTCTGCCTTCAAAACCGGAATTTATTTATTTTCCTTGGGTAACCTTTTTCTCAAACTCTTTTTTCCTTGTGGAGCCCTGATACGGAACAGTGGGAAAAGTCCGCTAGGAGACTTGGGCTTGGTAAAAACAACTACATTGAGAAAGTGTACCTATCAAAAAATTGTAATTTGATGTTTGAAAATATAATGTGTAATAGTAAAATATTTTTGGAGAGAATAAAATGGAGAATATTGTTGCTAGGTGGTAATGTTTAATTTTTTTTTTTTTCAGGAATTCTAAATGGCAAGGAAATCAGAGGGGGGAAGGGTGTGACCCTTCATTCCCTTGAGATGCGTGCCTTCACAAATCTCGAAGGAGATGAGTATTAACACTCCCCTCGCCCGTTTCTTCGATGCCTAGAAGGGCTTTTTTTTTTTTTATACATTCACTTTTCGCATGAGTACTTTAAAGTTGTAAGTACCCTTCAAAATGTACTATAAACAAAAGGGAAAACTTCACATGAAAAAAAAATTTCTCTTGTTGTTGTGATTATGCTTTTAAAAATATAACATGCTGTTTAAAATTTTATTTTCTCATATAAAGTTGATCCATGAATTGATCTCTCAATCTCTAAGTTATGAAAAATGGGTTATGTTTGGCTCATCACTCCCATCATTTGTTGGGCCTTGATTTTGAGTGACTTTAATGTACAAGAAAAAAAATGACTTGGGCATGTGGGCTTTGGAGTTTTGGGTTAAAGTAAAATTAGACATGTGTTAATAGTGTTATGTTAAAAAAAAAAAAAAAAACGTATTGGAACTGAACCGTTTCTATTCAAATAATTGGAACCTGATTTGAACCGTTTTACAATGGATCTGAGCTGATCCGAACCATTTAATAATTTACATAATAAGAATCAGACTGTTTGGAGCAAAATGATCAGATTCGATTTGGAACCGACTCCTAGATATAGTTCTTTCATTGATTAAAAAAGAAATTAACAAGTTGGCCAAGTCGGTTCTAAGATTTTAAGGCCAAAATATAAATGGGTGCTTTTTTGCTCCCTTTGCATTAGTGTATGTATGATTTTAAAATATTTAAGCCACTTTGATATTTTAATAATTCGAGAATAATGATAAATGCTAAAGTTAAAATCTCATTGTCCTCTCAATCATCAATCATCAATCATCAATCATCAATCATCAATCATCCTTACAGAGCAAGGGCTGTGTATGCTAAGCATAAAGAATGGACAATGGTGTGTGTGTGTGTGTGTGTGGTAAGTTGCTACAAGTATTTTTGTGTTTGTGGTGGAAGTAATTAGTTGAATTCTAATGTTCGATTGCAACTATACGAGCCAACAATTTTAACTTATTTACTCTCATATGTTTGTTTGAAAATTTTATTTATAGGGTTTCATTGAGGTGCACAAAAGATTGTTACGCGAGTAACACTTGCACAAATAATACCCTAGTTTATCTTACAAATTGGGACGGTGTTTCACTGTTAGGAAGATAAAAAATGGACATGATTGAAAGTTTGGAAAAATATTGATGGTAGAGATTCATTATTAATAATGACATTTTTGTAAATAAATTGCAAGTTAAAGGGTACAAAAAGTGAAAAGTTTGTGGAATACATATGTGGCGAAGTGAGAAAATTTGTGTTTTTTAAATTAAAATCGTCATAACTATCTACTTAGGGAGGTGTATTGTATCTGGATTTTGTGGGCAATTTAATAAATTCCATGGATTCTGAAAATTCAAGTGTATTCAATTTGGATTTTAAAAAGTCCACAAAAGTCTAGGAGTATTCAATCAGGATTTTAAAAAGTCTTTCTGAAATCCACAAAGTCTAGGGGTATTCAACATGGATTTCAGAAAGTCCACAAAAGTTTTAGGGTATTCAAAATATCATTCATATTTATGGATTTGAAAAATCATGGATTCTCATGGACTTTGTAGTGTTAGGTATAAATAACAAAGTTCAATAGTTTGCCAACCTCCATATCAAATATTTCAACGTGAAAAAAAATCTCCCAAAGTTCTTCCTTGTGCCAGGCGCGAAGAGATTAGTTCCCATCTTCTTGTTTTCTCGATTCTTTTTCTATCTTTGCATTAACACAAGAGATAGAGAAAGATAACAGTTAAATATTTTCATTTTGAGGGGAATCTTGTGCAAACAAACCCTGACATAAATAATTCATGATTAAACACAACTTCTGTAGCAGATAAAATCATTGGGAGACTTCCAACCCGAATCACTTGTCAAGTTGTGTAATCCCCAATTATCCCGAGCTTTCCGTTAAGATGGCTGAAAAGGGAAGAATTTGAATATAGGAATAGGGAAATTAGTAGTGAAAAAATGAGGACAAAATATAAAACTTATAATGATATGGAGAGGATTTATCTATCAAAAGAAACAAATTGTCTCTTTTAGGATGAAGAGTGGTACATAATACTGCTCTCTTTAAAAAAAAAAAAAAAAAATACTGCTCTCTTTACTCAAAATTGTGTGTGGTTGCTTCTTCACTTTACATATGGTAGCACGTTTTGAATAGAAAAAAATATCTCGAGATCCGTCCATGGTGATTGTAGCAGAACGAAGGGCAATGTTGCACCAGCCAACATAAAATCTGAGTGGCAAGAGCCAAATGATTTGAGCGTGCCTCACCTGAGTAGAGTAATTGGCGTGGAGATAGAAATGCAAGCAGATTCTAGGGTCACTTTAGAACTGAGGAGTTGGCAAGGGTATATGTTGGTTTCATACCTTACAATCTCCATCATCCATCGTTGAACCCATGTTACCCCTTGTGTTCTTTTCCTATTTCCTCTTATCTATGTGCTTTCTCTTTGTGTTACTGTACAAGAGATTCAGGAGAGTCAAGGGAGACGAAGATGAATCAACCCATAACCCATTTTCAATCTGCAGATGTTCCCTTTCATCTACAATAAACAAAATCCATCAAAGCAATAAGGTCCACCAGCTGTTTGTAGAATTTCTTACTCTCTAATGTCTAATATATTTGGTTTGTTAGAGGATATGTCATTACCAACTTCTTTTTTATCTTGCAAATAATTAGAAATCTGTAAAAGTCGTTCATACAAAGTCCGTGGATTTTCATAAATCTCTAGAAAGTCAGTAGCAAAAGTCTATGGATTTAAGAAATCAGCAGAAGTCCGTGGACAATTTAAAGAGTCTGTGGACAATTTAAAGAGTCCGTGGACTTTTCAAATTATTTATCAATTCCATAAGAATCCATATACAATACACCCCCCTTAGTTGTCGAATTTTTGTAAATTTAGTATGGTTGAAATGCATTTTTTAATATATTTCCAATGAAATCAATCATTAATACAACACTTGAGGTTTTAAAATATGCTTTCACACAGTATATATTTTTTCAAAAAAAAATTGTAATCTAATGCACTTCACATCGTAAGTATTTTCAATATTAAGTCATATTAAAAAATAAATATCTAACAGATCATATAGAGGGCAGAGAGGAGGGTGTTTAGCTGAAATTTATGTTCGCATAAGACTGAAATACCCCTGACTAAAGTTGAGTGTCGATGGCATGAGGGATACCCTAGTTATATTATTTATATTACAAATCAGGATGGTGTTTGAAATTGGAGATAAAAGACAACCAAAATTTATCCAATTATGAGAATCTAACGGATAACATAAAACTTCAAGCACCAAGAGTGCATGAGATCGATTCTCATATCCAACATTTTGATTTTTTTATCTTGATATTTAAAGTAGACTAAACTCTATTTATCAAGTAAAACTTTTATCGTGCCAATGGCACGGGGAATATCCTAGTTATTATATATACAAAACATGATGGTGTTTGGGGTGGGAGATAAAAGAGGGTTGGAATTTAACCAAATATATGAATCTAACGTATCACATAAAACTTAAAGCACCAAAAGTACTTGGGTTCGATTCTCATACCCAACATTTTATTTATTTTTCTTCATTTGTTGATGGTGGTGATAGGTATGTAAGTATGAAGGATAAATTTCAAGGGTGATCATATTTTGACAAGTTTTTAATTTTTATCATGCCAACGACATGAAAAATATCATTGTCTATATTACAAATCATGATGGTGTTTGAGGTTGGAGATAAAATACGGCTTAGATTTACCCAAATATAATAATCCAACGAATAGTATAGAACTTAAATCACCAAGAGTGCATGAGTTCGATTCTCATACCCAATATTTTTATATTTATTTATTTTTCTTCAATTGTTGATGGTGGTGATTAGACATGTAAGTATAAAGGATGAAAACTCAATGGTGATCATATTTTGACAAGTTTTAATTAAACTTTTATTGTGCCAACGATACGGAAAATACTGTAGTTATATATACAAAACAGGTTGGTGTTTGGGGTTGGAGATAAAATACGGTTGAGATTTACCCAAATATATGAATCTAACGGATTACACAGAACTTAAAGCACCAATAAATATGTTTCATCTAATGGTTAAGATTCATTTCATCTAATGGTTGGATTTAAAGTGGGCATTTATGTCTTACGTTCAATCAATCATTAATAAGAGTGCATGAGTTCGATTCCCATACCCAATATTTTTTAATATTTATTTATTTTTCTTCATTTGTTTATGGTAGTGATTAGACATGTTTTGACAAATTTTAAACTTTTATTGTGCCAACAAGGGCTGAACAAAAAACTGATCAAACCGACCGAACCGATAAAATTCGGTTCGGATCGGTTTCGGTTTTAAAAAATTCAAAACCGAAGTGGTCGGTTCGGTTTTCGGTTTTCGGTTTCTATGTGATTTTAACCGACCAAACCGAACCGATCGAATATATATAATAAATAATATATATTATATCTATAAATAATACAATATGTTTAAAATAGTCGGTCGGTTCGGTTTTATTTCGGTTTTGGTTTGATTTTAGTCGGTTCGGTTCGGTTACGGTTTGCATAAATTAGAATCGGTTCGGGTTCGGATCAGTTTTGTTAATGGTCGGTTCGGTTTCGGTTTGAAATTTTTAAAACCGACCTAAGTCGGTTCGGTTCACGGTTTAGGTGAAAAATCGAACCGTTGGTTCGGTTTTCAGCCCTAGTGCCAACGACACGGGAAATACCTTAGTCTACATTACAATTCAGAAAAGGTGTTTTACTATTTGGGAGATAAAAGACGTTTGGGATTTATCAAAACATGAAAATCTAATGGTTAAGACTTAAAGTTAACATTTGTCTTACCTTCAATCAATCTCAAATAAGAGTGCATGAGTTCGATTCTCATACCCAATATTTTGATATTTATTTATTTTTCTTCAAATGTTGATGGTGGTGATTAGGTATGTAAGTATATTTATTTATTTATCCTACTCAAACATTTAGCACGTGGAGTAATGCTATAGTAAGGTAGATTGTCAAAATTCCAAAAAACAATTGTGATAAATTTAGTTTAAGATATCGTTACAGAAACACCAAATATTTGTGGTTGAGATAATACCACAATGGATATTAAAAAGACGCAACTTTGAGGTATGATTAGTAACACATGTCTTGAATGACAATATATATTTATTATATAAATTTTTTTATGGTAACATCTAATTATTATTTGAATAAATGAGCTAATGCTAATTTTTTTCCTCATTTATTCTTATTTTTTAATTTCATATGGATGACGAGTGTATCAATTAATTATCTTTGTGGAACAATTCATATATGTTTATCACACAACTTTACATGCATTGCACATCTTGCACGACTATTTTTTTCCCATGCCTCTAGCCTAATAATCTCTATAAATATTTCTATTTCAAATCTATAAGTTACATGTTTCAAACACATTATTGTCATCTGGTTAGGTGTATTTTGTGGTTGTACTTCATTAAATGTTAATAAACAAAGGGCGATTGTAAAATTTGAGAAGTTGAATGGTCGTGCCAACGATCTCAAGTAGCGAAAAATGTTCATTTTTCACTTTATTTCATTTACATAGATTTTTTTAATTGCACGTTGAAGAAATAGATAAGCTTTTTAACCATTTTTTAAATTATGGTTTAGTTTAAGCCTACATACTAGGTGCTAATAACATATTGAGCTAAAATCTCCAGAGGCATACTGGGAGATTTTTTACACAGTAAACGCCCTGAGAGGCAGTGCAAAAGATAATCCGCAGTGAAAATATTTAACATCGTATGGTAGTGCCAACGGCACATGGAATACCCTAGTCTATATTATAAATTAGAATGATGTTTGAGCTTGGAGATAAACGACGGCTGAGATTTACTCAAATATAAGAATGTAACGAATCACATAAAACTTAAAACACCAAGTTAGCTTTTATGTCTTACATTTAAGAGTGCATGAGTTCGATTCTCATACCAAAATTTTGATATTTATCTATCTTGATATTTAAAGTAGAATAAACTTTATTTATCGTGCCGTTGGCACGGGGAATACCCTAGTCTATATTATAAATCAGGATGGTGTTTGAGGTTGGACATAAAAGACGGATGAAATTTACCAAAATATAAGAATCTAACGGATCGTATAGAACTTAAAGCACCAAGAGATAAGTTTCATTTAATGGTTGAGACTTCAAGTTAGCATTTATGTCTTACCTTCAATTAATCCCCAATAAGACTTCATGGGTTCGATTCTCATACCCAACATTTTGATATTTATTTATTTTTCTTCAATTGTTGATGGTGGTGATTAGACATGTAAGTATGAATGATGAAAACTTAAGGGTGATCATGTTTTAACAAATTTTAAATTTGTATCATGCCAACAGCACGAGGAATACCCTAGTCTATCTTACAAAACATGATGATATTTGGGGTTGGAGATAAAAAACGGCCGAGATTTGCCCAAATATAAGAATCTAACGGATCACATAGAATTTAAAACACCTAGAGTGCATGGATTCTCATATCCAATATTTTGATATTTATTTATCTTGATATTTTAAGTAGTCTATTTATCATGTTAAACTTTTATCGTTTCAACAACATGAAAAATACTCTAGTCTATATTAGAAATTAGGATGGTGTTTGATGTTGAAGATAAAAGACAGTTGAGATTTAACCAAATATAAAAATCTAACAAACTAAATGGAACTTAAAGTACAAAGAGAGCATGAATTCGATTTGCATATTTAATATTTTAATATTTATTTATCTTGACATCTAAAGGAGAATAAATTCTATTTGTATAACCAAGGAAAAAATAAATTGATACAATTGTTCATCTCCTTCAGCAAATATGTATTACATTATGCTTTATTCACCAATCAATTAAAGGGGGAAACAAACAATCAAACTTTTATACAGTATACATTCTTTTACACTTCAGAAAATCGAAGTCCAATTATCAAACTTAGTTGTAGTGTCTGGTTCATTGCCATATGCAACATTGTTCACACACACAACCAATGGGGTCCTAACATGATGGTTTCCATCAGACCATACTATCTCCCCAAAATCATACCTTCCTTGAGAACTCTTCAATGGCGTGAGAGTCACAAAATATGAGATTTCTTTGAAATGATACGAAAATATTAGAACTTTTGGCCAAATGGTAACCATTACGCCCTCAGGTTCTACCACACTTGCAAAATAAACAGCCTTACTTCGGCACACATTTCGTAGAGTCCTCTTGACTGTCATACTATATCGGAGGTTTGATACAGTAATTGATGGATAGTTGAAGTCTGAAATATCGACTTTTCGCCCTCTCGGGCAACTGATGTCTGTGTGTGAACAAGGATAAACCATGGTTTTTATTTGCATTTCACTGTAGCCTATGCTACAAAGAAATAGAATGTAGTCTCTTGTACCCATGTCGTAAACTAGCCCTGGATCCATCGCTTTTAAGGGGTTTATGTGACCTGCTCCAATGTCAAATGGATCTGCAAGCTTCATTGATCCTCCAGCAAGAATGTTGTCTCGGTTATTATCTCTATTGTAAGCTGAGACCATTGAGACAACTTGTAAGACGCTAAGAATGACTACTGCCGTGCACATATACAACATTTATGTAAATTTATACCTGTAGTCACTATTGCAGACTTGATTGCAGCAGGAGACCAATCTGGGTGAGCTGATATGAGAAGGGCTACTACGCCTGATACATGAGGGCAAGACATTGAGGTTCCTGATTGAAAAGTCCAATTCACCGAACGTTGATCCTTGGAAAACAATGTGGGAGGTGTTTTTGGAGGCCATGCTGCTAAAATGTTCAATCCAGGTGCACTTATATCTGGCTGTTCCACAAATTACAGTAGAGTCTAATTGGTCCATATGCATGCTGTGTACAAATCTAATATCACCAGAGTATGAGCCATAATGGAAAGAAATAGCTGCAGTATGAACTAATATAGGTACCTTTAGAATATCGAGAGTGAGGGAGCTTGGTCCTCTAGAAGAGAAATAGGCAACTGCTGGTGCAGGAGACTTTCCAATTATCGTTTTACTTGGCATTAGCACCACTATTGGAGTCCTTCAAACAAACGGATATTTCAGTTTTCACATACTACCTTCTTTAGTAAATAAGCGCATTTTTACAACTTGCATGGAGAAACTTACTTGGGAGATTGAACAAGATAATGGAAGAGTCGAGTCCCTTGATTGAGATCAATGCGGATGGTCGGGATGATATCAACATCAGCTACTTGCCTGGTCATTGGTTCCGCAAAGATCAACCCAGAGGCATTGGCTGCAAATGCAGCTTGAGTTGCATCAGAGCTTGATACAGATCCTAATGTGGAGAAGCACAAGAAGAACCTCCCTGTAGCTAGTCTTCCATTCCAATTGTCAAAACTGCAAATTCCATTATTGAAATATCTACTTCCATCTACTAATCTTCCCTGTATTTGTTTGGTATTGAAGCTGTCTCCCTGTAGTACACATTGCACAAATTCATCATTCAGAGATGATCTCAGGGCAAATATGTTTCACCATATTTTAGGAAATAATATGGGCTTATGTAGGAAATTCCCTGGAGAGGACAAGGCAGAGGATGAGTTGGGGATACAGGTGTTGGACCAATTCATCATTTTTGGTCTGAATAACAAATTACCAATTTTTTGTAAGCATTCGCTTCTCAGGGCGCCTCATTGAAAAAAGTGGATTGATTTAAAGTTTCTCAATAAAAGCATAAGGTAGGGGATAAAGAGGACTCCACCAAGGAACTTGTATGGTGGAATGAGGAATGTCCAAGCACTAAAGATTCCAAGTGCATGAACAAATAGGTCTGGAAATGGTTCAAAGGCCCAAAATCATAATCCCATATTATTCTATAATCCATCATTTTTTTTAATATCATATTTTGAAACAAACAATGAGGTTTTCAAGTTTTACTAAAGGAAGACAACTATAACACATTTTAGACAACTCCTAACCTTCTAACTAGTTACAGTTTTGGATTCAGATTCGGATCACTAATTTCTCATTCAGATCTGACCCGGATTCATCTTTATCAAATTCAAACAGATTTAGATACGATTTCTAATTAATCTGTACCCACATCAGATCAATACCAATTTCACGGAACTTCAATCTGAATAAGATAAAGCTGTTAGTCTATGATTAAAGAATCTTAATAGTTTAAAGATATATAGTGGGGTAAAACA
The DNA here is from genome assembly GCA_963556465.1 of Berberis vulgaris. Lineage (NCBI taxonomy): Eukaryota > Viridiplantae > Streptophyta > Magnoliopsida > Ranunculales > Berberidaceae > Berberis > Berberis vulgaris. The sequence goes on from OY747133.1 coordinate 71,438,459, forward strand.
AGTAGTGTTACCCAAACAAACATTTGGTTTGAACCCATGGAGTCTAAGACGAATGTTCTTTAATCATCAAACCATGACGATGATAGTAGATTGACTTCAGAACCCTGGATATACCTCCATTAATGGAGGGAACCATGTAAAGTTGGTGTGGTTTCTTTCTACATATATATCTAGACTAACCAAATTGTTTTTTCTACACTCTTTAAAGAGAAAAAGAGTGAAAAAAAAGGGAATGGGTTGTGTGGCACATACTGTTGTATTGTTGCTGCAATATAAAAAAAAAGGAAAAGGAAATTTATCTTTGATTGGACACAGTAAAAATGCATGCATGAAGGCAGACAAGATTAAAGTTTTATAACTAGCATAGCATAAAGCAAATTACCGTGATGGAGATGTTATTATCAATGACCAGTTGAGTAGGGAATGTCCGATCTATAGATGAAGCAGCGACACAGATGCTCCATGGCGCAACATTCGTTACCAATGACGGTTGTAGCCCACTATTACCAGCAGAAAACACCACACTCACTCCCACCTGCATTGCATGAAAAGACCCAATATCCGAACTTGATGCAAAATATGGTGGCAGTGGTGGTGGACCGCCAAATGAGGCGGAGATCACATGAACCCCGTCTCCTAAAGCATCATCAAAAGCCGCTAGTATGTCGGCTTCCATGCATCTCCCATCAAGCTGATTGCTCCAACACACTTTGTACACTGCTAATCTTGCTTTCGGTGCACCTCCCCTGGCTGTGCCTTGTCCAAACCCAAAGAAACTCACGTTATTCACTATAGATCCGACTGCTGTAGAGGCTGTATGAGTGCCATGTCCAAGGAAGTCTCGAGGGGAACGATATTCGTGGTTGCCACTCTTGTTCAGTGGACCAAATTGTCTTTCAAATCCGTCTAGGTAGTAACGTGCACCAATTAATTTTCGGTTGCATGCTTTTGTAGGATGGAATTCTTCGCCTTGTACACAGGTTCCCTTCCATGAGGATGGAACAGGTCGGGTTCCAGGCTCTTCCTGGAAACTCTCAGATTCCGGCCAAATACCTTTATCATCAATAAACAGACGAATGAATGACTAAATATCAGATTAAAAAAGAAAAAAAAAATCCATAATAAATAAAAGATTGTTGTACTAGTTAAAGCATTCTTTTGTTCTTCCTAACCAAAGTTGATCACTATTTTGGTAGGAAAAAAAAATGTCTTTGACAAACTATGGTTGAATTGTATGAGTCTTGCTAGGGATCATAAACATTAACTTGTGCATTTAATTATGCATGCGAGTCAGGGAAAACACCTAAATTAGATCTAGGTTTTACTCAAACTTCCAGAACTGCACATCATTAAAGAAACCTGCAACAATAAAATGATAACTACGATTAAACTAGCCTTCAGTTTTATGCAATAATCATGGCTTGGGAACCCTAGATTTAGATTGCCATAGACGTGTTATATGCCAATGCCTAGTTATATGAGAGGGTATCATTTCATTAACCTTTTAACTACAAAAAAGAAGTTGAAATAAGGAATAAGCTGATGTTGTACACTACTGCTACTACTGTATCATTTCTGTGATAAAAAAATATTAAGCTTCACATGATCATAAAACTCGTCAAAAAATTTAGCCTACCAAAGTACGCCTTTAAATTGATGTATTCTCTAGCTCCTTAAGAGCTATTAGGGCTTCTTTTTTTTCAGAATTTTTTTTTTTGAATTAATGTTTCTCTTCTTTGCATGTTTATATGCGGAAAATGAAATCATAAACCATTTTTTTGCAGGTTAACTATTCGAGATCAAATAGGAGCATGCTAGTGTTCTACACAGAAAAATTCCAAAGAAACCTGGACAAGGAAGAAAATTAGAAGACCGGAAAAAAAAAAAGGTTAACTGAAAAACCTGTATCAAATATGCCAACCACTACATCATCACCATAAGCTAGCTGCATTGCATTCAATTGTTTTCTTTCCATGGGTAATTGTATCATTTTATTCTGGTCTAAGGTGAGACCCAAGAAGTCCCAACTTCGAGTTGTGTGCAATTGCAAAACTTTGCTTCTGAACACTGATATGACACCCTCAATTGCTGCAAATTTATGGAGACAATTGTCATTTATTTATACAACTCGATCGGATGTACTTATTAAACAGAAATCTCTTAGATATGCTTATATTCATTAGCAGTGGAAGCAAAATTTAATGTCATAGCTTCTCACTAGCCAGTTTGGCAGCTTGGGTTGAGTTGAGCATTGCAGAAAAGCCTGAGAAGCTACGTTTATAGCTATAAACCATGGCTTCCTTTGCTTCTCCTTCACTGTAAAACAAAATAAGTGGAAGTAAGGATGAGTCATGCACGTATATGTACTTTGAGAATAAAGTAGTTCAAACAATTACGTACCTTTTGAAGACATTGGAGAGAAACTGAAGATGGGTGATTGTAGTGGCGATAGGATCATGGAGATTGTTGATCCCCAAGTAAACTATATGAACCTGAAAAAATAAGAAGATTAAGAGAAAAACAAGATTTGAGATAAATTAACTATATGAGGGAGACCAAAAAGCTGAATAGCTTTGTGTAAAAAGTTACATGTCTTGTAGATGTCGAGTGAATAAAATAAAGAGAGAATGAGAAAAGTATGCCCCAAAAATACAGAGAAGTGGCCATTCAGCATTATCTCTCAATGAAAAACCAGATGGCTGGCTGGGGTTAATAAATAGACAATCTGCAAATGCAATTGTCAATGTATACCATCATATACTGTATGGTGCGTGAGTTTGAAGGCTTTCAAAGCTGCAAGAGTTATATGATAATATGATTATATTTTCCCTTCAAAGATTGTAAAAATGGGGACACATACCCCTTTCTCTCCCCACTAACTCTCTCTAAACTATGCCATATAAAGGATACATAAGTAACCTTTCCTTTATTTATCTAGCTTAGTTGCTGCCACCTTTCTACCAATGTAAAAGCACGACATAAAAAGTTCTTGGCAATAATTTGGTAAGGGGTCAATGCAATTTTATTGCAAAAATCAGGAGAAAGGAAACTAACATATACAACTATAATGAGAAAAAATTTAAAAATTTCCAGAACTCATTCAATTTTGTAGCTGAACAGTACCACTTTCACAAAACTCAAATGATGGATATCTTTTGAAAAAAATTGCTCCAATGTTAGAGATTGGTAATCAAGCTTAGGAAGAATAACTATATAGAAGTGATTGACCAATTAATGTTTGATTTGTTAAACTGACACTGCTAGGGATGAGTTGTTTGAAGTTTGAACACTTCAAACTGCATGAACTCATTCATTTCAGAAACATATTATTAATTAACAGTGCAAATCTAAACTCATGAAAGGCCACTTGTTCACTCATATGCTTCAAGTATTTTTCAAAAGATATGAAACCATGTAAGGTCTATAAGGTGATTGATTATCTTTACCATTGGTACATTGTGTGCATAGATTTCATAATGTGTGCTATCTTCCTAGAGGTGAAATAATTCTGGTTTTAGGTCCTATATTCTTCTTTTTAAAGCAATTTGTTACTATGTTTCACAACAATTAACTATTTAAACAGTTTTTCATTGGCTATGAATAAAATTCTTCGTACTGTTTGAGTGCAACTGCATCATATGCCCACATGAGTAGTCTAGGATAGTAGTGGATTCCTAGGGTTATTTCAACCTACAAGAGCATCATATGGTTGGAATGATAAACAATTTTGGAGGAAATATTTCACTTTTATGATACTTTATAAATTATCATCCATAGTAAATGAACCAGTGTGCTTCAACTTCTAGCATGTTGCGTAAACACCAGTTCATGATCAAGAGCCTATTGCGCTTACATGTCACTCTCAACATAACTAGAATTACTTCACATCATTAGAGTTTGTTCGATATGAACACAACACGCATGCTTTGTCGACAGGCGTCAGGTTTCAGTCATAGCAATGTATGATTACATCAACCTGGTTACTATACTGCCAATTGAAGCAAAGCACCTCGTTTGGTTAGCTATACCAAATTCCAAACTTCACAAGCATAAAGCATTGTTCTTAATGCTGGTTCTCTTATGATACTGAAAATTTGATTTGTAATTCTGTAAATTAACTTTGTGAATAGGATATCGGACACTCATGCCCAGATTTTGATTAGTAAGTCTATAAATGTTGGTTGGTCTATACCTATCTGTTGGTAAGATACCTATTTGAAGAACCAATCTGTAATATTTACCATCAGAATAATGCAATCTTCATAAGTATTTTTTTTCAACAAATTAATTTATTAAACCAATAGTTAAAGCAACAAGTGGATACTTGGTTAAGTGAATTATATGTGTAATCATAAATACACAAGTTAAACTATAAAACATACCTGAATTATGTAGGAACAAACAGTACAATGAAGTTAGCACTTGAGTTCTAGTAGTGCAGAAGAAGAGAGTGATGATGAAATGTAAGATGAACAGAATGAGATCTCGCAAATATAGCAGTAATAAGCTATACCATACTAAATCTAAGTTCCTTATGATTTAACTATATCCAACAAAGAATTAAAAGCACCGTATTCTGTTAATTCCATAATACATATCATTTATATATCAGAGACATGATTCGATGTGCCAGTTTAATAGCAAACCTAGCTATGTTCTTTTTGTCAATTGGATTAATCACGAAGAATGTGGGGCCTATAGAAAATGAAATCATTACTCCTAGTACAAGTAGCTCTAAGTTAGTTCATGAGCCACACTGATGCTAATATGTTTCACCAACATAGTATTGGGAATAAGGTAAGTACAGTCTAAGTAACAAGAGACAATAAGACAAATATGAATCACCACATTCTTTACTGGTATTGTCAAATAATTAGAGTACTAAATATGACACTCAAGAATTTTTAGAAATAGAGGATACAATATGACTCCAAAACGATCGAAATAAGGTTAATAGTCCTGTTTGTAGGGATGGAAAGATAAAATCAGTGAAACAGGTCACAGACACTGAGGGCAAACTCTTTATCAGTCTGCATATGGGTGTCATGTACAAGCTTTTACCTGTTTCTTAGACACTCCCTAAAAGATTCTACAACCTTGATCTATCAAACATTCAATGAATAATGTGTCCATGACTACATTACATCCTATTCATATACGTAATTTATGATGCAAGGCCAGTTTCATAACTTCATATCTTATAGATGGGGCTACAACTAAGCATTGTTAGTTAAAATAGAATAGTCTGCCACAAAATATATCAAGTAAAAGACATCAATAAAATAGAAAACCAGAACTCAGCATGTAACTAAGTCTTGAACACTGTCTAATACAAAGAAACTATTTTACATAACTGACTGAAAATTTAACTAGATACTGAACAAATCAGCTATGCTACTCAATAAATAAAACCATACTGATTAACTACGATTCCAATAATCTACAACTTATTGATTCATAAATGAATTCTTCTTCCCATGAACAAATCAATCATACTCGTCAACCAAAAGAATTGTATAGATGTCTTGTGTTTCTCCAAGATATAGTATGCCTTGGAATTATAATAAAGATCTGCTAATGAAAACTTTGAAAATAATGTATTGACTGTATTGTATTAAGATCAAACATGTGCTAGCAACAAGGATGTAACGACCTCCAGCTGGACCACCGAGACTATTCCCACTTGGACACCATCATACATAACACGTACACTGGTCTTGTGGAAAGGTCTCAAGGTTATATAGGAAATTCACAAATATGGACTTTAGTTATGGCTTCTCCTTAATATGCCCAGCACACATGCACATCCTGGAAGGCACCAACCCTAGGAAATGCAGTTGTCCCCATCTCTGATAACAACTGTATGCGACTCCCTTGGGGGTACCAATATTATCCTCCCTTGGCCACTTTTATACATTTTGACGTAGGATTTTCCCCTCCACACTTGAGAATCTTTGCAACATCACCTACTTAGCAATGTGAGTCTAACAAACCACTCTCACTCTCACTCTCCCAACCCCAACATATGGCCATCACTCAATGCACAATCCACCTAACTGGGGTGTCATGAGCATGCGCACTGGTAAGGGTGGTAGTTTTTTTTTTCTTTTCCTATGGGACTCTTCAAATTGAGGAACAATTTTAGACGCTCGTCAGCTCTACTTATTGAAATCGTTTGGAGTTGGTTCCTAAATAATAGTGCCTATACCCTTCGGCCCAACCACAGGTAAAAAGTTGCATTCCTGCATAAAGATTGCCCGAGGCAACTGCACAATATCCACTTTCATGCCATCATTTTGATTTGACTGTTCATACTCTTCCACTACAAAAGGATATATAGAGGGATGACATAATTACTTAGATTGGTCCTCATTCTCTTCACCATCATCTTCTCATATATATCAACTTACAAAACCCTAAAATGTCTTTCTAATTTCTATAACCCTAACACCTTAAACCTTGAAGTAGGTGCTTGTTAAATCAACACTCATATTGCAATCCATTACCAAAAATCATTAAAGCCCAAACCCAACTATCAAATTTATAAGTTCATAAAAAATCTAAAATCTTATAATCAAACCACAAACCTCTAAATCAAGTCCAAAATCATATAGACTAACTACAGTAGTAAATTAATTATCTAAATGGATTTAATAACATAGCAATCATTGTTAATTTGTTATGCAATTGAACCAAAATGGAGAAAACCTGTTATTTATTATTATTATTATTTTTTTAATCTTCTCCTTCACCTCCAAAAAGCCAGAGTAGCTGTGCATGTCCCTTGGAAGCAAAGAACCTTGAGTTGACATTAGAAATTAATGAAACACACTATGAATGAGTGAGAGAGTGGCAAGTGAAGAAGAGATTGAGTGACACGATTACAGGACTTATGGGTTTGTTGGGCGTTTATACATGCCCACCCAATTTGCCAGGTTTGTTGGGCTTTATACAAGCCCATCCAATTTTCTAGATCTATTGGGCTTTTTCTGGCTCTGCATCGGCCCGTAAAATTCAAACGAGCATTCAACGGGAATATGCACCGACTGACTCCATTCACCAATATGGAGTTGGACTTTGGTCAAAGCCATCAGAGACCTCAGGAATTTCTTGATGAATTTTCCTTCCTTCCTCGTCTTGTATCTGATAAAGATCTCAATTTCTTCAATCCATGCCTGAGATCACATACTATTTTGGTTTTTAGATTTGTCAACATCGACGGAATTGATTAAGAAAACAAAATTGCAATTTGCAATATTAGAATGGATAATGATCTTCACGCTTTGTCTTTGGTTCACTCACTTTAAAGTATTTTTCAAAAGGAAGATAAAAGAGTCAAAGGAATTGATGGATGATGTTCATAGTCATAGACCCAATTAACCTCAACTTTCCCCAGTCTCTTCATTCACCTAAAGTAGTCATATATTTGGATCATTGGTCTAAAGTCACCATATATTTGGAAAATGGTTTTTGAATATGATATTCTGGAGTTAATACATTCATCACCGTTGATGTATCAACGTTAGTTAGATCTAGAATCATCACATGTAATCGATGACTTTCATGGAGGCAGTTTATGTTCCTTAAAAAAATATTTTATTATTAATTTATGATATATTGAGTCATTTTCCAAAGGAAAAAATGGGAGAGAGGTCGGCTTCACCTAAGAGAGTGATACTATCTCGAGTCTAATGGACGGTGCCTGATTTGCATCTGGCAAAAGTCCGGTGCACTTAAAAAAAAAAAAAAAAGCCCCACCTAAGATGATGTTAACTTTTTTTTTATTCATGTCACTTTCATGAAGTTGACTGGTTTTGATCTCTAGGGTTTTCTATTCAACACTACAAAGAAGAAAAAGTTGCAAAAAAGGAATAAAAAACTAACCATTCTCCCTATCCCTACAGGTTCTTTTCACTGTTTCTGTTTGTGTTTTCCTACCAAGGTGACTCAGCTGAAAAACTGATAAGATTATAAACAAAATTTTCTTTCCAGTGTTTCATATAAAATAGCTCTAGATTATTACCATTTTAGCCTATAAGCTGAATTTTTTAATAGGTAATTTGGAACATTTTTAAAAATACAAGAGGTGGCGGTATTCGGTGCTTAGTGCATGTTTAGTGCTAAAATGCTGATAAAAAAAAATCGCTCTTAAGATTGCTTAAAGTATTATGACAGATCATTTGATACAAACTAGCTAGTGTGAAACATAATTGATAATCCTGAAGTCATTGCAAAATTAGTAGAAGCAATCGTGTCTAAGACGATTCGATAAATGCTAGCTTGTTGAAAACATGGTAATTTGGTAAGTGCATTTGATTAGTGTAAAGATTAAACTTCAAACACCTAGTGGGTTTAGTTCCATAAGTAGTTGATTCCACAGGTGAAAACGGACAGCTCATTGGATGATAACTCAAAATGCAAGGAATGAACCAGTTTCAAGGTTTCATAATTGCATTTGATTCATGACTCCATATTCTACCAGTTCCCATTGAGACAAAGAGAGCAACTTTTCATCTTAAAAAGGGTTTCTTTAACTTTTTTCCCCACTAAATAAGGATATTAATTTATACGACTAATCTACGACAAAATCATGTTTCATGTGCTATTGAGGTATTTGTGATGTTTTATTAACTGATGATGTTGATTTGTCACTAAAAAAGAGAGTAGTTATGTTGATTTAATCACATTATTATCAAGTTGGCATATTTTATTCACTAATATAAGCAGGTTAGAATCCAGGTTGGGGTTCTTTGCAATTATAAACTCCTTGCATGATTGATGATTAATATATGGATTACACAGACTTTGAATTAGCATTTCCTGCATTTTGGTTAGAGGATCAACTTAGGACGTCCACTTACGTTAGCTTGATAAGCTCAACTTCGAGTTTGGACAACCTTCTGAGTTGCATGTTCACTGATCCCCAACACGACACTTAGGTTCAAGATGACAAATTAAACAGCAAATAAGTAAATAGACAGTTAAAGTTATAAAACTGTGGCATTGTCGGTTCCGTTTTCTATCTTTAACATATACCTTTAGGAATTAGAATTGTATATGTTTCGTTTTTCTACCTACTTATTTTCAATTTTCATATACTTCACTTTGTTGTTAACAACTGCTTTAAGAAATATAAAGTTAGGTTTTCTGTATAGAAAGAAAAAGTAAAATGCTAAAACATTACTCTATAGAATAACCCGGCTTAGAACCATAGCTTGTAGAAACAAAGCACTTCCATTATGGTAGTAGTTGTTTGGAAACCATTACGATCCTATACCTAAAGGAACTGACCTGAAACCAACTCTGTAATTGATTATCGGTAAGGTAGTTGAGAACTTGCTATTGCTTTGGCTTCCTTTGGTTTACTAACTTGAAGAAGATTCAGATTCAGATTTGGGTGTGAAAGGAGTCAAAGGTCATGCGCACGACAAGAAGAAAAGGATTGGTATTGGTATTGGTGGTGGAATTACAATGCGCCACCACGCACTAGGAAAGAAAAATTAAAACAAACGAAATATCATAGAAAGAGCATAAAAGCAATTTTGAATCAAAAAAACAAGCCAGGCAAACGGGTCCCCTCTCCTCATTTTCCAGCTGAGCCAACACTACTATTACTACCACCACCCTTACCTTCACCTCTCATTATTGTGATCAAGAAATTCCCTCAAACCCCACTATAGCAACTTTATACACTACTCAAAACCCATCTCTCAAACCTCACCCGGCCAAAACTTCAATCTCTGTATGTGTGACAACTGTTTCTTATCTCCTCACAAACAGTTGGATTTTGAGTGACTGTAGGCTTGTTTGATGATTGGTTATTGGTGAAAGAGTGGGGGGTGGTTTGAGTTCCGAGCTTCATTTGATGGGGAATTGTTGGTGTAAATGGAAATCATCCATTTACAGGGTTTCATCTACTGCAAAGTCAGGTATATATCACCATTTTGCAACTTGTTTCAGATTTCCATGATTGGGTTTTGCTTGTTATGTGATTTTGAAAGTGGGTTTTTGATTTAACATGTTTTCAGCTAAGTTAGAAATAGTTATGGAGTCTTGTTGTCTCAATTTAAGTACTCCCCTGTTTTCTTTTGATCTTTATTGGCGTTCAAGGTTGGCTAAGTTCATTAGTGTTTTTTGTTCTATTTATAATTGTGTGGTTCAGCAGTTCACGTTCAAGTGCTTTTAAGAATTGAGATTTCAATAGTTGTAGCATACACTAGTGAGATTGACATCAAGAATCCATTAGTAGTTTAGTACAAGATTCCATCTAAGAAGGTATATAATTTTGATATGCAGTTGTTGAGACTGATATATGAGACCCCTAGTTAAGTATTCATTTCTTGTCCATTCTTGAATCAAAACAAGTTTGAAAGATGGATTTGGTAGAATACATATTGAGATTTGATTCATATCCTAATGCCTATCCTATTGTATATGACAGAATCACCAAAAGATGATTGTTCATCAAAGAGTGAAAAGAAAGAGAATAGTAGATTGCCCTCAAATCCCGAAGAAGTTGAAGACTTCCGTCGTGAATCAGCTACAAATCCATTGATTGTTTTTAGTTACGATGAATTAAAGACAATCACAGGGAACTTTAGGCAAGATCATATATTGGGTGGAGGTGGATTTGGAAGTGTTTATAAAGGGTTCGTATCTAAGGATATAAAGGAGGGAATTCAATCTCTTCAAGTAGCTGTTAAAGTTCATGACGGGGATAATAGTTATCAAGGCCACAGAGAATGGCTGGTACTTCTATGTTCTTTCATTTTTATGATTTTATTTCCTTCTATTTATCAATAATTTATTCAAATAGTTTCACTAACTAGAGCGAACTTTTAGGCTGAGGTCATATTTCTTGGGCAACTTTCTCATCCGAATCTCGTGAAATTGGTCGGATACTGCTGCGAAGACGAACATCGTGTATTGATTTACGAATACATGGCTCGGGGTAGCGTGGAAAATAATCTTTTTTCGAGTAATTCCCCTCTACTTGGTAGAGCTTTTGGTAATTATAGTAAGACTTTTATTTGATATCAAATCTCAATAATGCTGATAATTAGTAAGTCCATAACAAAAGATGAATCTCCCAATATGATTTTTCTTATAAGTCAGAATTTTTAATCCAGCTGCCGCGTATTTGAGATATTTGCTTTATGTGTGCATTCTCTTATCAGTTATTTATTCGTTGCAGGAGTACTACTTCCTCTGCCATGGTCTATTAGAATGAAGATTGCATTTGGAGCAGCAAAAGGACTTGCATTTCTCCATGACGCAAAGAAACCAGTCATATATCGCGATTTCAAAACATCTAATATTTTGCTTGACCAGGTTTGTGGCCTGCTTCATAACCTCTCTCTATCACACTATTTTGTTATCTCTGACGACTCCATCGAGTACTGAAAGAACACAACTGAAATCTATGGCTATGCTCCCACTTCAAGGGTGTGTTTGTAAGATGTTCTAATGTAATGCCAAAATTTGGAGGACCTGACAGTTGTTTTGAAACCATGATAAACTAAACTAGTTAGCTTAAGAACCAAGATAATAAGTTTTACAATTATATCCATATAGTACTAGTAATTGGATATACGTTCAATATATACAGGGGAAATTGCTATTCATTCTGCAATGTAGATTATGGTGTACACAGGCATTCACTATGTTTTTGCCTACTACTAAGATTTTGGTTTACTACTTCTGTTAATCCTATAATCAGGATTACAATGCAAAACTCTCTGACTTTGGTCTCGCGAAAGATGGACCTGTGGGTGATAAGTCTCATGTTTCGACTCGCATTATGGGAACATATGGATATGCTGCCCCAGAGTATATTATGACAGGTCAGCTAATTACATGCTTCCGTATTTTGTCTTCCCTCATAAAATATCAATTGTGAAGTTATTTGCTTACTATAATGCAGGGCATCTAACTCCTAAAAGTGATGTCTATAGCTTTGGGGTTGTTCTCCTTGAACTTCTCACCGGAAGGAAGTCCTTAGACAAGTCCCGTCCAGCCAGAGAGCAAATTCTTGCAGATTGGGCACGCCCTATGCTTAATGAGAAGAAGAAAGTGCTCAACATTGTAGATCCAAGATTGGAAGGAGACTATCCAATCAAAGGTTTTCACAAGGCAGCTATGCTTTCTTACCATTGTCTAAACCATAATCCGAAAGCGAGGCCGTTGATGAGAGACATTGTGGACACCCTGGAACCACTTCAGGTCATTTTGGAAGTCCCCACTGCAGATCCAAGTCTGAACAATGGAATCCAAGGTACACTGTCTCAATGAAAAAAAATGAGAGCTGATTTTACCAAGTCTGATTCAAGCGCCTGTATGAGAAAACGCGGTTAATTCTTCTAAATCTGAGATAGAAAGATGCATCTATCCAGTTAGTTCTTGATTATACTGCATATACCAAAACATTGTATATTAGAATATCTATAAGTATAATATTCTACAGACACACATGTATGCTTCATATTGAATCAATGAGAAAAAAACAATCAAGAATAAAACGGAAGCGTACCTTGATCCATGAGTATGTTTTCTGTATATCTCTCTGTATAAGGGAATTTCAGAAAAAACAAACACGCACAACTGGGGACCACAACCCAGTATTTATAACTGATTGGGTTATCAGTTATTCTAACTTACTAATTTCTAATTTGGTCCCTCATTAAATTAGAAATTGCTCAAGTGTATCTACACATTAAGCCCGTGACATTTAATACCCTAGCCCAATTAACCATATTACATCACAATTCATTGGGTTATACTTTAAGATAACAATACATATTAAACACATATGTGTGCCCACACATGTTGGATTTTTCCAACAATCTCCCACTTGGGCCACATATGTTACCTTAGAAATGTGTATAACCTAATGAGCTCAAAATTTTCTATCACATATGAAGGTATTTCCAAACAATCTCGTCCATTGACTATATAGGTATGGGACTAAAGAAACTTTCGTCACATTTAGCGCAACTAAATCCATCAATAGTCACATATACTCATACAATCAAATGACATAGATCAATCATGGATGCGTAGCATGGAAATTACATGTAACGTGATCTAAACATGCCTTTTTCCAACTGGTCTTACTTTAAACTTTATTGAGATCGAACTTTAACACAATAAACCAGAGTGTGAATAAACTGAATACTTTATTTCTGCAGAAAATACTCAAATACACAAAATATGTCCAAAAAATCAATATAGAGGAATCAAATATACAAACTCCCATTAAACAAAAATATCCTCAAATGATATAACACTCATATGAGCAGTGTGCTCATGAAAGACCTTGGGTGGTAATCCCTTAGTAAGTGGATCCGCAATCATGGAGTTTGTCCCAATGTGCTCTATGGAAATCTGTTTATTCTGTACTCTCTCTTTCACAACCAGTAACTTTTATGTCAATATGATCTGACCTAGATGAGCTCCTGTTGTTGTCAGAATGCGCAGCCCGATGACAAAATTTTGCAGCCATAATCCATAATTGGATGTCTCAAAACATGCTACATATTCTGTATCCATAGTGGAAGAAGCTATGAGTGTCTGTTTGGCACTCCTCCAAGAAATAGCTCCCCCAGCTAACAGATAAATGTAGCCTGATGTGGATTTCCTATTATCTTGACATCCAGAAAAATCAGAATCAGAATACCCTATGATCTCCAACTGATCTGATTTCTTATATGTGAGCATGTAATCATTAGTTCTCTGTAAATATCTCATAACCCGTTTGGTTTCTGTCCAGTGATCCATCCTAGGGTTGTCTAAATATCTGCCTAGCATTCCAACAATGAATGTTATATCTGGACGTGTACAAACCAGAGTGTACATTAGACTCCCAACAGCTGATGCATAGGGAATCTCTTGCATTTCTTTAATTTCAAGTTTATTCCTAGGGCATTGTTTAAGACTGAATTTGTCTCCTTTAGCTACAGGGGTGTCTCCTGGTTTACAATTTTGCATGCCAAATCTTTTAAGCACCTTTTCTATATAGCTCTTTTGCGATAATCCAAGAATACCCCGAGAGCGATCTCGGTGTATCCGAATTCCTAAAACAAAAGAAGCTTCACCAAGATCTTTCATATCAAATTTCTTTGATAGAAATCTCTTAGTTTCGTGCAACATGTCTTTGTTATTAGTGGCAAGCAGTATGTCATCAACATACAAAACCAAGAAGATATGCTTACTCCCACTGAACTTATGATACACACAATTATCAACTACATTTGTCTCGAAACCAAATGAAATAATTACTTGATGAAATTTGTGGTACCATTGACGGGAAGTTTGTTTGAGCCCATAGATGGATTTCTTTAGTTTGCATACCATATTCTTCGGGTCTCTGAACAAAAAGTTTTCTGGTTGCACCATATAAATTGTTTCATCAATGTTGCCATTGAGAAATGTTGTCTTAACATCCATTTGATGTAGCTAAAGGTCAAAGTGCGCAACAAGTGTCATCATTGTCCTAAATGAGACTTTCTTTGAAACCGGAGAGAAAGTCTCTTTATAGTCGATGCCTTCCTTTTGAGTGAAGCCTTTAGCTACAAGACGAGCCTTATATCTCTCCACATTACCTTTTGAATCCCTCTTGGTTTTGAATATCCATTTACAACCAATGGGTTTTGTATTTTTAGGTAATGGGACAAGATCCCAAACTTGATTGTCTTGCATAGACTTGTACTCCTCATTCATAGCATCTATCCACTTTTGAGAGTTAGAATCCTGCATGGCTTGATGGAAGTTGATTGGATCATTTTCCATCAATCCATCATTTTCCTCATGTTCTTGGAGAAAACTATGTAATCATCCGGAATAACATTTTTCCTTTCTCTCGTGGATCTCCTTAATGGCATTTGTCCTTGAGGTTGTTGAGTTTGTTCATCTGGAACATTTACTTCAATTTGAATAGGGAGCTGTTCAACATTGTCTTGTTGAGGTTCCAGATCTGCTTCTTGATCAATGACAGGTACAGAAACATGTACATTGTCAAAAACAGTAGTAGGAGTCGAAACTGATTCCTTCTCAAAGACAATGTCTCTTACCTTATTCCCCCCCCCCCCCCAAACTCAACATCCTCAAAAAATGTCGCAGTTCCCGTTTAAAAAATAAACCTAATTGTGGGATCATAAAATTTGTAGCCCCTAGATCGCTCTGAATAACCAATAAAGTAGCTGCTTACTATCTTGGAATCCAATTTGTTTTCATTTGGCCTATAAGGCCTAGCCTCAGATGGACATCCCCAAATGTGAAAGTGCTTTAAACTAGGCTTCGGTCTGTCCAAAGTTCATAAGGAGTCTTGGCAGCTGCTTTAGTTGGTACTCTATTTAGGATATAAGCTGTTGTCTTTATTATTTCTCCCCAGATTGATTCTGGTAAGGTAGAATGACTAATCATACTCCTCACCATATCCTTAAGAGTTCCGTTTCGTCTTTCAGCGACACCATTCATGCTAGGTGAACCTGGCATGGGTTACTGTGAAACGATTCCACATTCCTCTAGAAATTTAGCAAATGGCCCTGGACGTCGTTCTCCTGAACTGTCATATCTGCTGTAGTACTCTCCACCACGATAAGATCTAACGCACTTAATTTTCTTACCGAGTTGGTTTTCAACTTTAGTTTTGAAAGACTTGAATACATCCAGTGACGTTGATTTCTCATGAATGAGATAAAGGTACCCATAACGTGAGTAGTCGTCTATGAGTGATATAAAATATCGTTGACCATTCCAAGAAGCCGTAGGGAATGGTCCACAGATATCCGTATGTATCAATTCTAAGACGTCTGAAGATCTATTAGCACCTAATCTATTTTGTTTGGTCTGTTTTCCCTTGATGCACTCAACATAGACATCTAAGTCTGAAAAGTCAAGTGAATCCAAAATGCCTTCTGACACAAGTCGTTCAATTCTAGATTTGGATATATGACCCAAACGCTTGTGCCATAATTTTGCTGAATTTTCTTTGTTTAGCTTGCATTTAGTACCCCGTGAATCCACATGCAAGGTTTCATTATATGATGCAGTAGTATCAAGCAAATATAGGTTATCAAACATACTTAATGAACCAGTACCAACAATATTTGAATTCAATGAAATACTAAACTGATTGTTTCCAAATGAACAATTTTAACCAGATTTATCCAATAAAGAAACAGAAACCAAATTTCGTCTAAAGGACGGTACAACAAAAGTGTCTTTCAAATCCAAATAAAACCCAGTTCTCAACAATAACCTAAAATGCCCTATTGCCTCAACATCCACCGACTTTCCATCGCCCACAAAGATTTCAGTAGCTCAGACAACCCTGCATAGAAACACTTATGTGAGTGGTAGCACCAGAATCTAACCACCAAGTGTTTCTAGATAGTGAAGCTAAATTAACCTTAGAACATACCAAAGTAAAGAATGTACATTTCTTGGTACGCCAAGCATGATACTTACTACATTTTTTCTTTCCATGTCCTAGCTTTCCACAAAAGAAACATCATTGATTTTCCTTAGGTTTCTTTTGATCTGGACTCTTAGCAGCTTCATTTTTCTTTCTTTTCTTGCCCTTATCCTTAGAGGTACTTGCCAGATGAGTACTTTCAAATCTCTCTTGCTTCAACTTTTCCTCTTCTTGCACACAATATGAAATGAGCTCATTAAGAGTCCATTTATCCTTTTGATAGTTATAACTGACCATAAATTGATTGAAATGTGCAGGAAGAGATATTAATACTAAATGCATGAGCAAGTCGTCAGACAACTCGAGCTTTAGTGCCTTAAGTTTGGAAGCAATGTGAGACATCTCCATGATGTACTCCCTTATATTTCCTTTGCCTTGGTACTTCATTGAAATCAAGCTAGCTAAAAGCGTGCTTGTTTCAGCCTTGTCTTTTTTGCAAAATGTTTTCAATTTTAGCAAGGAAATCACTGGCCTTAGTTACCCCTTCATTTATTGCGCCTCTAAAGGCTTCCGAAATGCCGCACTTAATGATCATTAGACTCATGCGATTAGAGCGTTCCCACTTCTCAAAGTTCTTCCTTTCTTCAGAAGAACTTTTAACCATAAGAGTAGCGGGTTGCTCTATCCTTAGTGCAAGGTCTAGATCCATGCAGCCAAGAACAGTTAAGACGTTCTCTTTCCAATCCTTGAAGTTTGTCCCATTAAGCATGGGAACACTGTTTGCATGAGCAGATATTGAAGTAGTAGACATAATAGTCGTACAGGGAATAAACCTAATGAGCATGCATGTTCACATCATAATTTTAATAAACAATCTTTAAATTCAAACAATTATGGAATACATCTCAAGATACCTAGCACAACATTAATATCAAGTCTTTGGACAATAATATTAACTTGTAAGTGGTACTCTTGGTGTGGTGATCAAATATTGACAATAACTCCTGTCAAACAATAAGTCTATCTTTAGATCAACTTATTATTGAAACCTTATAATTGTCACATATTTATCATTACAGGTGTGTATGCAATTCGGCCAAATATTATCCTTCCTTTGGGCAGGCTAATATCCGCATGAACTCACAAACACAAACATCTTAATTAACATTCTCAATAAATTAATCTACATAAGAGAGGTCACTTTGGTGACATTTTTTTCAATTAGTTCAATCAAATGTTAGACAAACTAAATAAGTTATTAGATGCATCCCAAAAAAAATTTAAATTTAAAATTTCAAATAAATTTCCTTGAGAAAAATAATAAATAAATAACGGACCTAAGTAATGTACCGGATTTACTTGATGTAAGGTCCATTATTTAATTTCTTGAATTTTTTTTATCAGGGTGGCTTAGACAGATTCTGCTGGGTGCAAATAGCCAAAGCATGATGGACCGATTTTCTGAATTGGACCAGGGTGACCCAGCAGGGCCTGACCCTGTCCCAGCAACCCATTAGACCCAGATCTAACAGCCCAAATACCTTTCAATTAAGTTGTGGCCCAATGGAAAATTTCAAATAAAACTAAAGGGTCCAATGCAGGCCTTAATAATCAATTCAGACCTTAATAAAACTGAAAGGTCCAATGTAGGCCTACAAACTAACAGGTCTAACAAACTAGCAGGTCCAACAAGCTAAACTAAACCCTATTTTAATCAAGATCTGAATGAAGCAGATCATGCAGATCTGAATGAACCAACGAACCAGATCTGAACGAAAACTCTATAAAAAAAACTTGATTTTATGCAAAAAGTTCATCCTAAATTTCATAATCTTTCAAAGAATCAATCATGGAGTAGGCTCTGATACCACTTATTAGAATATCTATAAGAATAATATTCTACATACATACATATATGCTCCATATTGAATCAATGAGAAGAAAACAATCAAGAATAAAACGGAAGCGTACCTTGATCCATGATAGCACTTCAAGAAAGGGACGAGTCTTGATCTTCCAGTTGATAACGTATGTTTTCTATATATCTCTTTGTATAAGGGAATTTCAGAAGAAAAAAACACACACGCACAACTGGGGACCATAATCCAGTATTTATAATTGATTGGGTTATCAGTTATTCTAAGTTACTAATTTCTAATTTGGTCCCTCATCAAATTAGAAATTGCTTAAGTGTATCTACACATTAAGCCCATGACATTTAATACCCTAGCCCAATTAATCATATTAGATCACAATTCATTGGGCTATACTTTAAAATAACAATACACATTAAACACATATGTATGCCCACACATGTTGGATTTTTCCAACATTGTAATGATACTAACTTGCAACTTTCATATTGGGAAAAGTGAATTTGAACTCATTAACTTGTCTAGTCTTTATTTGGAGTGCATGGAAGAATGTAATGTCGTTTAGGGATGTCAATGGGTTGGTTCCATTTGGAGATCAATGTTCAGAAACGAAACTTAAATTTATTGTTCTATATTGCAAAATAACAAAAACATAAAAGTGAAAAACAAGATAAGCATCTCTTTAGTCTTTACATTCCTTTACATGACTGAGCAGACATTTTTAACCCGTAGCCATCGCCATTGTGGTCGTCACTATTAGGAGCAAGAAAACTTTCCAATCTGCCATCTTTTATATTGTATACCCACAGGCATTATTAGCCTCAATCTCGGGCAACTTATGTTCTTCCCTTTTAGGAATAATATAGATGCAATTTGGTTTTAGTCGAGGGTAATTTGAAGACAACAGAGAAAAGTAAGAGCTTGGACTCACGGACAGCGTATGGTCACCTAGGCTTTCCACCTTGCACCAATTAATTTGTTGTGATTCAGTCTCATTTGAAAATCTCATAGACATGCACCGGGCTTTCTGTTGTGAACTTGCAAGAGCTCTCCACATAATTCTACAATTCTACTAGGTACCGTGTAACCGTGCCAACTGATTCAGGCAAACTGATTTGTTTTGCTCTTAGAGTGTGTTTGGTTGCATGAAATCTCATGCCATGGGAATCCATGAGAAGACCCCTACATTTTAGACTAAATTGATGTATCACTTCCATCCACACTACACCATATTGGCATTTTTGTAACAACCCCCAAAACAATATCACTTTTGAAGTGTAACAATTCACCTAACAACTTTACATATTTTCACAAACAAAATGATACAATAATAATATCACCATTAAGGGTTTGGTTATAAAAGTGATACTATTCATGGTGATCCAACTTATTGTATCATTTTTTTTTGTGTTATTGTTTTTCATTTTTTTGACTAAATTTAGTTTTGATTTGAAATTGTTTGGCGGATTGTAACATCTCAAAAGTGATACTGTTTTAAGAGTTGTTACAAAAGTGCCAATTTGGTGTAGTGTCACCATTTGATTTTGTGATGATCAATGGTGGGAATGAAAGTCCCATGAACATAGAAATCACACTCCTTGGTCCCCCAAGGCATGTAATTCTAATGTTCATGGGACTTCCACTCCCACCATTGATCACAAAATCAAATGGTGGATGTGGAGTGATATATCAAATTAGCCTAAAATATAGGGGTCCCCTCATGGATTCATATGGCATAGGATTCCATGCAACCAAACACACCCTTAGAGTTTGAGAAGCACCACCACCAACATCACACACTACTATGATTCTACCATTGAGATATATAGCATAGAATTGGCCATCCATGTATGTGACTTTGTCCACCAACTGTAGCTTAATTGGTCGGACATTCACTCTCCTTGTGAGAGCTCATGGGTTCGAGACTCACAAGTTAGGATTTTGTGAGTTTTTGCCCGATTATTAGGAGCACATGTATTCCGCCCTTAAAAAGCTGCGAAGCGAAAGCAAGTCTTCTCCATGCGAGAGATGGAGGCGAGATGAAGTTTTTTCAACAAGAACACCATCTTTTTTATCCTCAAATAAACCTGGCTCAACCATACTTGAACATACTCATGAATTGACCCTCTGTCCCTCACCAAAACCTTGGATTCATGAGTAGAGCTCAATAGGCCTGGAATATCCATTTTTTCTCCTGTAAGGAGATATTTTATTACAATTTATTTTTGCTGTATGCCTTTTTGATGAAAAATCACGAGTTGTGTAATCCATAAAAATTAACTCTCATGTCATGTGGTTCTTTAAGGTAAGCGCGTTATCTCTTTGTATTCCACTCGTAGGCTTGCTTTTTTAATCAAAGCCATGTACTTCCTACCTTTTCATTCGAAACAAAATTTTTGAAACCAGTTTTCTGAGAAATTTTACCATACCTTACAGCAATAATTTTAGGCTCCGCAAGCTACCATGAACAAAAGTTGCCTGGTTTGGAGATATGATGGAGGAAAGGACCAACTTGATTCTATTAGCTAGAACTTTATAAACACATTTGTAGGTCACATTGCAGAGACCAATAGGTCTAAAGTGGCTCACTGACTCTGGGTTATCTAATTTGGAATAAGAGTAAGTTGTGTTGCATTTACTCCACCAAAAGTGCTTTCTCACACCACCAAAACAACTTTTTCTTTCCCATACCATCTACTTTATTTCTCACACCACCACTTCTCCTCACACCACCAATAAAAACTCAAAAAAAAAATGTATTTCCTCCCCTCTCTTCATCTTATTTTCTTCCATTCTTTTCCTCCCTTCCTCTCTTCTCCACCAGACACCGCCATCGCCCCGCCATCATCACCACCACCTTGCCACAACCACTTTTCTCCCTCCCACCACCATCACATTTCTCCCTCTTTTCTCCATCAAGCACCACTCCCACCCTCTCACCCCCTCTCACCCTCTTTATCTCTAAAAACAGGGTACTATCCCTTACTTTGGTTCAACATATATGCTCGATTGAGACTGATTATCAAGTTTATTGAAACACGAAAATTGTATTACTCTGATTTATCTAATAAAACAGTTTGAATCACTTGAAAATGTTTTGAAATGAGCAAGTTATGGTCATTTTACTAAAGTCGCGCAAATCTGTCTCTCATTGAAAATGAGGTAGTGTCCCTAACTTTCAGCCAACTTATATGCTCGATCGAGACCGATTCTAAAGCTCATTAAAAAATGAAAATTGTATTACTATGAGTTATCTAATAAATATTGATTCACTTGAAAATGTTTTGAAATGAGCAAGTTATAGTCATTTTACTAAAGTCAGGGACACTACCCCATGAATCAACTATGCAGTCATGATGATTGAGTCTGAGTTGTTTCCTCGAGTGACAAGTTTCATTAATTGGGTGTGCGTCTGCTCGAAAGAGAAAAAACGAGAGTTTTGTTTTCTATATAGATCTTCTATCTGTTGAGTTTGGCTTCTTTACTTTTTCGATCTCAGAGACTTTTTTTTGTCGTACCACATTTCGTGATTTTGACTTTGCTCAACCTTCGTAGTCGAAAGCTTGTACGATCTCTCATGGCGAGTCTGAATCAGCTTTCTGATGAACTGTTTGCTAAGGGCCGCAAGTTCTTTGAAGAGAGGTTGCTTTTCGAGTCGAATCTGAAAGTTCTCCATAAAACATACGGGATTTCTGAAGATCTGGTGTTTTTCACTCAGGGCGCCGATCTGACACAGTTACCCCTTCTAGAGGGTTTATCCATTTTCACCGAGGTATGCTTCAATCGGGTGTCTGCTTTTCTGTTATCAAAGAAATTTGGGAGTTCCTGGCGTACCTTAGAATTGCGCCCGCTCAACTGGTGTCAAACGGGTATAGGACTGTGATCGCCATCTTGATTAGGGCGAAGGACGCTGGTGTCCAAGTATCTTCGAGGACGATTCAACTGCTTACTTCCCCTCAGATAAACTAACACGATGTGTGTGTTGACATCGCCGGACTGTTTTGGAAATTTGCCTGATGATTTCAAGTTCAGGCAAAAAATTTGTTTCATGGCCCCTATGGATTAAAGTATTTCGAGCTTGCTGGTTGTCCGGTCGAGCGAGAATTCAGGCAACTGAGTAAATTCAATTTTGTTTTTGATTTCGCTTATGTTAAATGCATATCAGATTAACCTTTGCCCTTTTCGTAGGGAAATTTCCAACTTCATCTATTTCTACTGAGGATAAAGTAGCTCTGGACCCATTTGGCGACATGCCTCGTATGAGGATAGAGGATGTCGTTAAGTCTTCTAACATTAAGTGCAACTGACTGTGGGCTCATTGGCATGGGGCTCCTACTATTTTTAGGGTTTTGAAACCAAAGCTCGAAGACGTATCTTCCTCGAAGAAGAGGAAGTTACCGAATATTAAGATCTCGAGCCCTTCAAGGAGGGCAATACTAAATGAGGCGCTTCCTTTATCTGTTCGTCTGAAGAGGTCTCGTGTTGTGTCTAGATCCACTCGTGGGCATTCGGCTTCGTTGGAAGGACCTGAAGCTGTCGGACATGCTCTTGACTCATCCGTTGGGGTGGAGACTGAAGTGTCCGAGAGGCATGATGCTCGGGCAAAGGCTCTCATTTCCCTTCCTGACTTGGAGTGGGAGTATCTGCAAATGGTTGGAGTTTAAGATGTAATAAAGTTGAGTACAAAGCAGGCAGAGCTTCTAAACAAGGCACTGCTACAAGTGAGCGTGGAAGCTTCGTCTAGTATGGGATTTGATCGTCCCTTTTAGTTGAAAGACTTTATTTGCGACCCTGCTAGATTTGTTGAAGAGTCGTTTGACCGTTGTCCTTATGGCGATAGGTCCCATCCGCATCGTCCGTACTGTCTTTCGTCTCGTTCCCATCCTCATATTGAGGTAAGGACGGGTCCGAGGAATAAGTCGCTTCCTTATTCCCCATCGACTGACTCTGAGTCAGCTCGTGAGAGAGTGTCGATCGTTGCGAATAAAAGGAAAGTTGTAGATGAGGGTCCTGATGCAGTGAAGACAGTGAAGGGTGGTGCTGGAGTGATTCCAGTCCCGAAGGACCTTTATCTAGATGCGCGGATCGGTCTGCTCACTCCGGATATGGTAAAGATGAGCAACCAAGCTTGGCATCAAGATGTTGACATTTCTTATGCTTCCAAGAAGCATATTAGCAGGTGGAATGACTGGCTGGTGAGCTGTGCTCCAAGCCAGAAGAAGAGACGTTGGGAGAGGGTATGGATAGAAAGTAGAAACATCTCGTACTGGGGATGTCATACCCGAATCAAGTGGTTGCCGCTGGGATTGAAGTTGAGGCCACTCGTGAGAGAGTGTACACCATGGAGCGATTCTTTGCAAACTTGCAGAAGTCATACTCTGACGCTCTCTACGAGATTGAATCATTGAGGAAGCAACCCAAAGCTTGCTGAGATGCTGGAGAAGAGTCCTGCACACAACGTCGGAGACTTAGAAGGTTTGTTTGGAAACGCTTGAGTCTGGCTTGGCGAGGGCAGTGTCCGTAAGGGATCGGTTTGAAAATGAATTGAACCTTGCCCGTCGTAACTTACAATTTGCCCAGGAAATTGTGGTTAGAGTGCAGGCTAAAATACGGGCTCTAAACGCTGAGAAGACCAAGAAGGAGTCTGAATGGGCTGTTCAATGTCTACAGTTGGAGGCTGATGTTGATTTTAATGCTAAAAACATGCGAACCGTGGAAGAAAAGTTCCTTCTGGCATAAAATGAGCTAAGTGTTGTTAATGATAAGCTGGGCGTTGAGCAGTCCAAGACTGACATGTTGTCTGGCAAGTTGGAGCGGGAGCTTGCTGAATCAAGGATGCGCGAGGAGAAACTTCTCAAGTCCCAAGGAACGTTTAAGTTCAACAAAGTCGTGCATAAAAGGCTGGACCTGTTGCAGCTTATGAAGGAGGAACATCTTGATTGGGATCTCTCCTATTATGAAGAGGTAGCATATGCGGAGTTTTAGTGGCCTCTAATCCGTCCGAAGAGGGAGGTGACCCATATGAGGGCGATCGAGAGGCAGTACATACAAATGTGTCTCCTGTTTCCTCTCCTGCTAAGTCCGTATCTGACTCTCCTTCTGACGAGGAGTGAACCTTGTATTTTTTTACGTGTAAATGAATAACATCCTGTACTTGTGCATTTTTCTTTTACTTTCCCTGCTAGCTTTTATCTGTTTTATCTTATCACGACATTAGTTGTCAGACAAGAGGCTCTGCTAGGTCAGGAATGCATATAATTGATATGCTCTGACGGCTTGTGCTGTGACAGTTCGTGCAATCATGGTCAAAATCTTCTTAGAAATAAGAGAGTGTAATTCACCCTTTGTCTGACAACCTGGGTGTATATCGGACCAGCATTTGTTGCTATTGTAAGCGAACCAGTCAAACTATGGTCCTAGCACATGCACCATCGTGGATGGTTGGACCATAGTCCTCGTGAGTCCTTCGAGTCGAACTTCCAGAGCTCTGACCGGACTTCGACTCATTTTTCTACTATTAGTAGAGTAGGCTTAGTTAGACCAAAGGTTGTTATCACCAGTTATAACTGACTAAATCGGGGTCGGGTTCGACGACCATCATTTGTGACTGAACGGTAGTCCCTAAAAAGCCATCTTAATCAGGCGTCGAGGGCACTGACTAGACTCCTACTTTCCAACCCATATTCATCCGCTTTTAGCGGACTAAGAATTTGGAGTGAACCAAAAGTTATCATCATTAGTTGTTCTGACTAAACCTTGGCATGGTTCGACAATTATTGTCTGTAGTTGGCCAACGATCCCTGGCAAGCCATCGCAGTCAGGCGTCGTTAGGCTGACTAAGCTCCCACTTTCTAAGCCGTCGAAAACCGCACGCAGCGAACTAGGCTTAAAGCAGACCAGAAGCCATCGTCATCAGCGGCCACTGGCTAAGCTTTGGTCGGATTCGGCGACCATCATCTGTGTAAGAGCGGTGATCCCTGGAAAACCATCTTAATCAAGCGTCAAAATTGCTGACTAGACTCCCACTTTCTAAGCCATCAGAATCCGTTATTGGTGGACTAGGCTTCGAGTAGACCAAAAGCTATCGTAATCGGTCGTCACCGACTAAGCTTTGGTTGGGTTTGGTTGCTATTGTCCATGTTTGGACAATGATCCCTAGCAAGCTATCTCGATCAGGCATTAGAGCGCTGACTAAGCTACCACTATATATCTAAACTGTTGACACCCATTTAGTGGACTAGGCGTTAGAGCGTACCGGAAGCTATTGTCATAGAACGAAACCGCTTAAGCTTTGGTTAAGTTTGGCGACCCATTATCTATAGTAAGACAAATGGTCCCTGGCAAGCCATCATGGTTAGATATTAAAAGCGATGACTAAGCTCCCACTTTCTAACCCATCGTCGTCCGCTTTTGGAGGACTAGGCGTTAAAGCGGACTGAAAGCTATTGTAATCAGTCGAGTTTGCTTAAGCTTCGGTCAAAATAAGATTTCGAGCGTGCAAGTCTGACTTGGGTGTCCTGACTTACTTAATTCATCTAGCGGTCTGATTTTGGATCCGGATCGATTGATCTGACTAATAATAGCTTGAGCAGCTTTAATGAACAACAACGGAATAATAGTAGGGAAGACGCCTCCTTATTCCATGGGCACTCAAGGCCTTTGTTGTTTGTGTTTTTGCATGTGAGAGAAAAAAGGAAAATCTTTATAGATCAGCGTGCCATGTGTATGGTGTAGGTTGCGAGATGGTTCAGTATCGATTACTCACCCCAATTATGAGGTCGCGTGCATGGTTATTAATTCGATGAATGTGGACTCGTGCAGTTGCAATTGGAACTGTTGCTTCCATGTTTCTTATACAACATTTAATGTTGACGTAACGGTTGGTTGACGCTGCTTCATAAACTGCCTGCCTCTCCTATATATATAGGCTAGTCATTTTCTATCTCAAGCATTGCAATAAGCATTGTACACTACAACAAATATAAGTTTTCATGACTTATATATGACTTGCATAAGATACATGTCTTAATAGATTGTTTTAAGGACTTATTTAGATTGCATGTCATAAACTATGTCCTCATAATAAAATAACGACTTATATTATTGGGATGTCCTAAAAACAATCGTGATAGCTCTAAAAACAAAATGATGGAAATAAATCCCGCACTGATTACTAAAATCCATCTACAACAAAACGTGAGAACGTGGAAAAGGAAGTGGAGCCTCTCTTTGAGCGAAGCAATAGCCAAGAGTGAAGCATCTCCTATCTCTTCTCGAGCCAACGAACGAGAAGTGTCGCCATGGAAGGAGCTTCGTACAATCGGTTCTCGAAGGTAAAATCTGGGAATTGAAATATGACTTCCTGAAATTTGAGCTCTGCGAATGGATGCGAGCATCGCAAACGCCTTACGCCGCGTGATGATTGTAGAAGTCCCCACAATTGCAATCGACCTGGTGGAAATTGAGGTGAACTTCATAGTCCTCCTAGTCCTTAATGTTAATTGGTTTGGAGCATCTCCAATTTAGGCTATGAAAGTTGTACCATTTTCTTTGTGGGACAAACAAAAAGATTGATGTTTCATCATTCGATGGTATTTCTTTTCCAATATCCAATGCATTCTGTCTGTATTTGCATGGCATGTGGATGGTGCTATAAACTTAGGTACCTGGTCCTTAATTTGCCTTCTTTGGTAAGCTAGCTATTTTATCTAATTTCATTTATAATTAGGCATCTTAGGAGCACAAGAATATGGATTTATGGAGTACAATTTTTTTAAATGGCTGGAACACAATGGACATGATGTGGATTTTATTAAATGGCTGGAACACAATTTTTTTCTGGTTCGTTTTTGTTCTCTGTCCTCAGTGGTTTTGTGGATTTTGCTATAACGGAATGGTGCTTTTGTGGATTTTGCTCAAACAGAATGTCCAATTTTTGTAATTCAAGTGGTTTTGAGGTTTGGTGATTGAAGAATTTGGTGAAATCAGGTTAGTTTCTCATCTTTCTCACAATACCTATTTTGACCTGTATGAGAAGTGCCCCTTCTTTTGCTTTTCTTGCTCCATGGCTAGCCCTTTTTTTATCCATCACCCTGATCACCCTAGAATGGTGCTTGTCTCCAAGCTTCTTAATGGAGACAACTACGCAACATGGTGTCGTTCTATGCGCATCTCCCTAAGCGCGAAAAATAAGTTAGGGTATATTGATGGAACGCTGAAGGTACCCTCAGAAGAGACAAACTTGAACGAGTTTATTCTTTGGAAACGTTGCAATGACATGATGCTTTCATGGATTCTTAATTCCATTGAACCTTTCATCGCAGACAGTGTGATTTATTCATCTACAGTGCATGAGGTTTGGGAGGATCTCAAAGAAAGATTTTCCCAAAGCAATGCTCCAAGAATCTTTCAGTTGCAACGGGATCTTTCCTCTCTTTTTCAAGAACAAATGTCCATAGCAAGTTATTTCACCAAACTATGTGATGAATTGGCCTCATATAATGATCTTCCCTTGTGTTCTTGTGGTGCTATGAAAAACACATGGAGCGTGATGAGTGCAATGTTCTGATGCAATTTCTTATGGGGCTTAATGAGTCTTATAGTGCAGTTCATGGACAGATCTTGCTCATGCAACCATTGCATACTTTGCGCAAGGCTTGTTCCCTTATTACACAAGAAGGAAAACAAAGAGAGTTAGGCACATCCCGTCATTCCATTGAATCTGCAGCCATGGCAGTTCGTCAAGGTACCCGTCCTTCCATTGAGTCTGTAGCCATGGCAGTTCCTCAAGGCCAAACACCTACTAATGCTAGTAAGACGCCTTTGCATTGCACATACTGCAACCGAGACCACCATATCATTGATACTTGTTACAAGTTGCACGGATTTCCACCCGAGCACCGTTTGCATGGTTCTAATAAGCCTAAGGGAAGTCGCAACAAAGGAGGAGCAAGCACCAGGACTGTGAACCATGTGAACTCAAACCCAACATTAGAAGAAATCCAAGCTGTCATGCCTAACTTATCTGAGATCCAATATCAACATATTCAAAATATGATGAGCGAAAAAGACTCCCACCAATCCTCAGGTAATACCAAACATTTTCATGATCTCAATTGGATTATTGATAATGGCGCTACAGACCATATCACCTCAGCTTCTCACCTGCTTAGAGCCAAAGCTAAAAATCCCTCCATGCAACCAGTAATGTTGCCAAGCGGAGATACAACACCCATTAGTTCCACTGGAACTTTATCTTTTAATTCTCATATTTTTGTGAAAAATGTTTTATGTATTCCTACATTTAAAGTCAATCTCATGTCTGTCAGTCGCATCACAAAGGGATTACAATGTTCAATGATTTTTTTCCTTCTTGGTGTATATTGCAGGACCTGGCAATGAGGATGACAATTGGTTTGGTAAATAATGTGATGGGCTCTAAGACTTAGTGGCGTTGGCTTCTGACCAAGCACCTTCTACCAACAAACCATCCTGCTACCTTGCTTTCGCAAACTTATGGCATCGCCGTTTAGGTCACCCTTCTTATTCGCGTTTACATGTTTTAAGCAAAACTTTGTTAAATTGTTCCTCTAGTTTGAATAATGTTTGCGACGCCTGTCTTTTGGCAAAACAGACCTGCCTTCCATTTAGCAAAAGTTCAATTTCCACTATGAAACATTTTTCCCTTATTCATTGTGATATTTGGGGGCCTCACAGAACTTCTTCAATCTCTGGGGCTCGGTTTTTTCTAACAATTGTGAATGATTTCTCTCGATTTATTTGGATATTTCTTATGCACCACAAAAATGAAACACAAGGACTATTCAAATCCTTTTTTTTCCATGGTTAAAACCTAATTCAATACCACCATACAAGTTATTCATGTGGATAATGGGGGAGAATTTTTTTCATTAAGGGATTTTTTCAAAGATCATGGAACTTTATATCAATATACTTGCGTCGCCACACCACAACAAAATGGTGTTGCCGAACGTAAACATCGTCATATCCTTGAAACTGCACGGGCCTTACGCTTTCAAGCTAACATCCCTCTTCATCTCTGGGGAGAATGCATACTCACCGCAGTTCATTTGATCAACAGATTGCCCACCCTACTTCTTTCCCACAAAACCCTATTTGAGAAATTGTATAATGCAACACCATCCTATACACATTTAAAGGTTGTTGGGTGTCTTTCATATGCCAAACATATCTACACTTCTCACAAATTTGATCCACGTGCTAAGCAATTTGTTTTCCTTAGCTATCCGCATGGGCAAAAGGCTTACAAACTTTATGATTTGTCCACTCGAACAATACTTACTAGTCGTGACATTGTTTTTCATGAAAATATTTTTCTTTTAAAGACCGAGCATACCCAATTCAATCCTTTCCCTTCCTCGAGCCCCTTACCACCACCAACCCACAATGATGCCTTACCTACTAGCCTACCCGATGACTCACCAGGGTTGTCCCCTTCCCCTACTCCATCTACTCCTCTACCCGTTAACACAAAACTCCCCTCTCTTACTGACCGCACCCTTCCCTCACCAAGTAACCCTTCATCTTCATCTGAAAGTTCTCCACTAGTGCTTCCTACTTCTCCCATTCATGTCTCTCCACCAACCGCACCACTTCCTCGCCGATCACACCGTATCATAAATTTGCCTAGCCACCTCCAGGATTATGTCATCGCGTTGCCACCATCCATCCAATCAGAGTCTTCGTCTCCAGTTCCCTCATCAGTTACTCGCTATCCCTTGTCCAATTTTATTTCTTACCATCGATACTCATCATCACATCTAGCTTTCATTTATAACATCAGCCGTCATGTGGAGCCTCGAACTTATGAGGATGCCGCCTCAGATCCAAATTGGCAACAGGCTATGCTCTCCAAACTTCAAGCATTGGAACTAAATCACACGTGGACTCTTACTTTTCTTCCTCTCGGTAAGGAACCAATTGGTTGTCGGTGGGTTTACAAGATTAAACATCGCTCTGATGGTTCAATCGAGCGGTATAAGGCTCGCTTGGTTGCTAAAGGGTACACTCAAACTGAGGGCATTGATTACCATGAC
Source organism: Berberis vulgaris (assembly GCA_963556465.1). Lineage (NCBI taxonomy): Eukaryota > Viridiplantae > Streptophyta > Magnoliopsida > Ranunculales > Berberidaceae > Berberis > Berberis vulgaris. Next base: position 71,468,824 of record OY747133.1, read on the forward strand.
ACCTTTTCTCCCACTGCCAAGCTTATCACAGTTCGTTGTCTCCTTGCCATTGTTGCAGCTCAATCTTGGTCTCTTCATCAGCTCGACGTTCATAATGCCTTTCTTTGTGGTGATTTTCATGAAGAAATTTATATGCTCCCACCTCCCGGTCTACGGCGCCAGAGGGAAAATTTGGTATGTCGCCTCAACAAGTCCCTATATGGCCTAAAACAAGCTTCTCGTCAATGATTTGCTAAGTTCTCTGATGCCATACAAGCTGCTGGTTTCGTTCAATCTAAAACTGATTACTCCCTCTTCACACGTAATAGAGGGAAATCATTCACTGCCCTTTTGATTTATGTTGATGACATATTGATTACAATAAATGATTTGGGTGCCATCAATACCCTCAAACAATTTTTTCATAATCGTTTCCGTATTAAAGATCTTGGGGATTTAAATTTTTTTTTGGGTATTGAGGTATCTCGTTCCAAGAAAGGTATTGCAATTTCTAAGAGAAAGTATGCTCCTGATATTTTAAAGATGAAGGTTTATTAGAAACACGACCAGTTTGTTTTCCTATGGAACAAAATCTCAAATTGTCAGACATAGGTGAATTACTTGCAGATCCACAAAAATATAGAAGGTTGGTAGGCCGCCTTATCTATTTGACCATCACCAAGCTCGATATTACTTATGTAGTTCATGTCCTCAACAGGTTCATGCATGAACCAAGGAAACCACATTGGGATGCAGCACTCCGTATTTTGAAGTATCTTAAAAGTTCTCTAGGAAGATGTCTTTTTTTCCCAGCTCATAATTCTTTGCGTTTAACAGCTTATTGTGATTCGGATTGGGCTGGTTGTCCCACTACTAGAAGGAACACAGATTATTGTGTCTTTCTGGGAAATTCACTGGTATCTTGGAGGACAAAGAGACAGAAAACTATCTCACTCTCTTCAGCAGAAGCCGAGTATCAAGCCATGACGAGTGCTTGTTGTGAAATAACCTGGTTGCGCAACTTATTGCGAGATCTACAGGTGTCACATCCGGAGACAACGATGCTTCACTGTGATAATCAAGTTGCTTTGCACATTACGGCTAACCCGTTCTTCCATGAGAGAACAAGGCATATTGAAATAGATTGCCACTTCATTAGAGAAAAAATTCAAAATGGTTTAGTTGAAACAAAGTATGTAACTTCATCTCAGCAAGTAGCGGATGTGCTCACAAAGCCGTTGGGAAAAGACGCTTTCAATGACATGTTTCACAAGTTGGGAGTTTTTGACATCCACTCTCCAACTTGAGGGGGAGTGTTGAGAATATTATTCTCCTATGATATAGGGATATGATAGGATATTGTAGTTGTGGAAATCTTAAGAATATTGTAGGTCTGGAAGCTGAATTGTATTCTTATCAGAAGTTACCTAAAACTACTAGGATACTTTTTGTATAAATACCCTTACTTGTATAATGAAAAACTCATCTTGCCATATTATTTTCTCCATACCATTCTTTTACATCTTTGACAAGCTTTGTGGATTCATCGCCGCTTCCTTTCTCAACTTGGGAGAAATCATTTTGCTAATGATGGACATGGCACACTTTTTCTCGTTCTGGGCATCCAGGCTATATAATCCAAAACATTAGTATCTTCTTCCATAATGAAATGCAATTTCTGGGCTCTTGCTCGGTTTTTCCAGATAATGACTCCGAGGATGACCAGACACAGGCAAGACTTGTTGCATCCTACATTATGTGGTTATCAAAGGTAATTCCATCGTCTTCTTTTCTTACTCTTCTGCATTAATCTATTGTTTTCGTTAGGGATTCATATTTTGCTCACAAGAAGTTTGATTTTTTTTTTGTTCATTTTTTTGTCCATGATTCAGCAAATAGCCGTCTAGAGTGATAGAAATTCAGGAGATGCAAAGAGACCATGATCTTAAGACCTTACTGAATAAGTATTGTCTAGTGAAAACTCAGCTTTGGGACGATTTAATGGGTTAATTGGTGCAGTTGGCCGCCATTTGTAGCAAACAAGGAGCACAAACTCTTCGAAAAACTTGTCGTACCCGTGTCTGACACTGACACGCCTCCGACACTTGTCGGACACATGGTCAATGTGTTGGCAGGTGTCAGACACATAGTCAATGTAGTCAACGTGTTGGATACGCCTCCGACACACCCAAAACTTGGTTAGAACACAATAACGACTCGACAACCAACTTTATTTTACATTTTACTTTTAGATGGACGCATATAACCACCTAAGTTGAAAGTTGTTAACCCATCTAAAGTGAAAATTTTTCAATTGTGATGCAAGATAAATAAGTTGTTAACCCATCTAAAGATGACACTCTTCTTTCCTTTGCTTCATATCTCCTATACTTTTTCTCTATTTACTTTTTTCTTGCGACAGAGTGTCATCTTCTTCTCCACTTTTTTTACATCTTCTTCTCTATGTTTTTTTTCCAACGCAATTTGTAATACATTTTAATCTTCATATTTTTTGTTTTTTTTTACTTAAATTCTTTTTAATTAGATTATTGTTTATGTTCATATGACTTATAAAAAAAGGTATGACGCGTCATCGTGTCTCCGAGTAGTAGTTTTTGGAAAATTGTCGAGTCGACGTGTCGTGTTCGTGTCCGACATAACACACGTGGTATCAAATGTGAATCCTTCATTTGGACATTGTCTAAGTAATTTATTTTATGACTAGCTGTCTAACTCACAAGGTTTGTATTAACAAATATCTGGTCTTATTGTTATTTTTAGATGATGCAACTTTAGTATCTGAAGATACATATGTAAGCGATTCTGGTGTGTATTTGGTTCTAAACCACATCCATAATACAGTTAAAATGTTTTCATTTGGTTGGAAATTGTACTATTTTTATTTTTAATTGATGCAGAGAATTAAAATAGATCTATTTTAAGTTGCATTGCTTAGATGAACAAGTAGTTGGTTCTGAACATCCTTTACAAAAATTACTTTTAGAAAGCGCGGTTTCATAAATAGGCACACATTCACAATATCTCTTATTGGCACTCACACATAAAGACATATACTTCTTCTTTATCCAGGCATTGAGTTTAAAGTCAAATGCACGTCTTATATAAATAATTAAAGATGAATGTTTATTACAAACACGACCAGTTTATTTTCCTATGGAACAAAATCTCAAATTGTCAGACACGTGTGAATTACTTGCAGATCCACAAAAATATAGAAGGTTGGTAGGCCGCCTTATCTATTTGACCATCACCAGGCCTGATACTACTTATACAGTTCATGTCCTCAGCAGGTTCATGCATGAACCAAGGAAACCACATTGGGATGCAACACTCCGTATTTTGAAGTATCTTAAAAGTTCTCCAGGAAGAGGTCTTTTTTTCCCAACTCATAATTCTTTGCGTTTAACAGCTTATTGTGATTCGGATTGGGCTAGTTGTCCCACTACTAGAAGGTCAACAACAGGTTATTGTGTCTTTCTGGAAAATTCACTAGTATCTTGGAGGACAAAGAGATAGAAAACTATCACCCTCTCTTCAGCAGAAGCCGAGTATCGAGCCATGACGAGTGCTTGTTGTGAAATAACCCGATTGCACAACTTATTGCGAGATCTACAGGTGTCACATCCGGAGACAGCGATGTTTCACTATGATAATCAAACTGTTTTGCACATTGCGGCTAACCCGGTCTTCCATGAGAGAACAAGGCATATTGAAATGATTGCCACTTCACGAGGGACAATGAGGTTGAGTAGTACGTATGGATTTGTAGCCCATTGTCGACTCAGGAAGTTGGGTCTCTATTGGTCGTTCCTCCGCCTTTGGTCCACTGGGAAGCTGCAAGGGCAGTGCGGCTCTCCTGATCATGTTCTCTGGAACCTTTTGGAGACTGGGCTTTTCGCTGCTGACTGACTCCTCCCATGAGTGGATGATTCTGCTGATTGAGTATCTCCACTGCTCGTGCAATTTGTTGCATCTGGGTTGACAGTAGATCCACTTTTGGGTCCGCCATGGCTGTCACCGACGCGAGGGTCTGAGTAGGTTCCTCTCGCGGCAGTGGTGGTGTTGGAGCTGGCAGTGTTCTTTTAGTTCAAGGGTTCAACAACGTCTCCATTGTTGCGATACCATGTTGTCACCATCTTTCTGGCTCTATGGGAAAGGTGACACTACTGTTTATTCTGAAGAACTCTGTCGTTCCCCACAGACGAAGTCAAACTGATGTAGTCGATTTATGTTCTCCTGCTTCGCCTTTACCTGAATTTGCACAAAAAACACAAGTGAGCCAAATACCACCGTGTAGTGGCTGATGACACTTCGATGCTTAAGTTAGATGAAGCTTAGGAGATGCTTAAAATTGTAAATTGATTTTCTGTAACGTATCTTTGTTCATCGACCTTATCTCCCTTTTATAGTGTGAGAGTTCTTATTCGGCTCGACTTTTGGTGGCGTAGTTTAGGGAAAGAGATCTTGCTGGAGATTTTTTTCTTATTGGGAGCTGTCCATGTTGAGAAGTTTTCTCACACGACTTGTGCTCTTAGATCTGTCGAGATGTTTCCCTTTCTGAGTGTTGTCCATGTAAAGAAGTTTCATTACCCGACTTATACTCTAATGTTTGTTTCCTAGTTTGAGCCAATATATTGCTGACTTGCCTGTCTTGGGTCGATCCCCCAAATACTTTCCATATCAAGGCTTACGAGTATTGAGCTTGACCGTGTGATGTGTGGGCTTAATGGCGTGTTGCAGTTTGGGTTCGATTTTTTGGATCCTACTAATCATGGACTTAACGTTGTTTGGACCTTGTTGGATTGAGCGTGCAATTAGACATGTTCTATTATGTTGACGAGATTATCATGATGCGTGTACGGTGCTGATCATAGGATGGTTTGATGTATCATCAACAACTATTACAATCATCAACACCACTCACAATCACTTGTTTGAATTATATTGATTTTCCTTAGTTACTAACAAGCGCTCGTAAAGTAATGCATTGCAAACTAATGCTATGCATACTAATGCATCTGCATTAATTTGCTAAATGCATTATTTTACAGTGCACCAAGTGGAGCCTTAGTTTCAATTTAGATTCTTTCTTTATCTTTCTCAAGCGCATGTTCTAAAATGATTAAGTGTTGAAAGTTGAAATTATTTTCACAAAATATTTGAAGTATTAATCTGTATCATATAATATCAGCTCCCCTTAGAAACAATACCCATGTGGATTTGTCTAATTTTTTAAACACTCAAAATGCCCTCCCAACTGTCATCATATTTACAAAAATAACCAATAGTTAAGTGAATAGTGGTCTAGGGTATTTTTGTCATTTTAAATCCTCCCAAATTCAGATTATTTACGATTAAAAACTCGCCCCTCTTAAATATTATTAATTATACATGAGGCCCTAACATCATTTATTCGAAGCCCTTAATTATTTGTAAATTATACATAGGCCCTTAAAATTATACATAATTATTTTGTTTAGAATTTCAATAATAATTTTTATTTATTATTAAAAGATTGTAATAAATAAATAAAATACTGAATATTCGCACACGTAGAGCACATTGACACCCTAGTATGAACTATATAATGGATGTGGGATTTAGGAACAATACCCACGTGTCTTCAACCTGATATTTGGGTTTTCCAAACTGCCCTTTACATATTTACAATTAAATCAATTGGTAGGTGAGCATTGACTAGGGATATTTTTGTAATTTAAATTTAAAAACTTTTACGCTTACATACTATTTTACCCTCCCAAATTTAGATTATTTACGATCAAAACCCGCGTCTTTCAAATAATTTTTATTATAGCTAAGCCCCTAACATAATTTATTTAAAGCCTTTCAATTACCTATAATTATAAAAATGCCCTCATATCTAATTTTTTTGATTTTCCATCAAAATCAGTCTTTGTAAACATTCGTTAATTACATCTAGGCCAAATATATAATTTATTTGAAGTCCTCCAATTTGAACTATATAATGGTTGTGGGACTTAGGAACAATACTCATGTATGTGTCTTCAACTTGATATTTGGGTTCCCCAAAATGCCCTCCATATTTTATAATATTTACAATTAAATCAATTGGCAGTTGAACAGTGACAAAGGATATTTTTGTAACTTAAATTTAAAAATTTTTATATACTATTTTACCTTCCCAAATTTAGATTATTTACGATCAAAACTCACTCATTTTAAATATTGTTAATTATAGCTAAGCCCCTAACATAATTTATTTAAAGACCTTCAATTAACTATTTGAACTATATAATGGTGGTGGGACTTAGGAACAATAACCATGTGTCTTCAACTTGATATTTGGGTTAAATCAATTGGTAGGTGAACATTGACCAAAGATATTTTTGCAATTTATATTTAAAAACTTCATGTACCATTTTACCCTCCCAAATTTATATTATTTACGATCAAATTCCACTCCTCTCAAATACTGTTAATTATAGTTAAGCCCATAACATAATCCATTTAAAGCCCTTCAATTACCTATAAATTATAAAAATGCCCTCACATATAATTTTTTTGATTTTTCATCAAAATCAGCCCCTGTAAACATTCGTTAATTACACCCAGGAACAATATATAATTTATTTGAAGTCTTCCAATCTGAACTATATAATGGCTATGGGACTTAGGAACGATACCCATTTCTTTTGGGTTCCCCCAAACGCCCTCCACATTTTATAATATTTACAATTAAATCAATTGGAAGGTGAACTGTGACTAGGGATTTTTTGTAATTTAATTTTAAAAACTTTATGTACCATTTTACCCTATCAAATTTAGATTATTTACGATCAAAACCCGCAATCTCAGATATTGTTAATTACAGCTAAGTCCCTAACATAATTTATTTAAAACTCTTCAATTACCTATAAATTATATAAAAAATCCTCACATCTATTTTTTGATTTTTCATCAAAATCAGCCCCTATAAACATTCGTTAATTACACCTAGCCCCAATATATAATTAATTTGAAACCCTCCAATTATATAGAAATGATAAAAAAAAAAAGGCCCTTAAATCTAACTTTAAGATTTTTCCAGTTTGCCTCCACATTTCATATTTAAAATCAAAACAGTCTATCTCAAACATGGATTAATTATATCTAAGCCTCTAACATTGTTTATTTGAAGTCCTTTATTATTTATAAACTATACATAGGCATTTAAAATTATATAATTATTTTGTATTGAAATTCAGTTATAATTTTTTCTTATTATTAAATTATGGTAATAAAATAAAATAAAATATTGAATATCCGTGCACGTAGAGCGCGTCGACACCCTAGTCCATCATAATTAAGGTGATCATGAGCATGGGCTTTTCACAAAATAATGACTAACACAATAACTAAATAATTCACTAGAATTTTTTGTCGTGACCTTTTTTGCCTATTTAAGTTTCATGTAAAGCCTGAGAACCTAAAACCCAATCGATATTTAAGACATTGATTTAGGTGTATAAAAAGCCTTCAACAAATTAGGACTGCCTAATTCGATATCATATACACTGATATACATTTGAAGGAGTTTATACGTGCAGACAAATAGGGTTTATTGCATCATTCTTCTATAAAGGCTCGCCCTTCAAACATCTTATGTATATTGATAGTCATTAATAATTTATCATTTTTTTCACATCTCAGTCGATTCTCCTTTCTTCTTCTCGTTGTCATCCCATGACACCGAGTATGTGTGATCAGATCTAGTTCTTCTACACCCCACAGTTTTCATTCTCAAAGTTGTATAAATCTATCCCTATGCTATCACTGAGATGTTGCATCCCGAGTCCTAACCTGTGGCGGACCAAGGATTTTAGTTAAGGAGGGGCGAATGGTAACTAGTAAGGGATTGTTGGTCGATAATAGGAATTATCCACATATAAACTAGAAAATTTTCTACTTTGGATCAAAGATTATGAATTTAAGAAATTTCATAAAATATGAAATTTCGTGAAATATTTCTTTCGCTGAGGTTTCAATGAAGTGTCGAAAAATAAATGTAAGTTATTTCGTAAATTTTGACTTTTTTGTGTGAAACCCAAAAGGTTACGAACAAATTACATTTTTTGATCAAAATATTTCATAGATTTCAATGTTTTCACGTAAAACCCAGGTTATGAAGCAAATTACGTTTATAGAGATACTTAAGTATTTAGGCTTCATTTGATGTATTTAATGATTTTTTAATCTCTTAACCCCTCCCACCCAAATGTCGTCGGCTGGGTTTGAACCAGTGACCTAGTGATACCATCCGCCACTGCACAACCACTTAGTCATCATACATTTGGCACATTTAATGTATTTATTAGGTTAATTTACTTATATCTTATTTGTCCACATATTATATATGTTTGACATACATTCAAATTTGTATATTTTTTCTATATACAACAAAATCTTTCACGAAACTTCTCTTAAAATTAAGAGACCAAAATTACTTAAAAAAAACGAAATCACAATCCTTGCTCCGGGCTGATAATTTAACAATAAAATTATATTAACTTCTATAAAGTCAACGCTAAAATAAAAAATATAATTCTAATTGTATTCTTTGTAAACTTAATTTAGTATTGTGCATTTTTTATGTACAACTATAAAAAAAAGTACATTTTGTATATATCAAACTAAATCGAGTATAATATTTTAAGCCAAATTGTGGTTAAATCCTTGACAATTTATTGAAGGCAAATAAGCCTAATAATTAGTATACATGATTAAATTGCAAAATAATTAAGATAATTGTGTAAATTTAAAATGAAAAAACCTTAAATTTGCAAGCATACAAGTTTATGGAAAAAAATAATTGGTGGGAGGTTACGAGCCAATCCACCCCCTAAATTTTATGAGTTGAATAATGATATTTATTTTCATTGAGTTCTATAATTTGTGATCTTATATTTTAATTACATATTATTTTGAGTTTAATTTTATTCATATAATTGTAAGAGTGATTCTAGCCAGCGAGGAAATCAGCGAGGGAGGGAGAGAGGGAGGGAGGGAGTCGTCCACCCCCTAAGGATGCGTGCTGTCATATTTCATGCACGCATCCTGAGGGGGATGGACGGCTCCCTCCCTCGCTGTTTTCCTCGCCCACTTCCTCGACATATAAAATTTTCGTAATTGTAATAAAACATCTTATTAAAGAGCAATTCTAGATGTCGAGGAAATGGGCGAGGGAGGGTGCCTCGCACGTGCGCGACTTCTGTTTCAAAAAAAAAAAAGCGGGAAAAGTTTTTGAATTTCATTGTTGAAATTTAAGAGGGAGGAGGACCAAAAAACAGAGATAAGAAATCCCCAAACCCATTGATCCCCCAAATTTTTCGCTCAAATCTTCACAAAAGCTCAAATTGAAAGAAACCCATTGATCCCAACATGGCATCAACCAAACCCTCTTCTCGGTACCCTTCGTCCGATGCACGATCTTCGACGTCTTCACAAGTTTCAGATCCTTCTTCATCTGCAGAGTTCAGAAAGAATTTGAGGAATCCCAGCAAGAACCAGTCTTCTTCGCTGAAAAAACAAGTAGGGGTCAGTGGGAAAATGCCGAATGTGAGCTCGAACGCGTCGCGGGCGTTGGTGAAGGCGAAATCAGGTGATTTGGTGCAGGGTAAGGGAGGGACCAAAAAACAGAGAAGAGAAATCCCTAAACCCATCTCCACAGAGAAGAAATCAGAAGAGAAGATGAAGCTCTCCCTCTCCCCAAACTCGACAGAGAAGAGAAGAGGTGGTGTTTGAAGAAATGCATGTGAGAGAGCAAAAGTGATGAAGGCCACATTTGTTGCCTTATCCACTTGGTGCATCAACAAGACTGGTGGAAACCATCAACACGACTGGTTTCGTGGTGGTGAATGGTGTCGCCGGACCACCTGTTTGTCAGACCACCACACCATTTGGGACAGTGTTTGTGTTTCAAGATCCCATGACTGTCACTCCTGATCCATCTTCTAAGTTAAGGGGTTTGCTGAAGGAACTTCCTTGACTACATCACTTGATGGCCTTCGTAGTTTATCATTGGCAAAGATCACTTTAAATGTGAAGAACCACAAAGGATCGGTGTCTGTTGTTGGAGGTACGCATAACCTCAAGCCAGCAGGGTTTATTAAGCATTTTGTTTGAGCAGAATTGGGTCATTTGTTAGTAGTATTTGAATTACTTATTAGAAACAGTAAGAACATATTTTTTGAACCCATTTAGGTAGGCCACTGATCAAGCTATGTTCCCTACTTAAGACACATTGGACTAATATGTTGCACATTGGATCAATTTATTGTGGTCGAATGCCAATGCTCTAAAACTATTATTGCATTTGTTGGATGATAATGCTTAAGATCATGGACGAGTTTGGTCTTGTTGGATGACTTCAGAGTTATTCAGTGCTTCAGTTGCATCACTATGAATGAATCATCTTGCTCACCGGATACATTATATTGATGTCAATTTGAGCTCATATAGTGGAAGCTTCTTCCGTGTCTTTCCATTTTCCAGTGTCGTTTGTCAAGAAATATGAGTTATGTTGAGATATCAACAAGCAGGTAACAAGTCTTTATTTTCTTTATAACTAATGAGTATTTCTCAATCCACCTCTTTTCCTTATTGATGTAGGTGCATGGTTCTCACATTCGTTACAGTTGATCCTGAAACAAATTTTAAAATCGTTGTACCCATCGTATCTGTGCAAGATCCTGACCAAGGTTCTATTGCCAATTTTTTGGTTCCTCATGCATCTGTGAATTCATTCCTGGCTGATTCACTGACAGGGCCTAGTATTCATCATCTCGGCCATTCTTATTCTCCCCAGTCATTAACTGGCGAAACATTTGGGGCAGATGATCTAGGGCAGTCAAGTAATAGCGGCTTGGTAAATAGAAGGGCTAAATTGTCAAAGGATTTTGGGGATTATTCTCAGCAGAATTCTTTTGTTTCCAGTAATCACTCTACTTCGACCTATGATAACTCTGATACTACATGGTTGCCCGATCTAGCTAAGGATAAGTCCTTAGCTGAAAGGTCAGCAAAGAGGAGTTCAAGAAAGAAAGCAAAAAGGAAGGGAAAACAGTCCAAGAAGTCACACAAGAGTAAACCAGTTTTAGAAGCTTTATGTGAGAAAGATGATCATGAGGCTTTTTTCTCTGAATCCTGTACTAACAATGATATGACAAGGGAGATAGGATCAATTGCAAACAATAAGTTAGTTGAAAATGATGTGGTGAATGGAAATGTTGTTATCCCTAGACGGTCTTCATTGCCTGTGACAATCTCATGTTCCAATGATGGGGTAAAAACATCAAAGCTGACAGGACCCTCTGCACCTCAGATTTTGAAGTGTGAAGATTCCATTGCTAGTTCTGCAAACAAGATAGATGGATTGCTCTCTGATTCTGAAGAAGTTGCAGATATCTATCCAAAACCTGGGAGTTTTGACAAATGCAATGCTCCTCTATTGGATTCAGCTTCAGGTGGTTTGAACAGTGATATGAACGCCAATGCTGGTGATGACTGTGAAGAACAGGCCACCTTGAACGAAGATGATGGATTTAATTTTTCAGGGGCCAACAGCTATGGTACTTGGCAGCATCGACTTGAAAAAGAATATTTTTCTCATGGACATCACTCAACAGGTAGCATCAATGCCTATAATTGTGCTGAAATATCAGAATATATTCCAGACGTTGGCTGCAGTGAATTGCACTTGTTTGAACCTGTGACGAGACGACGTAGAGGTAAAATAGGTAGGAAACTGACTTCAAGTTATTTGCAGAAACCTAGCATAGGGTTGCTCTGGTTCGAGAGTTAGGTGCTTCCCTCCTGCAGTGGTTGTAGTTGCTCTGTTAGGTATTCTGTTAGACGGATAGTTCTTTCTTTGTTACTATCAATGTAAACAGTTCATATCAGTGAGACTTTTCTGTAAAAATCATTTCTTTGTTACTATCAGTGTAAACAGTTCTTTATTTCTTTGCATTTCTATGTTACTATCAGTGTTGTTTGCTTTCAATAGTTGCTCTCTGGAAGCAGTTCTTTCTTTGCATTTCTCTGATAGAATTGCTATTGCTGATAGATTGACTGAGTGTGGCAGTCTGTTTGATAGAATTGCTATTGCTGATAGAATTGATGATCTCATAAAACTTACAAGGATGACAAGCTTGTTTAAGTGCTCTACAATTACAAGAAATCAGTAAGCCTGAATCTACTCATATTCATAAATGTAACCCAGTAACAACTTATAAGCAATACACAATCTCTTTGTATTCATTTTTACAAAAACTACAAGAAGATTTCGAGTAAAAATTACAGCTTATTGTGGATAGGAGAGTCTAAATCCAACCTTTGAATGCTTTCCCTGGTAGCAACCATGTTCACTCTGCAGTTTGAGCTGAACTGGAAGAACATGGTTTTCCTGTCAAACAATAAAGTGAGAGAAACATTAACTGGTAGTTTTGTGAGTCTACCAAGACAAAGATTGGGCAAACTTTCTCAATCAATTCTGCTGTTGAATGGGACCGTCACGAGAACTGAACTTCTGTTTATGTAAACTATACAATAGATCAAAAGTTCTGACTGGAAAGCATCAAATAGTAATGGTTTGTCTAATCTAATATCTCATGATGCGCTACTCAGCAGTTTTTTAAGCTCCTCAACAATGCTACTTCTTGCAACTGATATCTCCTCTCTGGTAGTAGTGTTCCTTAACTTGACAATGCCCTCATTAAGTTATTTTTCACCTTGTATCACCATCCAAGGGATGCTCGACCGTTCGGCCCGAGTAATCAGTTTCATTATATCTTTTTTGTGCATCATGAATAATGCTTTCAGTTTCGCATCCCAAAGTTCACTAACCAGCTCAGCAGCTTGAGATAGGTCCTCCCCAAGAATGCCCACCAAAACTTCTGTTTCCGTTGCTCGAACAGACTGCAAACACATAATAAGTGACTTAAATTCATTTCACTAAACATTTTAAAGTCATCCAAAAAAACAGGTAAAGTCTCTACATCTCAAACAAAATCTGAAAGATAAATGTAAATGTAAGCAAGGATTTGCAAGGATATCAAAATCATCAAGCTTAAATAATATTGGTTTGGGAAAAATAAACCCAAAAAGTTCAACACTCTGTTTAAAAATATGCTAACATCATTTAGACGAAACTCGATATACAAGGCACTAAGAAGTATGTAGCGTCACAAACTCCATTTGGGTATAAATTTTGAAAGGCTCTTTACCATGCTTCACTAAAAGGGCAAGCCTACCATACAAGGCACTAAGAAGTATTACACACTTCCAGATGCATAGTTACAAGGCATGATAGCAAGCCTAGTCATTAATCCTACAGGTATACCCATCTACCTATGTCATTTACTTTGTACTTCTTCCTTGTGTTGCAAGAATAAAAGGGCATGTTTATGCTGACTTGACTCACTATAACACTTGGTTCAACAACAAGAGAATTGAGAACGATATGAATTTTTTGACCCTTTGGCACTTCTTTTACACTGATTTCTTGCATACAATAAGGCATTAACAGAAACTTATATTTGCTTCAATGGTAGAATCTGCATCAGAAGTTGCAATGATTACACTCAAAATTCAGACAGACGATGACAAACTAGATTTCTACATAGGAAATCCAAACTTTATGTAAGATTATTGATTGCTTTTGCAGGAAGACACAAAAATCACCTGGTTTTGGTCTTTCACAAGCTGTTCCATTATAGTAAATACTCGTTCTATCCCAAGGCTGACACCGATCGTGGGAACCTGCTTTGTACCAAACATTCCAATAAGATTTTCATAACGCCCACCAGCTGCAATGGAACCAACCTGGGGACACTTGTATATTAGTGATACAATTAAGTCGAAACCCAAACCAGATTGATTGAAGACCATTACAATTTGAAAACGTAAGAACATAAAATTGTTGTTTTCTGATAATATTAACTTTACAAAAAAAAACAAAAACAAAAACAAATTACAGATCAGAATGTTGTGAAATCAATGAATCAATAAATATATATAGGTGAATTTGTAGCTGAGGCATGAACATCTCTAAATGAACAGCCTGGTATTCTACCACTTAACCCATTTTCATTGGCTGTGAAAGCTCTTAGACTGGTTAGTGTCCCTACCCAAGTAGGAATGAGACCAATCAATTTGTTCCCTGAAAGATGGAGATCTTACAACCTCTCTAAACCATCTAAATTGGGTATCTTACCAATGAGCAAGTTACTAGAGAGGTTCAATGATATAAGATTCGGAAGAAGATCCAAAGATGGAGGTATAGAGCCATCAAAGTTATTAAATGACAAATCCAAAAATTCAAGCTCGGTAAGATTGCCAAATGAATAAGGAATGGGTCCTTGGAAATTATTGTAAGAGAGGTCTAACCGTTTCAAAGCTTTAAGCTTGGAGATTGAAGTAACATTACCTCTGAGTTGTTGGTGAGAAAGATCAAGTGATTCCACCATTGAATGGTTCAAATTGCATCTAACACCAGCCCAAGAGCAGTAATCAGAAGTGTTTGAGCCTCCCCAAGTGGATAAGGCAACAAATGTGGCCTTCATCACTTCTGCTCTCTCACAGGCATTTCTTCAAACACCACCTCTTCTCTTCTCTGTCGAGTTTGGGGAAAGGGAGAGCTTCATCTTCTCTTCTGATTTCTTCTCTGTGGAGATGGGTTTAGGGATTTCTCTTCTCTGTTTTTTGGTCCCTCCCTTACCCTACACCAAATCACCTGATTTCGCCTTCACCAACGCCCGCGACGCGTTCGAGCTCACATTCGGCATTTTCCCACTGACCCCTACTAGTTTTTTCAGCGAAGAAGACTGGTTCTTGCTGGGATTCCTCAAATTCTTTCTGAACTCTGCGGATGAAGAAGGATCTGAAACTTGTGAAGACGTCGAAGATCGTGCATCGGACGAAGGGTACCGAGAAGAGGGTTTGGTTGATGCCATGTTGGGATCAATGGGTTTCTTTCAATTTGAGCTTTTGTGAAGATTTGAGCGAAAAATTTGGGGGATCAATGGGTTTGGGGATTTTTTATCTCTGTTTTTTGTCCTCTCGCTCTTAAATTTCAACAATGAAATTCAAAAACTTTTCTCATTTTTTTTTTTTTGAAACAGAAGTCGGGCACGTGCGAGGCACCCTCCCTCGCCCATTTCCTCGACATCTAGAATTGCTCCTTATTAAAAGAAACAAGAATTCTAAATGGAAGTGGGTGAGGAAACGAGCGAGGGGAGGGAGGTGGCGGGGTGGGGACCGTTCACCTCCCTCGGGATGTGTGCTATCTTTTTTGGCGCGCGCATTCCGAAGGAGGTGAACGGTCTCCACCCCGCCACCTCCCTCCCCTCGCTCATTTCCTCGCTCGTTTCCTCGCCATGTAGAATAAAATGAGGGATGGTAATAATCAGAGGGAATAAAAAATTTCTATGGAAAATCGAACTTAAGTTGGGGGGGGTCCGCCACTGGTCCTCACCCATGGGATAAGTACACGGATCTCGAGAAGGTACATGTATGTGCGGATGAATAGAGTTGCCCTAGCACTGTCATATCTTAAAGGTTTTGACCAAGTAGTACGAATGAAAAAATGATGTCACGCTACATACGTCACTAGCTACTTAGTCTTATTTGGTCAATTCAAGGATTGCATCCACCATCGCGATCTCGACACGTATACAAGTTTAATAGAAAAGTCAAGGCACGTGTTACTTTAGCCACGCGTCTCAATACCATTTGTTAAAATAAACCTAAATTTCCAAATTACAGTGTACTAAGGCTTAGCCAAACAGTTTTTTTTTTTTTTTTTTTTATCAAAAAATAGTAAATTAACTGATGATAAATGTCATAGATTGATAAGACCAACCAGTCTCCATCTCTTTCTCACTCCTGTCTTATTGCCTGTTTCAGAGATGAGACAGTAGAAGAACAAGAAAAGAGAGAGTGAGCAGCCATGGCTACTGGAGGTCCACACAACATGCTTGAACAACCCAGAACAGCAACAACACTGTATGTGTACATGTCTTTTCTTCTTCTTCTTCTTCTTTTGAATCTCCTTACTCTTGTGTTGTTTGTGGTTCCATTTTCACTGAATCTCTAGATCTTTTTGATAATGGATAAATCTATCCATCTAATATAAATTTCTGATATATATTATATGTATGCATCATTTTTTATACATTTATTTTGATGATGATGAGTTGATGGCTAGGGTTTTTTTTTTTAGTATCTAGCTAGCTAGGTTGATCTCTTCAAGGGGGCATTATATAGTTTCTAGTGAAGATAATGATTTAGAATCCTATGTATACCCAAAATGTTAGATCATTGACCTTCTTGGTTCTCTGTGGATCGACTTGGCTTGATCTTATTACTCTTCAAGGATGAACATGTTCCTATAGGGTTTGAACAGTAGAAGGTTGATCAGGATAACTCACACTAGTACCTTACCCCCCCCACCCACCCCATTTCATTTTGTTCTTTACGTTTTAGATGAGTACTTTAGGCAGTCCTACTATCTAGTTTTCACTTATCATATACCATCCCCCACTATCATAGACTCATGTGAGTTATAGAACCGTTGTTTCTAATCGCTAAACATTTCTTGATAGGTTATTTACTTGCCTTAAGAATTAAACAACAGTTAAACAATTGCTAAACATTTCATATATAGCATCTATGCTAAGAAGGATTATATATATAAGACTCAAGCCGGCTTCAGTTGTGTCCAATCTACAATTGCCCAACTGATGATGGCATTACTATCAATGTGGTATATTTACCATATCTAATAGCAACTTGACACATGTCGTTGTTGACCTTAATAAACGCATTAGCTTTTCTCCTCCCAATGTCATGATATTTAATTGTCTTAATTTTCCACTTTTATCCGAGTTTCCATAGTGGTTTGGACTAACTAAATATAACTTTATCATGCCCATTGCTAGCTACTATCATGAAGAATATATCAAATCGCTCTCAAATGGCAATCTACCTAAACCCAATACAATTGACTTGCCGCCCCACCCCTCCTCCGCTCGCCAAAGATATACATATTGATATACAATAATAAAAAAATAAAATATTCACAATGTCATATACAAGCACACACGTAAAGAAATGGAAGGCTTGTCATTTATTTGATTATTGAGTTAGTTTAAATAGAACTTGTACAATTAAGAGATATGAGTTGTTACAACAAAGTACGAGTGGTTGCATAGATATATGTGAGTCGTTGATATCATTATTGACATAGTCTTTACAAAATATCTTTGAGGTTGTTGTACCCAAGGAATGTGGTTTCGTTTTTCAAGTTAATTAATTTCAATGAGTTGATTTTAACAAATATCTCGTTGTGTATAGAAAAACGTAATAATTTTGATTGTAATTTTGAAATTATTAATATAATTTAAGCATTTTAAACTCTTCCATATTACATAAAAAATTCCACAAGAGCCATAATGTCTTACAACTATATATTACATAAGAGTCACTTATATAACAAAATTTTAATACTAAGCTTAAGTTATAACAGGCTAAAATGTATGAAAATTGAGATTGGCCTGATGAGAGAAATAAATAATTCGGATTTCGAAAAAAAAATTGGTAACAAAAAAAAAAAAAAAAATTCATGAAATTTTGACATTTTTCGAGAAATCACATTCCTTGGTTGTAGCTGAGGATAGTTTCTACGCGTATGGACTCTCCTTGGACTGATCTTGTACAATTGTGTTAATATTTTCGTTAAATTGGACATGGGATTGACCCAAAGTCCAAGTTTGGTCTTTAGTTTATCAAAATGGTCACGAGATAGGCTTTGTAAAAATTGGCAAGCTGCATTGAAGAATGCACAAACCTTGTTGTAAGTGTGCCAAGAGCTACCTTTATGCGTACGAAATGATAATCGAATACATCATGCCGAGAGATGCATACTCGACCTGATTGAGGGTAGAGGCACTGGTAACCTTTGTGGCTATCACTTATCACTATAACCCATGAAGACACAGGGAAGGGATATGGGTTCAAGTTTGTCTTTTGTGTAGGGATGAAGATACGGGTAGCATTGGCAACCAAAAGTTCGCAAAAAATCATATGTAGGTTTTTTTTATGAAGAAGATAATATGGGGTTTCATGTTGGGGTAGGGTGAAGGTAACCGGTTTATAAGGAATGTGGCTGTCAATAAGGCTTCAACCCAAAGTTTCTTAGCATAGACGCGTGTAGCATTAATGCCAACCCTAATACAAACACGTGGCAATATTTTCTTTCAGCCACATTGTTTTACTACGGGGTTTGAGGACATGACAGTTGATGAATGATCCCATTGTGATGTAGGTGATCAATAGATTCCTCTTTGAAAAATTTGCCTCCGTGATCGGAGTGAAAATGGGTTTGAGGACATGAAAGTTGATGAATGATCCCATTGTGATTTAGGTGATCAATAGATTCCTCTTTGAAAAATTTGCCTCCGTGATCGGAGTGAAAATCCTATATTTCTTTTTGAAGCTGTTTATCAACCATGGCCCGAAATGTGCGAAATATCTTGTAAAGATCTGATTTCATTTTTAGAGGATATATCCATGTGAAACGCGAGAAATCATCTACAAATATGGCCAACAAAAAGTTTGATTAGATAAGACTGACAAAGGACACCAAATGTGACAATGAATCTTTGCAAGTGGAAAATTTGCCCTGCTACTGGACAGAAAGAAACGAAGTTTGGAGCTTTTGCTCAAAACACCTTTTACATAGACTACTGGTGTCACGCCCCGACCCACCACGGGAATCGCAGCGTGTCGATGCGTGAACTAACCTGTAACACAGGCGGATCGTAACCGGCCACAACATCATAATATAACACATTCTTGATACGAGAATGGAACGGAAATAAAAACTACGATAAAATTTGAATAAAATAAGTATATTTGATTCCCCCAGCCAGAGTCATAGCGACAAAACCAATATACAAGCATCTAGTATAGCAGTATAGTACACCTGATAACACAGAGAAAGCAAAACATACCCGTACAGGGTGGACACGACCAAACACCACCAAACGCGCCTACAACGGAAAACAGGGCCTACGCGCCACGTTCAGCAGGAATGCCAACACTGTCTGCACTCCAATCGAAGCACACCCCTTGCGGGGTCAGCAAAACACAAATCTAGCTGGTGCGAGCCAACTAAATACAAATAATAGAATAATAAACAAAGAAAATTCATGCCACACAACAATGAATAAGCAACAAGTTTTAAAGTCTAACTCACACCGTGTCTTTAAGGAAAATGCTTCTAAGTTCAAGCAACAACACAAACATTTCAGATTCCACAATAACTACAAGTTTACAATATATGCCGATCATTACACGTGATTCAAACATGGTAAATATCAAGCGATGGAAATAAAGACAATCTCATAATTCTTCCTAGTCTCCTAGGTATAGCAATCAGGTTGAAACCAAAAATTCTGTAAAATTCTGTATAAGTGTCTCATATCGTAGGTACCCTACGAATGTGTCTCACCCAGACACATCCCACAACGTGCACCAGTACCACTTCGGGCTTGTTTGTATCCTAATGGGGTGCCATCTGCCAGGATATGAATTTCAACATCCCGAACGACTAGGCTAACACGGCCAACCTAACACAATCAAACTCAAGTGCGCTGGGAGGGAAAGCGACTAATCTCCAAAGCACGTCCTACGGGACCCGTACTACTGCACTCTATAGTGGCAAGTGCGTGCGGGAGCTCACCGCACCTCAGCAAGCTTGCCACATGCAATAACGTCCACAATGTCTGGTGCGAGTCATCTCGAGCACCATCCAACTCACGATGCGAGCAAGCTCCTAAGCATCGGCACAACAGACATTATAGCGGGGTAAAGACACTTATACTAACATTCACATGCACAAATGACGAGTCTGTACATAATCAAAAGTAATAGATGTGCAATCATAATCAATTCGACAATTTTTATAAAACCAAGACTATGTCAGGGTCCCAACATGACCCAATTCACCACGATAAATTTATTCAAGTCGATTATCATACATGCTCAAGACTCGAAAATCCACGGTAAAACATGACATACTATGCAAACTCGAAAACGAAGCATACTAGTCCAATGTCATTACACCAAAGCCTAATCACACCAAAATTCATTCACTATTCGATTTCATTCAAGTATATCATGCTTTCAGGAAACCCAATACATAATTCATTCACAAAGAAACAACACAACCATTGAAATCTCTAAAAACCTCAGATTTCGGACTTGAATTCAATTAGACACAATTGACGGTATGATGTAAAACTTAAATTCAGGATTTCAAATAATTAATTCTCAAAATAAATATTATAGTTCCACTCACCTGGGCGGAATGGGTTTTCAAAACCCAATTCCTACCGGTCGAAGCTCATAACTCGCAAAACCACGAATGCGGGACCACAGAAAATTTTAAAACTGCAAGGCGGACTCGAAAATAAGCAAACTAGCCGAAAACTAGAAAAATAAATAAATTACCAGCGACGCGTGACTGAAAGAAAAACTTACAAGCAATAAAAATTCGGCAAACACCCGCCGAAACCCAAAGTTTGGCGAAAATGCGCCGAAACTCTCACTACTCCGGTCTGATCGCCTCCAAACCGCACCACAGGCCGAAA
This sequence comes from Berberis vulgaris, assembly GCA_963556465.1. Taxonomy (NCBI): domain Eukaryota; kingdom Viridiplantae; phylum Streptophyta; class Magnoliopsida; order Ranunculales; family Berberidaceae; genus Berberis; species Berberis vulgaris. Next base: position 71,489,493 of record OY747133.1, read on the forward strand.
ATGGGTCTAAGAACACTCGGAGTCACGAATGCAAGGCTCACCCACGCACCCAAAGCCCGGATTCACGCCGAAGAACCCTCAAAACGGACATGCACCCTGATTTTTTGAAAAATTCGGACAACACCGAAACCACCCTTGCATGTGGGGTCTAAGGGCTCCAAATGACGCCACCAAGGCCCCTCAACGGCTGATCGGAGCTAAGGAAACCGATTAAACAAATCCAACACCACCCAAATGAAAACTGATTTTTGTTTTGTTTTTTTTTTTGCAAAAAACCAACAGAGAAACGAAGAGGGGATGAAGAGAGGAAGAAATGAGGAGGAGGAGGTGAGATTTGGGGGAAGAAGTCACCAAAACTACCGACGAAACTCGCTGGAGACGAAGAGTCGAAGAGAACCTCGCACTCTGGAACGAAAGAAAAAAAAAACAGAAAAAACGAAGGAAGAAAGGGGGGAGTTTTGTCTCTTAAAGGGTGGGTGACTATGTGCCCCCACCACATTGACTGAGTACACCCCTGCTCGAAATATATATATATTTTTTTTATAAACGCAGATATTACATCATACACACCTTAAAAGAGATATCATCCTCGAGATCGGACAAAGCCACGACAAGAAAACCTAGGCGAAAAGCTCGGGGTATTTCTGTCTCATGTGGTCCTCCAGCTCCCAAGTCACGTCACCCGCTCGGTGGCTCCACTGAACCTTCACTAACTTCACTGTCCTCCGACGAAGTTGTTTCACATCATCATCAACAATGGCTATTGGCCTCACTGGATACGTCAACTCATCCGAAATCTCCACCTCAGCAAGCTCTATAATCTGTGACGGGTCTGCCAAGCACTTCCGCAACATGGATACGTGAAACACGTCGTGGATACCTGACATACTCTGCGGCAAATCCAATCTGTAGGCCACTGGTCCAATCCTCTCAGTAATCTCATATGGCCCTACATACCTAGGTGCAAGCTTCCCTCGACTTCGGAACTTAACAACTCCGCGCATCGGGGAAACTTTCAGAAAAACCCTGTCACCAACATCAAACGCTACTCCCACTTCCACGTCGAGATATCTAATGGATGCAATAACCCAGACGGTTTCTGATGCTCGGCTTTCACCTGCTGACAAGTCGCACACCGTGCCACAAACTCTCCAATGTCTTTCTTCATGCCACGCCACCAGAAAGAACGTCTCAAATCTTGATACATCTTTGTTCCACCGGGGTGAATGGTGAAACGAGATCTATGAGCTTCCTGTAAGATATCTCTTCGCAATTCCTCATCAGACGGAACACAAAGCCGCCCACGAAATCGCAACCCTCCATTTGAACCCATCGACCAATCGGTAGGGCACTCATCCAATGTGTCCACTACCAAATCTGTTATATGCCTCGTAATCACTGGATCAGAGGTCTGTCTCTCCACCACTCTACTGATCAACGGCGGATAAACTGCTAAACCTGCTATCATGCTGCCTTTTGTACTGAAAGTAGGCTAAACTGCAAATAAAACTAATGTCTCAAGTGTTCGGTACTCCTGAATCATCATGGTTGCCATCACTGCATGTCACCTACTCAAGGCATCTGCAACCACATTGGCCCTACCATGCTGATACTGTATCTCGAAGTCATAGCTGCTAAGGAAATCAACCCATCGTTGTTGCCTCATATTCAATTCCCTCTGGGTGAATAGGTATTTCAAACTCTTGTGATCTGTGAACAACTCAAACCTCTCACCATACAGATAATGTCTCCAGATCTTCAAAGCAAATACTACGGCTGCCAACTCTAAATCATGTGTCGGATATATCCGCTCGTGGGGTTTCAACTGTCGAGACGCATAGGCTACAACCTTCTTGCCTTGCATCAACACTCCACCCAATCCTGTACCGCAAGCATCAGTAAATACCACCAGCCGGCTACCAGGTGTCGGAATAGTCAACACTAGTGCTGAAGTCAACCGAAGCTTCAAAGTTTCAAAAGCTTCTTCACACCTTTCTGACCATACAAAAGGAACATTCTTCCTAATTAACTGAGTGAGTGGTGCCGCAATCAGGGAAAATTTCTCGATAAACCGTCGGTAATAACCAGCCAAACCCAGAAAACTACGAATCTTCGTCACACTACTCGGTCGTCTCCAAGACTTCACTGCTTCGACTTTCTCGGGATCCACTGCAATACCTCCACTAGAAATGACATGCCCGAGAAATCGAACTTCAGGCTCCCAGAAATGACACTTACTGAACTTTGAATACAACTGATTTTCTCTAAGTGTCTGCAAAATAATGCGAATGTGCTCTCTGTGCTCCTTTAAACTCCTTGAGTACACTAAGATATCATCAATGAAGATTACCACAAACTTGTCCAAGTATAGACTGAACAATCTATTCATCAAATCCATGAAGAAAGCTGGTGCATTTGTCAATCCAAATGGCATGGCTGGAAACTCATACAAGCCATAACGGGTTCGAAAAGCGGTAATTGGAACGGAATGTTCCTCAACTCTCATATGATGATACCCAGACTGCAAATCTAACTGTGAAAACACTACGGCTCCCCTCAACTGATCTAATAGATCATCAATTCGAGGCAATGGATACTTATTCTTGATGGTCACTTTATTCAGATCTCGATAATCTATGCACATCCTCAATGATCCATCCTTCTTGGATACAAATATTGCTGGAGCTCCCCAAGGTGAATTGCTTGGCCGAATAAACCCCTTACGAAGCAACTCATCAAGCTGTACTTTCATCTCTTCCAATTGCTTAGGTGCAAGCCTGTACGCTGATTTAGATATAGGTGCAGTACCAAGAACCAGGTCAATCCGAAACTCTACCTCGCGACGTGGAGGGATACCAGGAATCTCCTGAAAGACATCAGGGAACTCACACACAACCTTTACAGAGCTGGTGTCGGGACAAGAAATCTCAAGAGAGCTAAGAAAACTCGACATCAAATAAACCGAATCGGGCTCACAAGCCAACACACGAGGCGAAGCATCAGGTGGCGCTAACATCACTGACCTATGCAAGCAATCAATGATCACTGGATGACTAGACAACCAATCCATCCCTAGAATCAAATGATAGCCCTCAAAACCCAAAACAATAAAGTCAAACACAAAGTTGTACCCCAACAAGGAAAACTCGAAACGGGGACAATATTCCCACAACCAAACCGAACTGCCCAAGGGAGACAACGCATAGGGGCTCCGACAAAGGCACTACCTCAAGGTTGTCTCTAACAACCAATTGTCTAGAAATAAAAGACCTAGATGCTCCTGTATCGAAAAGAGCCATCAACAGGGAAGACAGCGAATGCACAAAATCTGGCACACAATACATATATCCTGAGTCACATAACAACACACTAACATGCAATTTTCCCTACGCATAATGCACATAACACAAATCTTACTACATCTGGCACACAACTAAAAAAAAAATAACATACCCTCAACATTTCCCTGACCGGAAATAGCTGCTAGGCGAACAAGCGGTGCTGGGAGAGGGACTCTCTGACCAATTCCAGGCGCAGGTGCTAACTGTCCCTGAGGTGCCCTCTGCTGTGCTGGTCCATCCCTATTCTGAGGACAAAGTCTGAAAAAGTGCCCCAATTGTCCACAAGTATAACAAACTACATGCTCCCATCGATTTGTCTGACCTCTTGGACAATCACGGGCTACATGTCCCTCCTGACCACAAGTGAAGCAACCGCTCCTAGTTCCTGTCTGACCACCCCCACCTAGGCTGTCTCTGTTGCTGCTGCTGTCGATGATCTCCTCGAGAACGTTTGTCACCTCTGCAGTCTCTGCCAGTCCTAACTAGTCCCCCTCTACCAGGGTCTCTCTGCTGGACAGTGACACGCTCTGGCTGTTGTGCCTGCTCAATTGTCTGGCTTCCTCGGCCAAACCTCTGACTGCGTTCCGAACCTCTAGCTCGTCGAACCAAAGTCTCTTGTCTACACTCGGCGTCCACTAGCTCCTGACTCAAAGTGACGTCCACTAATCTATCAAAAGGACGATCAATCATCACCATCAACTGTTTCCTTAGGAACGGGTTCAGACCACTCAAAAACTTCATGTTCTTCTTCTCTGGAGTATCTATAAAACAAGTGGCATAACGGCTCAACTGTGTAAACTCGGCCAAGTATTCAGAAACAGATCTAGAACCCTGCTGTAAATGTAGAAATTTGTCCACTATCTCAGCTCTGGCAGAATCAGGAACAAAATGGTGTTCAAACACCTAGCAAAATGTATCCCACTGCATCTCTGACTCATCACGGCTCTGCCTCACTGAATCCCACCAGTACATAGCCTCTCCGTCAAACTGGTGTGCTGCTAACTCAGTACGCTGTATAGGTGTCAGCACCATCCTCTCAAATATGAGCTCTACCTTACGGATCCACCGATCCACAGCTAGAGAATCTCCAGTGCCATCAAATCTTTCACCACCTAAGCTGACGAAATCCCTGTTGCGCCGAGTAAACGGGTCCTCTGACTGACTGCCCTGCCTCATATTCTGTGCCAACTGGGTAATCATTTCCATAAAAGCCTGAGAGACATCCTCTCCAGCAGTGTCTAATCCCTCACCCTGAGATCTCTTACCACGTGCCATCACCCAACCTCTATGTAAAAGAAAACACACATACACTACATCAAACAACACAACAAAAGTCCTAACTCCTCTACCCAATTCACTCAAGAAAGTGGTATACGATGATGTTCTGTGTGAACCGGTAAACAATGGCTTTGATACCAAGCTCTGTCACGCCCCGACCCGCCACGGGAATCGCAGCGTGTCGATGGGTGAACTAACCCGTAACACAGGCGGATCGTAACCGGCCACAACATCATAATATAACACATTCTTGATACGAGAATGAAACGGAAATAAAAATTACGATAAAATTTGAACAAAATAAGTATATTTGATTCGCTCCGCCAGAGTCATAGCGACAAAATCAATATACAAGCATCTAGTATAGCAGTATAGTACACCTGATAACACAGAGGAAGCAAAACATACCCGTACAGGGTGGACACGACCAAACACCACCAAACGCGCCTACAACGGAAAACGGGCCTACGTGCCACGCTCAGCAGGAACGCCAACACTGCCTGCACTCCAATAGAAGCACACCCCTTGTGGGGTCAGCAAAGCACAAAGCTAGCTGGTGCGAGCCAACTAAATACAAATAATAGAATAATAAACAAGGAAAATTCATGTCACACAACAATGAATAAACAACAAGTTCTAAAGTCTAAATCACACCGTGTCTCTAAGGAAAATGCTTCTAAGTTCAAGCAACAACACAAACATTTCAGATTCCACAATAACTACAAGTTTACAATATATGTCGATCATTACACGTGATTCAAACATGGTAAATATCAAGCGATGGAAATAAAGACAATCTCATAATTATTCCTAGTCTCCTAGGTATAGGAATCAGGTTGAACCCAAAAATTCTGTATAAGTGTCTCATATCGTAGGTAGCTGCATACCTTACGAATGTGTCTCACCCAGACACATCTCACAACGTGCACCAGTACCACTTCGGGCTTGTTTATATCCTAATGGGGTGCCATCTGTCAGGATACAAACTCCAACATCCTGAACGACTGGCCTAACACAGCCAACCTAACACAATCAAACTCAAGCACGCTGGGAGGGAAAGCGAGTAATTTCCAAAGCACGTCCTCCGGGACCCGTACTACTGCACTCTATAGTGGCAAGTGCGTGCGGGAGCTCACCGCACCTCAGCAAGCTTGCCACATGCAATAGCGTCCACAATGTCTGGTGCGAGTCATCTCGAGCACCATCCAACTCACGATGCGAGCAAGCTCCTAAGCATCGGCACAACAGACATTATAGCGGGGTAAAGACACTTATACTAACATCCACATGCACAAATGACGAGTCTGTACATAATCAAAAGTAACATATGTGCAATCATAATCAATTCGGCAATTTTTATAAAACCACGACTATGTCAGGGTCCCAACATGACCCAATTCACCACGATAAATTTATTCAAGTCGATTATCATACATGCTCAAGACTCGAAAATTCACGGTAAAACATGACATACTATGCAAACTCGAAAACGAAGCATACAAGTCCAATGTCATTACACCAAAGCCTAATCACACCAAAATTCATTCACTATTCGATTTCATTCAAGTATATCATGCTTTCAGGAAACCCAATACATAATTCATTCACAAAGAAACAACACAACCATCAAAATCTCTAAAAACCTCGGATTTCGGACTTGGATTCAATTAGACACAATTGACGGTATGATGTAAAACTTAAATTCAGGATTTCAAATAATTAATTCTCAAAATAAATATTATAGTTTCACTCACCTGGGCGGAATGGGTTTTCAAAACCCAATTCCTACCGGTCGAAGCTCCTAACTCGCAAAACCACGAATGTGGGACCACAAAAAATTTTAAAACTGCAAGGCGGACTCGAAAATGAGCAAATTAGCCGAAAACTAGAAAAATAAATAAATTACCAGCGGCGCGTGACTGAAAGAAAAACTTACAGGCAATAAAAATTTGGCAAACACTCCGCCGAAACCCAAAGTTTGGCGAAAACGCGCCGAAACCCTCCCTACTCCGGTCTGATCGCCTCCAAACCGCACCACAGGCCGGAAATGGGTCTAAGAACACTCGGAGCCACGAATGCAAGGCTCACCTACGCACCCAAAGCTCGGAATCACGCCGAAGATCCCTCAAAATGGACATACACCCTGATTTTTTGAAAAATCCGGACAACACCGAAACCACCCTTGCATGCGGGGTCTAAGGGCTCCAAATGATGCCACCAAGGCCCCTCAACGGCTGATCGGAGCTAAGGAAACCGATTAAACAAATCCAACACCACCCAAATGAAAACTGATTTTTTTTTGCGAAAAACCAACAGAGAAACGAAGAGGGAATGAAGATAAGAAGAAATGAGAAGGAGGATGTGAGATTTGGGGGAAGAAATCACTAAAACTACCGACGAACCTCGCTGGAGACAAAGAGTCGAAGAGAACCTCGCACTCTGGAATGAAAGAAAAACAAACTATAAAAAAGAAGGAAGAAAGGGGGAGTTTTGTCTCTTAAAGGGTGGGTGGCTATGTGCCCCCACCACATTGACTGAGTACACCCCTGCCCGAAATATATATATATAATTTTTTTTTTAAACGCAGATATTACAACTGGTCTTTTTATTGAAGAAAATTAATTTATTCCATTGCAGAAAAATTCATAACTCGAGGTTAGGGATGTCTTAGCTGCCGATGTCAACTTTCTTAGTCCGTGATGCTAGCACCTGATGTGTCTTTAGGTCTTTGATAAGAAAACTGTGACCATTAATGTCACACTCCGATTTTTCAAGAAAATGAAATCCTTATATCCACGTAGGATTATCTGTTTCCCCTAGATTCGGAGCGTGAAATTTTTTAATAACAATAGAAACATTTATAAAAGAGTTTAAAAAGACAAAAAGACTCTAACCAAGAAACTATTTGAAGATTATCGCTCCACAATAATCTGTCAACAATGCCACCAAAACTCTCTAACCTGAGAAAGGCTAATTGGTTATTTAATCGTGTAATAAATATCACAAAAGTCGCATTGATTCAAAATTCCGCAAAGTCGAAAATCATAACAAAAATGATGAATCTCAATCAACTTCTCGAAGCATGGTCACGTGCATGTCACCCACACACGTGTTGATCTCATCCCCTTCTCTTTATTTATTTATTTATTTCTTTCTTTCTTTCTCTCTTCTCATTTTCTCCCCTCTCTTTTCTTCCTCTATTTCTCGTTCCCTTCCTTTCTTTCTTCTCTTCATTTTCTCCTATTCAATTTCTCATTTCTTCTTTTCTCCTTCCCTTTCTTTCTCTTTCCCTTCCTCTATTTCTTCTCTTCATTTTCTCTTTTTCAATTTTTCGTTTATTCTTTTCTCCTTCCCTTCCTTTCTTTTGCCTCCTTCATCATCATCTCTATTCCTCTTTCTTTTCATTTTTGCAACCCTTTTTACTATCTCTGCAGAGAGAGTAGAGAACATATTTTCTCTCATTCTCTATCTCACTGTGTTGTCTTCTCTTTTTATTTTTATTTTTATTTTTTTGTTTATTTTTTTTATCTTCTCTATATTTTTCTCTTCTTTCTTCATCTCTACTTCTTCCTTTTATTTAATCCCAGAAAATCCCAAAAATTGCTTGGCCACCCAAATATACCCAAAGATATGTAGAAACCCATCACAATTAAGGTTTTAAGAAGGTATTTATATTTGCACCCATTTTTTTTTTACTGTTTAAACTAATCATAATAACTAACAAAATAAGACATGAAATAATAAAAATGCACTATTTAGCCACTAAATATTTAGCTTTGTAAATCCATGCATTATTTATGTGCAAATAAATTTTTGGTCGACACCAATAAAAGATACATTTTGTCGAACTTTAAACCACATAGTTAAATATAAGTTTAGGAAACTCTAGAAAATGGAGTCGTTACATTTTTTATGTACAATATATTTATTAAGGTCATTGAAAAAGTACAAGTGTTAGAATTAAATAAAACATAATAAGGGTAGTCACATGTAAGTTGAGAGATAGAAATTATATTCTTCTTGATGTTAGGAACAACAAGCACATTATTCAACACTAACGGTGATTGTTACAACAAACTTTGGCATGTCCAATGTGTGTGATAGGCAAAATTTTCACCATTACCCACCATAACAAAATCAGATTCGGTATATCATTTTGAAATAAAGAGTATACCTAAGTCATTGGTGATGTGAGTCGTTGCACCAATATCTAGAAGCTATTTAGTTTCATTTGGTGGGTTGAGGTGAAGTGCAACTAGAGCTTGTGGAACAAAGTCATCTTGATGGCTATTGTCAAAGCAATACCAACATTTTATGGTTTCATGACCTTTCTTTTTGCATATCTGGCCTCGAACATTGGTAGTTGCTCGGCCTGATTGTGAAGTTTGTACTTGTGACCTGTTTGACTGAGAACTTTGTTGGTTATAGACATGTCGATTGTTAGATTGAGGAAAACCTTTTCCCTTTGAGGTGAAAGTTGGATTATATCCATGCTTGTGATGATGCGGAGTTGAATGTTGTCCAACAAAAGCAAGTGAGGTATTTGTATGCTCAGATAAATAAGATTTGTTACACAATCCATGACTATGCAATAGCATAATTAAATCATTTTATGAAGGAACATGAGTTTCAAGCATAACTGTGGAGAAAGATTCAGGTCGTGGTCCAAAACCGCTTAGTAACCAAATACCTTTTTTTATCAGGTACTTATTTGCCAATATGACTGAGTTGATTAACAAACAGATTTGAACTCTCTAATGTAGTCATCAAGAGGAGTGGCCTCCCTTTTTTTTTTTCTTGGAGTTTGAGAAGTAACTCAAACTCTCGAGCCTCTTAATATTGTGAATAGGCATTGGATAGAGCTGGAGCTTTCCATACCTTGTGCGAGGTGGTCATTCCAATGACCATTCCAAGGGCTTATTTCGACATAGTAGCCATGATCCAGGCTTTAACTAGCCTATCTGTGCATGTCCATGCCGCCAGATTTGATACTTTGCCTCCATCACCATCAATCTCTGCATCAGGTTGCGGTGTGGTTCTATTGATGAAGCCAAATAAATCTCGACTCTCAATCAGCTAGGATTGAAAACTAGAACCGATGGTTTGGTTTTTAGCCCAATCCAAAAATCGAACCGACTATTATGGTTTCAAATTTATATAAATCGAAAACCAAACCGACTGTCACGCCCTGATTTTTTGAGAAAACGAAATGCTTACATCTACTTATTATTATCCGTTTCCCCCAAATTCGGGACGTGAAATTCAATAACAAAATTTCAACAACTGAAATGCTTATTAAAAAGTTGAAGTAGACAAAAGACTCTTACTAGGAAACTTTTTGACGATGTCGGCCCAGCTAAATAAACTCCAATATCACTGTCAAAAACTCTCTAACCTGATAAAGCTAGTCGGCTATGTTCCAATGAGACTTTATGCAAACAACTCATGGGTATTCATAAACCCATTATAGCTTAAGTATGTAAATGAAATAGAAATCAAAATTGAGAAAAACACATATTTAACACAACAAAAACAAACATATAGGTTAACCACTATAATATGGTATTTGAACGTAAAACCCAAAACCCTAGTCTTATTAACTCTGAACTACCAACAAAACCCCATGAAAAACTTCAAGAAAAAAGACCCCATCAAACAATAGTTCATAAGCACACTCAAAGACAAAAGTGCTATGGTTGAGCCTACCAGTGTTCGGGGACAAACCATCTCAAAAACCTAGATACAGATTCTCCAATACAGAGCACACAATCATACTATTCAAATCTAAATGAGGCTCACGAAGTTCTTCCACAGACTCCAAGAAGCACAAATTCAATCAAAATGAGAACCATCATTTCCATACCAGCCCTCGTTTATCAACAACATTAGATAAATTTAGAAGAACCCAATTTTTAAAAGTTCAAGGGTAACTGAATCTCACAAACCAAAATACCAAGACTCAAAAATCAATTTCAATCAACCCCATAAACCCAAATCATTCCAAAATCTTATTTTATAATAATATTTGCAAATAAACAAAATACCCAAAATTCTAAAATAGAGAAATGAAGAAACTCAATATAGCAAAGCTTCCGAAACTTTTCAACTAAGATTCTTTCTACCTAGATCAACTAATCTTAGACAAAGATGACCAAAAAGAAACTAAATCAAAGCTCAATGTTGGGATCTCCCAATCCATCTTAACTATTGCAATAGAACAACAAACACACTGACACAAAAACTTCACTTCTTTTTGATAATTTAGTTAAACAAAATCATCTACAACCTTTCTGAGCTTATTTCATCAACTCTTGATACAGATGACTAATACAATATTGCGGAGTTGAAGGGAAAGATCCAAACACGTCTTATTCTTTTCAATAATCCATATTTGTAGCAATCGAATACTATAGTTTCTTTCCCCAATCATATTCAACCGGATCTCTTCCACAAAAACCAAATTTTCCAGATAATGAAAAACACCCAATCTCTAAAATTTACTTAACTGCCATAAAACTTTAAAAACAATACAAATAAGGAACCCTAGAGGGAAAAAAACAAAAATGGAGCAAGAAAAAATATCACAACCTTAGACACCCAAAGTGTCGTTATAAAAACTTCAAAACTTCAGATACCAATTTGGTTTATCTATTGACAAAGATTCTTTATTTGAGGTGAGCTAAATCACATCAAGCAACACAACCAGATTTCTTTCAAACTACATCTAATCAAGCTTCATAGATACTCAAAATCGCATAGAAAAAATATATATAATAGAATGAAGAAAACTCACTAATTTTTCTTCTTTTGGCATAGCAACTACAGAACAAGGGAGAGTTCTCCTTCCTCCCTCGATTCAATCCTCGTTCATCGCACAGAATCATTCCACCATGCATCCCTCTTTCCCTCAATATCACAACCACCATCATCACCCTTTCATCTCACATAAACATTCCATCATCACCACGATTCAACCCATCCTTTTTCCCTAATTTAGTTTCACAACCTCATGTTGCATGGCCCCCTAACAATCCAACCAATTGTCCGACATCATCTTCCTCCCCTTCTTGCCGCTAGCCACAAACCAGCTGCATACAACCCTCGCCATACAAGAGGCATTCACGAATAGCTCTTTCATTAGTCATGTTGCCATCTCCCTGGCATACGCCAACACAACAACTTCTATCTATCACAACACCACACCACCATCCTCCAGTCCCTCTCTCGCTTGTGATTTCTTCCACACCATCGATTGTCGGCACGACAACAACAGCCCAATTGATTGCATCATCTTGACAGCCATCTCTATCATTGTCTCTTTCGGTTTCTCTCTTATTTTCCTTCTTTTATTCATTGTTTCCTTTTTTCATCTTTCACTTCTCCCACTTTGTGCCATATAAAGAAGAAAGAATAACTTCTTCCCTTATTTTTTAACCTTCATCACCCCCTAAACACACTTTAATGAAAGAACTAGCTTAAGTCTAAATCCCGACACTGGGTCCCAGCCCAAATTTACTATCCGATATTATTCAAATATTAATTTTGTCGAAGTCGAAATACGAAGATAAATATATTTTAGGTAATTTAAAAAAAAAACTGGGTCGTTACATTATACACACCTTAAATGGAATCCCATCCTGAGATTTAGAAGGTAATAGCATTAACTGAAGTTCAAACAATACAACTTGGTAAATGGAATTAAGTTTTAAATGCAGAAGTCATGATTTTCTTTCATAGAGCAGTAGTTATAATTCACCTCATAAAAGGAACAAATTTAATATATATTTGATACATGGGTCATCGACCCATGTGATATTTAATTAATTTTTTAAGGGGAGGTCCCACAACCAATAGCTTGCTAATGGGGGTCCTCGAGCGTCGCTCATGTGTTGCACCACTGCACAGGCCGGACGCACCATACAAAAAAATATAAACAAACTAAACATGCACATAAACGTGGATACATCCTAAATATAAATATAAAAATTATTAAAGCGATTGAAAAAAAAACATGGGTGTTACAACGATCGACTAAATTAAATATTTATTACATTATTTTACGTATAATATATATTATGTATATTTGGTTATTTCGGTTTCGTTGGTTAAAATCAACCGGAAATCGAACCGAGCATATAGGTTTCAAAATTTCCTAAACCAAACTGATTGGTTTAATCAGTTTATTTGATTTTTTGTTCAACCCTACAATCAACGATTTACTTGTGTTTCCCAGCATAGGGAGTTTGAGGATGTGAGTGTCCGAGATACAAAATTAGCTACATTGAGGTTGGAGGGATAGGGTATTTAGGAACAGGAGTTGCAACCATTTTTTGTAGGAGAAACGGATCGCCCTCGTTAGAGCTTTTTTAAGCTCTAATATCATAAGAAAGGGAAGGCTTGTCATTTATGTGATTATTGAGTTAGACTTTAAATAGAACTTGTACAACTAAGAGATATGAGTTGTTACAACGAAGTAGGAGTGGTTCTTGCATATAATACGTGAGTTGTTGATAATTGATACCATTATTGACAGTCTTCACAAAATATCTCTGAGGTTGTTGTAGCCGAGGAGAGTTTCTACACATATGGACTCTCCTTGGACTGATCTTGTACAACTATGTTAATAACACACATGTCACATAGAAGGGCTAAAGATAGCTTTCTCCTTCTAATGGTGATGCAAAATATCTTCTTTTCTTTCCTCTCCCAAGTTCCACCACAGCACACAATTTTAAACAAATTTCCCTAAACTATTTCCATCAATTTTCTTCAACTCTTGATCAAGTTTAATTTGGTGTTCTTCCGTCATCGACGTTGTAGTACTAAATGCATAGATAAATGATTGCTAATATTAAGAGTGAAGATGAAACGAATGGCAACTCACGTAATTGCTTCTTAACTAACCTTGCTAGCTAGGTTTTTTTTTGGGAAATCAAGTGGGGTTATTTAGGATCCCCAAACCTAGAAAAGGAATAGATTTTCAATTACATTCTCCAATAGGTTTTCCCTATACTATCTTCAAATACAATGTCTTTCAAGTCTTGTGCAAAGGAACTAGGAATTACTTCCCTGAATTTAGTGTTGGGAAGTTGATTCGCCAGCCTGTCTGTTAGTCTCTCTGTAGTCATGGCAAATCTGATAATCCTTGAGCTGGCCTAGCATGGTTTTGATCCTGCTGATAATATGTCTTAGATTCCAAGCTGAGTTCATTTCTTTAGACAGATATTGGAACACAGTTATTGAGTCTGTTGAGAGAACTAGTTTCTGGATGTGGTGCAACCTGGCTAGTTTTAGCCCATATTCAACACCTTGAAGTTCATGTTTCAGCACAGATTGCCCTGTAGTAGAGCCTGAGCAAGCTGCAACTATGTTACCCCTGCAATCCCTGATCACTGCTCCATAGCCCCCTCTAGTGCCCTGCAGTGACCCGTCTGAGTTGATCTTGTGCCAAGTAGCACTCGGTTTCTTCCAGCAACATTTGAGTGGCCTCTTAATCTTGTACAAAGCATCTAGCTTTCAAAGAACTGTCTGTTGGTTGCATTGTCCTCAACAACTAGGTCCTCAGCAGTGAATTTCAATCTAATGTCTGAGTATATGCGTTTGGTGAGCTCGACACTAGTGCAACATTGCTGCTCATATATTCTTTTGTTCCTCTCCATCCATAGTGCATATATATTTGCATGCAAGGTGACTTTCCTGACTTGAGTAATGCAGGAGTTTCCAGTGAAATGCTGAGAACACCAATGTAGTTCAGTGTCCCAGTCATAAACTTGTCTAGTGTATTTTAGGAAATGCAACATCTTAGTCCAGATAGACTTTGAGTATGTACACTCAAAGAAGAGATGTTTGGATGTATTTGGTTCCTGGTTGCATAATGGACAGATATCAGTTTGAGCTACTCCCCATTTCTTCAACTTGCTGAGCGTTTTAATGCACCATGAATAAGTAGCCAAGTGATAAAACTGTGTTTAGGAATGCTCCCTTTAAACCACACCAAATTAGCCCAGTCCAGTCTGTTGTTGTGCCTCCTCATTGCTCCATACGTAGCCTTCATCTGGAACAAGCCTGTATTTTCAGCATTCCAGAGCACCTCATCCTGCTTACTGGCATCTATATCAATATCATCAAGGCAACTAATGATTTCAGTGATTGAATTCCCAGCACTTGGAGGAATGCTCCAAGCATTGTCACTGATGATAGATGAGACTGTCACATTCCTATGCAGGGTTGAGTCATATGTCAATTCTTGTGGGAACTTGTCATGAAGTATACCCATAGGGTGCCATGGATCTTTCCAAAACAGGGTGTTCTCCCCATTACCAATGGAGTGCACAATTAAGCGAGAGGCTGCCCCTCTCACTCCTAATATGCTTCTCCAACACCAAGAGGCCTCTTGGGGAACATTCATTAACCAGAAGTCTTTATTTCTTATCAAGAACTTTCAGATTCATTTGACCCAAATAGATTCTCTGCGTGAGACTATGCTCCATATGTGCTTCATGTTGGCTGCCTCATTCCCAATACGAATGTCTTTGATTCCTAGACCTCCTTCGTTGTATGGGAAGCAAATTTTATCCCAACTAACCATGGACTTTTTAGTTGCGACATCACTGCCTGACCATAAGAATCTTCGTAGGATAGCACTGATACAGTCAAGTGTATGTTTAGGCAGTCCATACGAGGTCGTCCAGTAGATATGCATATTGGCCAAGACCGACTTGATGAGTACTAACCTGCCTGCGTAGGAGAGTACTAGCTAGGTTTACTATACATACACAACAAGTTGCAATATTATAATTTAGATAAACGTATATACAAGCTCATATGTAATTGACTCTTATACGCTATATAGTTATTTAGATAAACAAATAAAACCTAGTATTGATTCTATTTTTTACAATACGAAAGGAAGGGGAGCCATGAATATTTCACTAATAATCAAGTTAGCTAGCTAGGGTTTTAATTCCTATTTAGTTAAGTGCTTCTTTTGTACGGAAAAATTACAAGTGAAATCATTAAGATATATCTCTTGATAATTGATATAATCTTGTACAATAGCTAAAAGTTTAATAGTTTTAAATACTCTAGAATTTTAGGATTGTTCACGGTTCGGTTCAGTTAGGTTTTGGATGGAAGCCGTCAACTGAACCGAATCAGTCGGTTTAATAAAATGGAAAATTGAAACCGGACCAAACATCAAGAAAACCAAACCAAACATCAACCAAATTGAAACAACCGACCGTATCGGTTTCAAATTTAAATAAACCGAACCGACTGCCTAAAATGTTATTAAAATGGAACGGAACGAATAAACTAATAGTTATATTATTTTTACACATCATATATTTTACATATTATACACTCGCTCAGTTCGGTTATCTCGGTTAAAATCACTTAAGAATCGCAAATCGAATCAATCCTATCGATTTCAAATTTTTGAAAACTGAACCAAATCGAACCAAAACCAATTCAAAACCAAATCGATCGGTTCAGTTTTGATCGATTTGGTTGGTTTATTCGATTATTTGTTCAACCCTATAGAATTTTTTAAGGTATAGATGTTATTACTTGTATTGTTTTATTTTATGTTGTCAACTATTTTGGTGCAGTTGCGTCAAGGACATTTCTTGACCATCAAACAACTGCAGTCTTTAATATATACTTAGAATTTTTTGTTGTCGACTAAATGTATGCACGTTTCATATTTTTGGTTATCCAATCAGAAGGAGAAGTTACATTTGTTTAATAGATGTTATAAACTCTATGATTCATCATTTGTTGTACTGTCGAGGATTGCACCAAGGCACTCAACTCTTGAAATATTGCAATATAATAGTTCTAAGTTGCAGATACACATATGCTAGTTGGGGTATTGGTTATTGGCTTTACAGTTGATTACACCATATTAAAGCATTCATCAAGTCATTTTCGGTGCTGCTAGCAGTTCAACAGTTTACATTACTGGAACTGCAAGCATATAGATGATTACCGAGCATTTTAATTTACTCTTTACCCTAGCAAGAGACGTAATAATTAAGAAACATTCCTGCGTCCTTGGCTCTATTCTGAAAATTGGCTTAGGTTAGGCAGGTTTTTGAATTTTTTTATTTTCAATTCGGAAAAAAAAAAAAAAAAAAATTAAGACTATTTTTTATGTTACTCATTAATTTATATAGGGTCTGGTGGGCTTATGTCATACACATGTTTTGCTGATGTGGCACTTAATATCTCTTTTGCCAAACCCATTATCCCATTCATCAAAACCCATCCCATCATCTCATCATCCCATCCCATCATCATATTCATGGCTAAACCCACCATCCCATCATCTCTCCAAACAAATTTTAAATGCCACATTAGCAAAAAACATGTGTATAGCATCATCCAGGCACAACATACCAGACACTATATATAGAATTTTCCTATATGCTATTATGCTTAATTTTTCATGTTTATACATTTTACATATTTATCTTGATCCTTGATATATAATTAACAAGTGAAAACAACTTTTTTTTTTCCTACTACTTTTGCAGGGAAGCTGAGGCGTTTAATGCGGGTCAAGTCAATGGTAATGAAAGCCAACCAGTCATGCCTGACGATGGATATGAGTGGAAGAAATATGGCAGAAAATTTGTTATTACCATTGGGAAATATCGGTAATTAAGTAACTTTTCCCAGAATTAATTCAAAGTACAATATTTAAACTCCCTAATGTAGCACAACATCTTAGTTTTCTTATAAGGTGGTAGTGTATCTGATTATGATCAGGAGCTACTATAAGTGTCGAAAGGCCAACTGCAAGGCTAAAAAGACCGTGGAGTGGCAACCTGAAAACCCTAGTGATGTCCAAATCAGGTACTCAGCGACACACAACCATTCCCCAACTGATGAGTCAAATTGGCAGCAAATAGAAGCTGCAAGGATAAATGCATACAATCTTTACAATCAAGTCTTCGGACCTTTACAAGTGTTAGGACCCCAAGAACCTAACTCCTCATAGATCTCTCCATCAATATTCATCAGGACCTCATCAACTTGAATTTGGTCCAGGTGGCTTAAAGAGGGTTTTTGCAAATGAACTTTGCTATGCAAGTCATGCATTAGCCTCTGTGTGGAAACAAAAATTTATTTATTTTTATTTTTTTGTTTCATGGAGTGTGCATAGTACATTTTGGGATTATTTTTCAGATTCTGGTATAGGCCGAGGTTTGGTTAGGGTCATTGAATGGGCTTGAAGTGGGCTGGGCTGGGCTGTGGGCTAAATTTGGTGGCGGAATCGACCCATAGGTGATGGAATGAGATGTTCTTTGGGCCTGTTGTTCATAGTTTGTGTCTGTGAATATTCCAAACCTTTCGATTGGTGTTGAAATTTAGACCTATAAATGCTTCTTTTTTTTTTTCTTTTTTTTTTTAATGTTTGGTTAGTATTTTTTTTTAAAGAATATTTCTGTTAAGAATAGTAAAAAAATGATTATTATTATTATATGCGAAAGATAGACCATGTTGAGTTAAATGACTCGAAAGTTACCCTATTTCTCAATTGAATGGAACTCCCACCATTCCCACCATTGATTACAAAATCTAATGGTGGATGTGGAGTGATATTTCAATTTAGCCTTAAATGTAGGTGTCTCCTTATGAATTTTCATGACATAGGATTTCATGCAACCAAACACATCCTTAGAAAAAATATTATAATTATTATTTCTATTTTTAGACCTATAAATGCTTAGTTTTGTTGTTTGGTTAGTATTTTTCTACTTTTAAAGATTATGTTTGATAAAAATAGAAAAATTATTATTATTATTATTACAAGAATAAAAAACACTGGATATAAAGGAAGGCAATGACTATTTGGCATCGCAACAAAAAAAACTCGCAAGTACCTTTGCGAGGTTCAAATTTTTTTTGCCTCGTAGGGACCTGTGCGAGTGGGGAATCCAACCTCGTACGGGCCGCTGCGAGGAGAAGGAGAAGAATGAGAGGGAGAAGGGCGACGACCTGTGCAAGAATGAGAGAAAGTGGGAGAAGAAGACAAGGGAGATGAGAGAGGAGAAGAAGATGGAAAGGGGAAGGGGAAGAAGAAAATGGATAAGGAGCAACGGTGGTTGTGACTCCATCTCCTCTATCTCTCACCATCGTCTCTCAGTGTTCCTCGCAATTGATCGACCCCTTCTATGTTATCCCCTTCCATGTTGTTCTTGTTATTGTTATTGAGAAGAGAGGGTGAGGGGGGGGAAATGAATAGTGTGGTTTAAATGGATGATGTGGGAGAACAAATTAAAAAACATTTGATGGGTGATGTGGGTGAGAATAGTTGAAGTTGTGGTGCCAATTTTTTTATTTTTATGTTGAGAAGTTGAAGTTGTAGATGACTTGAGAGTTTTGGAATGTCCCAGTGCATTAGGATGTAGAATATGCATATGTATTGCGTGCCGTAGTAGATAAATTATGATGGTGCTTGGTTTTTTTAGAATAACAAGTGCATTACTTCACTTTTGTGGGGTTTACACTTCCCGCTACAGTCCAGTGCCGGGCGTTACATGGGCGTATCGCTACAGTCCTGTTTTTGCATGTACGAACTTCACTGCCTGGACGTTTGCTTTGCTGGGCCTGTAGCCTTGCTTGGCTGATTCTGCCCGACTTCTTGTTTGAAGGGCTGGCGCGATCACTCGCCTTTGCAACATGACAGCTCCCCTAGCCGTCACCACTTCCTTTCCCCCATTGGGGGGCAAGGAACCCCCGGAAGAGGCTCCAAAGCTCTCTTTCGCCCAAATAATTGGAAAAATTCTTGTGGGTGATGTTAAGGAGACACATGTGGAGGGAACGAGATTTTGGAAAGAAGGAGAGCCAGCCATTGGGCTCACGACATCTGATGAATCCCGTGGGGAGGCTTTCATGGAACAACACGTGATTGTTTTAAAGTTCTCTAGCTACCGGCCAACATTCGTCGATATTCGAGATTCTATTCATCGAACTTGGGGGATACTAGGTGACTTTTCTCTAGGCCTTCTTGATCAACGACACGTTCTCGTCCGGCTTCAGTCTGAGGTGGAAGCAAAGAAAGTCTTGTCAAGGGACTCATTCATGATCCGAGGAGTGCGTTTCAAAGCCTTTCGCTGGCATGATGGTTTCAGTCTGAAAGCAGATCCGGTCTCGGTTCCACTATGGGTAGAGTTGCCTAATCTGCCTTTGCATTTATTTCATCCTCCTCTTTTAAAGGCTATTGTGAATTCTTTTGGTGGTTTCTTACGCATGGATGACCATACTCGTTGTTTATCACGTCTGGGTTCTGCCCGTGTTTGCGTGGAGCTGACGTTGGCAGAAAAGTTACCGGATAGGATTTGGATTGATAGGTCAAATAATAGGGGTTTCTGGCAAAAAATTGAATACCCGGGCTTCAAATATTGTGCCTATTGTTCTTTGCTAGGACATAATGCAGCATTTTGCAGAAAAAAACTAGGTCTCAAGGGACAGGTGAAAACCTCCCACGTGGGGAAAGAAGCGAAACATGAAAAACATAAGGTGGAGAACAAGGTTATCAAGCAACAGTATGTTCCAGTAGCTAATAAAAACAAAGGTTCAAATTCTGATGTGGGCACGAGTGGTCCCAAAAATAATAGGGGCGAGGAGCTCAAGGAGGGCATGAGTACGGCGAATTTAGTGAAAAAGGAACTGGTAAAGGTGGAGATGTCAAACAAATTTGAGACCCTTACAGAGAATATTGATGACGATGAGGACGCTCCAGCACCAACTGGTGGGTATGAACATGGCTCATGACAACCGTTACAACAACAGGAGGATGTCAATTCCTGGAGGTGGGGTATACAATTTCAGAGATTGCAAATATTATTGGAAATCAAGAACAACCGTTACAACAACAGGAGGATGTCAATTCAGGGGAGAAGAGTAGTCGCTTCGATGACACGAACAAAACCAATGACAAAAGTTTGTTCTCCACCTAATCATGTGGCAGCATCGCAAGGTGCAGCATGTGTCTCCCCTAGTGAGGGACAGTTTGGGCAAGCTGATTCAGGATTGACGCGAGCTGCGAGTGCAACGACGGAGCAGTTGAGGCGTCGTACTTTGCCCCAGCCAGACCTCATTTCGTCCCAGCCTATGCCCTGCATCAAAACAGGGGAAGCTGCTTTGCCCCAGCCAGAACACGACACCAACACAGGGGACGTGTTACCCCAGGCTGATCTTGTTTCTCTTGCTGATTTCTTTCCTGTAATTGGAATGGTTTCCAATATAGTAGCCCCTCGATCAGCTTCTATAACGCCGCAGCCCGTGACGAATGTCATGACGCAGGAAGCAGGGGCTGGAACGGCGACACCGACAGTGCTGGAACAGCTGACAGGGTGTGTCCTCGCTTCGCCACGGTCAGAGCAGGCACCGCTCATAGCAGAAAATGCAGGGGCCTCTCCAGTGCTCGCAGTTAGTAGTTCTAGGCCGAATGGAGAACATCATATTCCCGGTGATGTTGGTGTTCAGTCGGAACAATTGGTTTCAGTTACTCATCTGGGGGGGTAACACGGTGTTACTAGCTCAGAGCTAGGGGATGCTATGCAGGATCAGCAGATGCAGGAACCCTCTGATGAAGAGTTTCAGTCTCTTCTACGGGTCAAGAGACAGTTTGACAAATACGCTATCAAAACTTCCCAGGAGGATAAAAGAGTAGGAGACAACTTGAACAAGGTTATATCATTGATGAAAGAAAATAGGCAGCTTCGACGGTCTATCAATACACTCGAAAGTACTAGTGAGGATAGTGATGAAGCAAACTCAGAATCTGAGATTGGTCCACAGGCAGCGAACGATGATTTGAATTTAGGGGCTACGTCAGACGGAGAGAGGAATAAGAGGAGGCACACCAAAGATGTTAGTCTTTGTCCCCGAAAATCCACTAGAACTAAGAAAGCAAACAAAAGGTACAAAGACTGAGTTTGTTTCGGTGTATTGGTGCATCCTCTCTCCTGTGAGAGGTTGTTTCGATTTTTTTGGTTAACCCTATAGGGTCAGTCATGTAGCCTTCGGGCTTGGATCATTACATGAATAAAATGGGACGACAACCCAATTTCTTAAAATTATAAAAAAAAAAAAAAAAAAAAAAGTGCATTACTTTTAAATTGCCTATTTTTTTCATTGAATATGCTCAACGTCAAGGTTACACTACCTATGTCTATTTGCTGATAGAGTAAGTCCAGTTAGCCATGTTTCTTAGTTTTTTTTTTTTTTTTTTTTTTTTTTTTTTTTTATACACTTTTTACCCCTTATCTTTAAAAATCTCAAACATTATTTATAGGAGTATTAGTGTAAAAAAAACTCAAAAAATGCAAAAAAAAAACAAAAAAGAGTAGCAAACATGGCTAGCTAGAATTATTGTTGCTGATATGACTGCACCCCTATAAACTCGTCGAGTACCCTTTGTTATGCTCACCATAAAAATATTGAGAGATCCAAACTTTATGGCAATAATTGATACTTATACTGCCATAGGATCATAATGTTGAGAAGCTAATTGTATAAATAGTAATAATGGGTTGTCTTTGCATTGGGGATTAGCTCATCACAACATATAAGAAGTGGACATCCCTTAAAGGTCCCTGCTAAATAACACTACTACTTCTACTGATAGACATATTATCAATTCCCTACTTTCTGAAGGACACCACCACCTTTCTGGACGACATTTTTTTGTTTTTTCAAAAAATTGGGTTGTTGACCCTTTTTATTTATTTATTAATCATTGCCCGAAGGCTACATGACTGACCCTATAGGTTTAACCAAACCAGGCCCGAAAGCTACAATATTGTTGCCACTTAATATCCTCGTCG
This sequence comes from Berberis vulgaris, assembly GCA_963556465.1. Classification (NCBI taxonomy): domain Eukaryota; kingdom Viridiplantae; phylum Streptophyta; class Magnoliopsida; order Ranunculales; family Berberidaceae; genus Berberis; species Berberis vulgaris. Next base: position 71,511,952 of record OY747133.1, read on the forward strand.
CTTCCATTTGGCATAGAGACTTGCTTTCGCTCAGGTTCATCGCCTCCACCTTGCATGAAGACTAGCTTTTGCTTCGCTCTGGTCTAGTCCATCTAAGCAGTTGCATTCAATACCCAAAGGCTTATCAACGGCGGAGCAAATATGCTCTTAATAATCGGGCGAAAACTCACAGAATCCTAACTGATGAGTCTAGAACCCGCGACCTCTCACAAAGAGAGTGGATGCCTGACCAACTGAACTACAATTGGAGGACACAACTAATATAAAGAAGAAAAAATCATAATCTCCCTTATCGTCTCTCCCCTTTCACTACCACCACCTCGCTACCGCCACCACTCATTCTCCTCATTCCCTTCACCACCATCACCTCGCCATCGCCACCTCTCATCCTCTTCTTCTTCTTCCTCTTTTTTTTTTATTTTTTTATTCTTCAATCACCACCACCTCTCCTCCTCCTCATCCTCTTCCCTTCTTTTTTTTTTTTTTTTTTTTTTTTTGTTTTCTTATTCTTCTTCTTCAATCACTACCACCACGGCGTCATTGCCACCTTTCCTCATCCTCTTCATCCCCTTCACTACTACCACCTCGCCACCGCTACTTCTCATCCCTTCTTTTTTTCTCATTTGCCCTAGTGGAGGTTCCCCACTCGCTGGAACCTCCGTGATGGGCAAAAAAATTTGTCCCCGCAGAGGCTCCTGTGAGTGGGAAACCCACACCCATAGAGATTTGGGTGAATATGGGTTCCCCACTTGCAGGAACCTCTGCGAGGGCGAATGAGAAAAAAAGGGAGAATAAGAGAAAAAAAATTAGAAGAAAAAGAAAATGGGAGGAGGTGGGATGAAAGGTGGTGGTGGTGAAGGGAAGGAGAAGGAGACGTGGCGGTGGCGTCGATGTGGTGGTGATTGAAGAAGAAGGAGGAGGATGAGGAGAGGTGGCGAGGAGGTGCTGGTGAAGGGGAGGAGGAGAGGTGGCGGTGGCGGTGGCATGGCAATGGTGGTAGATGAGGAGAAAAAGGAGGATGAGTGGTAGAGAGGTGGTGGGGTGAAGGGGAGGAAGATGAGAAGGAGAGGTGGTGGTTGTGATTGATGGAGAAGAAATGGAGGGAGGAGAAGAGGGGTTAGGGGTTTTTGTTTATATAGTGGTGGTGGTGTTATTTAACAAAGGCCTAATTATATCATATAAGCAAATCAAAGTCCTACTATAAGTAGGCTTAGGGATGGCAATAGGGCGAATTTGAACAAATATGTCCCCTCTCCGTCAAGGATCGCGAATCCTCGAATCCGTTTGCCAATTCGTTTACATTTTTATTTAAAAACCATCCCTGCCTCCGCACAGATTGGCAGATATCTGCCCCGCCAATCCATTTACAGATCTGCAATTTTGCTAGTTCCCCACCTCGCCAAGCTGTTTTGGGCACAAAAAAAAAAAACCTCACATCTGTTTCAGCCCATCACCCCCTCCCTACCTCCCTATTCTAGCTCCACCGCCCCAAGTGCAAGTGTTTTTCAAAGTTTTTAACATGGAATGGAAAATCTTGCTAGCTACGAAACCACTCACCGGGACATCAAACGGTTCCTTCCCCTTCTCAATTTCCCCCATTTATTTGTTTCAATTGCAACTAAGTAGCTTTGCACGACCATGATGAACGAACAATTTCACTGAAAGGCTGTAAATTAGAAGCAATTGAAGTGATTCAGTTAGTTCATGAAAGCAATCTCACCCTCTGAATCCTTCTCTTTGAGCGATTGAGTGTCCGAGAGAGACTTTGATGTAGAGCAAAAATAAATCTTTTTCATTCTTCATCCTTTCTTTGTCATTAGCAAGGAAGTAGTAACAAAAAGACGATTTGAGATAAAGAGAGGGGGGAGAGTAACGAGCGTGTGTTTTAAGGGGATTTTTGTTGCTAGAGTTTTCTTTCACATTGCTTGCAATGGATTCTCCTCCACCACCAGTAGTGCAAGATCATATGACCCAGAAGGAGAAGAAGCAGCAAAGGGTCTGCAATTGTAGATCCATCCTTGAATAAAGCTCTGCAAAACCCTCATCATTGACTCACCATTTTGCGAATGGAGTTGGACTTCCAGAAGTTCAGGCAAAACTTTAATCAATGGCAGTTTGAGATCTTGCATTTTCCTACCTCATATCTTTGGTTGGTTGCTAATTGCGTCGCTCAACACTATGGGTTGCAGTCCACAGTAGTACTGGATGGTAATTTAGATATCACATGAACCAAAATAGTTGTGAGGAAAACAGCAGAGAGCAGATATCCTGCTATCAGTTTATCTGAAGTTCCTCCTCTCTCTTGGGCTCTTGGCCATCATTACCATAGATGAAGATGAGGTTCCCCGTGAGCAAGATGAACAGGGCATTCGAAAAGGATAAACGTGCTTGATTCAAACGCCATGGACGGAGGATCTAGGGTTAGTTTTTTTTTTTTTTTTTTTTTAAAGGGCCAGGGGTATTTATACAATTTCTATACTTAAACGGATATCCATGGGGAGGATATGGGCAAATCCATATCCGCCTATCCGCCCCGAATATTTGACGGACGCTGTTTGGATATCCGTTTAGGCACATCCAAAACCGCCCCAATTGGGGCACGCGGGGCGGATATCCGTAAAAATCTGCCCCACTGAGTACATATCAGTCATCCAGCTGACGTTGCCAAGTCACATGCCTCTCTACTAATATAATTACATTTTCAAGAAGACAACAAAAGAAAAGACGTTTAATGTTGCATATGAGTGGACGCCAAATCCGTCCATAACAAAAGTAAGGTTTGATTCTTCAACATGAAGTGTCTTCAGCAAATTTGCATAATCATCTAGTAAGAAATGGGTCCTCCATCCTTGAGCCTGGATCAAAAGAAGGGTTGCCTTCCCCGCACAACACTCTGCCATAGTACTATCCAAATTCGTTCCAGTGATCAGACTGACGACTGTAGCAAGCACATGTCTCTGAAGATCCCTCGCTATCACACCTAAAGCTCCCTGTTTGGAAAGAGCAAAATAACATGCATCAAAACTGATAATAATCATTTTTGGGTCCATGACAGGAGGAAAATGGAACAGTTGATTGAATATGAGGTTGAGACTATGGTGGCGAGCAACATGAATTTGGGCCTGGATCACCGTAAAACGTCTAGATTCCAGTGCTGATAATGAGCCAATCCTAGGGTGGTCGTGGGAATTGGAGGTGTTATAGGCTTGTTGTTTATCTGTTTTGGTTGTGCAAAAAATGTGTGAAATTGAGGTGAATCTAAGAGGTGGGTTTGGGTCCGCAGAGTGGGTGCTAAACCATTGGTCATGCCAGGCGGACCAGGTGTGACGAAGTGAGAAAATGAAAGATTGGGTATTGAGCTTGGCTTTGTGAAAAATGATACTGTTACGGAACTGCCAAATGGATAGCAAAACAAACGTAAATTATGAAAGCATTTCATCTATTATTTCAGGATGCACATAGGTTGTCTCACACATAAATTTAAAGAAGTTTGTCGCCAAAGGAGGGTTGAACTGGGTATTGCTCCAGTCAATGGGGAAAAAAAAAAAAGTCAAAGCCTTTTGGCAAAAGGACAAAGAAAGAAAAGATGCAAGTTCAGAGTGACTATGACAAAAAATGCAACAGTCATCAATGGGAGTGTGAAGTTTCGCAAGGTTCTTCATAGTTGGAAGAATATTTTGAGTGATCTTCCAAAGGAGAAGCTGAGCACTAGGAAGAACTTTTATTTTCTAACACTATTATACTTGAGTAACATTGAAGTTCCCAAATCAAGGTGTGTTAAAAATTACTCCGTTGCAGAATAACGTTCCATGGAACGATACATAGAATGGTCCAAGGAACGATACATGGAACGGTGCATGGACTAGGGGTGGGCAAACGGGTTGAGGAACTGCGGATTCAAATCGAACCGGACCGTTTTACTCCAAATAGTTCGGTTTTTATTTTTAAAATTATGAAACGATTCGGTTCGGTTTTGGAACCGTTCTTAAACGATTCGGTTCCGATTCCTAAATTTTTGTTTAAACCGGTTCGGTTCCGATCCGATAATTAAACAGTTAGATAATACATTTAAAACCAGAGCCAATTTTCCAGTAATGTTGATATGTCCAATTGGTTAAAGAGAGAGACTTAAAATCTATTGAGCTGCACCCGTGCAGGTTCAAACCCAGTTGGATGTTTTCATTTTTTACTTTTTTTTTCTTCATTTTATAGAAGCCATGCATTTTGGTTTTTTGCATCTTACATTGAAACTGAAATACACCCTCACAAGCAATGGATTAGCCGTAGGACTAAGAGGGTTACAATTATGCCCAAAGACATCCAATTTGCTCGTCGAATCAGGGGTGCACGTGCTTGATTGCTTGTAAAATGGGCTATGTATTGTTAAGATGTTATTAAGTTTGATTTCACTTTAAGAATTATATGTAACTTTGTCATATTGAGATAGATAGATATCTATTAATGAATTGTTGTTTGTCGAATTTGACATTTTCTATCTTTCACATGTTGTGTGAGATGAATGAGTTGTTGTTTATCAAATTTGACACTTCACTACTTGTGCAGTTGTGCTTGGGTGACCTAATATTGAAACCTTCCACATCTAGTGGGGGAATAGAAATGATTTTTAGTTTATCACCAACTCTTACTCTTAGTGGGATGCATATTCAAGGTTGCATAATATTATACAGGAACCGTTGGAACCAAACCGTTGTAAACGGTTCGAGTTAGGTTCGGTTCCAACGTTTAAAATGGAGGAACCGATCCGAATCGGAACCATTAAAATTTAAACAGTTCGAGTTAGGTTTTTCAAAATTTGAAATCGATCCAAACCGTGCCCACCCCTAGCATGGACTGATGGAATGTTTCATGAAATGGTCCATAGAATGGTACATAGAATGCTCTATGGAACAAGCCATAGAACAAAGAACCCACACGCCAACCATATACAGCAGTCCTCTATAAGTTTCTCTTCCCAACACATTGTGACGAAACCACGAGATGAGATGTGAGAAATGTGGATAGTTTCGTGTGGCACATTAAAAGCTGAAAACAAAACCCCACATGGATAAAGTAAGAAAGTATAGTTATGGGCTAAATGAAAATATAATGTAGCTATGCACGTTATATGTAAGTGCAGGCAGGACAGTTGGGTGGGTGAAGAAGAAATGATGGTAGGAAGATTTCCCTTTCAATCCTTCAACCACCCACCCTCTGCCACTAAATAAGCTCTCTATCTATCTTCCCATTTCACTCTCCACAATTTTCAAGAGACAACAGTTTGATTTTTGGTTATAAGCTTAAAAGTTCAAAAGTGGTCATTTTATGAATAATGGTATTAGTGGATATTTGTCTCTCAACAATCAATCATGAAAATTATGCTTAGAAGATACACCAAGAAGAAGAAAATATGCTCTTGGTTGCTTGTTTCTTTGTTTGTTATATAATGCAACTTATGGTAAAAGCTTTGTCTTTTCTTTTTCAAACTTAATTTTGTTAGTACTTTAATCTTGAATATGCCTTGACATACACCACATGTGTTTGGTAAATCTATTTCATAACATTGTTTAGTTTAGTGTTTTTCTTTTATTTAATTTATTTTGGAATGTGCAAGTAGAATTAGAGAGATCTCGCGTCTTTAATTTAAACTTATTTAATTAGCTCGCTAATAATAGACTAATTAAATTCCAATAAGTTTGAAAAATATTAAAGGAACAAAGATTAGTGTATCTCTTAAGAACAATCTCTCAAGAATGTTAGCATTTCTGTTAGAATTGTTAATATTGAACCTAGGAAAGGTTGACGCCTCGTGGGAAAACAAAGTCTCCTGAGTTATTTTATGTTTGCAATTGCGAACATGGATCTTTAAGACAATCCATACGCCAAGGAAAAGAATTTGTTGAATTACAGATGTAAATATTTCTAATGCCAAATGGACAAAAAAAAAATCGCAAAGATAAGTGTTATTTTTTGCAAAATATTCAACGCCGTTGCCAGGGATCAAACCCGGATCACCTGCGTGACAGGCGGGAATACTTACCACTATACTACAACGACTTTTGCTGGCGATTACGTTGCCAAGTTAAATAATATATATGCTAATCTCTGCAATAGGTGGTTTAGAGTCCTATGGTCACTAGTCGTTTGTGTTTCAGCATTTACGGCCATATGTTGCGAGGTGTGGTCTAGTTTATAGTTTAAATAGGTCTGTCTCTGTGTTTTCAGTCTTTAGGTACAATGCGATGCTAATTAGTGTGAGTTTGTAATTTGGTCAACCTATTCGAAGTGAAGCTTAAAACTTGGTTGACAACTACTGCAAGTTTGTTCAATTTGTTCAACTTAACTTATGAGTAAGAAACATTATGCGGTTGTCTTGAGGGTGATCAGTGACGATATGTACCAAAATAATTCACTCAGTTGGATTATAGTCTTTGTTTTCTCTGAACTTGCAAGATTGATCTCCCGTCAAAGGCTTTACAATACTGATAACAGTGATTGTTAAATTGTCATCTACTATATATGAAGTGCTCAGGATGACCACAGGGACCAGGGAATGGGGTGGACACTTGACATACACTTGAACTAATCTATCTTCCCTTTTGTAATCCTAGTTGTATCTCACATTCATTCATCAGGAAAAGAAATTGGACCCTGGAATCTGATTCACTGATTGGAAACATATTTCTCAAAAAAAGGGGGTGGTCCAAAATGGGTGAACAAACCCATAGGGCAAGTAAATGTGAAGTGGAACCAGCAAGTAGTTCAAATGTACTGTAATTTGAAAATGAAAACGGAAATGGAGCTAGCTTTAAATACTAGTGCATTTAAAATAAGGCTTTGTAACTCGTTTTTATAATTAGAAATGAACAGTATAAACCTGAACTTGCATTAATACTAGCGAATGAATGAATGAATAGTGCAATTGGGGTGTCAAATTTTCAAATTTTGGAGGGCAGATTCCCTCGTCCTCCTTTTCCATCTCCTAGACAATCCATATGAAGTTCATGGCTTCAAGATTAGAGGTTTGAAGTAATCAAAAAGGCAAGGAAGGCTTAATTAGCATGTAAGAGTTCTAAAAATGGAGTTGTGGGTGGAGTAGTAAGTGTCTCGATCTCTATAGGTAATCAGTAATTAATTAAGGTCTATCAGTCTACATATACATATGAAGAAACTCCTCCCTAATGCATTGAAACTTCTCTTTCATTTTAGATCATGTGTGTGTCAGTGAGTGTTCCTTGAAGTTTCCCATGCATATATTCATTTAGTGAGTTCACTAGAGCTCTAAGCTAATATTATAAATTAAGGAAGAGACTTAACTCAAGACACAGTTGGAACCACCAATATGCCTACATAAATAGCATTATCTTTATGTTTCTCACACAATTACAGACAACTCTTCTTTTGCTTTCTTCCTAATCACCATGGACAACGTGCATGGTTCTCCAATGTGTTCTTGTTTTCCTCTTGGTGCCTGACTTTGTGACAGTGTTGGTTGTGTGGATTGTACAAAGTCGAGAATGCAAGTACAGCTGGAGAATGCAGAGGCGGCGTTGGTGGGTGACGAGCACAGAGATGAGCAAGCAAAGCAGAAGAAACTGATCAATAGATTGTAAGATAAAAAGAGAACAATATATAAACATACTTAAATGTGAAATGGAGCCAATAAGTAGTTCAATGTAATGTACTCTGGAGACAGAAATAGAGTAATAGACCTTTAATACTTATGCATTTATATATGGGATTGTAAGTCTTAGTTATATATATATATATATTTTTAAAGTCTTAGTTATATTTAGAAATGGACCCCAAACATGTATTAAAACTAGAGAATGAATGATTTAATAGTTGTAGCTGGTGTTCGAACTTTCAAAATTTTGGAGGGCAGGTGAAGTTTATGGCTTTAAGAAGTTGGAAGTAATGAAAAGAGGAAAGGAACACTCACCAGGCAAGAGTCCTAAAAATGAACCGTGTTGGTAGTAGATGGTGAATTAATTAAGCTCTATCAAGTTTATATATATAAACATCAAGTCATCCCTCCAGTTGCATCGAAAGTTTGCTTATTCCTCTCTCACCAATCAGGCAATCACCATGGAGTATCTTTACAGAACTCTACTTACTGTTGCAGGTGTTCTTGGTCTCATTTTGTTGTGTGCTTTTTGCAATTGGTGTGGATGCTGCGACGTTGTATGCTGCTGCGACATTGAAGACAATGCTGGCGCACGCAGAGGAGGGACTAACAGAGGATCAGGCGGTGGTGGTGTAGTGATGACGGGTGGAGGTGGATGCGGAGGAGGAGGAGTTGGTGGTGGATGCGGAGGAGGAGGAGGTGGTGGTGGCTGCGGAGGAGGAGGAGATGGTGGTGGATGCGGAGGAGGAGGTTGTTAGTATGTGTGCTATATATGGTTGTCTCAGAGGCTGTGTCATGTGGTTTAGAGTCTTGTGGTCACTAGTAGTCTTTTGTTTTTCAGCCTTTACACGCTTATGTCGCGTTGTGTGGTCTGGTCTGGTAATATGGTTTATATGGGTGTCTTTGTGTTTTCAGGTTTTAGGTACCGTCAGTGACGGAGCTAGGATTTTTGTTGAGGGGGGGCGGAGTGATGTCATAATTAAATATAATAAATATAATACAAAAATTAGTTACTTTAACATATATATATATATATATATTTTTATAACTTGAACAAGACATAAATGACTATATAAAACTTCATCTAATATAATAAAAGATTTTCATTCAAAAAAAAGGATGAAGACCACTTTGGATATACAAAAGTAATAGAGAATTTACATAATCACACAAGTTCAGAATAAGCATTTCCGGGAAAGGAGAATAAAGGTGTAAGAATTTCGCCTCCTCTGTTTTCTCTGTTTCCATGATTGATAATCTATGTTTTTGTTGAGTATTAGTTACTTGGTTTTTCTATAGCATTTGATATTAATGTTACATGTCAATATATTCAACACAACAAAGGTTAAAACACAAAGCTTTGAATTGAAAGTACAACTAACTCACCTGGATTTTCAGAGAGCATCAGATTCAAGAGCAGCTTCTTTCTTATTTCTTGTGCATGATTCACTTCACGGAGGAAAAATGCATGTTCCTTCACCCCCTTGATGTTAAATGTCAAGGGATCAGCTCCGGCAGCAATCACAAGCTTATCATATGCCACTCTGAATTGGTGAGGCTCATGATTTATGCCGACATCTCCAACTGTTTCACAGTATACCTATTTTCCAAAAATCATTATGAGTTTTTCCAGCAATGATGCGAACAAATAACATGGAAAGCCACAATTCTTCAAAGTCTCTGTGTTATATGTTAATGACCATTGTATTATTTTCTGTTTTAATACATAAGCATTTCCTAACTGCAGATAGGAATTTCCCCATTTACTTGCAACTTTTTTTGCACATTTACAAACAGAATATCGAAAAAATCATATGGCAAAATATTCCATGTTTACTACCTTGCTAATGTGCAGAAACCCTTTTCTTTGAAGCATGAAGAACATTGTTGTGGTTCTCATTTTGAGTTTAGGCTTTTACATTATAAAAGAGAGAAAAAAAAATAGATTCAGACTGTTGTTAGAATCCTAATTGGGGATTCATAATCCGAATCTGACAATATAATTAGTCTTCGACAAAAGGTGAATCTGAATGATTCCTCCTTGAGCACCTTCAGATGGTCCAAAGAATTTTTGGTTCAGACCACCCAATCCAAACGAAGTTCAAGTTGCTTGTTTTACAACCTCAAAATCTCTAAATCATTCAGACTGAGTTTTCATATAAAAATGTTGAACCTATTCCTTCAATATAAATGAAACAAATGATGTACTTATAATTAGGCAACAAAAGCACATTAATCAGGTGTATGATGATATGCACATATAATGTATCAAATTAATGAAACAACATAAGAAAAGGAAATCCCAAAGAGAGAAGATGACTTACTTGAGGATTGATGAAACCCTCAATCTGAAATCGTCAGACAACAAGGGAAGGAGAATCAAAGGGTGTGGGGGTTTTGAAGCATTGTATTTGTATCATTGTTTGTATGGACCTCACTCACTCTCACAGTAAGGCTGTAACTTGTAAGTGCAACCTGCAACTTGGGTTTGGGTTTTAGTCTTCCATTTCTAGACTCTTGAATACGAATGAAGAAGGTGAAAATGTGAAGAAAAAAGGGAGCTTTTCACATGTAAAAAGGTGGAGTGAAGAAAAGGTTAAGCATAAAACAAGGAGGAGAACCTGCAACCTTTGGGAATATGTATAAAAAAAAAAATTTCTCTCAAAAGTCAGTGGGGGCAGGTGCCCCCACTCGCCCCCACGTGGCTCCGTCCCTGGGTACCGTACCCTGCAATGCTAATCAGTGTGTGTAATTTGATCAAACAGTTAGAAATGAAGCTTTAACTTTGTTGGCATGCAACTACTACAAGGCTAATTTTACTTGGTTAGATTAGTTGTTTTAGCAGATAATGTGATGGATTTGATGCTCGAGGTGTTCCGTTGATGCTATTAACTTATAGACAAACAATCATGTAACAAAATATTCATTCACTCTCCATATAATCTTTGTTTTCTCTGAATTTTGCAAGATTTATTTTCAATCTATTTTTTTTTAAAGTGACAAAGAGAGAATAAAAGCCATAGCTGAAATCAACTCTCTCTCTCTGACAAATAACAGTGAGAATGATGCTCTACCTTTTTCATTGATCTATGTTGTTTATATACAAGTTATTCTGCCAATATAGGCAACTTCTAATCACCCTAACAATCTGCTATCTTCCTTATACAAAGCAATCATCCTAAAGTACAATATTACATAATCAAGACCACATTCAATAGCATAATTGAGAGCATAATATTGAGAATATTCTCAATGCCATATTCAATAGCATAATCATGAGAATATTCTCAATACCCCCTCTCAAGTTGGTGCATGGAGATCCCGTATGCCCAACTTGCGAAGTAGATACTCATATTGTCGTTTGCCCAACGCTTTTGTGAAAATGTCAGCGAGTTGCGCATTGGACGGGACAAAGGTGGGATTGATATTTCCGGAAACAATGTCATCACAGACAAAGTGACAATCGACCTCAATGTGTTTTGTCCGTTCATGAAATACGGAATTTTGAGATATATGGAGAGCCGCCTGACTATCACAATGAAGAGACATAGGACGTGTATGGGGAATTCCGAGGCTAGCTAAAATAGCTTTTAGCCATTTCAACTCACATGTAGTCATAGCCATAGACCGGTATTCCGCCTCGGCGGAGGAACGAGATATTGTATGTTGCTTCTTCGTCCTCCAAGATACCGGCGAGTTCCCAAGAAACACTAACCACCCAGTGAGGGACCGCCTAGTCAATGGGCATCCGGCCCAGTCAGCATCACACCACCCATGTAACTGCATGTCACACTTACTACTCAAATGTATACCTTGACCCGGATTACCTTTTAAGTACCGGACCACCCGCAAAGCAGCTTCCCAGTGGTCTGCCCGAGGACGTTGCATAAATTGAGATAAAACATGAACACTATAAGATAATTCGGGTCGAGTAAAACACAAATAAATTAGCCGCCCCACCAAGGGACGATAAGGCTCGGGATCAGCGAGCTCTTGACTCGTAGACAAAGCAAGTCGGTGATTCTGTTCCAGTGGCACAGTCGCGGGCCTTGCCCCTAGCAATCCGGCCTCCGAAATGATGTCAAGCGCGTATTTGCGTTGACAAAGTACAAACCCATCTGGTCCGCGTGCCACTTCTACCCCCAAGAAATACTTTAAAGAACCCAGATCTTTCATGTGGAAACAAGCACTGAGGTAACCCTTGAATTTCTGTATATCAACCGGATTACGCCCAGAGATGATAAGGTCGTCGACATAAACAAGAACACTGAGCTGAACCGCACCTCTCTGTAAAGTAAACAAAGAATAATCTGAATAAGATTGCTGAAAACCATAATTCTTCAAAGCAGTTGACAGTTTAGCGAACCAGCACCGGGGTGCCTGCTTCAGCCCATATAATGATTTCCTAAGCTTGCACACCTTTCCGGAAGTCCCCACCTGAAAACCGGGTGGTAATTTCATGTATACCTCCTCCGTAAGGTCACCATGTAGAAATGCATTATGAACATCCATCTGATGGACTTCCCAATTCATGGCAGCCGCAACGGCAAGAAAGACCCTCACTGTAACCATCTTAGCTACTGGAGCAAATGTCTCTGTATAATCAATTCCTTCAATTTGATGATTCCCAAGAATAACCAGCCGAGCCTTCAATCGCTCAATGGTACCATCAGAATTATACTTGATCTTGTATACCCACTTGCATTCTAGAGCTTTCTTTTCTGGTGGCAATTCTGCTACAACCCAGGTTTCATTAATCTCAAGAGCCTCAATTTCTCGTCGCATGGCATCCCTCCAGCGGCTATCTTTCACGACCTCAGAATAGCACACAGGTTCCCGATTTGTTGTCAAGGCTGCAAGAAAATGTCTATGTCGCATAGAAAAATTATCACAATTCACATAATGTGCTATAGGATAGGGTGTACCTGAGGAATGTCGTGGTACGGGTGAAGGTGGTACGGATGGACTCATTTTCTGAATGGTATGAGTAACATAATCACGGAGTCGTACCGAGGCTTGCCTTCTGCGTTGACCCCTGCCCAACACATCTTCCTGACTTGCGTCCGGGTTGTCATCCTGGTTCGCACAAACCGGCTGCCCAGCAGCCTCATCCGGCTGTACAAACGCATCGGCACTAGCATTTGCCCCATCCTCGGCACACGCCGACTGCTCAGCAGTCCTATTTGGCTGAACAAACTCCTCGGCACATGCCGACTGCCCAGTAGCCCCATCCGGCTGTACAAACTCCTCGACACTCTCTCTCTGTGTTTTTCTATCCTGCTTGCCTTTTACCCTAATATCAACGCAAATGGTTAATGTTATTGGTTTATCTTTTTTTGGCCTCTAAATATATCTTCTCTTTCTCCATTGCCTTGTCTCCTCTCTTAACAAATTTTGTTAACTAGCCTTAATCCACTAGCTGAACCTACGAAGAAGATGAAGAAAACGCAATATCAAGTGGGACTGTTGCTGTTTTAGAAGTTTAGGTTAAAGGGTTATTTATTGGATTCAAAGTACAAGAACTCGAGTTCTAATTTTGACGATAGCCTCCTACGAAAGTCAATTTTTGTTAACTAGTCAGGGTGACGATTCGGTGGAATGAGGTGTAGGTTTAAATGCCCTCCTATCCAACTTAATTGCGAAACTTTGACCAGGAATTTGTTTCTGGCATCAAAAAAAAAAAAAAAAATCACATGGAGAGCTGAAAATGCCTTTTATTCTGATTAATTATGACCAAACAATTAAAAAAACCTCATGGATACATGTTCCTGGAGATGTTTTGAGCCCAAATTGTGATGCCTGTGAGATCATAATTTTTCTGAAAAGTAGTTCCCAACCCAAAACATCATTTAGTCCACACACCCCTGAATCTGTATTTTTTTTCAAAAAAACATAGAAATAAAAGAGAGCAATAAAGGAAAACTATCAAAGGATTTGTATTTTGAGAAACGAAAAAGCTGTTTTTTACCTCTTTGGGTTTGGGTTTCAGAAATTTATTTAGGTGACAGCTTTTATTGCAAGTGCAATTTGGGTCAAAAGTGGGGATTAGATTTGCTTAAACTAATTGTTTTAAACTTTTTGACAATTTTAATTGATTTTAACAAAAAAGAAAAGAAAAGAGAGAGCTATTTAATTGCAATTTTGGGTTGGGTTACTAAGTGAGGCCCAATGGAGGAAATATGGGCCTAAATTTAAAGCCCAGATCAATTATTCGACTCCATAGAATTAGAAACCTTGAGGAGGAAATTGAGGAGCTTTTCTTCCGACTTCTCACTTCTCACTTCTAGCTCACTTTTTGCAATTAGAGAGTAAACTGTGCTAAGGTGGTGTCAAGTGTCAACCCGAATTTAAACCGAATTTGAAAATCGGTTCCGTCGGTTAATCGAATCTACTTTCTCTAGTTATTTATCACGTTGTTGCAACGATTTATTTGGTTACTTATAATGAAATTGTTTTCATGAAATTTATATTTAAAACTCCTAACTTCTTTTCGGTGAAAAATATTAGTTCGTTGAAATTTTTTTATTTGTAGCAACGATATTATGTCATCTGAAAAATCTAATAAAACTTTTTTAACAATAAAATATTATTTTATTGTTAATTATAACATTATGGGTAATAATTTATTTCGTTGCTAAAGATTGATAAAATTTCCGTAAACTTTGTTTTTCTTATTTACAATAATTTAATTTAATTGGGAATATAACTAATTTCAAAAACATATTTAGCAATGAAATGTTATTACTATTTTGTTGTTAATTATAATGGTATTATTGTGAATATTTTTCATTGCTAAAAGTGGTAAATATTTCACATAAAACTTATAGTCGTGAAAATATTTAGTCCTAATTTATAAAGACAAAATATTATTTATTGATCTTTATTATATATGTAGCAATGATTTTTTATTGCAAAAGAAGAGTAATTTGATTTAATAAGCTATAAAGTTGTTTATAATAGGGGTGGGCACGGGACGAGATGAGATGAGATATACCCATCCCTATCTCATCCCGTTCATACGGGTGATATTCACATAATTATTACATAATATATCTCTTAATTTATATATGTTAGTGTTTCGATTATTATATTTTATAGTAATTATTTCGTTTTCATGTCTTTGTAGGAATTTGAGCGTGAACGATGAAATTGTATTAAGGCGACAATTTAAGAAATGACAAGTGGTCGATTCTAGCGGTGGTACAAAACAGATGGTCACATATCCAAACCCTTAAACCCAAAACCTAACCCATAAACCCAAACCCAATGCCAAACCCAAGCAAACCCAAAGCCAAACCCAAAGGCATATTTCCTTAATTATCCAAGATTATGATTTGTTTTTGCCTTAAATCACTCATTGAACCCTCCCCTTAACTTGTCCATATTCACTTTCTTTCTTAATTCTCTATAAATACAAGATAAATTAATGAGAAATGGGAGAAGAGAAGGGAAAATAAAATACAGAAAATTAAAGCCTCTTCTCACAAAGTGATTTTCATCACAACCCCTCAATACCATCTCTCACCGTATCCCCTTACTGTGATTTTCATCACACAACACCATCCACAGACACACATCCTCCACTGTCCTCACCTGTCTCGCTCCACCTCGCCACCACCGAGCTCCGCCACCGTCACAACCGCCACCACCACGAAACAGGGACGTGACAACCCTGTCTCGTGTCAAACTTTCACTCCTTCACCACTCTCTGTCCTTCTCCCTGTCCATCATCCATCAACCACCATCATCCATCAACCACCATCATCCAATCACCTCCACCATCTCCAGACAGCACGTCAGCGGCGCACAACCACCGCGACAGCAGAAACAGAGCCACCTCCATCACCGCCCTCTCTGTTCCGCCTCGCGACAGAGCCAGGCAGACCGTCCGAGCCTCCAACACCGCCCTCTCTTCGTCTCGGCCCTCCTTCTTGTCTCCCTCTCTCACGCGGCAACCATCACTTAGCGGCGCACAACCACCGCGACAGCAGAAACAGGGGAGTCTCCTCCCGATCTCTCTCTTTGTTTTTGAGTGTTCTCATTGCACCTCTCTTTCTTTTGCAGGTTCCAGAACCATTTGGAGGACGAGGACGCTCGCGAGGAGCACGAAGGAAGGCGGAGCAACGACGCTGCTTGCTGGAAACGAAGGCGGAGCAGCGCAGAGCGCGACTGTTCCATTGGTGGGAGACTGAGTCAAACTGATTTTAGCTATTAGCACCCTGATTTTTGCTATGAACCACCACAGAGCATTTGCAGCCATTTTTCTCGGGATTCGTGTTCGGACCACCTGCTGATCTGCTGAGTACCACCACATCGAGTTTGCAACAAATCAAAGGGGTTGCATAATTCATTTTGATTTATTTTACTGAATTGTGTGCTTAATTGTTAATTACAATTTATTTCTGAATTTTTTATAAATTGTTTTCACCTTTCATGTTCGAGAAATTAAACTTGATATGTTTGGTAGTTAGAATTACCCTTTATCAATATTCAAAGCATGTGCTAAAAATATTAAGCTTAAACTTTGATTAAGTGTGCCCTAAAAAGACACTTAATACTTGGTAAGAGCGTATTTGTTTGAAATAATTTTTTAATATTTGATAGAAACATGATATAATTTGAATTGGATTTTAACGATCACATATTCGGTGTAAGCAAGGGATTCTCATCCCTAAAGCTTATCGTTTAAATTTTCAGTAATTTAGATTTAAATATTTTTGCTAACTCATTGGTGAGTCCAAGCCCACAAAATCCATCTTTTATTTTATTTTATTTTATTTTTCTCATTTTTTAAATTTATTTTTAGTTTAGTTTTAAAAGCACTGTAACCCCATTTTCTCTAAATTAGTTTAATTAAATTATTAAATTCAATTGCATCCACTTTCCTCGTGGGATCGACCCGTACTTGTCGTTGTCTACCAGTTAGACACCGTGCACTTGCGGTTATTATAAGTGGGTTAAATTAGCCTATTTATTTAGGTCAGTTAAGCTCGCATCAATGGGATTGGGACGGGACGAGATGGGAAAAACCTCATCCCGACCTCGTCCCATCCCAAACGGGTTCGAGACGGGACGGGATCAGCGTGCTGCCTGTGACTGCTGCGAAGATTATCATCATATAATAGCGTGAAAAATAACTTTCTTATAATTAGATATAGATGTGGCATGCAAATATAAGGGCAGCCACTAAATCCCCTAACAATGATGTCGAGTGGGCTGACTTTTAGAAAATGACATGATAAATGGGACCCACTAAAAGTATTGTGTCGCTGTGATGGTCTCCCAACTGGCTTTACAATTTCATTACTGTGGGAAACAAAATTCATGGTTTCTTGACAAAATGACATTTCATCTTTTATTAGGGAAGAAATATAGACCTATTGGTGATGCTCTAACATATTCATAATGGTTTACCATCAATACATATATCGTAATTAAAAAATATATTTTTACAGCCCGGGGCATCTCAAATTCTTGGCTCCTCCCCTGAATGTTCCTTTTTGAATATGTATTACTCATTTAATTGTTATTTTTCATCTTCACCTGGGTATTATCAATATTTGGAAGTTAAATAATTGTAGCCACTTTTATTGAGACTCCAAACAACAGTCTGCTATCTTTCTCTTGTTTAATGAATATTTATTTCTTGAAGTAACATTTATGTTACCACTGCAAACATCATGAGTTTCTGTCAGTCATCTGTAAGTTTATATGAAAAAAAATATATATATTAATAATAAATATAAAAAATTTAGCTCGGGACGGGACGGGATTGGCGGAATTAAAAATCTTCATCCCATCCCATCCCATTCTAGATCGGGACGGGACGGGATCGGGATGAAATTATTCAATCCCATTAACACCCGGAAAAATCGGGACGGGACGAGACGGAACGGGATCGGGATCGCGGGATGGGATGCCCACCCCTAGTTTATAACACAACTATTCAAATAGCTCAACTGGTAAAGATTGCAATAGATTTTACTATAGGTCAGGAGTTTCATAGTGGGGTCTTACCACCAAGAGTGGTATCCTTAGAGTTTGAGAAGTACTGAGTGGTGTCCTTAGAGTTTGGGAGGTAGATTGGGACGTATAAGAGCAAAGAATAATCGTTTTGGTATATAATTTTTCATTGGAAATTGTTAACGGTGTCTATGACGACTTTCGTTGATATACATTCATTTTACCAACGAAAAAGGTCTATGATAAATGTAGTTACCTTTTCCTACAACAATTTTCCTTGAAGATTCTAAGCTTTTTCGAGAAAAAAATTCATAGGTAAGTAAAGTTTTCTTGTAACAAAACAATTTGTAGGTAAATATATTTAATTTTTATCAACGAAATTCCTTGGTAGTTGTCAGTATTACCAATACCATATTTCCTTAACTTATCATTTATTTTACCAACAAAAAATTTAATTCCTTGGTAAAAACCTTTAGCTAGGGGGATGTCGCCAAGAACCTAGTAACGATTTTTTTCTCGTTAAAAGTAATTTTCAACAAAATTTTGATTTTTATCAAAGAAAATTTTCTTGAGGTTATTCATCCAATTAGAAATTTTGAGATAAATCGATATCTCACCACAAAACTCATGTTGCCATATTGTGTTAACTTGATATTTTGATTTCAAGAAAGAACACTTCCAGAGAGCCAGGCCCGTGCCCAGCCCAATACCATCCATCATCCTAGAGATGCTGGAAATGGACTCATCTCTAGGATGATGGATGATATTGGGCTGGCCTGGCGCGGGCCTAGCTGTGCGGGCTCGACTATCTAGAATAAATGGTCAAGAAAAGTGTATCAAAACTTTGAGGGTCATTTGTACTTTAACTGTGGATGAATCTTAAGATACAAACTCAAACTCACTTACATTTTCATGTTCATCTCATTTTTTTTTCATTGATTTAGAATCTTTCGGAAAATTGTCTCCATTTGTACTTTACCTTGTTATTATACCCGAACAAAACATCTGTAATTTGACATCAACTCAAATAAAAATTCTAACCATTTCTAAATGTTGTGTTTCAATTTATGGAACATCAATAACTACTTAGCATAAATGATGTCCATTGTCCTCTCTTGGCTTAGACTAGGGTATTCTCGTGTCGTTAGCACGATAAAAGTTTAACATGATAAATAAAGTTTAGTCTAGTGTAAATATCAAGATAAATAAATATCAAAATGTTGGGTATGAGAATTGAACCAATGCACTCTTGCTGCTTTAAGTTCTATGTGATCCGTTAGATTCGTATATTTTTTGGATAAATCGCAACCGTCTTTTATCTCCAACCCCAAACACCATCCTGATTTGTAATATAGATAGGGTATTCTCCATGTCGTTGACAGGATAAAAGTTTAAGCAAATATATAGATTACATGCTTAATGACCACCATTAGCAATTGAAGAAAAATAAATAAATACTAAAATGTTGGGTATGAGAATTGAACCCATGCACTCTTGGTGCTTTAAGTTTTATACAATCTGTTAGATTGATATATTTGGATAAATCTCAGCCGTCTTTTATTTCCCACCTCAAACACCCACCATCATGTTTTGTATATATAAAATATAACTAGGGTATTCCCCGTGCCGTTGTTGACACGATAAAAATTTAAGCCAATATATAGATTACATGCTTAATGAACACCATCAGCAATTGAAGAAAAATAAATAAATATTAAAATGTTGGGTATGAGAATTGAACCCATGCACTCTTGGTGCTTCAAGTTTTATACAATCTATTAGATTGATAGCTTTGGATAAATCTCAGCATGTCTTTTATCTCTCACCTCAAACACCATCCTGTTTTGTATATATAAAATATAATAAAATATAACTAGGGTATTCTCCGTGCCGTTGGCACGATAAAAGTTTAACATGATAAATAAAATTTATTCTTCTTTAAATATCAAGATAAATCAATATCAAAATTTTGGGCATGAGAATCGACCCCATGCATTCTTTGTGCTTTGAGTTTTATATGATCCGTTAGATTCTTATAATTAGACAAAATTTCAGTCGCCTTTTATCTCCAACCTCAAACATCATTCTGATTTGTAATATAGACTAGTGGTATTCCCTGTGCCTTCGACACTCAACTTTGTCAAAGGGTATTTTAGTCTTATGCGAACATAAATTTTAGTTAAACACTATTCCCTCCCTCTCTATGTGATCTGATAGATTTTTATATTTTCAACGTGTCTTAATATTGAAAATACTTACGACGTGAAGTGCATTAGATTACAGTTATTTTTTGAAAAAATGCACATTTAAAACTTTAAGCGTTTGTATTAATGATTGGTTTCATTGGAAATATATTCAAAAATGCATTTCAACCATGCAAAGTTCACTAAAATCCGACAACTAAGTTGATAGCTATGATGATTTAAATTTAAAACAAAAACACAAAATTTTTATCTCTCTGCCACATATGCATTCCACCAATTTTTTTTTTACCCTTTTGTCAAATGTTTTTGCCCTTCTACTTGCAACTTATTTACAAAAATGTGATTGTTAATAATGAATCTTTACCATCAACATCTTCCGAAACTTTCAATCTTGGTCGTCTTTTATCTCAAACACCATTTTGATTTATAAGATAGATTTACATTTAAAAAAAACACAAAATTGTAATCTCTCCACCACATATGCATTCCGCCAACTTTTTTACCCTTTTGTCAATTTTCTTTGTCATTCTACTTGCAACTTATTTACAAAAATGTCATTGTTAATAATGAATTTTCACCATCAATATCTTCCGAAACTTTCAATATTGGTCGTCTTTTATCTCAAACACCATTCTGATTTATAAGATAGATTTCATCAATCCAAAAAAAAAATTTATAAACCATAATGGCGATATCAAATGATTTTTTTTCTTGGTAATTTTTTTCTCCAATTTCTCAAATTCAAATATGTGCAGTTTGTTAGTTATAAAATGAAATTATACTTAAAAATTAACTGTGATTATTTTTTGTATCAATAGTTACAAAGCATAAAAAATATATTACTTGTTCCCATGTCAAGTGCCATGGAAATTCATGACTTCAAAACTAATGGTAATTGGTCAATTTATAAATAGAGATAATTTCCTAGATGTTATTCTTCAAGGAAGGGAAATCTTATTTAAACCCATCGTTTAATGAGAGAATCCAAAACAAGATGGGTTCCCTCATCAATGGGTGTGTGTAACTTGACAAGATTTGTCATAGTTGGAAGTAGGTCTTGGCTAATCGTCCATAAAAGAAAAAGTGCGCGAGGGGGTTAATCTTCCATAAGGTTCTTAATTGGGCATTCCCAAAAGAACAACGAGTGGTGGTGGAAGTAGATGTGTCGAAATGTTCCGAGATGAAGGCCTGAGTGGCACTTTTCATAGAGAACGGACCTTTTTTGTTTGCAATCCAAATAAGCTTGTCAAGAGTCAAGGTAGGTCTAATCACTATGCCTTGAATATCTCAAGAGACCGAGGCTGGGAAAATGGAATCGAGGAGTTCCATATTCCAAGTAACCATGTGATCTTGGTGAGAAATCCATAAGTCAGCAATGGACTTTGAAAGAGTAGGTTCCAAATGATTGGGGATACAATCTACCAGCAAGAGGCATGGTTTGACCCAACAGTCATGCTATAAGTCAATCTTTTCACCGAGAGCGGTAAGAATTCCCCTCCAGGCAAATAAAGCCATAGAGGGGGTTTGAAAAGATGGAAGATGCTCCTGGTATTGAAATATAGGGCTTTGAGTTGGTAAGTTCTAGAAATTTATGGACAAGAGATAACATTCACATGTTCTTCGCCATTAAGGCAAGAGTTTTGTACCTGGTTGAGGGAATGTTCAATCCCCCCAAAATACAAGATTTAGAAATTCTATCCCAGATACACAATGTTTTGACTTTCCTGCTGCAGTTCCATTTCACCAAAAATTTCGTGCAAGGTGGTCGATTTTAATGGATATGCTAGCCAGTAGGAAAAAAGTTTGCATAGTATAACTGGGATGGAATTGAGAAGTGCTTTAATCATAACAGTTCTCCCAGCCTGGGACAAAATTTTGGATTTCCAGTCGGAAAAGCTTCGTATTGATTTTATCAATGAGAAATTGAAAATCACTAGCTTTCCTTTTGGAGAGGAACAAAGGTGATTAAAGGTATTTTATCTTTAAGGTTGAAGAAAATTGAAGGGTAGAATTATGTTTATAATTCTATAGTGTTTATGATAAACATTAGAACTGAAAAACATTGAGGATTTGTCATAGTTCATTGGCTGTCCCAAGGCATCGCAATACTGTTGGAGGATGTCTTTGATAGTGTGAGATTTTGTCAAGGAGGCTCTACAGAATAACATCAGGTCATTTGCATAAAACAGATGACTAATGGAAGACGAATGTCTCATGATTTTGATGCTTCGGGTGAGATCATTAGATTTTGCACTTACCAAGAGTCGGGAGAGAGCTTCAACAACCAAGATGAACATGTAAGGAAAAAGGGGGTCCCTTTGACGAATTTCCCTAAAAGGTTTGATAGGGGGAAGAGGCGAACTGTTGAGAATAACTTTGAGGGAAGAAGTAGAGATACATTGTTAAATCATGGTTATCTTTCCCTTAGAAAATCCCAATTGTCGGAAAAGTTGAAGCGGGAAAAACCATTCTACACGGTCGTAGGTTTTAGCCATATCAATCTTGATAGCCATCCAACCTTATTTTTCTTGTTAAAATAATTCATTTGGAAGAAGGCTTCATGTGCCAGACTCATGTTATCTGTAATGCTACAATCGCACCTTGGTTTGGAAATTTTTTATTGAGCAAGGGTTTGAGTTTGTTTGCAAGGATTTTCGAGATGACTTTGTAGATGACATTATATAACCCTAGCGTTCTGAACTTGTCCAGATAAATAAGTTTCTCACCTTAGGAATAAGGGCTATGAATGTTTCATTGAGCTTAGGTTTCATCTTCTTTGTGACAAAGAAATGTTGCACAACATCAATAACGTCATTCTTTATAATATCTCAATAATATTGGGAGAAGAAATGATGGAAGTCATCCGGCCCAGGGGCTTTGTGTTTCCCTATGGCGAACAAAATGTTTTGGATTTCAGTAACACTAGGAATGGCTAGAAGGTCATCATTAGTTTCAGAAAAGATGATAGGGGAGAATATTGAATTGATGTCTTGATTGTGTGTAGGATCGGAAGATTGGAAAAGAGTGCTAAAATAGATGTTAAGAACATAACTTATATCATTCGGATCCGAATGCGAAGTATTTGCTTCATCCTTCAATCGCACAATCATATTTCTCTTTTTGCGAAGTTGGACGTGAGATGGGAGAATTTGGTATTTCTATCACCTACATCAAGCCAGGAGATGTCTGGTTTATTCTTTCAGAACATCTCCTCACGGAGGTGAAGCTTAGCAAGGTACTCTTTCAGAGAGAAAATAACAATGACATTCTCATTCGAAGGTTGCTCATTCATGAGAGTGTCTAAGGCAGCCAGGGTTTCAGAGATGCAGACCTGGATATTCTTAAAATCCCTATAATTTCAGCAAGATAGGCAGTAACTCAGATTCTTGGTATTGAGGTAAAAATGATGTGTTGGATTCAGGTGTCATCGAAGGTTCCAAGATGATTGGACAATCTGACAACAACGAGGGTCACGAGTCCACATATGGAAGAATTTGAAGGGTTTTGGGTTTAGTGGGAATGGTGGAAACAAGATTGAGTGCTAGAGCTTGGTAACTAGAAGAGGAAGTATGAATGAATTTGGCTGTATCAAGCAGAAAAAGGCGAACCAGTCTGAAGACACTAAGATATGGTCCAGTTTAGCCTTGATATCATTACTATCTCTGCGTTTGTTGTTCCATGTGAATTGAGAGCCATTGAGAGGAAAATCAATAAGCTGATGGGTATCTATGAAATTGCAAAGATAACTAAGATTAGAGCTAGTAGTTTGATACCCCCAATTTGTCCTCCGGATTAAGAATGACATTTTGGATCCCCGAGGACAAGGCTTGGTAAAGTTTAAAAGCTATACAAATGGGACATGTTATTCCCAAAACTACTATTGTAAGCGGGATTAGATTCTCTGGAGACAAAAACAATAGACCAAAAGGAGACAACAAAATAGTCATCAATGATGCAATTAAAATAGTATTTACAGGATGATAAAATGTGAAGATTAATGCCTTCTTTCCAGAACAGTGTGATTTTGCCAGAGAACCCTTGAGCTGGTACTGAAGTTCCATGCTTGAATCTCAGTCTCCTACATAGGCGGTCCATCCTGGTACTAGAGGCTTTGGTCTCCGAAATGAAAATGATATCAGAATTGGACTGTTGGGATCATATCTTTAGATTTCAGAATGCCCTGGGAAACCCCATTCCGTAAGCATTCCATGAGAGAATCATACCGATGGTGGAGACCCATCATTGGCGGTCGTCGCTGCCTCACTGAGAGAATAAGTTGTGATGGTAGGAAGACTGGAGTTGATATCAGAACCAATGGCGTGAGCATGCACTGTGGTAGTAGGAATACTGTGAAGAGCTAGAGTTGTTAAATCTCTTTAACTAGTGTTACTAGATATATTTTGTGGCCACGAAAAAATGAGTTCCTAGGAGTCTCCTTTGAAATTCACTGTGGTCTTTTGTTTCTTTCCCAAGCTCATAGTTAAGTTGTTTACCATACTAATTTTTTCATGCACCGAGCCGAGTCATATTTCAATGAAGCCATTTTGCGTTTGCTCAACTTGAGCGATGCTTCTCTCATACTTATGGCTTTGTGACTGCCTTTAATCACTTTCTTATGCACCTTTGCAGTTGATAGTGGAATAGGAGGGGATTTTGGGTTAAACTCAGGCTCAGATGGATGGGATTGTGTAGGGACCAAAGAAGACCCAGCCACCGTCTCCGACTAGGTGGCAGTTGTTATGAGTGAAGCATCATTACTGACGTTGCCAAAGTTGGGCAACTGAGGATTTGTGTTGAGGTGTTGCACTATTGATGCCTGCAACGTATTGTCAAGCTGGAGTAAGGCGTTGGTTTCAGGTTGAACTGTGTCACTGAAACTTATTTAGTGATGGTGGCCAAAGGCATTAACCGACGTTTATAACTATCGCTACATAAAAAAAACGATAATTACAGAACCGCCGCTAATACATCGCGAGGTCATTTAGTGAAGGTTTTACGTAATCGCTGGCACAATCATCACTAAATAAGGGACACATAATGACAGTTTTTAGCACTATGACAGTTTCACATGTCTGTAAAATATTTGTGAGGAACAATTCATTTTTTTTCCTTTTGCGGCCATTGAGAAGTCGCTGCTACAATTGCTTGATTCTTCCACGAGGCACTCTATGACCGTTGTAACCGCCGTTAAATTCCCTTTGATAGGCCTTTTAGCAACTGTTACAATCGCCGCTAATTACAGTCATCGGTATCATGATTATTCTAAAATGCATATATAATCACATTTTTAAATCCAACAACAACCCACAGTTTTATGCAGTTGTTAATGCAAAAATCATTCAACACACTTCACTTCAACTATATTTTCATCAAAGTTAAAGTTAACAAAATATCAAACTATATGTATAATTACTTGAAGTTTGATAGTTCAGAGATAAAGTCAAATTTACTACAGCAAATGATACAAGCCATCACCACGATTTCGAAAAAGATTAGTAGACAATGTTATGGAGTGTGAAGTCGATGAAGATCCTCATTACTATTTTGACTAGATGATGAGGGTCTTGAAGTTGCTGGTGAAGCTTGCCCATTTCCTCTATCTTGCACCTGAAAATGACGAGTCAACAATATTACTCTAAACTTGAACCAAATTACAACAATTAATTGATTTATATTTAGTAAATAATCGATATCATAGATAACTAATATATATATTCCAATAATGTAAATGCAAAGAAACATACGACTGTAATGAATATGTTTGCAAACCCAGCAGACACATTTCCATCAAAATGTATGTCTCTAAATGTGACTCCAGCTGGTGAACTCTCTGTTGCAATTGATGATCAACAATGTTTTGTGATTGTTACGAGGACAACATCATCCCACTAAACCTACTAGTGGTGCTGCCAAATACTTGAGATAGACATGTCCTGAATCCTAATGCTCGAACTCGGCTTGAATTTTTTTTCCTAGCACCCCAGCCAGTGAATCTTGTTGTGAAATGGATCGTGATGTGGAATCTTCACTTTCATTCTCGATCTCAACTTTTAAATAGTATAGCTGAAAATGATAACTTAAAGTGTGGTGGGGTGTAAAATATTAATTATCATCTCAGCCTTTAACCTGGGATTGTTATTTGATCCTCCAGTGTATGGAACGGTTACTTTCTTCCAAATTTCAGTATTTTTTTTGCATTTTTCCTATCAATGCAAAGATAAGAACATATTTGTTACCATTTTTCCAGTTATTTAATTGAATCATGTAAATACTTCGGAAATGGTCTACAAATCAAGTGATCATACACCACTTATCTAGTCTCCTAGTTTCTAAAGCACAGTGAAAAGAATGACACTTTATTTTATTATTAGATGACTTGTTTGCAAATGCAAAGTCCAGAAACTGATTCAACTGCACATTCAAGTGTATTCCTTGACTTAAAAATCTAAGTTCTATCCATTTCAAATATCTGAATTTAATCAAAACAAAACAACTAATAAGTTGAATCCTACATGCATTATTATAAAATACAACGACAACTACAAAAACCTCTTAAAAGAGAAATTAGAATGCAAGCGAAACCAAAAACAACTACAATATAATTTCTTTATTAATATATTGCTATCGATTAAAAAAATGAACCCTAACAATCCTACTACCTATTTACACGAAAGATATTGTAATCAAAGATCTCCTTGTTTAATTTCCTTGTATAATAATTGTGCCCAGCTCTTGAAGATTCACCATTTAAACTAATCAATCTTATGTTTTCAAGAAGCAACACATGCAAACATGCGTTTGCTTTATTTCATCGGCTATGCTTACCTAGAATGGCATTCTCTGAAACAAACCAAATTTTCAAGTAAAAAAAATCATGTCATTATAATACTCTCTTCTCCGACACACTCTTTCTTTACCCACCAAAAACATTTCTTAGGTACCATGTGATCTATGTAAAGAGAAAAATAAACAAGACATGGATTTTGTTTTTAAGAAAGCATTTGCTGGATGAAAATGAATGCCACAAAAATGTGAAGGAATAGTATTTCAACTAGTTTTGTTTCATCTTGGCTAAGGTTCACACCAGGTAACACACAAAAGAAGCAAACAAAAAAATAATTCTTTTAATTCTACTGAATTACCCTCATAGAGTCTGTCTCTCATTTAGTTTAGTACATACAACTTTCAATGACTTCAAAAGCATTTAAAGAGCAAGCTTGTGAAAGAAACCAAGTAATTGAAACTTATAGCTCGGTAGGTACACTGACTAAACAAGAAAATGGGGTTTCTTTACATTTCTTATTCAATCAATTTCTACCCAGGACTACTAACAGAAGGTAAGATAGAAACAGAAGATGACACAGATAGTATGATATGCAGAAATTTACAGAAAAGAATTGAATAAACTAAATTGTCAAATACTTTATCCTTAATCTGATGCAATCGATCGATACAGCTCTAAGACAATTTCTTGTTTGACACTTAGAAATTAACTGTAAGATCTTATCAGAGATCAGATATAAGAATAAGATTTTATTTAATACTAATATGTACAGAAACTAATATGTACAGAAACGGAAATACAAGAAAAGAAAAGCAGAGAAGAAAGCTTAAAACTTACAAGAAAAAGGCGTAAGGATTTTCACACTCGAAATTCGCTTACCCTGACTTATGAAATCTAATACATATTTATAAGAGAGGGATGCTTCTAGAGAGAAGCCTTGCTGGAAGATAAGGATTGAGATGGACTATTCGTCCTTTGAGAAACCTTTGCACGTGACTGTCGGTAGGTGCCACAGAAACTGCAGAAGTCATTGATTGAACAGTAGCGCATGTGACGCTTTTGGAGATGTTGTCGGTTGGACGACCGAAAGTACTTTGTCTTTTGTAGAGCTGGCAGATAATGCCTCGGATGGTAATAATGGACATAGGTCCACTAGTCAATTTGAGAAAAGACGTTGTAACAGTCATCCTCATTATCGAGAGGAACTGTTGGTTCATCTTCTTCATCAGACTCTTCTGAGCAGATCTTGGAGATTGTTTCAAAAAGCTGAGTATTGGTCAGCTTGCCTTTGAACTGTTGACGTATTTGCTGGCGGAGAACCTTGGCATCAGTCAGTGGTTCAATTGGGTTCACCTGAGGAGTAGGTGATTGAGACTTGTTGAAGAAGTGGAGAACTCCTTCCTTTGTAACTTTGGAGTGGTCGAATTGAGACCACCATTTGACCTTGAAGCGGCGACAAAACCACTTTGGGGCTTGTTTGGATTGGTAAGGCTTGGATAACTCTGAGCAATGATAATCCCAGCATAATATCCATGACAAACCAAATCTAATAAAAAACCAGAGTGACAAAACCTGTTCTGTTGGAGGAATTGGCGGCTGGTACTTGGATTGAAAAATCTTCCAACCTTCTTGAACAGCAGGAGGAAGAATGTCTTGAATCGGACCGAAATAACTCCACCATGTGTGCTGGAACCATAATGGAACGGTCTTTTGTCGGAACTTTTGACAGAACAAGAAGAACCAAGAATGGCCACAGTTCTGTGATTGGATGAAGAAAGCTCTTGACCATGCTAATTTGTAGTCAAGATAATTGTATGTCTGAGGAACAAAGTTCACTGAGAACTTCTTGTGATAATGAGGAAGCTGGTTCCAATCAGCTTCAGAGAGAACTTTGAGGATCTGGCACTTGGAGAATGCAATCCTTTCTGAATTTGTTCTGTCATAGTGATGTGTCACTATAATAGAATCTGAATCTACGAGGATGAACTCGTAGAACTCTTGAGTTTTGGATGTATCTGCCTCTTCAAATTGCTGTTGTTGAGGAAACAGATTCTTGGTGATGAGCTGGGGCTCTTTGATCAGATCATACATGGAAGGCTCAAGCATACAGAGATACTCAAGACAAGCCTTTGGAATATATGGATTTGGTGCCGAAGTTTGCGGCTTTGGAAATCTGGTCATGGGAGATCCAGTGACCTCTCTTGTAGAATCATCATCTGCTTTGTTCAACGGAGTGAACCTTTGAGAAAGAGAAAGTGCATAAGAAAGAGGGGTTTGATGCTTAGACGCAGAAGACGACATAGCATATTGGGATTTTGATTTTGGTTTGGTAAAAGAAGGGGGCCGAGAAGAAGATGAGTTAGAAGAACTCATTTCTGCAAGAACTCTCTGGATAAGAAATCAACAAGAGAGTTTTCAGATCCTTTTATAAACTTAATTTCAAAATCAAAGGCTGAAAGAAGACCTTGCCACCTGGCGAAGATCTGTTTTGACACGAGATTTAAAACATTTTTAGTTAAAATCTCTTTGGCAGACTGGCAATCAACTTGTAAAAGAAATCTTTGATTTGTTAAATCATCTTGAAATTTCATGATGCATAAAACAATTGCTAAAATTTCTTTTTTGACAGTTGAATAATTGTATTGGACGGGATTCCAAATACCTGAATGGTATCGGACCAATTGGATAGTAGAATCAGGAAGACGCTGTTTAAGAATACCACCGTACCCTAAATTGGACGCATCTGTTTCAACTATTTTGAATGCATCGGGATTGGAAATTCCTAGACAAGGAAGATGCTTGACTTTGGACTTAACTTGACGGACAATTTGAGAATGGGCTTTGGTCCATGGACTGGGATTTTTCTTAAGCCTGGCAAACAGGGGTTTAAGCAAAACACGGAGGCCTTTGTAAAAATCAGCAACATAGTTAAGAGATCCTAAAAACCTTTGTAATTGGGTTTTATCTTTTAACTCATCTGGGAATTTGGCTGCAAATTCAATTACCCTAGAGATAGGTGTGATTGTACCATGAAAAATCTTGTGTCCAAGAAAGCGGACATTTGTTTGAAAAAGATTGATTTTTGTAGGAGAAAGAACTAATCCACTATCTTTAATAATTCTTTCAAATTGATACAAATTTTTCCAGTGAGCTGGAATTGATTCAGAAAAGACCAGTATATCATCGATATACACAATTGTAAAATGGGAAAATGGGGATAGAATATCATTCATGATATTCTGAAACTCACTAGGAGCATTTTTGAGACCGAAAGGCATAACGTTCCATTCATAATGACCAAATGGGACCTTAAATGCAGTTTTGTATCGGTCGAAGAGGTGGATCTGGACTTGCCAGAATCCGGACTTGAGATCAATTTGTCTAAATGCAATTTCTGACTTGAGAGATTGCAAATGTTGTTGTTTTTGAGTAATGAAATTAAGGAAACAAATATCATTTTTGATATTGTTAATCTCAATAATTTCAGGTTTGTAAATGAAGGGGAACTCGACATCTGTGCCAAGTATTTGGGTGGTAATGCCAGAGGCTGTAACAGAAAAAGGATAGATTGGAGCAAAAAATGGAGTACCAAGAATCATCTTCTGGGTCATATTTTGCACAAGCAAGAAATCCTGTTTAATACAGACTTTATCTTGACAGATATGGGCATTGGTAAGTTTGTATTGTATAGCCAAGCTGGAATTATTGGCAGTATACAATTTTTGTTTTGTAACTTCAAAATATTTTGTAGGAATTAATCCTTCAGCAACACAGTTAAGATCAGCACCGGAATCAATAAGAGCTTTACAGGGGATAGTAATCTCTTTATTGATAACAAGGTTAATTTGACAAAACCAACGCTGATGAGTAACATGATTGATTTCATTAAGAAATTTTTGAGGATTAGGTACTACTGGAGCTGCAGAAGAAGATGGAATATCAATAATGGGAGATTGTAAATCATTGATACGGATATCAAGATTAGACTGATTTTGTTTTAAAATCATAATCTCTTTTTTGATATGATTGACTTCTTGCTGTAGATCCGCAATATTTACAGGGATAGAAGATGACGAAGATCTTTTAAACCTGTCAAGAATTTGTTTATGATCATAAAAGGGATTTACGATCTCTGGAGTTGGTTTAGAATTTAAATTTGATTTGATGTGTTGAAGATACTCAGTTTTGAGTTTAGGATCTTCAATTCGATCAACAAAATCTAAAAGAATACTGGATTCTTTTGTTTTGGAGAGCATATTGATGCTCTGGATATTGTGACAATGACAAGCTTCAGCGCAGGCACCATTGTCTTCTGGTTCAGAAGATTCAGAATCGGAGGAATTATGCAGATTGAAAATCTGATAATCTTCTTCTGAAAGATCAGAATCAGAATTCATAAGAACCTGTAAAAACATGTTCTTAATATCATCAGGAGCTTCGAGCTCTTGAATCTTTTGGGCCGTTATGCAATTCTTTGCATAATGGCCTGGACGTCCACACTTAAAGCAGACAGGCTTTGAAGTGGATTGGTTTGGATATTTCTTAAAAGGCTTGGTAGGCTTTGGTTTATGCGTACCATGCTTCTTGGGCTGACTATAGTAATGATCATAGTCTTTGGGCTTAAGTTGTTTAGGTCCATATTGTCGTTTGGACTTAAATTGTCGGGCTGGATGAGACCTATAGAGGGCTTTGGAATGGGATGACTTGTGATGTGGATATCGAAAGTCATCAAATCCATATTGTTGACAGAAATCTCCGAGTTCACGAGGACCACTGTGATTTTGTTTCTTAAGTTGTTGTTTCAACCTAATATCATTACAAAGATGTAATGCACATTTGTTAATGAAACTGATAATATCACCGAATGTTAAAGTCTCATAAGGGATATCACCATTGTAATTTGTCTGTAATCGTTCTCGAACGGTTTCAGCAAATATTGGGGGAAGACCAGAGATAAACTTTCTTTTCCAGAATATATTGTTAGCATCAGGTTGATGCATAACCTTTTTGAGAAAGATATCTTTGTAAAATCTGAAATGACTCAAAGTGGGACATTTATGAACCATTAATAAGTCTTTAGATTTTTCTTTGAATGCAGCAGGATCACCCATAAAATTCTTGAGAATGCAGAAAATCAATGTATGAACTGCATCTGGGATAACCATATCCTCAATTTTGATGGGATTACCTAATAAATCTACCTTAACAGAGTCAAGGATAGATTGTTGTTCTGTACTAGTGAGATAATTATCCCAATTTGTATCAATCCAATGTGGATATATTTGTATTCATTATTTTGAAGGAATTCTAAAGTTTGGTTTGAAAACAATTGTTTTGATTCCATAGAACCATCAAAAGATATGGTTTGTTCAACCATATCGATCAGATCCTCTGTTTTTTGGGAAAACAAGGATTTTGAAACATTATAAATGTTTTTGTAAGGAATTTCTGGTATTGACCATTTTTGTAAATTCTTTTCTACTTCTGAAATTCTACATTCCATATGATTTGCATCATCAGGAATCTGTCTTGACCTAGAGCTAGAAACTCGAGTAAATTTTGAAAGCAAAGACATATTCAAAATCTTTTGGGGATGGGAATTGGGAACACTGTATCCGGACCACCTACAACTGGACCACCGCTATGAAAACACCTAACCCATAACCTCTGCGCTCAACATGGCGACTTACATAGGGCTCTGAACGGCTAAACATAGTTTTTCTGGCTGACCAACGCTATCAACGGCTGACCAATGATACCTAGGACTCATACATGATGCAAAATCATTGAATAAACTTCGTTGATGTTCGATCTGACTCGCAAAATTGGAAATTTTTTTTATGGATTGAAGCTTAATTGGCTAGTTTTCGTGTTATACAAAGAAGAAAATAAGGAGCCGATGAAGAAAGTGAAGAACTCACCTGAAGAAGAAGATGTACGCAGGAGAAGGCGGAGGCGACTGGCGAGTGTGAATAAGAGGCAAAGTCTAAAGAGAGGAACTAATTTCTTCCCTTTCTCTTCTTTTCTGAAAACATTGCTTCTTCTTGAAAGTCAAACAAACTCTAAGAAAACTAAAATTTGTTTTGGGGGTTGATGGTGGTGAGTTAGATTCTAATCAGGTTTCAGATGGTCTTTCTGATCATAGGTAGCTCGGAAATGGTCGACAACAGTGGTGGAATTAATGGTAGGAGGTGGTGATAGTGGTGGTGTGTGGTGGATGAGCAGAGGAGGAGGTGGTGTTCTTGGATGATGGGGAGTGGAGAGAAAATAAGGGATAGGGTTTTCAATTTGGAAGGTTAGCTCCGTCTTGTTTTTGGCTAAAAAATAGATTTTTATTTATAACCACAACCGTTGTTAAATAATATTAATCTTCGCCCGTCTTTGAATAAAGTATTTAGCTGTTGTTTGATCAAAATGTCGCTAAATAATTGTCAATTTCTTGTAGTGAATCTTTTATAAAAGTTCAACCTTCAAACATCTTGTGTATATTGTTAGTCATTAATAATGTA
Organism: Berberis vulgaris; assembly: GCA_963556465.1. Lineage (NCBI taxonomy): Eukaryota > Viridiplantae > Streptophyta > Magnoliopsida > Ranunculales > Berberidaceae > Berberis > Berberis vulgaris. The sequence goes on from OY747133.1 coordinate 71,545,036, forward strand.
TCATTTTTGTATTTACATCTTAGTCGATTCTCCTTTCTTCTTCTCGTTTTCATCATCTTGAATGACACCGAGTGTATTTTGTTCCAATTCTAGAGAGTCAGGCTTGGTGCGCCGGATTTGTGCCAGGCCTAGATCTCTACCATTGAACATTCTCAAAATGCGTATAATCTCATATCTCAAAAATGAAGAATGGTAAAGAGCTGAACCTGACGCAGATGTGACGCACCAGGCCTGGCACGCTAAACTTGCTCTATTTTGTTAGATCTAGCTCCTCTGCACCCTATGGTATTCACTCTCAAAGCTGTATAAACTATCCTATGCTAACGCTGAGATATTGTATCCGGAGTCCTGCTGACCGGATTAAACAAATTTAATGAACGAGTAGCCTTGTAAATCACTGTAATGGTTATGCCCAAATAGTACGGGGATGAAGAAAATTGATGTCACACTACATACGTCACTAGTTTCTTAGTCCTATTTTGGTCAATTCAAGGATTGCATCCACCATCACAATCTCGACACGTATACAAGTTTTATAAAAAAAGTCAAGACACGTTTTAGAATTTCTGCCAAATTATAGTGGACCTTGGCTTAACCAAACAATATTTTTTTATCCAAAAATAGTAAATTAACTGATGACAAAATATCTCCATCTCTTTCTCACTCTCTCTTATTGCCTGTTTCAGAGAGTAGGTAGCTAGAAGAAAAAGAAAAGGAGAAAGTGAGCAGCCATGGCAACTCGAGGTCCACACAACACACTTGAACAACAACAACATCAACAATCCACAATAGAAACAACACTGTATGTGTACATGTCTTCTCTTCTCCTTCTTCTTCTTTTGAATCTCCTCACTCTTGTGTTATTTGTGGTTCCATTTTCACTGAATCTCTAGGTCATTTGATAATGGATAAATCCATGTTTTGTTTTCTCTTCATCTAATATTATATGTATGTATCATTTTTTTTATATACATTTTTGATGTTGATGAGTTGATGGCTAGGGTCATCTCTTCAAGGGGGCATTATAGTTTCTAGTGAAGATCATGATTTAAAATCCTATACCCAAAATGTTGGATCATTGACCTTCTTGGTTCTCTGTGGATCGACTTGGCTTGATTTTACTCTTCAAGGATGAACATGTTCCTATAGGGTTTGAACAGTAGAAGGTTGATCAGGATAACTCACACTAGTACCTAGCCCCCCATTTCATTTTGTTCTTTACGTTTTAGATGAGTACTTTAGGCAGTCCTGCTATCTAGTTTTCACTTATCATGCATATACCATCCCCCACTCTCATAGACTCATGTGAGGTATAGAATCATGGAATGATAATCGCTTAAGGTTTCAGAAGTCTCATGTATAATTAAACAACATGATCATAACAAAAATTTCTTGATAGGTTACTTGCCTTAATAATTAAACAACAGTTAAACAATTGCTAAACATTTCTAGTATAGCATCTATGCTAATTAGAAGGATTATCAAGACTCGAGCCGCCTCCAGTTGTCTCCAATCTCAATTGCCCAACTGATGGCATTACTACCAATGCTAATAGCAACTTCATGCATGTCATTGTCGACCTTAACTAAGGCACTAGCTTTTCTCCTCCCAATGTTATCCAAGTTTCCGTAGTGGTTTGGACTAACTAAGTATAACTTTATCATGCCCCTTTCAAGCTACCATCATGAGGAAAATCTCAAATCGTCCTCAAGTGGGAATCTGCCTAAACCCCAATACAACTGGCTTGCCGCCCCACCCCTCCTCCCCTCGCCAAAGATATACATATTGATACAAACAATTAAAAAAAAAAAATGAAATAAAATATTCACAATATCATATACAAGTACACACATAAATAAAGGGAAGGCTTGTCATTTATTTGATCATTGAGTCAGAGTTTAAATAGCACTTGTACAACTAAGAGATCTGAGTTGTTACAATAAAGTAGAAGTGGTTACATATAAATCTGTGAGTTGTTGATACCATTATTGACATAAGATTGTCGTAGCTGAAGAGAGAGTTTCTACGCCTATGGACTCTCCTTGACTTGGACGTGGGATTGACCGAAAATCCAAGTTTGGTATTCGATTTATCAAAATGGTCACGGGGGGAGAGGCTTTGTAAAATATTGGCAAGTTGCATAGACGAGCACAAACCTTGTTGTAAGTATGCTAAGAGCTACCTTTCCATGTATGAAATGATAGTAAATGACAATATGTTTTGTACAAGCGTGGACGATTGGATTTACAGATATAAGAAGAGTTGAAATATTATCACAAAACATGATTTGAGGCTTGGCTTGATAAATGGCAATGTATAGCCACGTCAATTTAGCCGTTGTGGATGCCATAGTCTTGTACTCTGCTTCCGCACTGGATCGGGAGATGGTAGGCTACTTTTTAGCACTCCAAGAGATGCAATTTGAGCCTAAAAATGTGCAATAGCCATTAGTTAAACGCCTCTTAGTCGGGCTATCAGCCCAGTCAGCATTGGAAAAGGCGTAAAAGTCGAGATTTCTATGTTTAAGGATTTGCAAGCCTGTAGACATTGTACCTTTAACATACCATAAAATTTGCTTGAGCATTTGGAAGTGGGCATTTGTGGGAGCAAACATGTGTTGACAAACAATATTAATGATATAAGACAAATCAGGTCGAATGAGGGTTAAATATTGAAGAGTAGCCACTCACTGTGCTCCTCTTGCTTAAGAGCGATGAAACCTCTGTAGCTTTCGAGTTCAAAATCATCGCTTGAAGAGAAGGTATGTTCTTGATGCATATATGGCGAGGGGATAGTAAAAGGAGAAAGCTCCACGCCTTCTCTAGTGGGGAGAAGCTTTCATCCTCCATCTCCTCCTTTGCATTTGTGCCTCTTTCTGATAATGCGCCTCTGCGCCTTCTGAGAGAAAGGAAAGACAGAGTTGCGCTGAAGCAAAAAACCACTCTGTGCTCGGACATGATGCATCTGTGAGATATTGTTTTGCCTCATGCGAGATCTGGTTTTGCCTTCCCTTGAAGGGATTCAGTTGAAGCGATGGTCTCCCTTGGTCTCCTGCCAGAAGGAGAGGCAACGAAAATACACAACAACCGAACGGTTCAGCAGGAAATGACACCCATATGAGAAGTTGTTTGGTGGTCAAAAAACTGCTATTGAGCAGCAAATCTTTGTTCACTAGATAGATCTGATACTCCAAGATGATACATTAATTTGTCCTCCTCGTATTCGACAAAAAGCCAAAGAGATATGGGAAAACCAACTGGTTGGGATGTTCTTTGAAAGCCCACCTCCCTTCAGTCAAGTGAAACTAGTAGTGGAGCGTAGATTGAATCCTAAAGGATCCACTGAAGTTACTTCTAATAGAGAGTATTTCTTATTCAGGTTCTTGAACATGGAGGATCATGAGGTTGCGCTGAAAATTGGAGCTTTTAAGGTCATAGACAAGATGATGGTTATTAAACCATGGAAGGACTTCAAGTGCCTAAAGAATGAGGTAACAACTATCCCTGTCTGGATTCATTTGGACAATGTTTCTACATGTATGCGGAGTAGTGTAGGGTTGTGATACATTGCTAGTTATGTAGAAAAAAAACTCATCCGATTTGATAGGGCAACAACTACAAGAACTAGACTCAATTATGTTGTTGTGTGTGTGGAGGTTAATCCAACAAAGAACCTTCCCACTAAAATCAAATTAGATATTGGTAGAGAAAATTGAGAGTTTGATTAGATTATTATTGATTATCTTTGGAAGCATTTGTTATGTGTTGATTGTTGTGCCTTTGGGCACGAAAAAATGCAATGTATGGAAGATGTTATTGTTAAGGTCCAACACAAAATGAGAAAATATTGAACTATAGAAAGGGTTATGATAGCAAATTGGTTAAGAGGGGTAAGAAAACCGAACAACAAGGTGCTATTAGGAATACTGAAGAATAGGTAGATATCAAAATGACAAATGGGAAGGTGGCAAATGAAAATGAGAACCTTAAGTTGGACAATAATTCCTTCAATGTCCTGCAAGGTATTGATAAAAACAATGATATGGAATGGACAAACAATATTGAGCCCTTGTGTGTAGATCCAGAGGTGGAATAAGGCAAAATTGAAGAACATACTAATACTTCTGGCCAGGAGATCGCGCAAGGGGATCAAGCTCTGATTCATAACATAAATCAGCCCTTGAACGAGGTTGTCCATGAGCCAAGCATGACACAAAAGATCAGTATTGAACGAGTCCACAAGTCAAGTATGGATATAGAGGTAGATCGGCCTTGAACGGGGTTCTTCATGAGCCAAGTATGGATATAGAGGTCCCTCAAGATGCCTTTTGGGACAATAAAAGAGATGATGATAATGATGAAAATCACTCACCCCGAAATTGATGATAATTTGTGTCGAAACAATGTCAAAGCCATGAATGCATATGGAGCTAACATTACGGAGCCTCAGGAGTATGATGAACCTTTGAAGCTGACATATCGGGTTGTTGAAGGGGAATTATTAAAAGCTCATGATGAAAATTATGTACCAAGCCCTCGGAGATCCATGAGGCGTAGGAAAGGAACCATGAAGTATGGAGCTTTGTTTGTTATGTTTAATCATTAGGGGTCACTTACCTCAAGAGATTGTAATCGAGTTTTATTAATTAATATAAAGGTTAATGGGTCCTTAAAGCCCTGCTTACTTTTCCAAAAAAATATTGAAGGATACCCACGATCTTTTGATATTCAGAGACATTTTGATAGGGAGCTTGCCCATTAGCATTGATGGGTTGTTTTGCGACGCACAGGAGCAACAATGGGTTTACAGTCAAGCATATATGCGCTATGCAACAAATCAACCATATACTTGGACTTTGAGAAAGAAAAAAACCACCATTGAGTAATTGAACTTACCAAGAAGTGGTGCAACTCACCAAGATATTTAATTGAAAATTGAATACCCAGTTGAGTGACAAAGTTATCCAATAATAAAGATGGGTTCCTTGTGAGGATTATATCATCAACATAAACCAATAAAACCATGATATGACCATCATTGCGAAACACAAAAGATATGAGTCTGCCGCACTGCAACGAAAACCATAATCAATGATGAAGGTGTTAAACCGATCGAACCAAGCCCAGGGGGCTTATTTTAAACCATATAATGTGATATTCAATTTGAAAATATGATTTAGTAGATGAGTGTTTGCAAAGCCTGGTGATTGTTCCATAAAGACCTCAGTGTTGAGATGCCCATGAAGAAAGACATTGTTTACTTCGAGTTAACGATGACTCCATCCCTTTACTGTAACAATGGTGAGAATTGTCCGAATAGTGGCCAAATTGATAACTGGGATGAAAGTTTCAGTGAAGTTAATACCCTCTTGTTGATTATAACCTTTGGCGACGGGTCATGCTTTTAATCGGTCCAAGGAACCATCTGATTTGAGTTTTGTTTTAAAGACCCAACGACATCCAATGACATTCATATGAGGTTCCTTATGGACGAGAGTCCATGTTTGATTCTTATGTAAAGCTTTCATTTCGTCAACCATAACGGCGTACCAACCTGGATGATTTATAACACTTTTTGTGGATTTGGGTTCATGAGGGATGGGAGGTGTTATTGCGAGGGCATACTTTGGGTTTCTTTTAATGATGTCGGCTAGACTATGGGTAGTCATGGAGTGTGTGAGATTGTGAATAGGTGGGGGGGATGTTATAGGATGGGCTGGTGAAGGAGATGACATAAAAGTTGAAGGTTGTTGTGGCTGTGCATTGTGATTAAGTTGTTCATGTAACACAGTGGTAGGTGTAAATTCAGTAACTAGGAAGTGGGGGGTGTAGCTGATAAATGTAATGGTATATCAAAGAGACGTGCATGATTTTTTTCAAGGGTTGATAGTGGAGGAATGGATTGATTGGTATCATTAGGTAAGGTGGGGAATGTTAACCAATCTTCTAGAGTGGTATTGTCAATTTGTGTAAGCATTTTAGGTGTAGGGATATGAAAAGGAAAAATGTTCTCATCAAATACATCATTCCAAGAGATGTATACTTGACCTAATTGAGGGTAGAAGCACCGGTAACCTTTGTGGTTATCACTATAACCCATGAAGACATAGGGATGGGATCTGGGTTCTTGTCTTTTGTGTAGGGACGAAGATACGGGTAGCATTGACGACCAAAAGTTTGCAAAAAATCATATGTAGATTGTTTTTTATGAAGAAGATAATATGGGGTGTTCATGTTGAGGGAGGGTGAAGGTAACTGGTTTATAAGGAATGTTGTTGTCATGAAGGCTTCAACCCAAAATTTATTGGGCATAGATGTGTGTAGCATCAGCACAATTCAACCACGTGGCGATGTTTTCAACCACAATGTTTTACTGCGGGGTCCAAGGACATGAGAGTTGATGAATGATCGATCCCATTGTGACATAGGTGATCAATAAATTCCTCTTTGGAAAATTCACCTCCGTGATTGGAGTGAGAAACCTCATTTTGAAATTGTTTCTCAACCATAGCCTGAAATGTGAAGAATATCTTGTAAGCATCTGATTTCTTTTTTAGAGCATATATCCATGTGAAACACGAGAAATCATACAAAAAATGGCATAATAACGAAAATCTTGATTAGATAAAACTGGTGAAGGATCCCAAGGGTCACAATAAATCTTTGCAAGTGGCACATTTGACTTGCTACTTGATGAAAAGAAAGGAAGTTTGGAGCATTTGTTCAAAACACGGCTCTTACATAGACTAGTGGTCTTTTTATTAATCGAAATTAATTTATTCCGCTGCAAAAAATTCAAAACTCAATGGTGGGGATGTCGTAGACACCAATGCCAAGTATCAAAATTCGTTACATGAAACCTATTTGAGAAGTAGGCTTTGGCCTTGGGATTCTCTAAGACATGCAATCCAACTTTCTTAGTGTCTGCACCTGATGTGTATATGGAAGTTGAAAGACAGAAATTAGGCTCTTCTTGATATTAGGAATAACAAGCACATTATTCAACACTAACGATGACCCATTACAACAAACTTCGGCCTGTCCAATGTGTGCGATAGTCATTTTTTTTACCATTATCCATCATAACAAAATCATATTTGGTATATCGTTTTGAAGTAAAAAGTATACCTGGGTCATCAGTGATGTGAGCTGCCGTGCCCCGATTTTTCAAAATAACGAAATCCTTATATCCACGTAGGATTACTTGTTTTTCCCAAATTCGAGATGTGAAAAATTCAACCACAGAACAAAATTTAACAACTATAACATTTATTCTAAAAAATTTATAACTAGGAAACTCTTTGACGATGTTCGCCCCACAAAAAAACCTCCAACACCGCCGTCTAAAAAACTCTTTAATCGGATAAAAAGCTAATTGGCTACGTTCCAATAAAAACGTACCCAATAAGCATAAACTTACTTGTGTCAACAATTAAGCTAGTATGAGTAATCTTCATCCCAAAATCAATCATTTAGTATATGATGAAATGAAATTAAGTACAATCGAAAACAAATACTCAAAACATGTAGTTCTTCAACGAGGCAAATGTCTAATGCTTATTAAATTTTGATCATACTTTAGTAGTATTTATCTTACATATACTTACTCTGTGGAGGTTGGTAATGACAAGTCTGACTTGCTTAATGGATTTGTCATCCTGCACGAAATGTTTAGAAACAAAATAGAGGTAATATCTCAGTTAATCGGGATTGATCAATTAAGATGGTTGTGTATGTACATTAGTCGTCTTAAACAACTTATTCATTTTTAATGAATTGATCACCTTAGATTATACCACATTCGCATCACCTCTGTGTCGAACATACATGCTCGTATGTCTCTCTCATATAAAGAATAACTTATCCGTCATCCATGCCTAAGTGGGGACACATCACATACGGGCATGCATCACTGGATACTCCTAATTATATGAGTAACATAAAAGCCACTATTGGGTTATCATTGTGCACAAATTCATATTTTTTACAGATAAATAATGAAGCCTCTTTTAGTTATAAAAAATCACTTCATTTCCGCAAGACTAACCCGATTGTTATTAGTTTCTCTATAAGAAATGAGCGCTCTACTCCATAAAACCCAACTCGAAGGTTATTTAGTTTCTCTATAAGAGAGGAAAAACATAAACAACAAAAGATGCGATAGTTCTAGGGATACAGTTCAATGTGATTACAATTTATGAACATCAGGATTATCCATATTACTTATTGTGATATTTCAAAACTCTTATACGATGACATTGTCACTCATAAATAAATCCTTATTTTAGGGAAACAACATTTTCATCAACAAATTATCCATACAAAACGGCGATCAAGCCCATTCAACATAGGAATTCATACTTCTTAACAAGTTTATTTGCAAAACAATACAATTATCCAAACTCATCATATATATCAAAACTCGTCATATTACATTAACATACATTCCCTTTCCCTTAACATCTCGAGAATCACTATGAAACCACAACCCTGATACTTCAAAACACAATCATAGATCGAAAACATGTATATCGATGCATAAAGGATTTAAGTGTAAAAATGTAATTAATCTAAATTCAAAAAAATATACTTCTATTATCTCGAGACAAGGAGTCCAACGGTGAAAACGGTGTCAAAAAAGGAACTACGAGCTATTTTTTAGACGTAGTCAAGTTTGAACAAACGGATCAAAGTCCAGGTCAATAGATGACATCTTTTTTCAAATGCACTAGAAACAGACCTGGCTTCAACTTTTTTTTTTCCTGAAACAAACTAACTTTGATTGATCATACCTACTTTAATTCTTGTCGAAATTTTATGTTATATATCTTCAAAATTCACGACAAGATAATCATATCGATAAAATCCTAGTTAATATGGAAGAAATCAAGTTTGAAATGTCCCCATATCAACATGTTCACAAATAAAAACAACATATTTTTCAGCCAACATATTCTTTAGCCAACAGTCAATCATTTATATAAATAGAAAGTTTCAAGAAATCAAGTCATTTTAGTATGTATGAACTCACAAAAGGAGTGAGAACTACTTACAGGTTTGGCACGCATACCACGCAAGCCCGCAAATGCATACCTGTCCGTGCGCCTGTCCTCTCCTCATTTCTTCCTTATTCCCAATTTTTCAACAGATCTCCTTCACTCATTTTTTTTATTTTCTTTTTTTTTCCTCCTCCCCACTCTGTGCCCAAACCCAAATCTTGATATTGGGTCCAAGCTATACCTTACTATATGTTCACATTCTAAAATAAATTATTTAATCCAAGCACTAATCAACTAATAAACATGAGCATTTCAATAATGAAAATGTAATATTTAGCTAAGAAATTTCTAGCTAACATTAGAGTAATAATTTTATCAACTAATTAATAGCTTATGAACAATAAACTCATTATACAATATTATTCAAATATTAATTTGTCGAAGTCGAAATACACAGATAAATACAACTTAGGTAATTTTAGAAAAATAGGGTTGTTACATGAGTTGTTGCACCGGTGTCCGGAAGCTATTTAGTTTCATTTTGCGGGTTGAAGTGAAGTGCAGCTGAAGTTTGTAGAACAAAGTCATCTTGATGGCTATTGTCAAAGTGATACCAACATTTTATGGCTTCATGACCTTTCTTTCTGCATATCTGGCATCGAACATTGGTAGTTGCTTGGCCTAATTGTGAAGATTGTATTTGTGACCTATTGGACTGAGAACTTTGTTGGTTATAGATAGGTCAATGGTTAGATTGAGGAAAACCTTTTCCCTTTGAGGCGAAAGTTGGATTATATCCATGCTTGTGATGATGCGGAGTTGAACGTTGTTGTCCAACAAAAGAAATGATGGATGTGTATGCTCAGATAAATAATATTTGTTACGCGATTCATGACTATGTAATAGCATAATTAACTCATTATATAAAGGAACATGAGGTTTAAGCATAGCTGTGGAGAAAGATTCATACCGTGATCCAAGACCAGTTAGTAACTAAAATGTTTTTTTATTAGGTACTGATTTGCCAATATCATTGAGTTGATCACAATAAGATTTGAACTCTCTGATGTAGTCATCAAAGGGAATGGCTTCCTTCTCCTTTTCTTGGAGTTTGAGAAGTAACTCAAATTTTTTAGCATCCAACTCTTGTGAATGAGCATTGGATAGAGCTTTCCATACCTCGTGCGAAGTGGTAAGTCCATTGACTATTCCAAGAGCTTCTTCCGACATAGTAGCCATGATCCAGGATTTAACTAGCCTATATGTGTGTCCATGCCGCCAGATCTGGATTTGGGACTATGCCTCTCTTGCCATCAATCTCTGCATTAGGTTGAGGTATGGTTCCATTGATGAAGCAAAGTAAATATTGACTCTTGATCAACGATGTTACTTGTGTTTCCCAGTATAGGTAGTTTGAGGATTTGACCTTCAGGGATACAAAATTAGAAACATTGAGGTTGGAGGGATATGAGTATTTACTAACAGGAGTTGCAACTGTTTGTTTTGTTTTGGGAGATACATATTGCACCCGTTAGAGCTTAATAGAGTTCTGATACCATAAAGAAAGGGAAGGCTTGTCATTTATTTGATTATTGAGCCAGAGTTCAAATAAAACTTGTACAACTAAGAGATTTGAGTTGTTACAACAATGTAGGAATGGTTGCATATAAATCAGTGAGTTGTTGATACCATTATTGACATAGTCTTCACAAAATATCTCTGAGGTTGTTGTAGCTGAGGAGAGTTTTTTCGCCTATGGACTCTCCTTGGACTGATCTTGTACAACTGTGTTAATACACACAAATATCACATCGAAGGACTGAAGATGGTTTTCTTCTTCTAACGGTGATGCAAAATATCTTTTTTTCCTTCCTCTCCCAAGTTCCACCACAACACACAATTCTAAACAAATTTCCCTATATCTATTTCAATCAATTTTCTTCAATTCTTGATCAAGTTTCATTTGGTATTATTTTATCATCGATGTTGTAGTGCTAATTGCATAAATAAATGATTGCTAATATTAAGAGTGAAAATGTAACGAATAACAACTCATGTAATTGTTTATTAATTAACCTTGCTAGCTAGGTTTACTATACATACACAACAAGTTGCAATATTATAATTTAGATAAACGTATATACAAGCTCACATGTAATTGACTAGTATAATATTCGTGCCTTTGGTATTACCGCAAAGTATATCGTACCTTCACAACTATGTCAAATACATGCAACATGGGTTTTTAGTTCATTTAAAAAAAAACAATTGCTCAATTGTATATTACAATAATTACCATGAATTAACTTAAAAAATGTCAATACTCAATAACGCAAACAATGTTAATAATACCCGATCAATGCAACCAATGTGACAAGGAATTAAATCTGCACCAAATGTCAATTTAACTTAAAATAAGGAACAAATTCAACATTTAAAAATATCTCATGTTTGTCCCAAGTGAATTTTGGCTACAAATAATGCAAACATTAAGATATATCTCCGGCATGTCACCCTTGTCCGTGCCTTCTCAAAATGCACCGTGTCACAAAAAAAAGTTTCTATTAAAATGCACAACCACGTACTTGAAATGACAATGCAATGGTTTCCAAATGCCACATTACTTCGAATTTTATAACACATAAATTTTGTTAATTGTAGTATAATATTTTATTTAAACACTCTTAAAAATGCTAATCCTCCAAAATATTGAAATCAACATCAGATGGGCCTCCAATTATTTTCTCCATGATGCCAAGGATCCAATAACCATTGGCTTTTTTATTTTATTTTATTTTAACACACTAAAATATGACTTTTTCACCCATAAACAGATGAGGATAGATTTTCAAAGTTTACTTCCATCTGTTCATTTTTCAATTCATTAGCGGGGTTTCTCTTCCACACAATTATCATATTCCTTCTTCAATTAAATCAGATCTATTATTTCATACTCAGTGGTTTTTTCTCTTTCTCACAATTAATCATATTTGTTCTTCAATTAATCAAATCTATTCCTATATTAAAATTTTCAATCGGGAAAGTGGGTGGGAGAAAAATTTGACGAATGAAGTGCTCAGAGAAATCCCATGAGGAAGAAGATGTGGATAAAGGAAGAGAATGTAGTTGTTGAGCTAAGATGAAGAACACCGCGCCTTCTTCTTCTCCTCCCCAAAAATTTTCCACCAATTTTCTTCCATAGTCTTAAATAAACCCTACAGCTCCAAGTCCCACACACCAATTGTATGTAGAAATGCTCAACTTAGAAGAAGTAGAAGATGGAGGGGACGTCTCAACTTCTGGTGGCTCAATTGCATTTCAAGGCGTCGATGTTGATGAACATCTTACAGGGGAACTGCACAAAAATTTGGTCATTCTAACTTTAATGAATGAACAAAAAGGAGAAAAGGGTTTGGTTTATAATACCTTGAACGACATTCGTTGAGAGATGGAGAGTGGGGAGCTGGGAGGTAGCGAGTTCGAGAGTAGAGTGGTGAAGTTGAGATGCTCATGAAGCTCGACCTCATTGCTACTACTATCTCTCTCCTTTTACACTGTTTTCAGTTGGTCAGCTGAGCTGTGGTAGAATCGTTGGTTGATTGCAGCAGATTTGAATTAAATCCACTTAAGAGTCTTGAGCCCTTACTTATCTTAATTGGGGGTGGTTGGTTTGGAGAGTTCAAACAAAGGGTGAAAAGGGGGAGGCCAGAGAGGGGAGGGGATTTAGCAGTAGGTGGTAGCGAGTCGCAGCAAAGTGGGGCAGTAGTGGCGGGAGAGGGGAAGGGGAGGGAGAGGTTTCGGTGGCAGCGGTGATGGATTGCGATCAAGGAGATGAAGGGAGATTAAGAGAATGAGAAGAGATGATGGAGGAGAGATTTCGCACAAAGTTTGTGCTTAACAAATTTATATTAAGGTGAAGAGAAAAGAAGATGAAGACGAATGAAGCTATCGGGGTTTCAATTTTCACTTTAACTTGTGGCCAAAAGATAACTTATGCTACGTAGGACATACAAACCGTCTAAAGTGGACACCCTTACCACCACCCCTACTATTGTCCTCATTCAGCTCCATAAAAAAACATATTTTTTGATGTACTCATTTTTTAGGAACAAGCCTATTTTATGGTAAAAATATTAATTTTTTAGAGTCAAACTCGGTTAAAATTAAAATCGATTGAATGTTCGAAGTCTTTGTTTGAATGTTCATTAAAAATATATATATTATTATTAAAACATGCAAGTATTTTTAAAATTTTAGCGCTTGTATTAATAATTGGTTTTGCTGGAAATATATTCAAAAATGCATTTAAATGATACCAAGTTTACAAAAATTTGACAAACTATGTAGACAATTATGATAATTTTCAGTGTTAGAAAAAAGAAAACACAATACTTTATCTCTTTGCCACATGTATATTTCACCAATTTTTTTTCATTTTCTTTACCATTCTACATATTTATATTTACAAACATGTCATCATAGAAAATGAATCTCAACACATTTCCCAACTTTCAATCCTATCCATCTTTTGTCTCAAATTCTTAGTTTGTCTCAGTCAACAATGAATAATAAAACATCACTCTGAATTGTAATATAGACTAATGTAATACTCGTGCCGTTAGCACTACCGTAAAGTAATCGTACCTTCACACCTATGTCAAAACTTGCAACATGAGTTTTTAGTTCATTTTTCTTTTAAAAAATTGCTCAATTGTATATTACAACAATTACCATGAATTAAATTTAAAAAAAGGTCAGTACTCAATAATGCAAACAATGTTAATAATACCGATCAACGCAACCAATGTGATAAGGAATTCAATTTGCACCAAATGTCAACTTAACTAAAAGTAAAAAATAAAAAATAAAAAAGAACGGATTCAATATTAAGAAATATCTCATTTTGTCCCAAGTGAATTTTGGCTGCAATTAATGCCAACATTAAGAAATACCAACAATAATCAAGTTAGCTCTTATTTTTAAAATTTTAAATCCCTTAACCCACTCCCATCCCAAATGTCATCGGCAGGGTTTGAACTAGAGGTGTTAATTGGTCCATGTAAACTGATCTAATTAACTGAAGCGAGTTGAAAAAAATCAAAACCGAACGAAATCGAAACCAAATTAACAGAACCGAACCGAGTTACTTCGGTTCAGTTTCGGTTTGATTTTTTTTCCAGCCCCAAATAAATCGAACTGTATCAATTTTTTATCTATTTTTTAACTCTCAGCCCCACCACAAACAACTCAATTCTCACCCCAATTTCCAACCCCCACCCACCCCCATTTAATTCTCACCTACCTCATTTAGTTCAGCTAAGAAGAAGAATTGTTTCAATAAGAAGAAGAAAGAAAATTGTTTCAATAAGAAGAAGAATTGTTCAGCTAAGAAGAATTGTTTCAAATAAAACATTTTCCAACACAAAGATAAAACCTTTTCACACATACAAATTTCAAATAAAATTTGAACCTCAACAAAATTATATTATCAAAAAAAAAAAATACTAGTTTTTCTATTATGATAAAAGAAATTTGCATTATTGCATTATGATTAAACAGGCTCGAATGATCATAGAATGATACAATTCGAAAAAATCCCCAATAGTGCTAATCCAAAGAAAATTAGTCGAACAAAAAGAAAAATAAGCTCAGACACACGGTGTCCAACGAGTTTCCGAACCTCAGCCCAACTTGGCCGCCGGAATTCAAAACCCGATTTAGCCTGAGCTTCAAAAAGTCACGTTTCTCGGCCGATTTGATCCCCTCTAGGGAACCCTTGGCTGCACGGTAACTTATTCGGCGAAAAGGAACTCTAGTAATGTTGGGAGGTTTTTGTGTTTCAGTAAAATCTGTCTGAGAATGGTAATAGCAACACAGAATTGTTTCAATAAAAAGAAGAAAGAGGATGGAAAAAAAAGAAAAAGAAAAAATCGAAAACGAACCGAATTGGTCGGTTCGGTCATGATTTTCTGTTTGAATTATCAGAAAACCGAACTGAATTGATAATCGAATCTCAAGTTCGGTTTGGTTCGGTTTTGATCCAATTTCAAACCGATTAACAACCCTAGTTTGAACCCTGGACCTGTGATTCCATACGCCACAGACATACTACTGAGTTGGTACTCCATTGGCAATAATAATCAAGTTAGCAAGCTAGGGTTTTAATTCCTATTTAGTAAAGTACCGCAGTTCATGGGCGATCTAAAAGATAGTGCTTCTTTAGTACGGAAACATTACAAATGAAATCATTAAGATATATCTCCCGATAGAATCTTGTACAATAGCTAAAAGTTTAATAGTCTTAAATACTCAAAATGTTAGGGTTCTCGGTTCAGTTCGGTTTTTTTTGTGGAAGCCATCAACCAAACCGAATTAGTCAGATTGATAAAATGGCAAACCGAAACCGAAAATCAAGAAAACATAATCAAAACAGAACGACCATATCGGTTTCAAACTTATATAAACCGCAAATCGAACCGATCGCCCAAAATATTATTAAAACCGAACCGACCGAATAAAATAAATATATTATTTTTACATATAATGTATACCCGATCGATTCGGTTTTCTCGAACTAAATCACTTAAGAACTGAAAACCGAACCGACCATATCGGTTTCAAATTTTCAAAAGTCGAACCGAAATTGATTCTAAATCGAACAAATAGGTTCGATTTTGACTGATTCGGTCGTTTTTTGTTCAACCCTACCGAATTTTTCAAGATATAGATGTTCTTACTTGTATTGTTTTATGCAATCAACTATTTTGGTGCAGTTGCTTCATGGACATGTCTTGACCATTAAATAACAGCAGTCTTCAATATATACTTACATTTTTTGTTGTCAACTAAATATATGTACGTTTCATATATTTGGTTATCCAATCAGAAGGAGAAGTTGCATTTATTTAATATATGTTATGAAGTCTATGATTCATCATTAGTTGTACTGTCGACGATTGCAATCAAGGCACACAACTCTTGAGATATTGCAATATAATAATTCTAAGTTGCAGATACACATATTAATTAAGAAAAATTCCTATATCCTTATCTTTGTTATATAAATCGGTCTAAGCGGCTGGGAAATACCTAGCGGGCTGGAAAGGTTTTTGATTTTTTATTTACTGTTTAAATAAATAAATAAATTAAGACTTCATTTTAATGTTACTCATTAATTTATATGCTATTATGTTTAATTTTATATGCTTATACGTTTTGCATATTTATCTTGTCATTAAATTGGAAATAATTTATATGTTATTATGCTTAACTTTTACAAATTATAATACAAAAAAATACCTAAGTCTATGGGCACTAGTCACTAGTCCCCTACTCGTCGCCTAGCGATTTTTAGAATCGCGATCCTCACCGTATAATTAACAAGTGAACCACTTTTTATCTTCTACTTTTGCAGGGAAGCTGAGGCGTCTAATGCGGGTCAAGTCAATGGTAATGAAAGCCAACCAGTCATGCCTGACGATGGATATGAGTGGAAGAAATATGGCAGAAAATTTGTTATTACCATTGGGAAATATCGGTAATTAAGTAACTTTTCCCAGAATTAATTCAAAGTACAATATTTAAACTCCCTAATGTAGCGCAACATCTTAGTTTTCTTACAAGGTGGCAGTGTATCTGATTATGATCAGGAGCTACTATAAGTGTCGAAAGGCCAACTGCAAGGCTAAAAAGACCGTGGGGTGGCAACCTGAAAACCCTAGTGATGTCCAAATCAGGTACTCAGCTACGCACAACCATTCCCCAACTGATGAGTCAAATTGGCAGCAAAACGAAGCTGCAAGGATAAATGCATACAATCTTTACAATCAAGTCTTCGGACCTTCACAAGTGTTAGGACCCCAAGAACCTAACTCCTCATAGATCTCTCCATCAATATTCATCAGGACCTCATCAACTTGAATTTGGTCCAGGTGGCTTAAAGAGGGTTTTTGCAAATGAACTTTGCTCTGCAAGTCATGCATTAGCCTCTGTGGAAGTAGTTTTCTTTTTGTTTCATGGGGTGTACATAGTACATGACAGGGGTTCTTTTAGCTTCATTTTGGGATTATTTATCAGATTCTGGTATAGGCCGAGGTTTGGTTAGGGTCATTGAATGGGCTTGAAGTGGGCTGTGGGCTAAATTTGGTGGCGGAATCGACCCATAGGTGATGGAATGAGATGTTCTTTGGGCCTGTTGTTCATAGTTTGTGTCTGTGAATATTCCAAACCTTTCGATTGGTGTTGAAATTTAGACCTATAAATGCTTTATGTTTGGTTAGTATTTTTTTTTAAAAGATTATTTCTGATAAGAATAGTAAAAAAAATGATTATTATTATTATATAGGAAAGATGGGGCATGTTGAGTTGTTGAAGTTGTAGATGACTTGAGTTTTGGACTGTCCTAGTGCATTAGGATGTACAATATGTATTATCTATTGTGTGCCCTAGGAGATAACTTATGAAGGTGCTTGGTTTTTGTGAATAACAAGTGCATCACCTTTAAATTGGCCTTTTTTTTTCATTAAAAATATTTCAGTAAACAGCAAAAGAGAGGGGAAAAAAGAGGGGCCCTTTGGCCTTTGTTATGCTCACCATAAAAAATTCTGATAGATATCCAAAATTTGGGGCGACAATCGATACTTATACCGCCATAGGATCATAATGATGTTTGCATAAATAGTAATAATGGGCTGTCTTCACATTGGGGATTAGCTTATCACAACACATATAAGAAGTGGACATCTCTCAATAAGTGTAGAAGAAAACACGAACTTGTATCATGTTGTCCTTCAATGTTGTAGGAAAATATGCTCAATAAAAAGTTACATAGAGAGCTGAAAATGCCTTTTTATTCTGAGTAATAATGACCAAAACAATTAAAAAACCTCATATATGTTTTGAGCACAAAATGTGATGCCTGTGATATCATAATTTTTTTTTTTTTTTTTTAATTTTTTTCTGAAAAGTGGTTCCCAACCCAAAACATCATTCTGTACATACACCCCTGAATCTGTATTTTTTTTCAAAAAAAATAGAAATAAAAGAGAGCAATAAAGGAAAAATATCAAAGGATTTGTATTTTGAGAAAAGAAAAAGCCGTTTTTTTCCCCCCCTCTTTGGGTTTGGGTTTCAAAAATTTATTGGGTGACAGCTTCTACTGCAAGTGCAATTTGGGTCACAAGTGGGGGTTGGATTTGCTTAAACTAATAGTTTTAAAGTTTTTGACAATTTTAAGTGATTTTAACAAAAAGAAAAAGAAAAGAGGCTATTTAAGTGCAATTTTGGGTTTGGGTTACTAAGTGAGGCCCAATGGAGAATTAGAAACCTTGGGGAAGAAACTGAGGTGCTTTTCTTCTGACTTCTCGCTTCTAGCTCACTTTTTGCAACTAGAGGAGAGTAAACTCAACTCAAGTGAGATGGTGTCTGGTGTCAAGTTTCAACCATCAGAAAAAAGAAAAAAAAAAAAAAAAAAAAAAAAAAAAGAGGTCACTTTTTTGTTGGACCCATTGTTTATTGGCCCCTTATTATGGCTGCTCATCCAATAAGAAAATTTGAGGTAAATTGACATCTCACCACAAAAGTCATGTTGCCATAATGTGGTAACTTGATATTATGATATCAAGAAAAGTCATGTATCAAAACTGAGGGTCATTTGTACATTAACCATGGATTATGCTGAAGATACAAATCCAAACTCACTTACATTTTCATGTTTATCACATTTTTTTTCATTGATTTGGAACCTTTCAAAAAATTGTTTCCATTTGTACTTTCACTTGTTATGATCAACATGTGTTTACTAGATAACTCAGAGTACTACAATATGTGTGTTTTGATCAACTTGAGAATCGATCTCAATCGAGTAAATAAGTTGGCCGAAAGTCAGAAATACTATCCCATTTTCATTGCGAGATAGATTTGCGCGACTTTAGTAAAATGACCATAACTTGCTCATTTCAATTCAAGTTGTGTTTATTAGATAACTAAGATTACTACAATTTTTGTGTTTGGATGAACTTGAGAATTGATATTGATTGAGCATATATGTTGGTCGAAAATCAGAGACACTATCATGTTTTCATTGCAAGACAGATTTGCTCGACTTTAGTAAAATGATCATAACTTGCTTATTTCAAAACATTTTCATGTGATTCAAGTTGTGTTTATTAAATAACTCATAGTAATACAACTTTCATGTTTTGATGAGCTTGAGAATAGGTCTCAATTGATAATTTAAATTAGTCGAAAGTTACCCTATTTCGTAATTTTTTCGTTTTGAGTTTGGGTGTCTGTGTTAAGTTATGCATATTTATTAGTGATGTGAGTAAGTAAAATAAATAAATAAATAAAAATTCAATGGCAATGTGAGAAAGAATAAATGATGATGCGAAGTAGTCAATGCCTAAAGAAAATCTTATCTAAACCTATTGTTTGATGAGAGAAAAAGAACCCAAAACAAGATGGGTATTGCTAGGAAAAATATTTTAATGATAAATTTGTAAATCAAATATATGAATTAGATTCGAATCCCACATGCGGCATGATTACTTTTTAATGGGTGTTAACCTATAGGTTGTCCAATTGATTGGTTATGAGATCTTTAAAAACTCAACTCGCATTTCAAAAAAAAAAAAGACATGAATTAGAGACAACATTTCAATTTCCCCAACTTCAACACCATTTTTTAACTTTATTTCCTGATGAACTTCAAATTCACATGAACAATAAGAGAGTTTTCCCGTCTCCTTAACTTGAAACAACATTACCAAATTCCCGAACCCATTCGAAATACCATAATAGTGTAACACACTGCATTTTTCTGATACATATAGAAATGCTAAAAAAAATTGGAAGTTGGTTTGAAACATTTGATGATAAGATCAGGGTTGTTAGTTCTTACAAAAAATTCCCAAAATTTATCAATCGATGAGATATCAGTAATTGCGTTATCGTCAAGAAGCATTTTTTAGTCGTTTGGTTTAGTTTATTTCCTATGGTGAGATTGTGGAGTGGAGAGGTGGAGAAGAAGAGAGAATTAAGGATCAATTGGTTTCATTTATAGTTTTCAATCCCTATTGTTTTTGGTAATTTGTTTATAATGAATGATGGCGTGAAATGCACAAGCAAAGTAACCACCCTGCTCACAATGAGCTTGAGAGATTAAGTGGGAGAAAATGAAGGAAAGGTAGGAAATCATGGTTAGCAAAATTACCCAAGGACCCTTAATTGTTGTGGGCTCACTTATCTTATGGAAAAATTCTAGAGAGCCAGGTTCGGAAGCATTGATTTATGCATGAAAGGATGATCTGCACGTGATCGGGAGATAATGGTAGAATGGTCCGATCATGTGCGGACCACCCTCCCAAACACAAATTAGTGCTCTCTGACCAGGCTTCGTAGAAGCTCACCATCTTATAAGACAACTATAAAAACAGTTAAGAAGAGTTGGTTCTCTCATCAAATCAGCGGATTTAGATAAGATTTACCTTAAGTAATTAGTCAAAATTTACAACTTTAAGAGCAAAAATTAAGGTCCCTAAGAATCCTCACATTGCCTTTAACAAATTCCAAACTGAAATAGTAAATTCAGAGCTCATATTTCGCTGAAAACGCTTTGTCACTCTCTACAAATGTGGACTTGTGAGTTTCTTGAACGCCACTATCAAACAGTTTTTCATGACTCTTTCTTCCTTGCTCACTCACATACAAATTAATGATCAAAATTTGCTTGAATTAGCATGTATTTTTTTTAACACAATTGCTTGAATAAATATTATGTCATAATTATAATTAAGAAGAATAAAAATATATATATATATATATATATATTTTTTAAAATTTTAGTTATTTATTCTTGCTTTGTAAGAATGCACTTCAAGTGTCGAGAAGTCTCAAGATTCTCTGCTAAAAGATGTTTCCATGAGTATGGTTTTGTTATAGAAACAAAATAATCTTTTAGTGGGACAAATTTATATGAATTTCAGATTCTACTGAATATTATTATATGGTTGTGTATAGTATATTTATTCCACAATCAATTTTATATATTCTTAAGGATTAAAATCACAATTTTCAAGTAAAATAGTAAGACATTATTTTTCTTATCATCTATACATTTACTTATTGGCATAAAAAGAAGCATTCCAAATTTCCCACATATGAGATTTTACAATATTATTGATCATTGTGATTATACACTACATTTAGGGATTAACAAAACATGTTAGTTGTTTGATCAAATTTCATGCGAGTACTATTGCCACATGACAAGATGCTACCGCGTATCTGCCCAACTGCTTATCAATCAAAATATGATGTTAGTGTCAATACTATTCGACAAAATTAAATTACCACAAAAGAATGTTTTCGGAAGCAACTCCAAAAACTTGGGGACTTCCCCCCCCCTCCCAAAAAAAAAAAAAAAAAAAAAAAAAAATCTTGTTGAACATTTCATTTTCTAAATTGTGATTACATACATTTACTAAAATTAAGTTTTTCTTTTTATTTCTTTAAAAAAAAAACTATAATTATTACATCATTAAATCTTGGAGTTACATACAAAAATAAAACATATAAGAAGGAATTCACTAATGAAAAAAACATCATAAACTCAACCTTGTAATTATTTTATTCAAATGACCTATTTTGTCCTCTGTTCTTCCTCTCATTCATTCTTTCTATTTGAGTGTGAATGTTGTATTCTCCATCTTGACCATTGTATTATTCTATATAAAATATTATATTAATCATATTAACAAGGACCAAAACCAAATTTCATTACCAAAACATAACCAAGAAGAGACTGACCAAAAAAAAGCAAAGAAAGTGAATAGAAAGAAAAGAAAACCAAACCATGCATGGCATTGGCATGGGGTATGTATGTAGAGTTGTTGGGTCAGCCAATTGTGTTGTGTCGTAGAGACTCTGTTGTGCTGATGATGCTTTGAAAGCTCTCCTCTTCTATTCTCTCCTTTTCTCCTTCTCCTTCTCCTTCACGCCGCCTCACTAACCTCTCAGTCTGCTCAAACCCCTCTGTAGCATTTGTGCCCAATTTACTGAAACATCCCTCTTTATCTCGTTGTGCAGAAAAAATGGGTCTTTTTTTTTGCTGGTAAATCTCTAATGCCGGCTCTTCTGCCTCTGGTGAGTGTTGGGTTTTTCTGTTTTTGTTGATTTTGATTGTGTAGCCACAATGGGTTGTGTGTGTTTTTTCCATTTTTGGTGATTTTTGTGTGATGGGTTTTACAGTTCTGGTTTGTGGGTTTTGTAAAAATCCCATCTTTTTGATGTTTGATTCGGATTTCCAGGATCAGGATTCATGGGGTTGTGCTACATTTGATGGGTTGATTGAATATCAGTCCAGTTTTTGTCAGTTCTATCGAAAGGATTTGATTTGATTTTTTTTTTTCTTATTTTTTTGACGTTGAAATCAAGGATTTGGGGTGTAAAATTGGTGTGAAGAGGACGATCATGGTTCTGAATGTTTGGGTTGATTTTCATTTTTTTGGGGTTTTTAGATTACTTTACTCTTTTGAGATTCGGTGGTGTTGACTGGACGCTCAGACGGGGCGTTCTTAAGAATTTTTAGTTGTTTGAAGTCACCTGATGACGATTTTGGGGTTTGTTTGAAGAAATTGTAGTAAAGATTATATTTTCTTCTTTTGTTATTTTATCAGAATATTTAGGTGCTCTGAACAAAGTACTTGGGCTTCAGTTGCGCTGGATGGATGATGGGATGTGTTAATGGGTGATTTACAGTTTCCATTTGATTATTTTGCTAACAGAAGATATTGGGTTTTCATGTACTCAACAGTGTGAATTGTAATACTCAGATATATGATCGTTTTTATTGTTTAGGGGTTTATAATACTCGGAAGATATTAGATGCTGAATATATGTTGATGCTTGTTTGTACAAGTTCCTTTGTTTACATTGTGAAATGCGAGATTGGGTATTCATGTATTCAACAATGTAATTTTTTTTTCTTATACAAGTCATGGTATTTGAAAGTTGTGGATTGATCAGATGATGATGAGTTTTTTAGTTATTCAGTGAATGAATTTTAAAATTGTGTGGTTTTTGTTGGATGGGCGCATTTCTAACTGATATGGTGTTCAGTTTTATTGAAGGGTTTACTTGTGGATCTGCATTGTCGATCAGAGGTGGCTCATTTCCGATTTGCACAAAAGTTTCAATTCTCCTGCTGTTTGGGAAATGGGTGGAGGGACTGAACAGGATTACTACGAATTCGAGAGGCTCCTCGGTGAGATACCTGATGTGACCTCTGGAGATTCGCATGTTGATGAATCTGCTACCTTGAATTCTTTTTCAGGCCTTGAAGGGTGCGCTGAGGAAGAGAAGAGCATTGGTTCCTCTTCTCCAGCATCTTTGACTAATTTCTATCATGCTCCCCAGACAGGAAGCCCCTGTGGCAGTTCAGCATTGTATGAGCACTTGACCTTTCAGAGGCCTAATGGTACCTTTTTGAATTCTTCTGAAGGTTCTTTTAATCATAAGATCCAAGCCAATGGAAATCTAGGAGGAAATGTAACAGTTGTGAATGGCTATCAATCACCCATAAAGATTGGCAATTACAAAGAGTCAAACCTCCCGGACGAGCAATCTTTGGCATCCGCATTCACGCAAATGAGCTTTAACGATGGGATGACAGTTGGGGTAACCAGTCCTCACGCAGCTAACCCTATACCTCTAACAAAGTGCACATCGTTACTCGAAGAGAAGTACTTGAACAACTTGAGGAAACCTCATTCCAGTTTAGCTTCTCCACGCTCACCCAATGCACTAAATAATACCACCTTGATGAACCCCAGAATAGATGCAGTTGAGAAGTTCAATATGAATCTGACTAGTCAAGAAAGTGAGAAGTTTCACAAATGTAATGTTCAAGAACCAAAGAAGCATCAAAATTGCTATTGCCATCCGGTTGGTAATTTATCTGGTGTTTTAGGGGAGCAGCGACCATATCCTCCTATATACTCTGCGGGGATGCCTTTGGCTCCCACTATGCATTCCTTCCAGGTCCTCCCAAGCTTTCCTGTCCCAGGAGTCGAGTTTCCAGTTGCATCATATCAGCAGCAGTACTTTTTTGATGGACAGTCTCCTGTTCCATACATGCAGCCACAGCAAATAAGCCGGTCTCATATTCCTTGGCAACACATGGAACAAGAACAGTATAACAGAATGCAGCAACAATACCAATTTATGCAACAGCTTCGGGATCAGGGACCTCAAACTCACCATCCAATTCAAGCAAATATGAATATGACAATTGGGCCTATGGCTAGAGTTTCAAAACAACCTTGTCAGGGAATGCCCATTCCTCATCAGGTAGAACCAGTCAATAAAGATTCTCCGAGGAACAATGCTTCAGTTCAAAGGGAACTCAGCCCATCTGAGTTTGCTCTGTTGAGAAACAGCCAGTGTCGTTATTATGCCCAAGGGTTATGTTGGAGGGGAGAGAAATGTCCATTTGGACATGGACAGAAGCAAATATCTGATAGCAACTTTGATGGATCTACCCTTTGTAACAAAGAATTTGAACCAGTTCAATATTTTGATAAAGTGGGCAAAAATAACTTTCCTGAAAAAATTCTGACTAGGTCCCATGGGTTGAACTTTCTGAAAGTTATCAATCCTAGCTCTATCGGTGGCAAAGAATCAATCAGTCATTTCGATGGTAATGGAAACATGCTCTCAAATGATCACTTCCAACATAAATCATCCTACTTGAATGTTGGGTCATTAACTGTAGACGGTCAGAGCTCTCGGGGTTCTTCCCCTGATAGCATAGAACTTACTATTAACAACCAGTTGATACAGCAACAAAAGTATAATTCAGTGGATGAAGTGAGGGGAAGAATCTATCTCATGGCAAAGGATCAGCATGGTTGCCGCTTTTTACAAAGGAAGTTTACAGAAGGCAGCGCAGAAGATGTTGATAAGATATTTGTTGAGATCATTGGCCACATGGTTGAGCTCATGACAGATCCTTTTGGGAACTACCTTGTCCAGAAGCTGCTTGAAGTCTGCAACGAGGATCAGAGGATGCAGATACTTCACACAATTACTAGGAAACCCGGGGATCTTGTTAGGATCTCCCTTGATATGCACGGGTTTGTCCCATTTGTTTATTCTCGTCTTTATTATCTTTTTTCTTCATTTTTGTTGTTCAATATTGTATTTGCTCAGCTCAAATATTTGATTTGATAAGTTGTTTTTTGCTTCTTGCTCCTTTGGGCACAGGACACGTGCTGTACAAAAGGTTATAGAAACTCTTGCTGCTCCTGAGCAATATTCCATGGTTGTTACCTCGTTGAAGCCTGGTATAGTAACTTTGATGAAAGACACAAATGGTAATCATGTAGCTCAACGCTGCCTGCAACACTTGATGCCTGGATATAATGAGGTGAGAAGTATATGCTTTACATACTTCAACTTACCTTAACTTGGTGCTTGTTACAGCACCCCATATATTTTCCGTTTCTTTTGTGAGAGGAAAAGAAGTAAAACATGCAGTATATTTCTGTGCAGCATATTTCACACTTGAGGTGAATATTACTCTCAATGGTCACATGCTCTTTTTCCAATCATTCTGTTATCGACCACATATTTGAATCACGTGCATTTACTTTTCTTGTTAGGGATATTCTTTGCATTAGTTTACACAAGAAACTTATAAATGTCTTCAAATATGTATTTTAAAGATTAAAACATAAAAACAAATCTAGCCAGGAATGCCTGTATTTCAAACTAGCAAGGAATGCCTATATCTATATGGAAAATATTTACTATGGGATATAATTTATCTATTCATTCCTATTTTTTAGATGAGGTAGAACTTTTACTAGTGGAATAAGATAATGCTAGAATAATGTCCATAAGTAGCACTGGTAAGAATTTACTGCTACATTATTATATGATAGATTCAGACTAATAAAATAATCGAAATTGCAATGAAGATAAACGAAATGCAATAAACGGAAATAAACGATAAACCAAGTAAACTAATAATGAAATAACTCTTACTCAATCAACCAACCAACCAACAATGGGCAGCCTATGCCTTATTTATAACTAACCTACCATCTAATTCAAACCCTAAACCTAATAGGAAAATCCTAATTAGAATCCCTATTATCAAAATAATAGAATTGTCTAATATTACTAAAATACTCTTATTTCTAATATTAATAAATATCCTAATTCTATCATCACCTAATCGTGATGGGAAGCTCTTTTTATTCAGACCAAAGAAATCACCACTTTAAGAAAGTCACTCGAGTATTGTATGATAGTTTTCCTTTCTTTCTTTTTTTAGTTTTTTTTATCAAGCAAAACCGAGCAAAGATATCTTAATGACAAAGCCAGTGTGACTGAAGAGAACGCAAGGCAGGGGAATACAATGCATGAAGTATATTGTATGAGTTTTCAAAAGGGGTAATATAAATTGGATGCAACAATCAAGTTAGAAAGGGTGAATTAAAATTTTGCCCAAACGAAGCTAATGGTTCTGGTTGTTCAGAAATCATGAAGCGAAAAGGGGTGTTTGAAAAGAGGCAAATGAGTTACAACCAAGGGGTGGGCCATGGCTCAATTCTTTTGGGAGATCGGAAATTGGCCATATTAATATATTGGTTTCTGGGACTTGAAACACATTTTGTTGTTCTTTTCTTAATTCCATTGCTTCCTGAAGGTGTTAGCAAATATGAGGTTGGCCTTGGTATGAGGCAAGTGTCTACTTCTAACTTTTGAAACTTTTATTTTTTCTTACATCCACTGAAGGTAAACTGGTAGGAAGTTTTCAATGTGCTCAAAATCTTCATCTTGAGTTTCTTGTTATCTTTTTTTCATTAAAATCCAACTCCTCAATTGATTCGTTTTTTATCAACAAGACAACGGTTGGGTTCACTAAAACTGAAGAAGAGACCAGCGAGTCAGAGACTCGCAGGAGGATACAAAGCGATTATAAAATTTTTTAAAACTACAAACAATCAGTTCCCGAAAAGATTATGCCATGAAGTGAAACATAAACTGAAAATGGAATTCTTGATGTATCCCCAAGTCATGGCCTAGAATCATGGAGTTCCCAGGAAGCTAGTGAGCAATTGGTCCCTATCTTTTTGTTACCCTTTAAAAATTCGTGAGCAATTGGTCCCCATCTTTGTGTTACCCTTTAAAAATTCGATTTTTATGCTCAAGCTAGATGCTTAACATTGTTGTAGAGTTACCTATCCAACAACCATTGCCCTTGGGCGAGAAGTTTCGACTGCTCCATTGCAAAGCCCATGTAGGGAAATGTTTTGTTGAATGGCAGACGAGCTTCGTTTGCTCAATTGCAAGCCCCATGTAGGGAACTCTGTGGCTGAAGGGTTAACCCTACCATGCTGCCATTCAATCCCATAATTCTAGAGCAAAGGCACAAGTGAAGAATAGGTGTTCAATGGATTCTTGATGGGAGACACATAATCAGCAACGGTTGCCTATCGCGAGGCCTCTTCTTGCCAAGTTGTCCACTGTATGTGTTCGACCATGGACTATTGTCCATATGAAAAAGTTTGCTCTTGGTGGAGCTTACTTTTTTCAAAGGATGCAGAGTTTGGAGGACTTGCATTCAGTTGGGACGTTAAGAACTGATAGAAACTTGTAACAATAAAAGCTTTCACTACCAATTGATGGTTGGCTAAAGTTGTTTGGACTCTAATAGCAAAAAACTTGCTTTCCCCCAATTGTTAAGTCTCCTCCTTAGAGCCAAGCAATCAATAATTGATCACGACATAAAAGAATCAATGAATTCTTTTTGACGAAAACTAGAGTTTTTAGGCCAAAACCTAAGTTCTCTTTGTCAATCTTCACACATAACTAATAATTCACATATCTGTTGGATAATAACATAAGCCTTTAGGTTCTCAGTTTTAAGAACTATAACACTTGAATGATGGCAACGATGGGCGTGTAGACCTTGGTAAAAAGCCTGCATGTTTCTTTCTTGCCAAGTAACCCAAATATGCCAGGGGTGTGCAAAAAAATCCGAATAAACTAGCAAAATTGAGTGAACCAATTTTTCGATGTTGAAGATAGTTAGTTCGATTTGGTTTGTCATCATTTAAAACCAACCACCTTCGGTTCAATTATCGGTTTTGAAATTTGAAATCCATCAATACTTGAAACCAATCGACATTGTTTATATGTTATCTGTTGAATAAAAGATTTCTGAATAAAATTATGAGCATATGTTATTAGTCGATTCGGTTTGATTAGGGTCCGTTAATAGCATGCAAACCTTAATTCGGTTTGATTATGGTAGGTCTATGTAACAATGACATATACAGGGTATCCGACATGGATACGAAGTGTCGACACATTGGCAAAAAAAAAAACAATACAAGATATACTAGGGGACTCGCGTGTACATTTTAATATTATTTACTTTTCAACAATAAGTGTTGAACTATTACTCATATTCATTCACTTGTAGGTCAATATTGTTACTAATGTGCTACTAACTTGTCATAACATGCTTGTAAATTTAGCATAGAATTTAAACTTTTCAAATACGTGTGAAAAAGTTGATGATCTAAGCATGGAGTGTCCAATGGAAGTATCCATGATCGCCGATACGAGTATCCGACCACGATACATAGAAAATCTCGGTTCGGTTTAAATTTTTTATTAGAAAATCTCGCTGACACGATGCAAATCTCAGTTCGGTTTGATTTTTATTAGATAATTTCATAGTTGATTTGGTTTGATTTTCAGATAGAAAATGTGTTTTGGTTCCTTTTTGGTTTCCTCATATAGGCCAGTTTGGTTTGGTTTACATGACACGAAAGTCAATATAATTAGGTTTTAGTGAAACATAGCCCAACCAAACTGTGCTCACCCCTACTTTATGGAACAAGCGACGATGTTGTTTTTCGTTTTTTCTATAAAGAAAACTTTTAAACCGCATCCATTTAAATATGGATCCTTAATGTGTTTGTCAGCAAAACTCTTTTATTAAAGGAAATTACCTAATAAAATACGAGAATGGTTGTGTATGTGCCAACCACATGTTAAGCAAGTTTTTATTATGGATCCGTGCATATTCCCAGGCACGAAAAGATGTTCTCAAGATCAAAGTAGAGAACAACACACTCAACCAATCTCGTACATGCATATCATAGTTCATAATCATAATTTATAAAACAAGTAATCAAGAAGTCTATCTCAAAATATCTACATCACGTACTTCTTTATCCCTATGTCGTTTTTTAAGTTTGGGCTTTAGGGCAAGGCACAACCCCTACGACTAATTTTGACTTTTTTTTCTTCTTCAAAATTTTAAATTAAATTTTATTATTTGTTTATTAATATATATTTCTAAACAAGGCATTAGCAGTAATGGGCGATTGAGGCAATCACCTAGGGTGCATGGTCACATTATTCATGCACTAGCTAGATTATGCATCACGCCTAGGCTAGCCTAGGTACGCTTTTAATAGAAGCGAAGATTTGATAGGTGTCGTAGCAAAAATATAATCAATATGATGAGGAGTTTGAGAACTAGACTAGTAAAGCTCTTAGGACGATATATTTTACGATAGATATCAACATATATTTGTTTTCTTTTTTGTTATTTTTTTAAAATTTAATTTGAAATATTTTTTATCAGCAAAACACAAGAAAACATATTAACAATAAAAAGTTAACAAAGTGACTGAGGATGCCAC
Organism: Berberis vulgaris; assembly: GCA_963556465.1. NCBI lineage: Eukaryota > Viridiplantae > Streptophyta > Magnoliopsida > Ranunculales > Berberidaceae > Berberis > Berberis vulgaris. The sequence goes on from OY747133.1 coordinate 71,574,763, forward strand.
TTTACAACTTACAATGGAACAAAAAAATCTAAAAACTATTACATAAACTTTCCCAATCAAAGATATAAATATGAAATGGTTGATCTTTGATTCTGTCTCAAATATTTCCCTAATGTCAAAAAAAGCAATTACATCTTTGCTGATTGAAATGTTACTTTTATCTTTAGACCTTTATAGATTTTGTTATTTCTCTTTCCGAATATGCCATAAACCTGGCACTTCGAAATTAGAACTTTAAGATTGATTATACAATCAAGAAAAGCTAAAAATAATTACATAGCCCTTTTTATTATTTCCATATATCTATTTTTAACTTAGGATTTCAAATGTTAAGGTTTGCTAAAAGACAAATAATAAATCTTATTGTCTAACACACATTTTCTCTTTTGAGATTATAACCTAAAGTCTGGTTCGACAACCTCATGTATAATAGTGCTACTCTTATGCAGTTGATCATTGTATATTTGTTTCCTATGGAGGCTATGTAGTTAAAACAATGTTATAACGCTTAACGGATTATAATGTTTTGGTATCATGGCTCTGATTTAACGACCGTTATTGAAATAACGTTTTTTTCAATAACGTCGTTTTAACATTTTGCTCTAATACATATAAAAATTCACCCATTTTATTCTCGATTGAACTAGAACCCTAGACTCAGAGGAAGGACCAGAGCTCGCCGTCGCCGATCGACAGAGAATGAAAAAAGAAGGGAAGAAGACGAAAAGTCGATTACATTTTCTGTTGCGATCTCACTCCTTGTTGCAATCTCACTCTCATATGAAGGGAAAATGTTTTTATTAATGTTTTGATACTTTTGAATTTAATGTTATGAACATGATTTACTTTTTTGACACTATAATACATTAATACTTAGTGGGGGTATAAAAATATATTAAAAAATATTTTGCTATATAACGTTATATTCCGTTATAACCTATAACGCTCCTGGACCGTTATGGGTCCGTTATCTGCTTTAACTGCATAGTATGGAGGCACTCATCGAAGAAAATTGTTGTCGTTGTTGTAGAGCAATCCATCTTAAGCATGTAGTATCAAATGTTAGCCTCAGTTATCTGCTATATTTTCCAGACATTAGTTTGAGTTGTTTTAATGATTTTGATTAATTAATTTATGCTACTATTCTAATGTAAGTTTCTGCCTAAAAGTGTTCAACACGAACACCAATAATTATATATAATAATCTGGAATATATTTGTTTGTTGTACTGATGGTATTATATTTTACTAAAGAGAAAACAATTTCCATAGTGCACTAATTCTGTACTAATTTTCCTCAAAGTCTGTTCTATTTAGTAGATATTCTGCTCTGGTTACACATTATAAGTTTTTCCGCACTTATGTCCGCCTCATCTAGCCTGTTCCAAACCATGTTTTTGCATTTTCTAAAAGTGCACAATATACGGTGTAATTTTCGGCACTTTTGAAGTGTGTTTTTGGTTACTGATTTGATTCAGAAATTTTAATGTGTGTCATATTGATTCTTGATGAACTCATATAGTGAAAATAAATAAATCATATTTACGTAAAATAGTGGAGCCTTTTTACCTTTTGATTTTAACTGTGGTATATGTTAGAAATTTGAAATAGCCCGATGATGAATGATCTCTTAATTTATGTGTTTCACTCCAATAAAACTCAGCGCATTTTGATATTTGTAGCCCAATAGGTAAGGTGATTGAATTCACAAAACTTTAAGATATATATTTTTTTGGACTAGAGTTATGGAATTGCTAATTAAATGTGAAATAATTTATGTATACATCCCCTCCTCCCCCCTGGTCGCACACATGAACAGACACAGTGGGTGGTGAGGATAAAGGAACCAATTTAATCCCTTAAATTATATTTCCTACTTTCTTGTTCTTTACATTGTATAAAAGGCCGATCTTGATTTGTTTTGTAGTTCCTCTTTGAAGCTGCAATTGCTCACTGCAACAAGCTTGCAAAAGATCGTCATGGCTGTTGTGTGCTTCAAAAGTGCCTCACCCATTGTGATGGTGAACATAGACGCCGCTTGGTCTGTGGGGTCACGTCTAATGCTCTAAATCTCTCTCAAAACCAATATGGGTACCCCTATCTTCCTTTATCTTCATTTTTATGATTAAAGAGATTACCTGCTTATATAACAACCATGCCTTACAGGACTTTTAAGTCAATATGCATGAACAGATTAATGTGCATAGTATTTCAAAGTCTATTACTGATGCTACAACTGGAAGTATGAGCTATTGGCTCGGATTTTATGTTTCCTTTTGTTTTCATTGAGAGGATAATCCATGCCATCCCTGGTTTACTATTTCATTAGGTCAAAACATATACAACTGTCTGACAGTTGTTACATGTTTTACTCACTTGGTTGGCAGTTGTTTCTCCTCCTGGACTAGCAATCTTAATCCATGGATTGCCTTTTTCCCAAAGACATGAAAATTAAGCAATTTTCAAAATGGATTTATGCAGGAATTATGTTGTGCAATATGTCTTTGAACTTCAGTTACCATGGGCAACAATTGATATACTTGACAAACTAAAGGGAAGTTTTGCACTTCTGTCCATGCAAAAATATAGCAGCAATGTGGTCGAGAAATGTCTGAAAAATGCAGGAGAAGAACACCGCCATCAGATTGTAAAGGAACTTATAGATGATACCTGGTTGGATCAAATTTTGCATGACCCTTACGGGAATTATGTTGTTCAAGCCGCATTGAATCACTGCAAGGTAGAGGTTACCAAATTCCTGACTTTCTGTATTTTGCTATAGAAGACTCTGGTGGTTGACACAACTTGTAATTATTCTGTCGAACAGGGGACTTCTCATGCTGCACTGGTGGAGGCTATTGGACCTCATGTTTCTGAACTCAAGACTAGTCCATTTGGGAAGAAAATTCTCTCAAGCAACAGCTTGAAGAAGTAACTTGTGCCATGTTCTAAACTTCTAATCAAATTGAATGGTTGTTTTTTTACTTGAAAAGCTGTTTTCGGTTTCTCAACTATTTTGGACAGCACAGCTAAAGCTCTCTTTGAGATTTACACATGTAAACTGTGTGAATAAACAGAAGAAGGATTTTTTGAAGCAGACAGGTTCGGGAATTCATATTGGACTCGTGGAACTCAGAAAGTAATTATCGCCTGTAATGTACAGCTTATCGTCAAGGGATGCGAATGAGTATCGCATTTTGTTTATTATTTTGTTTTCCAACCCTGGTGAAAAGAGTATTTTGAAAGGAAATCATGAAGGATGCAACTGCATGTCAGATAGAAATAAAGAAAGTGTAAGGTATAGAGTTACTTTGAAGTTTATGGTAGCCTAATGCAAGGTCTCTGGTGAGGCTTCTGGGTTGAAGAAATGGTTTAAACTATGGAGTCTATTTTGGGTGTGTACCTACTTTTATGCCACTACTTGTAATCTTTTATGGCATTTTGTCATGCCATGTTTATATCATATGGTGCATGCCAATTCTTGTTATTTCCATCGTCCTTTAATCATTTCAGTTCAGTTATTTCTTGTTGTCTCACTAGCTATCATCAAGGTAAATATAAAGTTTTTATTGTTTGGGTTGCTAAGATCTAACATGTGTTGCACCATCTTGAGCCTTAGCGCGGATTCTAGCACTCTAGTTATTTGGGGATTTAAGCTCCATCCAACCTACTTTTCTGAGTCTCGTTTTAAAGTGGATATTCCTCTTAGGGAGGGGAAATGAGCGAGGAAATGAGGGAGGGGATATTTCTCGTTTTAAAGTGGATACCCCATTACTCTTATCAGGCCATTAGTATCAGTTTTTACTGAGTTTTTTCTTTTGATATTTCGATTAAAAGTTATATTTAGTTGCCCAGAATTAGGTTGTTTCATTTATTTAAGAAATAATAAGACTACAAAATTCTGTGAAGAGGACACGTGGCTTCATATCTTTTTAGTTGAAAGTAGCAACTCAAAGCCAAACTAGAACCACTAATAGTCTCCCTGCAATCCAAGCCTCTCTTTTCTGTAAATTCCTGAGTCTCACTCCAAATGGATACCCTTTCACTCACTTCTTCTCCCTCTCCACACTTTCATCTCTGATCGCCCAACTACTCAAAACCATGTCTATAGCTCAGCACAGCTACCCATCTCTCTGTTCGTCCCCACCATTACCAAGAACAGCATCCACCAAGCAAAACCCATGTCTTTCCATCTCTCTAAAGTCTAAAAACCACTCATTTTCAGACTCTTGTGTCAGTATCAGTAATACCCATTTGGTGAATTCATTGAGATTTGTGGTTAGAGCATCAACTACCGAGTCTGAGCCATCTAAATCAGAGAAGGAAGGTGAAGGTGGAGGTGAAGGAGGAAATGAAGGAGAAAATGGGGAATTTGAAGAGTATGAGGTAGAGTTAGAACAGCCATATGGGTTGAGGTTTATGAAGGGAAGAGATGGGGGGACATACATTGATGCAATTGCCCCTGGAGGGTCTGCGGACAAGACTAAGATGTTCACTGTTGGAGATAAAGTTCTTGCTACCAGGTTTGATTTCAACCTCCTATTTTTGTCCAATTTTGAATTCCTTTGTAACAATCAAGATGCATATATTTATGTTGTGTACACAGAAACGAAAGAAGGGAATAAAAGGAAAAATTAAATATTAAAAAATTCATGTGGTGTTCTTGGTAGTTTTGATCAAATTTACACATACCTGCAGCTAGTTCATCACAAAGATTTGAAGTTTATTTTCTTTGAATGAATTCATAATCAATGACTCAGACTGGTTTTTTTTTTAAAAACAAATGCAGTGCAGTTTTTGGAACAGAAATATGGCCTGCTGCTGAATATGGCAGAACAATGTATACCATTCGCCAAAGAATCGGTCCGCTACTCATGAAAATGCAGAAAAGATATGGTTAGTTTGCTTCTTTTTTTTTTTCATTTCATTTTCTGCTTCCTAAATCGCCATCTTCGGCCTTTACCAATATAACTTTTTGAAGAATTCGAAGTTTATTTGAATCACAATTTGGCTTTCCTGATAAAGCATCTCACTCATTGGATGTGATTAAATTTTTTCAGGGAAAATGGATACAGGGGAGCTTACAGAGAAAGAGATTATTAGAAATGAGAGGAACTCTGGTGCCATCAGTAGCACAATGAGGGATATTCAAGTAAGTATAAGGCAGCCACTTATGAAAAATATCATTCTTGATTCTTGAACTCATTGAAAGTCGGTGTTTATCAAGGAATTTCCTTAAGAGTCAACTTAAGGTTTGATGCATGAAATTTCGTTGTCAGATGCAAAACTATTTGAGGAAGACGGAGCAGAAGGAAAAAAGAAAAACCGACCTTCGCGAGGGACTAGTTCTTTACAAGTAAGTCTTGCTGATTTGTACTATTTTTTTCGTTTTTGTTTCTTCCTAGTTTTCAGCTTGTAAGGTGAAACACATTACTTCCTGGTAGTGGATGTTTCCGTGGTTTTCTTGCTCAAGTGATTAATAGCTCACCAAAATTCGCAATTCGTAAACTCACCAAACTTTTGTATGTGGTTTCATAATTTACTGATACAAGGCAAGGAAAATATGATGATGCACTGGAGAAGTTTGAATCTGTCTTGGGATCAAAACCAGAACTGAATGAGGCATCGATTGCAAGTTACAACGTGGCATGCTGTTATTCCAAGCTAAATCAGGTATATTAAGTCTGAAAGAATTGTTATTATCACTTGATCGACGTAGGGAACCATCTGTCACCAATGAAATTTTTTGTTAAGGAGTTATTTTAGCTATGGAGATGAATTTTTTGTTACTTTACAATTAGGTTTTGTCATTCAAAGCTTATTTGCCGCAAACCCTCTTTTGCAGATTCAAGCTGGACTCTCTGCACTCGAGGATGCAATGAAAGCAGGATTTGAGGATTTCAAGGTAAGGAACATATTGCACAAATGCATCTTGTCTGACATCTATGCCAAAGCCAAACTGATGAGTTTGAGTTGTTACAGAGAATGCGAAGCGATCCTGATCTGGCCGATTTGAGAAAATCCGAAGAATTTGAACCTCTAGTGAAACGTTTTGATGAGTCTTTTATCAATGAGAGCGCCATCAATGTCATTAAATCTATTTTTGGCTTTTTAGACAAGAAGTAAGAAGACTTGTAATGTCAGAAACTTGCAACATCTGCTCATGAACATCTCCTCCTCATCTTGCCATACATGACAAAGCTTATTGTGGCTTCAATTGAGCCACCGCTACTCCAGTAGATATACTCTAGAGTTTACATCAAGGAGGGTGGTAATAGTGGCACAGAGTTTCCCAAATTGGTATTTATTTTTTCCGATTATTTGTCCATTTTGTTTTCTATATGGCATGTACAGCTAATTTGAGAAGAAAGTTGGAGAGATAAAGGCTTCAAGGACTGACTTCTATGCCTTTTGTAATCAGTTTGAATGAATGATTGTTCACTTGTGAAATTGAACCAACATGTCGTTTTCTAAGATTTGGTAATAGTTCGATGACAATTGGCATTCTGTATGTTGTTTGAAGTAAATAAGAACTTTGCTTCCAAATCTAGTGACCGTGATCTTCACTAAATGTTTTTCGTAAATAATTTTGTCTGGGATACTAATCTGTCAAACACCCCCATGAACTCCTGAGAAAAAAAGAAGAAAAGAACATATACTGGGAGGCTTTTATTAATGAACCAAACTACATGAGATCTCTAAGTCAAGGAATAAGAACGTATGTAGATATGCTAAAGTCGTAGGCCACCAGTACATCTACTTTCTGTAAAATTGATATATCAGTACATTTTAAATTAAATAAACTCAGCTATTTTTTAACATTGACTTCCCTCAAGACTTTTGCAGCATCCTCAGGAAAAACTGGGTTTATGTAACATCCACTACCAATCTCGAATCCCCCTACTCCACTAAGTTGAGGTACAATTTGCAGGAACCAGTGTGCATAAGGTAATTGTGCCGTATCAACCTCAAATGGAGAAGCGTGAATCATATAATTGAATGGTGGATCATTCAACTGCTGAGACAGTTTCAGCAGCATAAGCTTTAATAGTCCCCCAAGATCGACTGCCTGTTAAAGGAAAGAAAACTGTCATAATAGGAATCTGCTGCATAATAGATTACGGGTCACTAATGTAAGAAAACAGAAGTAGTAGCAGACGTAATCCCCCCCAAAACCACTTTGCTTGATTCCACTTGTTTATAACAACTTGCGGTACTCCTACATCTTTAGTGTTTCTATCATCTATTTTAAACATCTAGTGTAAGTGGAACTGTTTCCAAAGTACTACTAACTAGCTCATTCTACTATTTCGGGTTTTCACTCATAGTTCTCAACATTGATTATCCTATTTAAAAGGTTCACTTTCATTGCATAACCATAATGAAATACAATGATAACCGAAGGTTAACTAAATTAATAGAAAAACAAAGGATAAACAGGATTTCAGAGTTTCACCCCAATACAAAAACTGAATATACCCTCATCAAATTTCTCTCAATTCCCAAACATACCTCTTTGTCTCGCTATAAAAAATGTCAGCCTATCCATCTTCCCTCCCAGTCTCCCACTGAACGCTAGTCTCTTTGGCCTAGAAGCAAACATATGGCTTGGACTCACCCTTCTATCTTGACTACTATAGGCCCGGCCTCTCAATTTTCTTACTATTTCATTTTGTAACGACCCGATCCACAGAGTACTATACTATATTGTTCGTTTTGGGTCCAAGGCCCGCACGACTTTAAAACGCGTAGTACTTTGTAGATCCAAACTCGTACATGTATAGCACATCCCCTTCCTTCACCTAGGCGATATGGGACTATAATCTCCCTCGTACATATATAGCACATCCCCTTCCCTCACCTAGGCGATGTGGGACTATAATCTCTCCTTGGTAGCTCGCCCAACCCCTATTGGGATCCACAGGCCTGTTGGGCTTCGCCATCATGAGCCTTTCCCTCACCCTCCTCCTCAGGTCCGCCCACACAAGTGTATCACACATTTGTTTCTTTTTAATATTTTTTTAGGTTAATTTTCAAAGAAGCACAGAAACATCCATGACTTTTGGCACTTATAAGTTATAACAAAACCACAGAGACTACATAATATACCAGTTCCCCTCCCCTGCGTACATCACACTCGAAGCAAAGTTTTAATCCACCTAATCATTGGCTTGAAGCTCCATATTGCTGTCAACCCCTAGCACATCATGTTGAGAGTATAAAAAGTCATCCATGTCGAAATCTGATTCAGGTGAGAAAGCTGTAGTTCCCACCTCCATCAAACCCACAAGGCACAAAATCTCCTAGAGAGCCTCTATATTTATGTTTCTACTTGTCTTACCTTTCTTACCCTTGAATTTGATCCCCAAAAAGCCTAGCAAATTGTAAAGTTTGACAGCATCATATCATAAGTCTCACTGTCCCATGCGTTCTGACACACTCATTAATCCCTATACCTTTGCTGCTAACCAATCTCCCCATCCCACTATCTTGCTGCTGATTACTAACCCTAGCTTCCTAAACCACCGCCTCAGTCCTCTTCTTTCTCCCCCATTAAGCTTTCGTTGACGAATCAAGATGAACTTAGGTTTGCTGCCAATTCTCTTCAACTTCATACCATTGTTAGTTACTTACAATGTGTTCGGCAATCAACCACATCTCAAAATCCTATCACCAAAATGGAGCTACTTCTACATACTCGACAATGTGCCCTTTTCTAGTTTACATTGTTCCCTCCCATCCATAACAGATATCCTTATCTCCCCCACACTAAGGCTATGAAGCTAAAACTAACAGAACTATCGAATGGAACTGAAGGACAGTTGACATGTCATCGCCACACGCCCTAATATCTACAAGTAACTGAAGCAAGTCAAACTTTTCATTGTTTTAACTTTTAAAATGAATGCAGTCAAGAGTGTGACTTACCTTCTCATTGTCAATTTCATAGAAATGAGCAGTATGATCCTTCGGAACAACCCAAATTTCAAAAGGAAAGGTAGCTGCAGCCGGAACAATAGAAACAAAATGCACAGATTCATTAATCAAAAGCTCCTTTGACTGAACCTGACAGAGGCCACATTTCCCCGTCTCATTGAAATACTCCTTCATGCTGTCAAACCGCGCAGAAACAGTCGGAGGGATTATAGGCAAACCTATCATCTGACTATGGGAGTGAGTCAGTGATGCTCCAGCTGAAGCACCATGGTTTTTGAACACCTACAAAAACACACCACCAATATAAACATTAAGAAACTCAATTCAACTTCACTGAATCCGGATTAAACAAACATCTTTAAACCCCAATATTGCAACTAAAATTTGGGATTTTTTTTAACAAACTTGGTATTGATCCATAGAGCATAAAAATTCGAACTTTTATAAGATCAACAAATACCCATACCTCGAAACAAGCTAAAACTCCCAAATTGAACCCAAAATTCAACAAATTTAAACAAAAAAAAAAACACCACCCCAAACCACTCACCTGAACATACTTGATCGACCCATTTCGCTTCAGCTGCAAAACCCTCTCTTTATACGCACTCAAAACACCCCCCACACCCGAATCATCAAGATCAGACAGATGAACCGAATGTGTGGGGGTCTCAATAACCACATCATGGAACCCAAACCCACTCACAGTAGTCCCAAACCCAGGGTTGGAATTCGGGTTCGCAACCAAATCCTGGTCTCTACGAAGCGCTGGATACAGGTTCTCAATGACCCTGATCTTCCAATCTAAGGAAGTGTTTGAAAAAGGGATTCTGAAGATCTCTGGGGCGCACTCGTGTTCATGACCGATGCAGAATGGGCACTCTATGGGTGCTGTGTTTGGGTTTGCAGGGGATTTGGATTTGAAGTCGGATGGACGACGAGCTCTTGCAGGGGAGAAGATCACCCACCTGTTGAGCACTCTATCTTTCCTGATTTCTGGTTTCTTGGTGTTTGGAAGAGTTGGAGAAGCCATTTTTTAATGATTTGGTTGACAGACGAAGCTTTGGCAGTTTGATTAGTTAGCGTTCTTTGGCTTAAAGTGTTTGTCATAGTTAAGTGCACCAATAGAGTAATGCAGGAATACCCAAATTATATTCTTTATCCCAATATATATATTCAGGAAAATAAGTATTATACTAGTATATCGTAATGCAGTGAAGACTGAGCCGCACACCTGCAAAGCAAACAAATACAACATTAATAAAGAGTAATTACTCCAACTACTAGGGTGTCAACGCGTTCTTTGTGCATAGATATTCAATCTACATTACAAATCAGGATGATGTTTGAGGGTGGAGATAAAAAACGGCTGAGTTTTAACCAAATATAAGAATCTAACTGATCACATAGAACTTAAAGCACCAAGAGTGGATGAGTTTGATTCTCATACCCAACATTTTGATATTTATTTATCTTGATATTTAAAGTAGAATAAACTCTATTTATCATGTAATAATGTTTTTCATTTATAAGGGCATATTTATAATTTATACATATTTTAATGACTTCAAATAAATTATGTTAGGGGCTTAGGTGTAATAAATGAATATTGATAGGGGTTGAGTTTGATTATAAATAATTTGAATTTGGGAAGGAAAAAATGTAATAGTATTTTTTCACTTAAAAGACACACATACCCCTAGAACTATTCATTGGTCTTTGGTTTTAAATGTAATTATTAAGGATAATGGACGGCAAAATTGAAAAGTAAAGTTAGAGTTGAAGACATATTTTTTACTAATCAATTGGAAAGAAAATTATAGTAGTAGAGATAATAAAAAATTTGGTCAAACAAGAAGATTTTTATTGAAAGGGAAAAGAGAACAACAACAGAAATGTACAATCCCAAAGCAAGGAAAGCCACGACAAAAAACCCAACACACCAACTCCCTACAACAGAAAAAACAACCAAAACAGACTTGATCAAGCGTTACCCAACAATCCTGAAAGAAAAGCAGCGAAAACTAAAGCCCCATGAAGAGAAACCTAAACATTCGAGCAAGACAAACCTCCACCAAAAGCATGAACAAACTGCAAAAGGCGATAAAGAGACTCATCCTAAAAACAGAGGTTGCACCATGTCCAAGGCCACCATGAAAAAAATCTAGACCAGAAAAAACCGAAAACCACCGCTCACCACGAAAAGGCGGAAAGAAACTCATCCTAAAAATATAGCTTGTACCATGCCTAAGGCCCGGTCTTCATCTTGACTGAGATTCACCCCAACAATATTGCCAATATCTCTGAATGCTTAACGAACTTTATCCTCATCACTGCTAAGCTCTAATTGGACTGGACGACGCCCTGAAACACTAAGATCACATTCCTGCTTGGTCCTTGAACACTCGCCTGAAATAATTCCAATGGGCTTATTAAAGACAACTTCGGTAGGAGGTTGTTCATTCAAAAGAGCTTTAAAACCATGTGGAGCTCCAAAGTGAACATGCGTGGACGATCTTCCCTTAAGGTGCTCAACGCGAGGTTCAAAACCTGGCGGGAAAGGAAGACTCTGTTCTTGGATCAAGTCTGAATTTTTGCTCCGCGCCAAAACAACAATGGTACTATTATTCAATTGGTCCACCCGCCCCAATTTCTTAGAAACACCCAATTTCACTTGCCTTTGTTTTAACATGAGAGTGGACCTGATTGGGAATACTGAGAAATTGGCCCAAATGAGAAATCAGTCTCTTTGCGCCTTTTTGGCTTGTTTACAGGCCTGTTATCTTATTTTGCAAACTTGTCAATGAGAGGGTCCAAATTGAAAATGTCCTTTTCCACTGCCTCGAGATACAAGATCTAATCAGTAGCATCTCTATGATCCAGGACACTTTTCACAACTCGACTCTTTTACCCTTCTAGCTGAACTCCAACTCCCAATGAGTCAACAAATCAATCCGAGTTAGCTACATGGGTCGGAAAGATAATTGGAAGGCTTTTCCCCTTATCCAACGTACAAGGTCGTGATATTAATTTCCTTAATAGTTTAACACCACTTTTAAATAACAATATTTCAGTCTACTGAAGCCACACTAAATGTTGATACTCTATTGATTGCCTTCATCTGCTCAATGGATTGACTCAATCGAATTCTCGATTAAGTTACATTTGAATCGATTGGAAACTCTCAATCATAGATAATCCCAAACAAAAAAATAATCTAAAATTAATTAATTAATTGAATCAGGTTGGTTGAACTAATCAGTCTATAACAAACCAAAGAAAAGATGAGAGAACTCACCAGAGGGGTCGAGAGAGTGAGGAGAGTAAGCAAATTGGCGTCAGAGGAGGGGAATTCAGAGCTCAATCGCTGGAGTCTCTAAGGACGAAGAAGAGAAGAGAGAGATCCCTTGAGGAAGAGACGAGTTAGAGAGGGCAATGGTTTGATTGGAGTTCTGCAACGGAGTTTGTCGATTTTTCAACTGAAATTCAGGTGAGATTTGGGACGGATGGACATGAGGGATGGGGGTCACATAGGAAACAACTGAGCTCCCCCTTTGGGCCGCTCAGTCTTGATTATATTAAGGAACAGGGGACAAAAAGATTAGTGCAAGGCACTAATCACTATAAAAGATTTACAATTTTAGTATCTGTCAAGAGAGGAACATACAAAAAGATAATTGTATATCCTTAATCTATCCTAATTACATGTCCAGAGCCACAAAATCACCTTTGCATCAATCCAAAGCTTATCTACTTCATTCTTGCTATCTATCTTTGAAAATTTTATTATTCATCTCCCTCCAGATGATCCAAACCATAACATGCACAAGTCTTTTCCCAAACTCATTTCCTAAAAGGACTAATATTAGAAGGAGGGTGAGAAGGAGTGTCAATGTTCAACCCATGCCAGAAAAGAGTGAAAAAGAAGCTTGGACATGGAAATCAGACAAAAGCAAGCATCCCCAACTGGTTGACAAAAGAGCATGAAAACAAGAAATGATCAATGTACTCTTGGCTTTGATCACAGAGCGCACATTGATTGAGGAGAAGGGTACCTCTCTTATTGATGTTGTCAATAATAAGGATTCTACCATGAAAGATAGTCCACACTAGAAAATTAGCTCTTGGAGGAACTTTTTTCATCCAAATGACAAGGTGTAGCTTGGATACTCGCTCTAATAAGTTTGACGAAGGCAAATGAGGGAACAAATGCTTATAACACTCATTCACCGAGAAGTCTGAATCCCTACCATTCCATAACCATTTATATATTTCCAAGTCTAAGGAAACATTTTCAATGAGTGCAAGAAGGTTCATCATTTGCAGGGTTTCCCAGTCATTAAGATTTCTTCTAAGCTAAAAGTTCCATATACTAGTATTATTATCACAGAACTCTTTAGTCTTCCCTTGCTTGTTTTGAGCTGCATTGAAAATGGCAGGAAAAGAAGCTTCCAAATATTGCTCTTCAATCCATTTATGATCCCAAAAGTTAATTTCTCCCCATTGTGAGCCTCAAAGAGTTGTTTGTCTGCACTAAGTTTTCAATTTCTTAATTCCTTTTCACAAAGAGCAGGCATAAGAAGAAGATAGCTCCTTAGTGAACTAATTAAGCTGAGAATTAGCTCCATATTTATCAGCAACAATCTGCCTCCACAAAGGATCAATTTCCATATCAAACCTCCAAATCCATTTAAGAAGCAATGCCTTATTGAATTCTTTGATCCTCTTAAGACCCAAACTCCCTTTGAATCTTAGTTGGCAAACTTGTTTCCAGTTAAGCAAATGAAACTTTCTGCTAGATCGAGAAGAATCCCAAAGGAAACCTCTCATATGATTTTCAATACAATCAACAACTAATGTAGGGATCACACACATGGACATCATATGAAACAAACAACTTGCAATTTGATAGGCATAGAAACAAACAACTGCTTGAAGCTCATTCAAACCTTGTAATTTGATAGGCTTAGAAATGTGACATTTTATGCCTCTAAACATATAAATGTTATTTCCAATTTTATAATAACAATCTCTCATTACGGTGTATTTTGTGTATTTTGTAGAAATTCACTTATTAATTATCAAATTCGACACAAAGTTGCACAATAAGGCCTAGTTCAAGTCCTACAAAGCCCAATGACTTGTAAGCCCAAAATCTATGAAATCAAACCCTCATGAATAGTGATGGATTCAGGAAGACAAAATGAAGATTTGAATCTCCATATGGCTAACATAGAAAAAGAATCTCTACAAACTTCTAAAGTGTTAAGTCAAAATTCAACCTCCATCTTATTTTGTTCTTCATACCATATTTGGTCAAAATTCACATGCAAACCACTTTCCTCATATCTCACATGCAGGGGCGGAGTCAGGATTGCAGATAAAGGGGGGCAAACATTACATAACTATTTATGAAAATACTAAAAAATAGGGTTTTTACAATCATATTTTGCAATCAGGGTGACATGGTGTGATCGTGAAAAATGATGATTAATTCAACCATACAAACAATATACATGGCATGATTAATTCAATTGTAGCTAACTAATTAAGAGCTTCCCTTTTTTACTTGAAGAAAACAGAAGCAGGCATAGTGGTATGAGATGAGAGTTGGCGAGGAGTAGACCTCTAGCTTTGAGGTAGCATGACGGTATAGTCCAAGTCCAAGGAGTAGTAGTAGCAGTAGCTTGACTTGACAGGATGGATTCAAGTGAATTTGTCAGACAACAATTTTATTTTTGGAATCCTCCTTCCTCTTCTCCCGCTTTATCTATATGTCTATTTCCTCTTCTTTGAAACTCACTCCTAAGTCAGAGCCTCTGAGGATAACACTTACACAACCAACCCACTTTCTTTTGTCTTCTTATTCTTGTCTGTCTTCTCGGAAGGGAAATATATGTGTGTATAGAGAGAATGAGCTTTCTCTTTTTAGGCTAGCTCAGGTGAAGCATACAAACAACAACTTAGCTGAATCGACCTACGACCATCGTGTTTTTCCAACCGCCCCAAACCCAAATGATTATTTTTTATTTTGAAAGATCAGAGAGAAAGCAAAGTAGATCAAATCCCAACCCCCCAATTAATCTAATGTGTTAACTAATCATTTATCACTCTTACCACCATATGCTAGCTGAGTCTGAGGTAAGATAATCCTAATTTTTTCTTTTCTTTATTTTTTTAACTAAAAAAAAGAAAACCAATGATGATGTAAAATTTCCTCGGCCGGTCCCCAACCCAATTAAAAATTTTAATATGAATATGATCACATAGGAAACAAACCCACCATGTATGGTACCTCTCTTCTGGTTTCTTTGTTGCTCTCATCGTGTGTAGGGGTGAATAGATTAAAATGAGTTGGTAGAAATTAAGAGAGAGAGGGGAGATATTAAAAAAAGAGAAAGAAAGAGATAGGGTGGGAATTATTACAAAAAAAAAAAATAGATATTAAGAAAATAGAGAGATTGAGTGGGATTGGTGAGGGTAGAGTTTAAAAAAAAAAATTGTTGTTTTAATTTTTAGTGGAGTTAGAAGTCAAGATTTCATAAAAGGGGGAACATAAAATTTTAAAGGGGGACAATGTAAAAAATATGATTAACTTAAGAAAATATTTAAAAAAAATAAGGGGGGCACCTACCACATAGATCCGCCCATGCTCACATGCAAATGTTGACATTTTCATCATAAAGCGTTTTCCATAATCACCTCAAGTCCATGTGTTTGCTCAAAATAGAAACCACCCTATTATTCAACAACTCCACCATCACTTTATCCATGTATTGGCCTCACCTCATTTCACCTATAATATCCTCATGTTTGAAGGTATTTCATCACACTTTAACATACTTTGGAGAATAGTTGTAGAGCTTTTGAGAGTTTTGTTTTGTTTAAGGCCTAAGGTCTACCATGAATAGGTAAACACTCCTTAGGGTGTGATGGACCTCATGGGATGATGAGCCCACTGTGGCTCTTTTAAGTTGCTCGTCTTTTATTTATTCTATATTTAATGTGAAAACAATATTGTAGCTAGCGTGCTTTAATATTTAGTCCTTCAATCTTTTCTATGAAACTTTTAGAGTAGTTGTATTTCAATTACTTGGACTTTATCACATGTTTTATGTTTATATATTTTAAGTCGTAAAATAGATATGTTTTTTTATCTTGTGTTCTCAACAAGCCCACATTTTCATGATTATTCTAAGGCTTGAAATTTGTGGTTCTAAAGTTAAATCACCCATTGAATGAGAGGATGAAAGTCTCTCCTAGGTGAGTGTCGCGTGAAATAGAGTAAATAGATTAAGAGTAGTCTTTTGGGTGCCATCAACCCATGATGGTGAGCCCAAAGCTCTAAACTTTCTACTTTATCTTAGTTATCTTTATTTTTATATTTATCTTTATAAATTCATGACAATTTTTATTTGAAGTTATGTTTCCAATCACCTAAATAAGAATAAAGAAAAACAACCATGTAGACTCAAGCATTGATGAAGAAAACCACATGGCACAACACATTCATATTTATGATATGAGATTAATGATCCACAACCACAACCACAAATTTGAAATGATTTTTTATGTAATTAGGATATTTAGTAATATTATCGATAATAATATTTTAGCAATGTTAGACATTCTATTGTTTTGTAATAGGAATTTCAATTAGGGTTCTCACATGATTTTCTATTAAGTTTATATTTTGATTTAAAATGTAGGTTAATTATAAATATGAGCATAGGTTGCTCGTTGTACTTGTTTGATTGAATAAAATTTATTTTGTGCATTAGTTTATTTTGTTCATTGTCTATTTTATTTTTATTTTTTGCTTTTGGTTATTGCATTATTTCAATTTCGTTTATTACTAATGCAAATCTAACGATTATATTTGATTTTATTTGAAAAAGGAAATTCATAGAAAGAAAAATTTGAAGATTAAATCATAATATACGAAGAGTTTGTAAAGAAGATGCACATGTTCTTTGCAGATTGGAAGGCAGAATTGATTGCCTAATTGAAGGCATGATTGAGGGTAGTCTTTGTAGAATTTAGGGCAGAATGGATACAAAGAGGATGAGATAGACCCAAAGAGCGCCATCACCGCTGTCATTGGCAGCGCCACAAGGGCCCACACCCAACACCATCGATGGCAGCGACATGGACCAACAGACCGGTGAGTAGTTGCAGGTTTCGTCAACCACACTTTTAAATTTTTCTGTTATTCACAACCACAAAAATTTCATGTCTCACCACGGAACAGTGTTGATGATCCAATTTTGTTGCAAAATTTGGAGGCGGATTTGTGCACATTATTCAATTTATGAAGTAGGTTTCGTATGTGACATTCAAACATTATTTTTTTGAAAATAAATATTGATTTGGAGCACTACTACAGTGCCTGATGGTGTGCCAGACACCGTCCATATGCCTAGAGATATGAAATAATTCACATCTCGAGGCAGATGGACAGTGCCTGGTGGCCACTAGGCACACCACCAGTGCACTTTAGAATTTTCCATTGATTTGATTGTTCATGATGCAAGCAATTACAAAGGAAAAGCTCGAGGTCGATTTATGCTTGGACATTCTTTTGTTGCTTATGCTCGTAATACTTCCTTGACTTCAAGCTCGAGAACGAGTTTCTTCAATCCAAGGATGATGATGATGTAATTATGATATTTAGTAATATTAACGATTGTAGTATTTTAGCAATATTATACATTCTATTATTTTGTAATAGAGATTTCAATTAGGGTTCTCACATCGGTATCCTATTAGGTTTATAGTTTGATGTAGATGGCAAGTTAATTATAAATAGGGTCGTAGATTGCCTATTGTTACTCGGTTGATTGAACAAAAGTTATTTTGCTTATTAGTTTATTTCGTTTATTTTCTATTTCTTTGATTTCGGTTACTGCATTATTTCAATTTCGTTTATTTACTAGTACAAATCTATCAATTTCATACAAAATTAAATCTCTCATTTTCCTATGAAGTTATTATAATGCAAGCCGACTTGACCATGTTTCAGGAATCCCTAGTTTTGAAAAAACCAATATGCCAAATGTGCTTGAGCAAAATATCTTCTAGGCTAGGATTCATGGATGGAAGCAACTAGACAATGGACAATGGTTGGAGTACTGTACCTTAGCCCCTCTCAACGCAAGGTTTGGAAAGTGCCTAAGCTGTCGTCCTAGGCGAGAAGAATCCTACAGTAATTTTGTCAAAAACACAGCAAGATGAATTTGATTTTCCAGTGGCCAATGTAGAGCTGACCACCCTACCCCATTGGTCCATGTAAGAGAGTACTTGGTCAATAATTGTGATAGAGAATACAAGAAAACAAAGAGATCTTTGAACTAAATGGACATCCAGCAAATCCCCAAGTGAGGATGGGCACAAGCATGAAGATTCTCCTCAAAAGCTCAGATCATGGAGAAACTCCAGCTTATGGAATCTTTCAATCTTCTCCACCAACTCCACTAAAAATGCCAAGCAACAGGTCAACTGCCAAGGAAAGACAAGTATTACAGTATCTTCCAGTTTACTATCATATTCATATATTCAACTCCTACTCAGTTATCTGATTATCTCCTCGACACGTTGACTAATAGAAACTAAAACACCCATTATCAATTCATCGCCTTATAATAACAGCACAAGCATATCACCAACCTAAGCTCAAACAAAGCAAACGATGCCAAAACTTGGTCATCTCATCATCTTCTTCTTCATCATCTTTTTTCACTCACTTTGAGACCACTCTTTGTTGCCTACGTGCACATAAAAAGTTCTCCAATTCAAATCATCAATCTTCGACCAACCCATTGACAAAAATTCATCAGATGAAACACCACTTGACTGTATAGAATCATGAAGTTTGGCTTCATCAGATTGTTGTCAATTGGAGTTAATTACCTGCAGCGAGACCCACTTGCCTTCACGAGAAGTGATCGCTCTCGATCTATACTCATTCATCTTATCACTACCTCCCAACACCATCCTTACTGCAGCAGTCTTATTGCCTATTTTTAGTATAAGAAGCTTGACAAAGCTTGATATCTCCAATCCATACAAGGCGAAATCCCAGCGAAGGGGATTGCTAACTTGACTGGTTTAGGTCATCTTGAATCTGAGGGATAACAGCTTCAATGGTTCTATCCCTACTCAATTGTTTGGTCTTAGAAGCCTACGATATCTTGATCTGAGTACTAATATGCTTGGTGGGATGCTCAGTAGCAACATAGGCGGAGCTTGAGAGTACTAAACTTAGATGAGAATTTCTTCATTGGAGGCATCCCTTTGGAGATGGGAAATCTTACAAGAATAAGGCAATTATCACTCCAACAGAATGACTTCTCCAGTGGGATTCCTGAGTCAGTGTTGCATCTGAAAGGGCTGAGCGTATTGGATCTGCGTAACAACACCTTGTCATTAGAAATTCCAGTTGATGTAGGAAGTTTATCAAATCTCTCGACATTGGCTTTGAGCAAGGATAAACTGACTGGTGGGATCCCTGAATCCATACAAAAGTTGCACAAATTGGAGAAACTTCAGCTAGACAATAACAGGTTTGCTGGTGAGATCCCATTGTGGTTGTTTGACATCAAGATTCTGAATATTTTGAACCTTACCCATCGTGGTTGTTTGACATCAAGATTCTGAATATTTTGAACCTTGGAGGAAACAATCTGACTTGGAACAATACCATGACAGTATCTCCAAAGTGCATGCTATCTCAGCTATCTCCGAGGTCTTGCCACGTAGCTGGACTGGTCCCTAACTGGCTTTCCACTCAAAACAGTAGTCTAGATTTCTTGGATCTAAGCAAAAATGAGCTCCAGGGGACCTCCCCCAATGGCTTGCGAAGTCCAATGTCGGAACCATCATTTTATCCAATAACAAGCTTTCCCGTAATCTGCTTCGGACTCTGTTTCAATCTTTGGGGGGTGTATTGTATATGGATTCTTATGGAATTGATAAATAATTTGAAAAGTCCACGGACTCTTTAAATTGTCCACAGACTCTTTAAATTGTCCACGGACTTCTGCTGATTTGTTAAATCCATAGACTTTTGCTACAGACTTTCTAGAGATTTATGAAAATCCACGGACTTTGTATAAACGACTTTCTAGAAATTATTGCAAGTGTACTGTGGCTGCTCAGAGAGAAATCGGGGTGCCAATAACTCATATTCTTTAAACAGTGGTGGCATACAGTTAAAAGGTGGGGTGCAAATAGCACCTCAGCCTTTCTCTTTCGATTCGAACAGAGAGCGAGGCGGGAACGATCCCACTGCAACAGGAGCCCGAGAGAGAGAGAGATCAGCAGATCCTCCGGTGATCCTCTGGAGGAATCGACCGAGATTTGAGGATGGAGGAGATCCTCCGGTTCTGATTCGCGACGTTGTGACTGCCCCGCGAGAGAGAGATCAGCAGGTGGTATTGATGCAGGAGGACGACGTGCTGGCCTGTCGCGGTGGTTGTGGCTGTGTCTGCGCAGGCGTAGTCGGAGGACGAGCCGAAGAGAGGCCGAGCTGCTGGCTGCTGTTCGCGCTGCAGCGTGACTGCTCGCTGTCCGCTTGTTTCCAGGTGGCGGAGAGGAAGACGGCTGGATGGTGGTTGTGCTCGGGTGATGGCGGAGAAGGTGGTGGCTCTGGTGGTGGTGATGGCGGAGTGATCTGGAGAGTGGCGGAGGAACAGATGGTGGTGCTCTGTGGCATGGTGGAACAGGGAGATTTGATACGAAACAGGGTTGTCACGTCCCTATTTCGTGGTGGTGGTGGTGCTCGGATGATGGTGGTGGTGCTTGGGTGATGGTGATTGATGGCGGATGGAGGTAGTGATGGTGAGAGATGGATAGAAAAAGAATCGAGAAAACAAGAGGATGGGAACCAACCTCTTCGCGGCTGGCACAAGGAAGAACTTTGGGAGACTTTTTTTCACGTTGAAATCTTTGATATGGAGGCTGGCAAACTATTGAACTTTGTTATTTATACCTAACACTATAAAGTCCATGAGAATCCATGATTTTTCAAATCCATAAATATGAATGATATTTTGAATACCCTAAAACTTTTGTGGACTTTTTGAAATCCATATTGAATACCCCTAGACTTTGTGGATTTCAGAAAGACTTTTTAAAATCCTGATTGAATACCCCTAGACTTTTGTGGACTTTTTAAAATCCAAATTGAATACACTTGGATTTTCAGAATCCATGGAATTTATTAAATTGCCCACAAAATCCAGATACAATACACCCCCCTTTAAGTCTATCTGTCCTTGCTTTGAATAGGAACAATTTCTCAGGTGAATTGCCAGAAAACGTAGGAGATGCAAATGGACTTATGATGGCAAGCAACAACTTCTCTGGCTCAGTTCCTGATTCAATCTCAAATATATACCGCTTGTTATTGTTGGATTTGTCGCATAACCAGTTCTAGGGATGGCAACGGGGCGAATTGGGGCGGATTTGAGCAAATCCATCCTTGATCCGTCGGGAATAACGGATCCCCAAATCCGCCCCTCCAATCCGTTTACAATTTTAATTAAAAACCGTAACTGCCCCGTGCAGATTGGCGGATATCCGCCCCGCCCCGCCAATCCATTTACGGTTTGCAGTTCTGTTACGGTTTGCTAACCCTTGGAGTTGCTGGTTATCCATCTAACTACATATAATTGTACTTCATTTATTTGATCAGTACCACAAAATTATAACAAAAAATTACAAAGAATCCATACAAAAATTACAAAAAACCATACAACAATTATAACAAAAATTACAAAAAATTACAAAAAAATTACAAAAAAAAAAAAATCAATCCGCAGAATCTAGATCTGATCTCTGAGATATGAGAACTCAGATTTGAGATCTCTTGCAGCAGCAGCTAGGGAAAGGCGGGGAAGGGAGGCGAGAGGGATGGGTGTCGAGTGAGAGCTTCGAGAGAAGAAGGGACCCTTCGGCCTCCGCCTCCGCCTTCGCTGTGAGAGAGAAGAAGGGGAGAATGTTCGGCCTCTTCGCTATGAGAAGGAGAGTAGGAGACTTGAGAGTATTTTTGTGAGATGAGAGTTAAAAGAATAAATGATAGGTTTATCCCTTTATATAGTCCAAGGGTAATTTTGTAATTACACTAATTAAATGGATATCCGTGGGGCGGATATGGCTAAATCCGTATCCGCCCCGATTAATAAACGGATACAGATTGGAAATCCGTATCCGCCCCAAAATCCAGGAACCCTTTACCAAATCCGCCCCAAACGGGGCGAGTGGGGTGGATATCCGTGAAAATCCGCCCCACTGCCATCCCTAACCAGTTCTCTGGAAACATGTTTCCGAGCTTTGCTCCTGAGGCTTTACTAGTCTATATCGACGTCTCCTACAACAGATTGTTCGGTGAAGTTCCAATGAACTTTGCTGATGGAACTAGGTCCCTTGCCTAGGAACCTCACCAACTTGAGCTAGCTTGAGCACGTAGACATCAATAACAATCACATTACAGGAGAATTGCCGGGGTTTCTTTCGCAAATCTCCACTCTTCAGGTCCTTAATCTAAGAAATAATTCCCTAGAAGGGTCAATACCTGAAACTCTATGCAACCTAACAAGGCTTCCATATCCTTGACTTCTCCATGAATAACCTCAGGGAAAATTCCTACAACGCTCGGGAACTTTCAAGGAATGAATGAAACTCCTAGTACTCTCACGTCGTTATCTGATATGTTCACTTTCTTGACTGAGTTCAGTGACTTGGTTGTGAATTGGAAAAAGTCATTTCGAGGCTTATCTAGAATCTTGCCATCTGCTCTTTCCTTGACTTGTCAAGAAACAGATTGTCTGGTGAGATTCAAGCTTCACTTGGAGATCTTGAAGGTTTAAAGTTACTTAATATCTCTTACAATGATCTCTTTGGAAATATTCCTAGGAGTTTTGGAAAATTACAGTCTTAGAGAGCTTGGATTTGTCACACAACAATCTTTCTGGAGAAATACCACCAACATTGGTGAATCTCCACCAACTAGGTACTTTTGATGTGAGCAACAATAAGCTGGCGGGAAAATTCTGACGAGCAGTCAGCTGGACAGGTTGAATGATCTTTATTCTTATGTTAATAACAGTGGGTTATGCAGCACCCAAATCCAAGTGCCATGTCCAGATACATTTTCGCCTAAACTTCCACAAAAAAATCACAGGATAATGATGGCTATGTTGATGATGCATGGTTTTTGTGGAAGGCAGCAGGGATAGGATATCTGGTTGGGTTCATTACAGCAGTGCTTGGTGTCTACTTCGCTGGGTATCTCAACTCCGGATTACCATAAAGGCTTCACGATCAAGGTCACCGATCCCTTCGTCAATGAGATCATAATAAATAGTCCAATTAAAAGTTTGTACGTCAGAGATATCAATAATTTTCCAATTGCAGAGTTTTCAGTCAGAGTCTGCAAAGAAACTTTGCCTACATTCTTAATAAACTCTTAAGAGTTCTTTGACCTTTTTTCAAATGTTAAAATAGAGTTCTTTTATTTAAAATCTAACTTTTTGGTCTATGCTTCTCAGTTTCAAATCTAGGATTCAGTTTACCATTCACAACTTTCTGACTGATGAACGAGTTTGGGACTCGAAGTTCAAAGTGTATAAATGATGAAACATTTAAGAGTAATATAAGAACCAGAGACCAGGAAACTCCTACATATCTATGCAAGATTTGACGAGATTTTCCATAAACAATGTGCAGGTACATTCCAATACAATATTGCACATAAATCATTCTGGAGTCATATTTAACCTTGTCAGAAATTCCAATCACGCTTTCACTTAAAAAGAATCTTAATATGAAGTTCAAAAGAATCGCACAGGGTGAATTATAGAGAGCTACCAGTAAAACAGTCAGAAACTATCACTGCTAAATTCAGATTCAAACAGAGAAGGAACGACAGATTACCAGAAGACTCCATTGACAGGTATACGAAGGCCCTGGTTGACTTATAACAGTATACGGGATGAACAACACTTGCCTCTAACCAGCCAAAGGTGCTAACTTGGAAAATGGTACAAATATGTCACTGTTGAGGAGGTGCATAATCTTCAGCACATTTAGACTATCCATCCATGTCAATATCCTGGGTTTGGAGTGTGTCACTCCCATGTAATTCACAAGTCCTGCCATCATTGCATCCAGGAAACTCATTCATTTCAGTCCTCCCTACTTGGAATCCACCAAATGGAGTTGGATTCTCCTCCATATTTGAACTGCTTCCAATGGATTCCTCGAATTTGTCTCCTAGCACAAGTGAAGGAAATATCAAGCTTGGATGATTGGTATCTTGAGCACCCGGTGTAGGGGTGACAGATGAATTTTCACCATCATAATCTAGTTGCACCTGCAACATGTGGCGGAACATATAAGAAACTTCACAAGTATTATAAGCAAAGCAGCAATTATGGATTTTACTTCAAAATAAAGCCTTTTATGTCAACTGCCTTGTTCTGCTAGAAAGTTTTCACTTTTCACAAATTGAAGTAGTCAAAGTTTTCTATAGATTGATTCTTTACTAATTTTAGGCAAAGAACAATGACCCAGTCAAATTTGAATTAATGACAATACATAATCACTATTGTTTAGGGTTTATTTGTTATTAGTTATTAAAGTCCATTTTTGTTTAGATCGCGTAAAGCTATTGGTAGCATCGATAATATCAGTAAACCTATAGAAGAAGCTCCTTATGGTAGGGTTTGGATCTAGTAGATCCACCACCTTAGGTTGGCATTCAGAGACGTGGGTGAGAGTCAATGGTAAAACTTCACATTCTCCTTGCTTATGCAAATAAGTACAGGAATGAAGGGAAGACCTTGCCGGATGCCAGTACCATCCTTGCATGTAATGTCAATGATCCATGGTGTTTTCTAGGATTTCAAAACTATAACAACCTCTAATAAGGTGGTTGAAATTTTGTGAAACCTAACAATGTCGAAGACTTGTAGTCATTGGCGTATCTGTATGAAGCTTGTCTAGTAGATTAACAGTATGGTGCGCACACCCCATACATGTTTTCTATTCCTTACCATAAGGTAAGTTTTGGTAAACCAAAAGCCTTCCGAAAGAGTTGGGTCTTACAGATGGCCATAGAGTTTCACATACGAACATTAATTCAGAATATCCATTCATTGGATTCCAATTGAAATCAATTATTACAGTTTATTCATTTATAATTGAGAAGACTATTTAATAAAATTCATGTGACCAAAACTGATACCATAAAATAAATAAATAAAACAGCTTAATATATCATTTAGAAGAAAACTCAATTCTCGGATGCATAAACAAAACCTGAATGTAGTGCGTTATTTCTTCAATTGTTATATTCCCCCCTTGTTGTAGTTGCTCATTAATCCACCCCATTACTTTCTCCTGAAGAGGATAAAAAGGAGAAAAAAAAATTGCCTTTATTTTAGAAACATGAATATAGTATATCAAAGTTGTAATGTGTACAAAATAAGTTTGAATCAACTATCAAGAGATTACCTTCCTAACAACAAGTAAAATTAATATATAATCTACCTTATACAGCAACCTGACCAACAATACCATTCTCCAAAACGTTAATCTTAAGAAAGTAAAAGCTAATTGAATTCACAAAAAAAGAATTTGATGGCAGCAATGTTCAGTGACATTGATTCGTGCATACGAACAAATAAAGTTAAGGAAAAGTTAATATTAAGGTTGGAGGATCATTTAAAACATTGCTTGCTTTCCAAAACAACAAAATTAAGTGTCTTTATGAAACGACCAGGGATTTGGCAACTAACACGAGCTAGAAATATGGGTTCGACATTTGAAGGCATGCTAAAAATACATTGAGATTTTATGGAAAACATGTACTATTGGAAAGTGTAGTAGGCAGTTTGTCAAAATTGTATGAATCGAATGACTTGAATCGAGATTCAAATCGAATCGTAGGGATTTCAACTCAAATCTCTTCGAAGAATCGTATGTTGATTAAACTGTACGATTTGACTTAAATCGAGTCGTAAATCGCAAATCAAATGGAATCAGTAGGGATTTCAACTCAAATCGCTTTAAAAGAATCGTACGTTGATTAAACCCTACGATTTGATTGAATCGAGTCGTAAATCGTAAAAAGTCTTGAATCATAAGACTCGGAACTGTGATGGTGGACCATAAAAAAATCAGTTTTTAAGGGATTTTTTTGTGAATAATGAAGTTCACTCACACAATTGGACTACATCTTGGAAGAAAGAAGAAGGGGATGGAGAAGAATGGAAAGAAGAGAGTAAGATGTAATCCAACTCTCTCTAAAGTAGTTGAAATCATCTAATTTTGTTTTAAAAGTTTTGAACTTAATACCCTAACAAGAGGACTCATCGTACTAGCCCTTACTCACATCTGATTTTGCTTGGGATTTTATTTAGTTTTAGAAAGATCTAACTCTATTGCATGGCTTTATTAGATGAATTTGACTGAATGAGATTTTTAAGCCACCCAAGTTTTAGACTTTATTGTTGTCAAATATTTTATCAACTTATTTTGATTTTTCTTATAAACTACACATACATTTTCACATTTAACATGTTAAACATATATTTTTTGTGATGTTTTCAATTTCAAGTTAAATCTAGTGATTCAATAATCTGAATCCCAATTCGATTTTTCAAAAGGCACTTACAACTTTTGGTTCGATTTTCAAAATGCCTTGCTAAAGAGAACACTATTTCAAAAAATTGTGAGTGCTTTAGAAAAATCGGATCGTGATTCAAATTATGAATCGTAAGATTCAACTTGGATTCAAAACATAACATATATTATGTTAAATGTAAAAATATATGAAACAAACGTATGCTTAATAAGAAAATCAAAAATAAATTTGGTAAAATATTTGACGACAATAGTGTAAAACTTGGGTGGCTTATTAGTCTCATTCAATCAAATTTATTTAATAAGATTATACAATAGATTTACGGCTTTCTAAAACAAAATAAAATCACCAAACCACATAAGATGTGAATAAGGGCTAGTTCGACAAATCTTCTGCTAAAAACTTATAAAACAAAATTAGATGATTACAACTACTTTAGATAGAGTTGGATTACTTCTTAATACTCTTCTTTTCGTTCTTCTCAATCCCCTTCTTCTTTCATCCAAGATTCAATCCCATTGTATGAAATTCATTACTCACAAAAAACCCTAAAAACTAATTTTTTAATAGTCAGTCATCAAAATTTCGAGTCTTATGATTCATGATTTTTTACGATTTATGACCTGATTCAAATCAAATCGTATGATTTAATTAACGTACGACTCTTTGAACCCATTTGAATCAAAACCTACTATTTGATTTGAACCCCGAATCAAATCTTGCGATTCATACATTTTAACAACATTCATTAGCATGGCTTAAGACATACACATATTGAATTCTCTAAAGCATACAAATGAGCATTTGGAAATTCTCATAATTTGGTGATGATCTCATGAAAGACACAAGATCTATTAGGACTCAAAGGATTTCTAAATTCTTTTGAGTTTTGAAAATATCTACAAAAGTCTAGATATTTCCAAAGACGTAAACCATTGGACCTATGACATGTGTAACAACATTAGTCATTCTTTTGGCTGCCAACGAACTATAAATGTGAGAGCAAGTCCCGTCTATAACAACAAACTCAGTTGAGCATACACAAGTTTGTTTCTCTCTAATTTTTCTTGTGTGTCTAAGTATTTCTCTTTATTATACACTTTTGAGTAAGTTAACTTGGGTATTCATTGGGATTATAATCAAGTTCATAAAATCGCTAGCAGGGTAAAAACATATCCATCACAGGAACTACACCCAATTGATAAATCAACATGTTATAGATAGGTAAGATGCCAACATTAGCACCATAGTGAACTTTGTTCCGAAGACCACATCATGATCATACATAGGTAAGAATTTTGTCTCAGCTCATGAGTTCACTGCCTTCAGGAAACTAGACTCTTTGGTCATCTCAAGTCCCATTTTCTTCTCCCATTCATTGTTCCCCCATTTAAAGTGTCTATTAGAGTTTAACATTAAATGCTACTTGTATTCGCTGAATCGAGCTTGGTGAATATAAACAAGGATTGCTCTCGCATTTATAGTTTATAGAATGCCAAAAGAATGATTAATATTACAACACAAGCCACAGATCCAAAAATTTACTTTATGGGCACATCTAAGGTCTCAAAAGATTCCGTAAATATTTACACACTTAGGAAAACCTTAGACAACTCAAGAGAACTCTAGAAGCCTTTAAGCTCTATTGGGTTCTACCATCAAATATAAAACTGCAAGGGTTTCCAAGATGTTCTTCCAGCTTTAGAGATTTCAAATCCTCATCCGAATATGTTTTGAAATACATATTCTCCTTCCAGATCCATGTCATGCATGTAACAATGTCCCTATTTATGCCTCAACTTTTAAGGCACAATTTTTTTCATACTGTTCCTTCCATCAATGCTTTATAGTGTTTGCGTATATTCACCCCCGGCATGATGCCTAGAAGAATATTCACCCAACACATTTACCATCACTGGTAAGTCGTATGCATTCTTAGCAGTCAGCGCTCAGCCAGCACCAACCCGGGATTTTGTTTAGAAGTTATGTTTTGTTGGGTTTTACATATAAACTTGTGTAGGTCTTTCATACTTTTGCAAATTTCAAACACTAAAAAATTGTGGGTTATAGTGTGCAAGCAGAAGTCATTTTCACATTATTAGAATTAGAAGACTCCTTACTTGTAAAAAAAATGCTGCAACATGTATGTTTAAATGGAATTAGATTCATTTCTTTATTGGTAGAATATACTATTTAAGTAGTAATATAACAGTGAATCATCCTTGGGAACTAAGCATCTTTAACTAGACTCATAAGTTCATCACACTCAAAGACTTTTTTAGAATTTCTCTAGGAGACTCACAGTAATTTATTTATTTATTATTTTAATTTCCTAGATAAACAAAGCTTACTTTCCAACATTTATGGAGCAATGTTGTGCTTTGTCTATGTTTAGGTTTACTTTTTCAGTTTTATATGTTGGTTGTTTCTCGTGACTATTACTCAATACTCCTACCTACTTTATCAGTTACTATATTTTACACAATTCTTGTCGTAAGTGATGATACAACTACCTTTTACAGTTGGATAGATCCTACTATAGACTCTTAAATTACGACAGCACAATTATGCTCAAGTTAGAGTAAACAATTCTTCCTCCAAGATCTTTAGAATCAACATTCCAACAGCTAGGCATTAAACAACAAAGAGTTATGCAAACACCTAGATGATAACAACAAGCATGAACCTATTTAATCAGGAATGCAGCTCACACTTCAAAACATCAAGTCTAAAACTATCCAACCAAATATGAAGTCTAGATTCTAGAACAATACATGAGACATTAAGGCCTATTTTCTAACAGATAAATGAGGAAAATTTCCAAGGAAAGTATTATTCAGTAAAGGAGTTTATGATTCAGGCAACAATTTGCAATAGACCTCAACTTAATCTTGAAGATTCAGATAACTTTATCCTGAAAGGACAACAGAACATGAACCACTTTAATCAGGAAATGCTATCAAATCAAAACTAATCTAGACATTAATCCAAACAAAAAACACTATATCTCAAAAATCAAAAGAGATTTAATCATCTAACAACACTAGATTGCTTGCCGAAAGTAAAAGGAGGTAAGGTTACTACCAATGTTGGCATGTCAAAGAAAACCCTAAATCAAATGCTAATTACCTAAACCATCAAACATAAACACACTCTCAAGTGAACTACAATAATCAGAGACATCAAAACTGTGGGTTTTTCTCAAACAATCAACAGAATCATGCAATAAGAAAGGGCTAACACATTACTTCAATCTAACATGTCTTGATTATGAAAACATTCAAAACAATTTCAGGAACCCAAGAAGAAAGAAAATAATCCATTACCAGACCATGGCGTTCACCGTCCCGAAAGATCCTGTGGGTGTCCTCCACTGATTGATTATGCAACTTAGACACAGAACTGGCTGTGACAACGAAGCTGGAATGCAGCTTTCTATCACCATCTTCCACAGACCCAGACTCAGGTCTTATTCTCTTACTCTCACTCCCCATCTCCTTAAAAAAAAGTAATTGTTCCTCTTTTTCAATCTGAGCAACACACAAGGAAGACAAAAGGGAAGAAGAAACCCAGAAGAAAACATGGAATTGATGGATGGTTATATATAGAGATAAACCCAAAATGAATGGTTGCCAAATGTAAAGTTTGCCTCGTTGTAGATTCAAGAAAATCTCCAAGAATCAAATGGGGTCTGACATTCATTTCACAGAAACTTGCCAACTTAGCTGCTGGGTCTTGTAATCTGGCAACCCTTCTCTGAATTCCCCCTCACCATATTTATCTCTGCAGTTTTTATAGTCTCACTCGCTATCTGTTCTTAGTTTGATACAAACTAGAAATCAAATCTCTTGTTAGTTTGGAAAGCTAGTGAGACTAAATGGTCCTACCAACCTAATGGGTTATGAGCCTATTGGAAAAGTGGCCCAATGGGCTCTCTGCTGGGAAAACAATTCTAGTCATAATATCATTCCAAGAAGCCCTCTTTGATTCTTAGGGTTTGTTTGGTTGCATGGAAAATAGACATAAAAATTGAAATTGTTTTTGTGAATTTGGTTCTGAGACCTCCTCCTCGGATTTGAAATCCAATGAATAGTAGGAAAACAGTCTTATGAAAAATAGATTTCCTGTCAGTAAATAGACAACCAAACAATGAAAATCTGCATAATAAGAAAAATTGAAACCCATTTCCCAAATAAAATGTTTAATCAAAGAGACCCTTAATGTAATTGCAAGGAACATAGCCTAATTATTCACCAAGAATTAGACTCGTAGATCTCACAGTGGTAACTTTAAAGACTTGTGGGTTCTGCATGACTTACCATATGGAGCCTCGACAAGCTTTCAATCTTGTTGTGGATCCTCATAACCTATTACAGCTTGATTTCTACTTCCCAATCTGGGGCACGAGAAGAGTGGCATAGCTATAGCAATGTAAATTGAATGTGGAAGAACAATGTTCAATCACTTGATGACGAGAAATTTGATTTGGGAGAGAAAATTACCCTAGTTAGCTCTACAGCTCTTCAAAACATAACCAAATGAAAGTAGACCCATAGACCATCCCCATTGGAGACGGAAGGAGGCCCAGGCCGAGGCCAAAATGGATAATGTTGTCCATTTTGACAATCCAACCATATGGATAATTTATCCATCTTCTATCTATCCTCCCAAAATGGATAAATCTATCAATCTCACTATCCATGGTGCAGCTAGATCTAAATTTACAAAAAATGTTAGTTTGGTGCTAAATCACCCAATTGCACGTGTTAAGAGTTTAAATCTCATTTGTTACAATTTTGTAAATATATTTTAAACTATGGATAAATAAATATTACATTAAATAATTATATATTATAACATAAAATTTTACAATATTTGAGTATATAATCATGTATATCACATTAATCAATCCCAAAATATAGAATTTTGATAAATTAATCTCATTTAATAAAATTAAAATATCAATTAACCGTGTATAACATAAAATTAAAGAAATATAAAAGTTTGCGGTATCGAAAAAAGGTAAAAAAAACTCAAATAATGGGATCAAACGGGGTTTGAAACCTCTTCCTTAAATGCAATTATTTTTATCATCAAGCCAAATGAAATTGATGGTATATTTCCAATGCAACTTTTGAAAAGCACTCCATTTTTTGCACATTGGTGTTGGACCTTTTTGCATGAATAGGAATAGGGATGGATGGATCTAATCCCTATCCATATCCTCTACCACTGGATATATGGTCTTGGCAACAGATACATTTTAAGATTATAGCGCACCAGAACAAGCGGGCACCTTCTGAAGCTATGGCAAAGCCTTATAACCACGTTTGATAATGCTCAACGTGCATGTTTTCAATGTAAACCTTTGTTATGGTCTATCAGAAGCCATGGCCACAATCAAAATTAGTCGGATAAACTTGAATCTTCACCTACAACCCCATCATATACATGTTCAACTTTTATTCTTTAGACGGAGGAGGAATTCTTCATTGTATTCATTCATGGACACTTGCTTTAAATCCTATAATCGCCAATATAGAACCTTGATAGAAGATTGAAGGACTTAGCCAAAGTCTTGAATGATTGGTTGCTATTATTCCAGTAAATTTTGTAGCAAGCAAGGATAAAGTTTTACCAATCTAGGCTGATGCATAAGGATTTCAGTTTGAAGGGCAAAACATACTCAAAATTGTGGAGTGTACTACACAATGCTCAAGGCACTTGGTGCACTGCACAATGTTTATCATGGAACATGCACCTAATACCCAACACCTTAACGACTCATTCATAAACTTAAAATATTACTGTAGTATGGTGTTGATTTTGGTGAGGCTAGTTTATCAATGTATATTTGTACTACGAGGAAGAGAGAGGAAAATAATCATAAATGTAAATGATTAAGACTGTAAGCTATAGGACTGAATTTGTTAAATTAAAAATAATAATAATATTAACTTAGTTGAAGATACACTTTTAGTTATTCCTACGTCTTCAATTGCTTTCTACCTTGAGTGATACAGAGTTTTTTAGGACCATAATAGAAGTGCAGAAGAAAAGGTAACCCAAAGTATATATATGTTACCCCCTATATATAATCAGTTTGAACCATTTATCTTTGTATTGTGATTAATAAAGATTTTTAGTTCAACGTCACACATAGAAACAGGCAAACAGTGACTACAACTACGAGTAACATTTAAAACTTGTTATCTCTTAAATATACCATATTTAGTTTGAGAATCTATTTCTCTAGGATTTACCCAAGCAAATTAATACTACTAAATGAAAGGAAAAGTATGTTGGGATGGAGTTCGCTTGAATAGTCTAACATCAAGTAAGATGGAGTTGTCATTGAGGTTTATAAGGAGATAATCCACTCTCTAATAGCAATGATGTCTTTTAAAGGTGCGAACTAACATGATGATTCCAGTGCTAATAGTAATGCATATGCAAAATGTCACTTAGTTTTGTATATAAACCATTCAAAAAAAGTATATGTTGGTGCATGAAATGTGCAAAATAAATTCGCTTTTGTATATAGACAATTAAAAAAACTTGAAAAGTGACTGCTATTTGGAGTTAAACTTTTAATCTAATATCTAAATTGAGAGATGTAAGGCATGGAATAACACAGGTCCATCAATGTAAAGTATTATTTTAATCTTCAAAAAAATATTCTTTTAATCTAATTTCATTTAATTTTTCATTGAAAGAAAATTCATTTACTTTACATGGAAAAATGACTCTATTTTTATGTTATTTTTTCCCTGTATCACAAAGTTTGAGAGAAAATAGGGGGAGAAAGAAGGTATATGTATTAATTATGTGTGTATAAGTGTTTTAGGAGATTTGAACTAAGATATTAGGTATTTATTCTTTTGAGGAGTTGCTTTGCTCACCCGAGTCATTTACTCGGGACGCCCAAATCTAGAGGCACACCAAAAGATATTTTGTGTTTTTCCTTCTTCAACGAAGCAATTTAGCTCACCAATACTAACATCAACAACAAACTTTTCTTTCTTTCCCTCTCCCTTTCTTCTTCTTGGGGGTGGTATTGGACGATTGAACGACACGCGTGTGGGGAGGGGGATTGATTGATAGAGAGGATGAGGAGACAATGGTGGCCATGATCGATTAACAAAGCAGAGGAGAAAATGGAAGGGTGGTGATCATGGTCGACAAAGAGGAGGCCAAAAAGGGTTATGGCTACACCAATATGGCATTTTTCAAGGATTTTTTTCCTTGGAAAAGATAAAACTTTTGTTGGTAAAAACATTTTCCAACAATAAAATTCCTTGGACAATTTGTTGGTGTAAGTCCCTATCTAAAAGTTTTTTCGAGGAAAATATGTTTCCTTGCTAAAATGCATTTCTTCCAAAAAAAAATTTCCTTCAAGATTCTCACAATTACCAACAAAAATTTTGGTTGAAAAACATGTGCTTTTTCTTAGGAAATAAAATTTTCAAAATTTAAACTTTCCCAAACAAAATTTGTTTTGGTATAAGAACAATTTGTTGGTAAAATCAAGTACTTTGACAAAAAAATAAATAAATAAAGGTTGTTGCTACTAAATAATAATGAATGCTTTTTTAACAAACATTTCCTTGTTAAAGTTCAGTTTAGATTTTTCATTTATTATATAATTTGATTTTTTTTTTGAATTTCATCAAATAATAATAATAATAATAATAATAATAATAATAATAATAATAATAATAATAATAATAATAATAATAATAATAGAATGAGTTGAGAGTAGCCCAATTTCATTAGAAGTTTTTTTTTTGAAAGGCGAGAGCATGGTTTTTATATTGAATCTCAGAACCATTGAACGCCTCCAGCAGGGTTCGAATCTTGGACTTGTGATACCATCTGCCACAAGTCTACCTATTGAGCTAGTACTCCGTTGGCAAATCCATTCAAAGTTATAGAGGAAGGTTGTTGGGGCCAAAGCTCCCATTCTGTCTGACGTGGAGGAGCCGTTTGAAACGCTTGTCTCCTTTGTGAGTTCGAAGAGGTCCCGTGTCAGAACTGGGTTGTCTTCAACACAATTCGCTCCAGTGAGAGAAGAGCACGAGTATGTTCATCCCGTCAGGGCGAAGACTGATGTGTTCGACTTGGAGAATGATTACCTATGATTTGCAGGGGTTCGGGACAGGTTGAATCTTAGTGATGCACAAGCCAAAGCTTTGAATGAACGTCTGGTGCAGGTTGCAATGGCGGCTTCTGTTGCTGTTGATTTGCGCGGGATTGTTCTGATAGAAGACTCATGTGAAGGTGCGCCTAAGGTTATAGAATCTGATCGTCCCATTGGTACACTGTCTAAAAGTGGTTGCGATGTTGTGGGTCGGGTTTCTCATAGTCTGCATTGTTCACCGTCTCGTTCCAGACCACAGTTAGAAGTATTGGAGGGTCCCTTAGCAGACAAAACCTCTTTTCAAACCAGACAAGCTTAATCAGCCATGACTGATGACGATAACTTCTGGTTCATCCTGACACCTAGTCTGCCTAGCGCGGGCATCAATGGTTTAGGAAGTGGGAGTCTAATTAGTGCTATCACGCCTGGTGACGATGACTTGCCAGGGATCATTGCTTCCTTCGCGGACATTGATCGCCGAACCTAATCAGGTGAGCCTAGTTGGTGACGATTAGCGACGAAAGCTTCTGATCAAACCATGGACTTGTAGCCCACAATGCAAGGGTGTAGATAGTCAAGAAGGTAGGAGCCCAATCAGTCCCGAACTGATTTTGTCAGCTCACCACAAGACCACCGCTCTACAGCGTGGCCGCCGAATCACCAACCCTAGACTTATAGCCTCAGCGCAAGAGTGTAGATAGTCTAGAAGGTGGGAGACTAGTCAGTCTTGAACTGATCTCGACGATTTGCCACAGGATAACTGCTTTTCAGTGCGGCCGTCGAAACATTCCCAAATTTGTAGCTTGGTGCACTCAGGTGTAGATAATTTGGATGGTGGGAGCTTAGTCAGTCTTGAACTGATTCCGACGGCTTGCCATGAGACCACTGCTTTTTAGCGTGATCGCCAAACCCTTTCAAATTCGTAGCCCCCACCGCACGGGAAGGCTCCAACGGTTC
This sequence comes from Berberis vulgaris, assembly GCA_963556465.1. Taxonomy (NCBI): domain Eukaryota; kingdom Viridiplantae; phylum Streptophyta; class Magnoliopsida; order Ranunculales; family Berberidaceae; genus Berberis; species Berberis vulgaris. The sequence continues at coordinate 71,610,443 of OY747133.1, forward strand.
GAAAGGTCGGAGCCTAGTAAGTCTCGAACTGATTCCAACGACTTGCCACGAGACCACTACTCTCCAGCCTAGTCGTTGAACCTTTACTTCCCAAATCTGTCGTCCGCCTTGATCGGTCATAAATGATTCAGATAGTGAAAGCCTAATCAGTCCAGAACTGATTCCGACGGCTTGCCATGGGACCACTGCTCTTCAACCTGGCCGCCAAACCCTTACTCCTTGAATCTGTCGTCCGCCTTGATCGGTCATAAATGATTCGAATGGTGGGAGTCTCAAGCAGCTCGCCACACTGCCTCCGCTATCCTTTTCAACTAACGGACGCAAATATGAATCTAGCCAAGTCAGCACCTTCACGCTCAAACGGATTGGCATCCTAACATTGGAAAAGACCACTCGTGCCAATACAAAGATAGTATAGCTGGTGCCCATGTAAAAACTGATTAGGATGCCGACCCGAGGTTACGACGCCTAACTCAGAACAAACGCTCTGACATGAACACTCGACCACCACAGCTCGCCCAAGGCAACAGCTGCAGCCGACTAGTCAGACAAACAATCAATGACCCAGGTCATTCACAATACATAGCGGTCAAGCCCTCCACCACAGACAGGCCAGTCAACGTCTCATTGATTCAAATAACTTATGCCAAAGCAAGACGATAAGGCAAAACGGAAAAAACATGCAATAGAGACAAAATGCATAAAACGGATAACATTGTTTTCATTAATGGTCAAGACAAAAAAGAGTACAAGCACACAAAATTGTTCCTAATCTGGAGAAGGCACGGAAACAGAAGAGTTAAACCTAGTAGAAATAGGGGCGGAAGTTGCATCCATTTGCGCTTCAACGTGGATGTCAGGGACCAAATCATTTTCCTCATTAGACGACGTAGAAGAGACAGACAAGTCTACATATAACATCTTCTTATAACGATCAAGGTCCCACTCCGATGCTCCTCCTTTATCAACGAAAACAGCTCCAACCGGCCATGTACGACCCATCGAAATTCACATTTACCTTGTTCCTGGAGAAGCTCTTCCTCTGGCACCTTTGCATCAATAAGTTCACGCTCCAGCAGCTCCAACTTACTAGTCAGCGCATCAACCTGAGACTGCTCTGTGGCCAAACTGCTCTTCACAGCAATGAGTTCATGACACCCAAGCTTCAGCTAGTCTTCGGCCTTCATAACTTCTCGAGCATAGAAATCCACATCGAATTCCAACTGTTGCTTCTCAGCGGACCAGCCAGCTTCCCTTGAAGCACTTTCTTCAGTAAAGGGTTGCAGCTTAAAATGCGTTTTATCCACAACCTCCTGCGCAACCTCGACTTCTCGACCTATCCAGCTCAGCTCCTGCCTGAGTTCGTCTCTCTTGGACACTGCATCTGCCAGTTTGTGCTTAAGGTCCTCCAGACGAGCCCTTTGAGCCTCAGCGACCACAGTTGATTGATCCAACCACATTTTTTTGGCCTGCTTCTTAAGCCGCTCAATTTCATGGAGCACATCAGAATACAACGTCTGACATGCGAGAAGACACACTCCAAGATGTACACTCTCTCAAGAGTCGCCTTGACTTTCGTTCTAGCAATGGCGCATGGCTCATATGAGACGTACTCAGCATAAGGTACTTCAAACTCTTATCCATACACCCTTCAAGCGAATTCTCCTCAAGTTTTGGACCGTGGTCCATCAGCCAGCTATGATGCCTGTTTATATGCTTCATCATAGCATACTCTATATCTACCTCTTGGTGCCAGACTTGCGAGCTCATCTTCACCAAGTCCAGTACAAACATGCTTATCCGCGCATCAGGATGAAGCGTCCCCAGATCTGGAACTACGCCAGCACCACCCTTCACGGTCACCACCGTCTTCAGACTTTCTTCCATGGATTTTCTTTTATCAATAGCAGACGACCCTTTACTGCGAGACGACTCAACAAGATCCGAAAGCAGAGGAGGAAGCGAAGTATCCAAAAGGCCCTCCAACAATTCTAACTGTGGCCCTCGACGAAACGGTGAGCCATGAGGACTACAGGAAACATGATCGATACAATGGCCACTATCAGGCAAATCATCAGTGGGGCGATCAATTCCACTACGTCGGGCAAATTTTCAAAAGGGCCTTCTATCGAAACGACCCCACACGAATCAGCGCCAGCAGAAGCCGCCATTGCAACCTGCACCAGACGATCATTCAGAGCCTCGACCTGCACGTCACTAAGTTTTGACCCATTTGTGACTCCCGCTAACTGCAGATAATCTTCCTCCACACCGGAAATGTTAGCCGCCTCAACAGGCCTAACAGACTCACTCTCCTTTCTAGGTGGAACAGGTCATGCCGAAGACGAACCAATTCTAACATGAGAGTTCTTCTTCATAAAGGAAGCAAGCGTCTCAGACGGCTCCTCCACATCAGACAGGACAAGAGCATTGGCCCTAGCAGCCTTCCTCTTTCTGGAAAGGGCCCCATCTTTCGACTTGATGCGTGCATCTCGGTACAGTGCGGGGCCTACGTGCCAATTTTCCCACAGCCCACTACGGATGAAGTTGGAAAATCTGATTACATCAATCACCTCCCTTTGAGTCAAGTCACAAAATTTCTCCATGGTGGTTCGCTTCTCCAAAGTAAGAGGAGTAGTGGGGAACTTCCTCCTGCAAAAGAACATGAGCAATGGTTAGTCAATTTATTGTCAAACACATCAAAGTTGCAAGAAAAGAGTCGAACTTACGAAGCGGTCTGAACTGTCATTCGAGCGGACAACCCTTGCATCGGAAATACTTTGAATCTGCAGGGGCCAATAAACAAAACTTTTGCCAGAACTTGAAGTCATCAGGCAGTCTGCCGAAGCACTTTGGCGTCCTCAACTCACAGAAAACATTGCTCTGTAGTCGAGGAACGGTAAGCAACTTGATCACCTGCGGTGTCACGCTAACGTCGGCCTCCTTAGCACGGAGTTGAATCATGAGGATAACCCTATATCTATTGGGTCCCAACTGAGTTGGGGGAATCCCTAGCAGATTCAAAAACTCCAAAATCACGTCTAGAACTGGGAAACACACTCCAGTTTGAGGCATCCCACGGTGTAAACAGATAAGACCATCCGGAGGCGACATTAGCTTCTGGTCGCCCGTTAGAAGGTACAACGGCAAATCCTCCGGGACTCCAAACCTAGTACAAATTTCAGCAATACTAGGTTCAGACAACAACCCGTCTTAAAAAAATTTGGGCCCTTGGCCAAGACAACATCATCAAGAAGATCTTCTCGGGCCATGGGGAAGACAAACAAACTCTTCTAATCAAAACGATATCTTTGAAAGCAAGAAAAGTAGAAGAGTCTGACGCTGCACTGCGGATGACCTATATAGGCGATGAATTCCCACATCTTTTCCGCTGAACCAACGCACGTTCATTTAATGGGACGCACGGTTCAAACAACGAATCAGCTTCAATAATCATGAGCGACACATCCCTTCCAGATATGACTTAGCGAACTGATGTGATGGCCCACTAACTGATAGATAAAAATGGTCACACCCCTGAGCCGTACACGTGTCATGATAATCTCAAGGAACTACGGGTTCAAACAATAGCCCAATACGGATCCAGTCCAAGCGATTCTCAGCCCGCCAGACAGGCTCGGACTCTCACAGCATGCTAGGCCTACATGTCTCACAGTTATCCTCGATACCCGTAAGCCATTTTCAGGCAAGTATCTTGAGGATCTGCTTCAGATAGGCAACCACAGTTGCTCTTTGCTCCCAACTAGGAAGCAAACACCAGAGTATCTTCCACACAAAAAAAACTCCCTTCCACGGAATGATCCCGGATTGAGAACTTCCCTCCTACAGCACGACTCCTAATTAGATAGGGATCTCCATGAAGATCTCCCTACGCTTATGGTCTGGTTAAACTATGACTCCTTGCACTATAAATAAGACATGGGGTTGGTAAGCTAAGGTACACTACAAATTCCCTGTTACAACATTATACCTTCCTCAGATCTTTGTCTGACTTTAGCATCAGAGTGACATCGGCCACCCCACGGTTATTTGTGGCTCACGTGTGCTACTTGTGCAGATCAAACAAGTCAGTGGGACAAGGTCAGAGCAGGGAGCAAAAAATGACTGCATCATCTATATAAAGGTGTTTTCCAATCGTTGTAGGCATTATCTTTCACAGAGCTTATCTCATGTAAGTGCTTAAAGGAAATGCTTGAGATCTCGCTTGAAGGGAATGCTTTGGGTTTTTCAAAGGCTGAAGGTGAATCTCCATTTTTAGAGTCTCCGAATGTTCTGACATTTGCATCGATCATGCACAATCATAATCGTTGTTATGCGTGGTCACCTGTTGTGGGTGGGCACGTAGTTGATCTACTGAGATCTCATAATTTCTTCTCACATCACGGAGAAGTAGTAAGGATTCTCCCAAGGGAATAGTCTGTCGTTTATGTGTTGGTGCCCTATCGTTGTTCCTGAATGTTTAATTTCAGAGATAGCACCAGCGCCTCACTCTGTGGTGGCTGCCTCCATCATTTCTCGATTAACCCCATTGCCTCACTTTGTGCTGGAATTCGGGATCTCGATATGAAGAGGAGTTGGACATGGGCCATGGATTGGGCCATTGACTCTTGGATGCCCCTCACATCCCTGCAGCCGGAAGGTGCACTCTACTTGTATCAACCTGATACTTGTCCCAGGTCCATCCGTTCAGTCGGATTGAGCATGCGAGTTGGCTGTATTTGGTTGTGGCTTGTCGCGGGACTCTCGTTTGCTGATTTTGTACCGCCGCAGACCATATTCGAGGGTTGCGTTCGCTGGAACGTGTTTTTGTTTGCGAGCAGCTTGCTTCAGACTGTTCGTGTTGCTTATGTGGTCGGACAATTTAAGCGAGTCCTCACTCCATGTTGATCAGATGTTTGCAGTATGTAGTTTTTTGTATTTGCCTCGGGCAGATACTCGTACTACGTAGTCTTTTGTATCTGCCTCAAGGCGCTTGTTGTTACATCTTTCCAATAATCAATAGAGTTTGTTTTCGTAATTCGTCCTTTATTTCTTAAATGATTGCAAATCACATAAGTCTTTAAGAACTAATACTCTACATTTTCTATGAAAAGGGAAATAAACAACTGAAAGTAAACTAACTGTTGACGAAGAGGAATTGATATTGGTCTTTAAGTAAATTAGGATTGCCCTTATGGATCGCTGAAATTCGCTGACGTTACAGAAGTTACTTAAGAGTAAACCTTGTAGCGGGGCTAATTTCCGCACCGACTGGAGGTCGGGGATGTATTCTCGTTTGCCTTGGCCTCGCTTGGCGAAAGAACATACAGCTCCCGCATCGCTTGAAAGTGATGCCTCTGTTGTTGTTTGGCCTGGCACTAGTTCAGGATGCTTCGCAAAATGTAGTTGGATCTGGAAGCACTCTATTTGTTTCAGTGTGGCGTAATGGTAGCCTTGTGTCGTAGGTTGGTCTCCACGTATCGTTCCTTCACAGTGGTTAGCAGTGTACTTAACGCATTAGTGAAGGGTGGAGACTACTGCTTCCATCTGGTGGAGCCATGGTCTTCCCAAAATAAAGTTGTAGGTCGACGGTGTGTCACTACCATGAAGTCCAGAAACAGGACCTTTCTTAGTTGCAGTTTTCCTGCCACTATCGCCAACCTTATCTTCTCGATTGGGAAGCACTTCTCTCCGCCGAATCCAATCAGCGGGTAGTCTGAGGATGTCAAGTTTTCCTCCTTGAAGTCCATACTGCGAAATGCGGTGTAGAATATGACGTTGACTGAGCTTCCTGTGTCCACCAGGGCTCTCATCATCCTCGCGTCTTTTTCCCTCCTTTTTGTCTTTAGGAGTGGAATGCTTCTTCTCGCCTTCGGTTTTCCTCTTAACGGTCCTCAATTCCTCTAAGGTAATGTGTTTCTAGGCACTCTTGAGGAGCTTCGTCATGTCTAGAGGGGGCTCCAGGGTGAGGTCCTCGTAGAGTTTTCCCTCCTTGAGACCCACAGTGAAGGTTGTCACGGCTGTATCGTCGTTGCACTTGTCGATGAGGGTCAGCTCGTTGTTGAAGCGCATGACATACTCTCAGAGTGTATCGCTGGACCTTTGTTTAGGTGAAGTATGTAGTGTGGGCCTTTTCAAAAATGCTGGCTCTCGACGAAGCGTGTCAGGAACTCCTTTGCCAGCGTCTTGAAGGAGTCGATCGACCTCAGCGGAAGACTAAGGAATCACGTCAGTGCTGACCTCTTCAAACTAGTGGGAAAGGTTATGCACATTACTGACTCGGATCCTTCTTTAAGGGTCATTACGTGTTGGTAATGGTGCAGGTGGTCGAATGGATCGGTGGTTCCATCGTAGAAGTCGAGCTTCGGGGGAGTGAACTTTCTCGGAAGAGCCTCATTCATGATTCGGTCCACAAATGGCGGGACAAAGAGATATTACAACACGACTGGATCGTGTGCCCCCCTGCGGAGGGGGTTCTGAGGGCCGAGTCTCTCGATCCTGGCAGCGGGCTCAGTGTTAGCCGTGCAACCTCCCCTAGTCCAATGAGAACTAGTGGGGGCTTGCCTTTCCTATGCTTGTTTTTTGCCATCCTCCGGAGGCGGAGACCCGTGCTGTTCCTGGTCTCTATTAGCAAGTAGTGGATTTTGTCGCGTGAGATCCTCCACCGCTTTGGCGATCTGTTGTATCTAAGATGACATCATATCTATTCGGGGTCTGTTGTTGCTGTTGTCGGCGCAAGTGCGTGAGTTGGCTACCCGTGCATGATCGGGACTGCTAAAAGCGGCGGTATAGGGACAACCTGAGCGTTTGGCGTATCCCCTTGTTTTCCTTTGTTGCATGATCTGGTAATCACCATCTCTCCGTATTTCAAAGGGACACGATGCTAGTGAATAAGCTAAGAACTTTTTCGTTCCCCACGAACGATGCCAAACTGATGCAGTCGTTTTTCGCTCCCTGTTTTGACCTGGTTCATTCTGATCTGTTGACCTGCACAAGTAATGCACGTGAGCCACGGACCACCGTTGTGGTGGCCGATGACACTCCGATGCTAAAGTCAGACATGGATCTGAGGAAGGTGTAATGTTGTAAACAGGGAATTTGTAGCGTCTCTTAGCTTACCAACCTCATGTCTTACTTATAGTGCAAGAGTCCTGGTTCTACAAGGCCATCGAATGCGTACTTTAGGAAGGAGATCTGCGTGGACATCCTTCTCAAATTAGGAGTCGTGTTGTAGGAGGGAAGTTCCATGTTAGCCTTGTCCTCATAGATACGCGGGAGAGAGTTCCCAGTACAAGAGCAATCCATAGGAAGAAGTTTCCTTGTTTTGAATGTACTCTGGTATTTGCTTCCTAGCTGGAAGCAGAGAGCTGTAGTAGTTGCCCGTCCGAAGCTGATCCTCAAGATACTTGCCTTAGTAGGACTTACGGGTATTGCGGATAGTTGTGAGACGTGTGGGCCTAGCATGCTGTAAGAGTTCGGGTCCATCTGGCGGACTGAATTTGGCGGGCTTAGAACCGTTTGGGCCGGATAAGTGTTGGGCTGATTCTGGGGCCCGTAATTCCTCAAGATCACCATGGCACGTGTACGGCTCATGGGTGTGACCATTTTATGTATCATCAACAAGTATATCTGCTTAGTCTTCTCACAACACAAGCTATATCGGGACTCGTACAGTTCATCATATACATTAAACTTCCAATCATGCGGAGCACTCAAGTTGTGAAACGTTGGACTTGTATGCCTATGTAACTTGGGATGAAAGGAATGGATTATTAAATTTTCTAATTCTATATTGTTTGAACTTGTCTATTACGTTTTCAATGTAATGTGATTGAGACAAAGCTAACCCATCATGTATTCGCAATGTTTTGATTTCCAAAATTACGTCTGTTTTAACTAGATCTTTCATATCAAAATGTTTAGTGAGCATAAGTGTGGTGGACTTAATTACTTGACTATTAGTTCCAAATTTAAGTATATCATCAACATAAAAACAAACTATCACATAGGCATTATTGACTTTCTTTATGTAGACACACTTGTCGCACTCGTTTAGGTTGAATCCATTTTTCAACATGACTCCATCAAACTTCTCATGTCATTGTTTGGGAGTTTATTTTATACCATATAAGGATCGAACAAGTTTGCATATATACTTTGTGATATAGACATTTGTCACGGAACCCTTCTGGTTGATCCATATACATTTCCTCATTTAATTATCCATTCAAGAATGCAGTTTTTACATCCATTTGGTGATTTTTCAAATTGTAAAGTACTGCGATGGTAATTAACATCCTAATTGATGTTATCCTTGTCACCGGAAAATTAGTGTCAAAATAGTCTAAGCCTTTTTTTTACTATACCTTTTAGCTACTAATCAAGCTTTGCATTTATCAATGGAACTATCAGGTTTCATTTTACGCTTGAAGATCCATTTGTCCCCAATTGGTTTATGTACAGGAGGAAGATCAACCAATTCCTAAGTATGATTGTGCATAATGGATTATATCTCATTGTTTATAGATTCTTTCCAAAAAGAATCTTCAGGAGTAGACGTTGCTTCTTTATAAGTTGAGGCTCTGATTTTAACATATAAATTAGAAAATTTGGACCAAATGCTTTGGACATTCGAGCTCTCTTGCTACGTCTAAGGGAGTCATCATTTCTATTTTCATTGGAATTGATGTTTTGTTCACTCTCTTCATTTGACACCTCATGTGTTTTTTTTGGAGTACTAGACGATTCGGAAGTCATAAGTGGTGTTGATTCTATGTAATCCTTCCTATGAGGAAATACAATATCAAAATACGCGACATATCTAGATTCAAGGATAGTATTAACATGAATATCATTTATATGAGATTTAAACACCAAAAACCTGTATGCATTGTTATTTTCAGCAGTTCCTAAAAAAAATAATCAACGGTTTTTGCTCCTAGTTTTTTCCTTTTGGGATCGCTAAGCACCACACACTTTAATGTGTTTATAGGATGGTCATTTACTTTTCCATATCTCATATGGTAATTGATCAAGTTTCTTGTAAGGCACTCGATTTAAAATATGGTTTTTTTTTTTTTTTTTAAATTTGGCCTTCATTTATTTATGCCTAATAGAGTTTGACCCTCATTTTAAATTTTAATTGGGTCTAACCCTCATTTTCTAATAGAACTATTAGGTCAACGTACTTGACTTGTCATGTTTTCTCTGTGGACCGAAATACTCTAACTTAAGGCATGTGCCTTGCATGTGCAATGTCCACCGACCCACCAAAAAATCATAATGCGGATCTCAAGGTAATCCAAGTGATGAAATGTAGGGGTAACCCATTGCAACTAAGAAAGATGTATTATACTAACCCATTGCAACTAAGGCTCCGCTTGGTACACTGTAAAATAATGCATTTAACAAATTTATGCAGATGCATTAGTTTGCATTACATTATTTTGTAATGCATTACTTTAACTAAAGAAAGTCAATGCAAATCCGACAAATGATTGGATGGTGTTGATGATGGTAGTAGTTGTAGTTGTGGCATGGTCATAGTGGCAACGATTGTGATTGTGATAATGGTGATTGCAAATATGAACAATGATGATGATGGTTATTAAAACGGTAGTGTTTGTGGCGGTCGTCATGGTGGTTGTGGTTGTGGTGGTGATGGTTGCAGTGGCTATGGTGGTTGTGGCGATGGTAGTAGTAAAGGTGGTGGTAGTTGTGGTGATTATGCTATAGTAGTTATGGTGGTAATAGTGGTTGTGGTGGTACTAGTGAAGTTGGTTGTGGTTGTGATGGTTTTGTTATGGTGGTGACGATGGCGGTGGTGGTGGCAATGGTGGTTGTGGTATTGGCAATGGTGGTTGTGGTGGTGGCGTGCTTTGGTTGCAGTAGTGGTGAAGGTGGTTGTGGCGGTTATGATAGTAATGATGAGATGGTGTTTATTGTGGTGATTATGCTATGATAGTGGTAGTGGTGAAGGTGGAGGTGATGGCAGCGGTGGTAGTGGCGTGGTGGTGGTTTTGATGGTTATAGTGTGATGGTCATGGTAGTGGTGACGATGGTAGTTGTGAAAGTGGTGGTGGTTGGGGTGTTTATGAAGGAGTTGGGAGTACTCAAGAAGATGATGAGAGTTTTGCAAAGTAATGCAGAAGATTTTATCCCGTAAAGTTTTGCAGAATTTTATAACTAAATGATGCAAAGCGGAGCCTAAGTTTACAAGTAATGAATTACAAACATCAAATGTGAACAACATTTGTGCACAATTTTCTTCTTCAACTCATTTGTTGAAGTCGTTATAAAACTTATAAATAAATAAACTAATTTTCATTTTGGTAATTGTTCACGGGTAATTTGTGGCACGTGATCAACTGCCACCTACATTCATGAAAATCAGGGTTTGATGGTCGGAGATGTTAGTGGTAGTGGCCAGCTTGCGCGAACCTAATTTCATAAGGGGTCAGGGCGGTGAGGGCTTTTGTGTGAGTGGTTGTGGCTAAATCATGAAGAATAAATGCCAAATCTAGGGTTTGGGGTGGTCGTGGCCTCTATGGTGAGTGGCGATGGCTAAATCATGAAGAAATCCCAAATCTAGGATATGCGGTGGTGGTGGCAGCCGGAGATGGTGATGATGTGGTCAGATATGGTCCACTAGTGCAAACCTAACTTTATCAGGGATCGAGAGTAGCGGTGGCTAAATCGTGGAGAAGAAAGACCAAGTTTAAGGTTTGGGGGTGGTGGTAGGGCAGATTTAGAGGGGAGAGAGCAAGGCCAAAAGAAAAAAAAAATTTATATATATATAAAGATTTATACAATGCGAATTACAAAATTATCAAAGTCTTGACTACCATGGCCGTAAAACACACAATAAACCATTAGATTAAAATATCAAATTTCTCACAAACAAAATATATAGGTATGCATCAACGCATCAAGTGTGTGTGTGAAGGAGAGTGGGAGATGCCTTGGCAAATTGGCTATAAATACTTAGGAACCCACGACGAGCTTTGTAAAATTTACCTTGTTAAATTACCAATTAAATTCAAGAAATCAAATGGGGTTTTACAAAATTACCAATTAATTTCTAAGGTCTATAGCTAGCAGAGAAAAATTGCTATTTATTATTATACGAATTCATAACTTTTATAAAGGTTGAGTAATTTCAATATTTGTAATACACATATACCGTGAATGAATGATTTCTTTGTTTAAAATTTTTACTTTAACTCAACTTTTGTATTAAAAAAAGTCGTACTCAATTACGTGCCAACATTTGTGCCAAAAAGGTTAAAAGGGAAATGCGGTCTTCCCACATATCCTCGCTTAATCCAAGCTCAAGGATGTCTCACTGCCTTCATCCAAGTTTTCAAGGATCATCCCCTCTGTCAATACCCTCCATTAACTTGCCAATCTAGACATTTTCAAATTGGCACTGCGCTTGGTCTCCTTTGCACGTGACCAAACCATGTTAAACGCCTTTATCAAATGTTGTCTTCTATGGGCGCTACACTTAAGTATCTCCTAATTTTTTCATTCCTAATTTTATCCTTACAGGTTTTACTATACATCCATCTTAACATATGCATTTCTGCTACCACCATCCTATGCGTATGTCATCCCATAGTAGCTCAACATTCTGAACCGTACAGAATGGCTGGTCGAACAGTTGTCTTACAACATTTTCCTTTTAACCTTGTTGGCATCCTTTTATCGCATAATACTCCTGACGTCATTATCTATTTCGTCCAAACAACTTTAATCCTATGGTCTACATCTTCTCCAATATCCCTATTCTTTTGAATTGTAGATCCTAGATATCGAAAAGCATTACACTCTGGAACCTCGACACCTTCCATCTCAATTAAATTACTCCTCCCTCGTGATTCACAATCAAAGTTGTACACTAGATATTCTGTTTTTGAACAACTAATTCTAATACCCATACTCTCTAATGCGTCCCACCGCCTATCTACCCTAAACCTTCACTAGTCTCATCAAATAAGACAATATCATCTGCAAACAACATGCACCAAGGTACATCTTCTTGTAGACATCTCGTCAACTCATCCATGACCAAAGTAAAGAGGTATAGACTTAAGACTGAACCTTGATATATATGGTCCTATTGATACTGGGATTTCACTAGACATCTCGACTACTGAGCGAACACTTGTTACAACTCATTCATACATATCCTTAATGATATTGACATAACACTGAAACACCCACCAAATTAACCTCTCGGGGACTCTATCGTAGGCTTTCTCCAAATCAATAAAATTTGCCTAAGCAAGAAGATGACCTGCATAGTAGACCTACCTAGCATAAATTTAAATTGATTCTCCGAAACAGTGGTTAGACTCCTAAGTCTTCGCTCTATGACCATCTTCCAAAGTTTCATTATATGGCTCATAATTTTTATCCCTCTATAGTTCGAGCAGTTCTGAATATAATATCCCCTTGTTCTTTAAATTGGTACCACAATGATATTGGATATTGTTAATCTCGTGTTACATATGTTGTAGGTACAACCCTTGAGTACAAAAATTGAGTTAGATAATGTCAAGTTTTATAAGAAACTGCATTGTTTAGTTTTTTTTTTTTTAATCTCCATAGATTAATAGGGGTTAATTACACGTATACAATATTTTCTAGGTTCGAAACATCTCCAACAAGCTCCATGAGATGTTAGTTCAAGTATTAGGTACCAAGTTAATGAGCTTCGGGTGTGTTTTATTTATTTATCTTAACTAACTCCCCATTGCTTACATGAAAATTTTGAGTCGATAAAGAATGTTCTTTCTCTCTCCCTAAAATCTTTATTCAATAATTTTGTAATTTTATATCTACTATATATAAACTAAAAATTAATTCCAATGTTTTTCAAACCTTTATACAAAATACAAATTCCACCAGTATCAAATCTTAACAAAGTCATTTAGGTAAAATCTTAACAAAGATTCGTAATTTAAGTGTATTTTCAAGTCTTGAAGCAATTTCCTTAAACACTTGGTGTGCACGAATTTGACAACGAAATTCATCAGCTAACTTAAATTCAAATCGCTCCAAAAAACGAAGCTTGTAGAAAGATGAAGCTAACACATTGAGCGGATTGGAAACTAGGTGAAAATTCACAAATTCCTAACAACCCAAATAGGAAACCACTCTCAAGACATTTCGTGTGAATGAATTTTGTCGAAATGAAGAAGAAGAAGAAAAAAAAAAAGAGGAAAAGGAAGAAAGACCCTTCACTCGTTGAAAAGGATCTAGTCCATTTCAATTAGTGCAGTGCTCTCGAGAACGCTGACCACTCTGGGTCAAAAAAGTTTGTACCTCCATTTGGGTGTTCAAAATTTTCTTAAAAATACGTTTATACCTATGCTTATTGTGGATGCTTTTATGGTATTACCTTGTTGAAGCATTTATTGAATAGAAAATGATTCATTCTTCCCCCACTTTGGATGTTCTTATTAGAGAAAGACAAACCTTTCTTTTAGAATTTCCTCATGATGATTGTGTTTCCTGAAGGGATCCACAATCAAGGTGGATGCTCTAACAAATCTCCATGGCGTAATTAGCAGAAAGGGTAGGTACCCTGTAAAAAGGCGTTAGGCGTACGATTTGAGCCAGCCAGTGCACCCGATCTCGAGTCTCCACAACTCACCGCTAGAAATCTGTATTTGCATCTTGGCAACTGTTCGATTCATCGAAACCCAACTTTGCTTGGAAGACTTTCTTGAAATTCGATTACTCAATTGATACATACGGAAAGAAGCGTATTTTGTTGATTATTCTGTTTAGAATGAAGAAAGGAAGAAAGGTCGGAAGAGGAGAAGAGTCTCCGATCCGAGAAACGATAACTCGTTCAAATCTGGTGGAACAACTCAGAGATTATCAGATTAAGTCGCAGCGCAAGTGGGCAAAGCTTATTTTTTTCTCTCCGAAACCCCAATTAATCACCAGGTATCAAGATTCCCCTTCCTCTTTTTCTTCAAACAACCAACCTTAAAATCTTTGAGAAATTTAAGAAGAAAAAAATTGGCATACAAAGTGATTGTATTCTATCTCCCAAAATTTTAAAAAAGGGTGATAGAAAATAATCTACAATTTTTTTTTTAAAGTTTTTGTAATAAATTTAAAGGCTAAACATTGATAGAAAAAATATTAATAAATAATAAATAATAATTTAAATAAAAGCTACAAAGTTGAGTTAAAGAATATTGGTCCGGTGGGAAAAAAATATTGATACATGACAATTTAAATAAAACTATGAAGGTAAGTTGCCTTCTCGGCAAACAATTCCTTATCCACATCACGCAAACGCTCACAAACCCCATCCAACTTGGTCCTCAAGGACTCGAGCAGACTTATCCCGTGCACCTTCCGTTTCAATCAATGAGGCCCAAGCAGCCCCAATGGCATTCTTCAATTTTGCGCATCATGCTTTCAACGCGCCGAATTGAGAAAGGGTGGAGAAAATACCAGCAACAGCGCTGCCAACTTCCTCTCTAAAAAAGCCACCTGGTCACGGCCAGCTTGATAAACCAAGCACTTCACCCCCACATAAGTGAGATGATTTATCCTGTCCATTATCTGTTTAAGACCATAATCAAGATGAGCGTTAGGATCCAGTACAAATTTGATACGGATATCTTCTGGGCTGGTCTCCGTCCAACTAATCTTCAGATGGAGAACACGAGGATCTGGAAACACTGAGGAACCACTCTCAACAGTCGAAAGGGCAGGCGAAATGGCGGTAACAGCAGAAAAATCACTCTTGCCTTTTCGGAGCAGAGCAAGTAGTAGTGGTAGCAGGAGCAGAGGAGTCCAAATGAGCGGGAGAAGAAACTAAGAATACATTAATGGAAGGAGACTGAGGAGGAAGAACCTCTATGACCACTACTGACAACCTCTTTAGATTGTTCTACCACTAGCTGGAGCATTTTGTCATCAATAGCCTGAGGATCATCGTTAGAACATTCAACAACGTTCGAAACACCATCCAACAGGCAAGTAGTCTCTTTCTCACTCCTCTCCTACACCAACCTCATCTCCTCAACCTCCTCGAAAGATACGTGATCCTCTTCCGTAACATCCTTACCAAAATGACTAGAATGGGATGCAGTCCGAGCAGCACCATGAGTAGAAAGTCGTTTCTTTTTCGGTATTCGACCAAGATCTACTAACAATCGCTTCGACGGACTAGCGGGCCTCGAAAGCTTTCTTTTCCTGGAAGTCGAACCAATGACATTGACGCGGACATGAGCATCGAGATCCGTAACGCGCCTGTCCGAAGTCACTTTCCAATCAATGATAGTACCACTAACGCTAGTAAGAGCAACGCGAGCAACAATCTCCTCAACACGGGATCCAGCAAGCAAGAATCACTTCGCTTCGTTCATAGTGTACAGTCCGTTATGCTCCAAGATGTCTTCAGAGAGAAATGCCTCCACAGGAAACATAGGAAGCTTCAAGAATTGTTCACAGACTCTTCGCTCATCTACAGTTAACTGTAGATCCTCCCGTTTATTAGGAACTCGAAACGACTGCAAAATCAGACGACCTTGCATTTCAAAATAGCCAGAGTTAACAGAAGCATAAAATCATAACCTTAACCAATCTCGGATATCATCATTAAGCTTCTGATGCAGGAGGATCCGAGTCAGATGATGTTGAGTTATCAGATGATGCTGAGTTGTCAGATAGCACGTTATTAGCACTAAGATATCTTGAATTAGCAAATCAATGCAAGGATGACAGGAAATCATAATCATTTTTCTAATTTGGCAGTTTTGGGTGCATTTTAGTATTTTGGCCATAACTTTGGCTACGAGTATCAGAATCACGCAAACGACCCCAATTCGGAAAGATTTTTTCAACGCGCACATTGTCAATGAGCAAAGGGAAGAAAGAAGTCAAACAAGAAGGAAAGAACGTAATCGAAGGGCGAAGCCCGGAGTGCGGTAGAAGAATTGGGAGCCCAATGGGCTTAAATGGTGTGTTGGCTCGGGCGAAAGAATCAAATTTTGGAAGGTTAGATATTGTGCCTCTTGCACAGTTTGCTACTATTAATCTCACGGATGATCTGTTGGCTCTGAAAGAGTGTGACTTTATGGTGGAAAATTGATGGAATGTAGATTGGCTTATGTTCTGCCTTCCCGTTGAGAAAAGGATTTGTGGTTATGAAGGTCCTTATACTGAGAAACTCTTATGATAAAAATATCTACGGGTTACTTTACTAACTGCCTATCACTCTCTTTTTTATCTCCCCGATACTTTCAATAAAATAAGCGGAGAACATTACAGAAGTTCTCAGATCATTGGAGTCACCGTTTGGTGATTCCAGTGATCTCGATGGATTATTTCAAGAGATGCTCGTTGCACATATTTTCGAGGCCAAAATCTATCATTTTCCCTTCCGAATCCACAAATTTAGTAGTTTTTCCCCTTTATAGTAATATTCCAATTATTGTTTAGGAAGTGATTTTGAACTCAATTTGGGCCAGATTTCTGGCAGTTTATTTATTTTATTACGTATTTTGTTTTAGCATGATTATTAGGGTTTTGCTATTTTTAGTAAAATTCTAATAATCACGAGTTTTAGCTATAAAGTCCGGCTTGTGGGCTGATTTTGGAGATACCTTTGATTTGAGTAATTTAATTGTCATTAGAGTTATTTCTCTGTGTTCTTAGGTGAATCTCTTGTATCATTCCTTGTGAATTGTCTATTGAACTAGCCCGCAGGATAATCACTATTCTGCCCGGCGTCAGCTTCCCAAAACAGGCAGGAGAACGAAGGAAGCAAATATCCTTGGTCACCAACAGACCAACCACCGAATGCAGGACCTTAAAATTCAAAGGGATGTCGGATAGAATGGCCATCGCGTAAGAAGAAACCATCACCCTCCAACCATTAGGACCCATTTGGGCAGGAAGAATGCTCAAAAAATCTAGATTGTCCAAAAACCGCTCTGAAACTGGGAATCATAGGCTAGAAAGGAACATGCATGGATACAGTGCAATATACCCGGACCTTGGACGACAAGGACTATCGTTCTGTCTAGGCAGAATAATCTCAAGGTCAGGTGACAAATTATAGTCGGAGCGAAGATTATCCAACATCGCTTGAGAAGCTTTCTTAGGGGAAAAATGAGCTTCACAAGCAGCAAGTGCCTCACTGCTCAATTTATCGCCAGCAGACATCACTAGAAAATGAAGAAGGAAAACAAAGAAGACGAAGGAAGAAAAGAACCATAATTTCAAAGATAGCGTAAAGAGGGAAACAAACCCATCACGCCCCCTTTATAGAGTCAAGCAACGAAGGACTACTCATGGGACGGCGAGCGGGATATGATGGATGCGCGAAATCCCAAAAATGTGCGCTAAACGAACGGATGAACAAGAAATCGAGACACCAACCCACCAAAAGTTGCTGACAATATTAAATGCAAGGCAATGATGGAATCGAAAGTCCAACCGTCACAATGTTAGTGGCCACGTCAGCATACCCTCTAACTGAAGGGAGTAGGTGAGTGTACTTTCTAACTGAGGGAGTAGTTGATGATACATCAAAATATATCATCATCACAGCCATAGACGTGGCAGAAATCATCCATCACGAGGATCAGATACCCTTCTACTGGCTCAGCTCATAAAGTCCAAAGAAGGCAAAACCAATCATAAAAGCACAAACATGCCCATCAGAAGGAATCATGGCTAAGGCCCAAATCCAGGCCCAAACGAGTTTTCTCATAAAGAAGAAAAATGTTGCATAAAAAATAGTCGCGGAGGGAGTTACACCTCCACGGACATGCCTTCATAAAGGAGAAGACTGTTACGAAGAACATCTCCTTCCGTTGCGCCTCACATGCTTAAGTCACGTAGAGAATTAACAACAACCATTATATAAGATAAAGGGAACAATCAACGAAGTTATGCAACTTTAACTGAGTTTTGTCCAGATTTACTTTCTTCTTCAACAGAGTTGCTGACTTAAGCATCGGAGTGCCTTCGGCCACCAAAAAGGTAGTCTTTAGCAGTCTAACATCTGTTTTGCAGGTCAAACTCACAGAAGGACGAGATTTGGATGCATAAAAAGCCATGCCCACTGCAACCGCATTGCATCCTTTCGAATATGAGCCATGCGTTTGCCCTCACATATATCACATTGTTGGATGGTGCACTGTCACATCTATTAATTTTTCCTTTTAGCTGAATATTGAATTAGTGCTCCAAAGTTTGCGTACCCAGTTCTAGGGTTTAGGGATACAAAATAGATGGGCCAACCCAACCCATGGGTCAAGTTTATAAATTGATGACTGCCGAGTTGGTTTCCCATCACATTTACAGCGAAAGATATCTCCATGGAACCCATGAGATAAGTCTCTTGTCATAAAACATACATAAAAATGATCAACCACCTTGGCATGACATATCTAGTTAACACACCACATTTAGACACTCAAGCTACTCCAAAATTCCAAAGATGCAGAGCATATACATCCTCGTACCAACCCATAGCATTGTTGTTAATAAGAGAGTTTAGGGGGGGGGATCCCTACCTTATTTCATGATCACAAGAACAATGAGAACCACCAGTATCTCCCCAATATCAAAACTAACTTTCCATGAACCTTATATAAAGCATTCAATGCGGTTTCATTTTTCAGACAGAGCATTCAGATTCTAAAAGATAGAGATGCCTGAGTTTTGTGTAACTGGAGGAACTGGATTTATAGCAGCTTACTTGGTGAAAGCATTACTAGAGAAAGGCTACAATGTCAGGGCGACTGTTCGCGACCCAGGTTTCTTTACTCTCTTTTTTTGTTACTACTTGACTTAAGGAGGGCAAACCCAACTTTCAATTTGCAGGATTTGACATGTTTTGGCCTTGACTTCATGAACAAACCAAGTACTGATAGACACCTTTTCTTTTGATAGAGGACGTCGAAAAAGTTAAGTTCCTATGGGAAATGAATGGAGCAAAGGAAAGACTAAAGCTGGTAAAAGCTGATCTCATGGTGGATGGGAGCTTTGATGATGCCATACAAGGTGTAGACGGTGTCTTCCATGCTGCATCCCCCGTTCTTGTGCCCCAGGATGATCGCATCCAGGCAAGTAATTCTGTCAAAATCTTCAGATGTTATGATTTTGTATGCATTTCCAGAGAAGGCTTCATGAATAATCTCTTTGGTCTGATCCACTCATGATTCGATGGCAGGAAACTTTGATCGATCCAATTATAAAGGGAACAATAAATGTTCTGAGCTCCTGCTCCAAATCACGCACTGTTAAGCGGGTTGTACTCACTTCGTCCTGTTCTTCAATAAGATACCATTATGATGTCCAAAATGTCTCCCCTCTTAATGAAACACATTGGAGCGATCCTGAATACTGCAAACATTACAATGTACTTCTCTGACTTGCTACAATGCATGCACGTATGTTTATAGATACCACTTTGCTGTCTTAGACACCATGTTGCTATAAGCTCTCGTAAGTTATAAAAACAACTCTACATCAATACAAAATGCTAAGAAATGCCTACATCTAAACCAAAGTTTTACAGAAAGAAACATTATAATGAATGTGAAACTTGGGTCGTACTGATCGATAGATAACTTTGCATGCAGCTGTGGTATGCATACGCAAAGACATTGGGTGAGAAAGAGGCTTGGCGACTGGCAGAAGAGAAGGGAATCAATCTAGTAGTGATCAATCCATCGTTTGTGGTGGGCCCCCTAATTGCACCACAACCAACCAGCACACTCCTCATGATACTAGGAATCATAAAAGGCCAGATCTCTTGCCCTGTTCGATTGCTTTTATAAATTTTACACAACTAAGACACCATAGCCAAGAATTTGAAATTTTCAATAACAACAATTTGTTGATCAGGAAAACTAGGGGAGTACCCAAACACAGCATTGGGTTTCGTACACATTGATGATGTGGTTTCCGCCCACATGTTAGCAATGGAAGAAAGTAAAGCATCAGGCAGGTTTATATGTTCAAGCACAGTCGCTCACTGGTCCGACATCATTAAGATGCTAAAGGCCAAGTATCCCTCCTACCCAATTGAAACCAAGTGAGTGTAAACCATATAATAGGACTCTGTTTCCTTTGTAGAATCTCTTTTCTGACCAAGTGGATATGACCATTTTTTAGGTGTGCGAAGAAGAAAGGGGATGACAAGCTACATAGCATGGACACTAGCAAGATTGAACAGTTGGGGCTCCGTGCTTTCAAAACACTCCCTCAAATGTTTGATGACTGCATCAAGAGCTTCCAAGACAAGGAATTGCTGTGAGGAGACTCCAAGAGTTCCATCTTTGTAGTAGCATTAGTAATGATGCTGATAATAGTAGTAGTGGATTACACAGGTGTTTTAGTCATTCGGCAATTATGTTAAGTCAATATCAGAACATAGTGCAAGAAACTCATGGATAGCTAGTTCAAAACTTCTTTCCAATAAACTGAACTAATTATGTACACCTCTGTGTAAGCTTAAATATTGCCAATGAACTCAATGAAAACCCCATTGGATGAGAAAGAAAATAAAGGGTTTGCTAAGCTAAGTTAGTCAATCACCACTGAAGTTTATACTCCCTAAGATCCTTCAGTCCAAGTGCTCTAACTTTCTTAAAGACCAACTAAAGCTGATAGAAGGAAGGTCACGTATAGGTATAGCAATCGTAAGCGAAGGTCTCGCAACCCAATAAAAATTATCCATATGACAGAAAATAAAATCAGAAGTAAATAAAACTGTAAATTTCAGTCAGATTTGTTATGTGATGGAAACAATGATATGCAGTTGACATTATATTTCAAGTAATAAAGGTCTGGCATCCCATAACTGCCCCTCCTCACTGGAGGTTTATCTAAAGAGGAAAAAAAAAAAAAGCAGTGTATCACTGCTGATTCAAGGAATTCTTAGTAGTTTCATATCTGCCACTATAAATACAAAAAGCTGCAATAGTAAAAATGAATTAAGACCAACACGAATCTCAACTGAGTCATAGAATCAGCTCATTCTCCGCATACAACATTCTATTTTAAAATGTCAAAACTGGCTAATATTTTAAATAATCCTTTCCTCACTGATTATAGACGTAAGCTTCGCACCTAACCACTTTCTTAGTATTCCAAAAATATGCTAAAAAACATACCTTCATCTTAAAAACTCATGAATGTATAAAAACACATCTCACGTACTTTTCCTTTATTATGATTACTAGTGTATTACCCTTGCCCGTTGGTACTACCATATCGTGTTCCCTATGATGTCAACCCTCGCAATATCTATTGCTACGTTAGTTCTTAAACTAAAATGTGAATTAACTATAGAATTATTATTATTATTATTATTATTATTTGTTTTTACAAAGTAAACATTTAAACCTGTCATAACCCGTCATAAATTGCACTCCATCAAACATGCCTTCGGCGAGACTACAGAATTTAGGGTTAACTCTCACAACATTGGTATGCACTCTTTTGATACTATCATCCCATGCTAGGTAGAGTTGTCAATCAAATCAAAATTTTAATCATCTACCTAGTAGGTAAGCACAAATTTAAATAATAATAATAATAATAATAATAATAATAATAATAATAATAATAATAATAATAAATTGATAATACATCAAACCAACCTCTAATCAGCACTGTACATTGTCATAATAATGCCGTCAACAGAACAGAGCAGGCCTGATTGCACGCCTAATACAGAAAGGCCCAGACAACACTAAGCCCACTATCGGCAGGATCCAAAAGGTCGGACCCAAATTACAACACGCTACTAAGCCCATACATCACGCGGTTAAGTCCAATACTCGTAAGCTCTGATAAGGCAAGTATCTGGGGGATCGACCCAAGACAAGCAGGCCAACAGTACATTTGTTTCGACTAGGAAACAAATACTGGAGTATAAGTCGGGCAAGGAAACTTCCTTACATGGACAACACTCCGAAAGGAAAACCTCTCTTGCAGATCTAGGAGCACAAGTCGTGTAGGGATAATTCTCTACATGAACAGCTCCCAACTAGGAAATGATGTCCAATAAGATCTCTTTCCCTAAACTACGTCACCAAAGGCCTAACCGAACAAGGACTCTCATACTATAAATAAGAGATAAAGTCGATGAACAAAGGTACTTCAGAGAAACCCAATTTACAATTTTAAGCCTCTCATAAGTCTTATCTAACTTAAGCATCAGAGTGTCATCGGCCGCCACACGGTGGTATTTGGCTCACGTGTGTTCCCTGTACAGGTCTAAGTCAAGGCCAGGAAAGAGAGCATGAATCGACTACATCAGTTTGGGGTCGTCCGTGGAGAATGACAGAGTTCATCAGAAGAAACGATAACACCACATTTTCCTTCAAGCTAGAAAGATGGTGACAACAAGGTCTCGCAATAATGGAGACATTGTTGAACCCTCGAAAGCTCAAACTAGCAAACGCCATCAGCTCCGGTGTCGCCGCCACAGCGGGAGTAACCCTTTTAGACCCCCACGTCGGTGGCAATTGCGGCGGACCCAAGGGTGGATCTATTGTCAACCACGATGCAACAAACCGCACAAACGGTGGAGATAATCAGCAGAATCACGCAGAAGGAGACCATGAGCAACGAAGAGCCCATTCCCCAGAAGGTTCCAGAGAACACGTTCAGGAGAGATGCGCTGGCGGAGGAGCAACCAACAGAGACCCAGCATCCAGAGCCGACAGACACGTCTCGCAAAACCACATTCGACAAGGGGCCACAAATTCAGACGTATTGTTCAACCTCACTATCCTTTCATTCATGGATCATATCATGGATGAACCGCCACCGAATAAGTACACCTCGCCAAAGCTGGAGTGTTATGACTGGACGGGAGACGCGTTTGATCACTTGCGCCATGTCCAACATATAATGGCACTCAAGGAAGGGTCTGATGCAATAATGTGTCGATCATTCCCTACCAGCCTAAAGAAGTCAGCGCTGACCTGGTTCCACAGCCTCCCTCCGAGGTCCATTGACTCATTCCGGACATTGGCAACAACATTCCTCACGCACTTTGTGGGTAGCCAACGAATCAGGAATGAAAAAATCCCATGCATTGGCTCATTCTTCCATCCCTGCACCATCTATTGATCATAAAACAGAAGCAAAACGAGACGTTGAGGGAATATGTCACGCGCTTCAACGATGAGTTAACTCTCATCGACGGCTGTAGTGTTGTCACGGCTTTCACCTCAAGTCTGAAGAGAGAAAAGTTCTATGATTTCCTTACTCTAAACCCCCCTACCAGTATGGCAGACCTACTGAAGAATGCCCAGAGACATATCACTCTAAACGAGATGCTAACCGCCAAGAAGAAGGCGGAATTCGAGAAGAAGCCCTATGTCCCCAGGGACAAGAAATAGGGGAAGAAATAGGAGGACAATGACGGGAACAAGAGGAAGCACAATGTTAGTAAGACTGACTACGGCCGCACAAAGCAAGACAAGGCCTTCAATTATGTCGGGTACAAAGCTGCCACCTCTCTCAACTTCAGTATGTCTGACATCTTCAATTCCATCAATAATTGGGAGGAACTGAAGTGGCCCTCCAAGTAGCGAGGAGACCCCGCTCGACAGGACAACAACAAATATTAATACTGAGGATTGCAGAAACCTCATAGGAGAAGTTGAGTACTGGATTAGAAAAAGCAAGCTCAAGGAGTTCCTGAGTTCGGACAAGAGGCAGGACCGAGCAAAGGAAAGGGAAAAAATTGTCAAGGAGATTGAAAAAGAAACTCTTGGCATCATTTACGTCCTTCATGGGGTTGATCCCAAGGAGAACAATCCAACAGGTCCCGCAAGAGGACACTGACCGAGATGCGGACGCCACCCCAGTGCGAGGATCGACAAGTGCAGCATGCACGAGTTCAGAGCTTGATCCCACCATTGACGTTTATGGATAGGGATCTCCAGGGTGTACATTTTCCTCACAATGACGCCTTAGTCATCTCCGTCCTCATTGCGAAGTGGGAGGTGAAAAGGGCCTTGGTGGATACAGGAAGCTCACTCAATGTCTTGTTTCTCAGCGCATTCCGCAACATGCAACTCTAGGAAAAAGACTTAACCCCCGCCACTCACCCCATGGTCGGATTCAGTGGAGAGAAATGATTCTCTGTCGGGGAGATAATTTGATGGTAGTGGCGGGAGAGCCACAATTGCGGAAGTATCTTGTCAAGGAATTTATGATGGTTGACGTTCCTTTCTGGGAAGGCCTTCGCTCTATCATATGGAGGCAGTAGTTTCCACTCTGCACCAATGCATCAAATACACAGTCAACCAGGCCCAAGATACTATCCGAGGAGATCAACCTGTAGCAAGAGACTGCCATCGGGCCCTCGAAACAGACATATCAGGCACCGTGCCTAGACAAAGGGGGATATTCAATCTGCGAGGACATAGACAAAGCCCTGACAATCGAAGCTCGGCTATACGGAGACTTAATCCAGACCAATATAAAGCTAAGTAACAACACTTTAGCAAACGTGCGCCTACTACAAAAGCTAATAATCAGCAAGGAACTGTCCACCAGCACGAAGTCCACTCTTCGGTAACTTCATTAGTTTTGGCAAAACAAGACACTTCGCTAAAGGGACTATGCAATTTGAGCCAAGACCATACACTCTCCTTCAGAGCCGGGTTAGCTTAGTCCCCGCTCGGAGTCAAATTATTTTGTTGCTTTGATTTTGTCTTTTTGTTTTCTATTTTTCTTTTTCAGTTTAATATAATTGCTCGCACGAGACATATTCAATAAATAAAACAGATTTTATTGATTGCAATGAAAGTTATTACAAAGCTTGCCCAACTAACTAGTACAGAAGTTTACACACTACAAGTATCTAAGTCCGGCGCAAATATGCATCCGCTAATGCGCAATCAAGATTTTGCTCCGCCAATCTGCCTCCGGAGAATGTGGTAAAAGTAAAGTACTTGAAGAAGGCTGCAAGCACGCGCACGATTCTTTGTTCCACCAATCCGCCTTTCGAATGTGATGAAAGCAAAAGAAGCCAGGCAAGAATCCCTAAATAGCGGGATCATTGAGGTCCCACAATGTTGCCTTCCCCAAAATCGTGAACTGGGTCAGCATGCTTCTTGCTCCGTCAATCTGCCCTGTGAAGAGGAACATAAGAAAAGAGAAGAAGGCATACGAGAATGTCCCCCGAATGAGGATTGACTGGGGTGATGAGAAGTCAGAGCTCAAGGTCATGCCCGTCAGACCTCCGCTCCGCCAACCTGCCTTCCGGTTGTGGCGTCACGCATGAAGACCAGTAGATACAGTGGGAACGACCGTCCCAAAAGTAGCTACGGGGATAATTTCCCAAACTAGATGGCGCGAGAGGTCATGGGAACACCAGAAGATGGAAGACGTACTTGACTCGTGAGGGTAAGTTTGTAACTCTTCTTCGCAATGTAATAAGACATTACTGAATCTCGTGGAAGTAATCGGATGCTCACCCAGATCAAATGGCATCACATAATATCTGGTCTTATTAAGACTCAACGCTGCAAATGTCAGAACATTCGAAGACTCCAGTAACGAAGATCTTCCTTCAGCCTTTGGAAAACCCAAAGCATATTCTCTGGTAAGATGCATTCGATCAACATGCTCTACAACATTCATTACATTGCTTGAGATAGAGAACGACTAGCCCATATATAGACGAGGTAGTTTACGAAGCAGCGTCAGCCAACAGTTACGTCAGCATTAAATGTTGTATGGAAAATAGGGAAACAGCGGTTCTAATTGCAACTGCGCGAATCCACATTCATCGAATTAATATCCCTGCACGCAGCCCCATTAACTGGGGGGAGTAACCGATACTGAACTGTTTCACAATCTGAACCGTACACATGGTTCGCTGATCTACAAAGATCATTTTCTACTTGAACCCCATCAACTAATGGGCCCAAGCTTATGTCCCGTCGGATCCGGCCCAGCACATTCAAAGACACAAACAATGAAGGCCTTGAGTGCCCATGGAATAAGGAGCTCGCCTACATAGTACTTTCAATAAATCCAAGGCATCTGCCCTGTTATTATTCCGCAGTTGTTCATTAAAGTTTGTCAATCTATTATTAGTCGGATTAATCGATTCGGCTCAGGAATCAGACCCCTAAGCGAATTAAGTAAGTCATGACACCTAAGTCAGACTTGTACATCCAAAATCTTATTCTGACCAAAGCTTAGTCAGCTCCGACTGATCACAATAGATTCTAGTCCGCTCTAATGCCTAACCCGCCAAAAGTGGATAACGATGGGTTAAAAAGTAGGAGCTTAGTCAGTGTTTGTAACACCTGACCGCGATGGTTTACTAGGGATCATTGTCCAACTATAGATAATGGTCGCCGAACTTAATTAAAGCTTAGTCGGTTTTGACCTATGACGATAGCTTCGGGTCCACTCTAACGCCCAGTCCGTTAAACGGGTTCCAACGGTTTAGAGAGTGGCAGCTTAGTCAACGCTCTGATGCTTGATCGATACAGCTTGCCAAGGATCATTGTCCAAACATGGACAATAGTGACCGAACCCGACCAAAGCTCAGTCGGTGACAACCGATGACAATAGCTTCTGGTCTGCTCGAAGCCTAGTCCGCCAATATCGGATTTCAACGGATTAGAAAGTGGGAGTCTAGTCAGCGCTCTCAACGTCTAATTAAGATGGCTTGCCAGGGATCACCGCTCTTATATAGACGATGATCACCGAAAGCTTAGTCAGCGGTCGTTGATGACCATGGCTTTTGTTCTGCTCTAAGCCTAGTTCGCTGCGTGCGGATTCCGACGACTTAGAAAATGGGAACTTAGCCAGCGCTATGACGCCTGACCGTGATGGCTTGCCAGAGATCATTGACAAACTACAAACAATGATCATCGAACCCTGCCAAAGTTTAGTCAGATCGAATGACAATGATAACTTCTAGCTCACTCCAAATGATGAGTTGGAAAATGGAAGTCTGGTCAGGGCCTTCGACGCCTGATCAAGATGACTTGCCAATGACCACCGTTCAACCACCAACGATGGTCGCCGAACCTGGCCCTGGTTTAATTGGAAGACTCATGAGGACTATTGTTCGATCATCTACGACGGTGCACGTGCTAGGACCACAGTCTAATTAGTTAGCTTACAATAGCAATAGTAACTGATGGTTCGATATACAGCCAAGCCGCCAGGCA
The DNA here is from genome assembly GCA_963556465.1 of Berberis vulgaris. Lineage (NCBI taxonomy): Eukaryota > Viridiplantae > Streptophyta > Magnoliopsida > Ranunculales > Berberidaceae > Berberis > Berberis vulgaris. The sequence continues at coordinate 71,637,652 of OY747133.1, forward strand.
AATGGTGAATTACACTCCCCAATTTTTAAAAGGATTCTGACCATAATTACACGAACTATCACAGCATAAGCAGTCAGAACTCTCACCTACGGATCAATCATACGACTTCCTGATCCAGCAATCAGATTAAAATTGTTGAAGTTTTAATGTTAGGTTGTTTTTGTTTCACGGACTATTCTTTTCCAAAATACTTACTTTCCTGGATTTAATTTTTTTCGGTGTTTGTTTTGCTACCACCATCACAAACGCTACCAACACTACCACAATGTAACAACTAACACGCCACCCCACCATCATTGTTACTAACACCATCACAACTGCCACCCCCACCACCACAATGTAACAATTAACACTGATATCTCACTACCACTGTCATTACCACTTTTGTAGCCATCACCACCATCACTCTAGCATAAATATTGCCATAAATGCCATCAATCAACAACCTTCAGAGTCGCCACCATCACAACCATCATTCTTACCACTACTTTAACTATGTATGAAGTCAACCACACTACCTTCACCATCCACAATTGACTCAAACGTCTTCACACAACACAATATTTTTCAATGAATATTATTTTCCATGAAACAACCAAACAACCAGAATTTTTTTTTAGAAAAAGTAAATGAAATTTTTTTTTCCATAATTTTTATTTTCCTTGAATTATTATTTTTTTCGTGAAACATATGGAGCCTTAAGGAAATAAAATATCAATGTTTAACCGGTAGCATGATTAGTTGCTAAGGCTATGATGGTCTAACCCCTATATATTGGGTTCGATACTTAGGAAAATAAAATCAATGAGTTGCTACATGTACTTGACAATTTGGCTTGGCTACACAAACTCTTTATTGCACCGATATTTTTGGATGTTTTGACGTTACACTAACAAAACATATGTAATACCGACTAATCAATTTTTATTAATAAAAATCATATAGCAGTGGAATTTTCTAGCTTATAAGAGTTAATTAACACTTGAATGAAAGAATAAAAGTAACAATTATCTAAAAAATTAAAATTCCGTCAAGCATTTGTTAAATTTCATGTGTTTATTAAACACAAAGGGGTTGACAAAACCAATACATATGAAAATAAATAAATTCAAAAATATAGATCAATACATATAGTTCAAAATTGGCGCAATTATTATATCATATTCGAGAAAATTTGTATTTAAAATTTTTTTAAAAAAATCCTACATCCAAAAATTTACATTAAGAATCTTCATTCAAAGTCTCCAGTCAACAACATGAGTAATTTTCTTATCTCAGTATTTTGTTTTAGGATAAACATAATGTAATTGTTTGGGTATACCAAACAATTTTTAAAAGCTAAGTTGGAGTCATTGAATCAAACACTCAGGTACACGTAGCAAATAGCAATTTCCAAAAATAATAATAAATAAATTAAAAAGATCAATGTTTAGGAAAATAAAGGATAACTATGCTTTGGGCTTTGTTGTTGTTAGGGGAGTTTTCCTCAAGGATTATGTTGTGGGCTTAGAACAGGCCCAATACACACCCAAAGGGTGATATGAGACCCATCTATCAAAACCCGGGAAATCAAAAACCCTAAAATCCCCAAAACCCTAAACCTCGGCACCATATCAAAGACTCCACCTTCTCTGCATCTCTCTCACTCTCTTCCAGTTAGGGTTTCATTTCTTCTCCAAAACAGTAAAAATGCGACCTCCAAGGGGTCGCGGTGGGTTCAGAGGTGGCAGGGACGGGGGCGGCCGCGGCGGTGGCTTTAGAGGTGGTGGTGGTGGGCGTTTTGGTGGTGGTGGGCGTTTTGGTGGTGGTGGGCGCGGCGGCGGTGGGTTTCGTGATGAGGGACCTCCTGAAGAAGTTGTAGGTCTGTCTCTTTTCGTCTTATATTGTTTGTGTTTCGATATTTTGTCCTTTTGAGTACAAAGATTGGACCTTTTTTTGTTTAATCTGAAGAAAGATCGGAGCTTTTGATAATTCGTGTTACATTTTTTTTTTTTTATCTTCTGTTGATTGATTAAAGGAAAACCTTTGAATGTAAATGTGTGCAGAGGTTGCTAAGTTTCTTCACGCTTGCGAAGGGGACGCTGTAACGAAGCTCACCAACGAAAAGGTCCCTTATTTCAATGCTCCTATCTATTTGCATAACAAGACCCAGATAGGCAAAGTTGATGAAATATTTGGACCCATCAATGAATCTGTGAGTTTGTAATCGTTTTCAATGTTTTGTGTTAAAATATTTGATTGATTGCTCTGTTTCTTTAGAAAAATTGATTGATTAATCTATTGTTGTTTCTATGTTGCAGTATTTTTCAATTAAGATGATGGAAGGGGTTGTAGCAACTTCTTTTTCACCAGAGGACAAATTCTTCATCGATCCAGGGAAGCTCTTGCCTTTGGCAAGATTTCTTCCGCAGCCGAAGTATGTGATTTCTTATTATTTCATTTTTTTACATATTGATATGGTGGTGTTGTCTGTGTTCAGCATCAAATTGTGTTTCCAATGCAAAAAATCGAAAATTTAATTAAGTAATTGTTTAAATAACCTTGCATTAGTGCTTGTCATGCTCAAAATAAAAAAGAAAACCCACTTAGGGTGTGTTTGGTTGCATGGAATCCTATGCCATGGGAATCCATGAGGGGAACCCTACATTTTAGGCTAAATTGATATATCACTCCACATCTACCATTTGATTTTGTGATCAATGGTGGACATGGGAATCCCACTCCTTGGTCCGCCATCGGACTTCATTCCCACCATTGATCGCAAAAGCAAATGGTGGATGTGGAGTGATACATCAATTTAGCCTAAAATGTAGGGGTCCCCTCATGGATTCCCATGGCATAGGATTCCATGCAACCAAACACACCCTTAGATGATAAGATCACTAACCAAACTGATGAAAATGAGCATTGGCTGCCAATGGTAATGGTAATATAGGAGTACTAGACTTTAATTGATTGACATAAAACCTAGTAATACCCAGGGAGCACTCCTCTTGACAATTGGAGTACTTTTTATTGTCATTCGATTGTTGTATTTGAACTTGTGGCCATTCACATAAAGTGAATTCCAATCTGGTTAATGTATGCAAATTTTCACTAAAAGTTTTATTAATGTTCTGAATTAGTTGAGCCAACCACCCTTTATTTGCAACAGCTGGATTCTGTAATGATTTATTTGCAGACTACAAGGCTGTAAACTGACCTATCCACTAAAATAAGATGTTTTGAACTATAACAGAAAGATCTAGAGATGTTATGCCATCCATATGTTCAGCATTTTTAATTGTCAAACACTCCTTCCTCATTCTTCAATACAAAATTTGTGATGTTGCAGGGGTGCTGCTAGAGGAGGAGGTCGCGGGGGAGGCAGAGGTGGTGGTGGTTTTCGCGGTGGTGGTCGTGGCGGAGGCGGCGGCTTTCGTGGGAGGGGTGCTCCAAGGGGTGGCAGAGGTTTTTCTAGAGGCAGTCGTGGTGGTGGTGGATTCAGGGGCCGAGGGAGATTCTAGAATCTCATGTAGTAATCCTCTTGTGCTTCACCTTTTTCCTTATTATTTCAGTGGAAGGAAAGGGAGATGTTGTTTCAAGCATTAACATTTGCAGTTAGTCTGTTGGTTAAAAATGTGCTTTTTTTAAGGAATGTGAAAGGATTCTAAGTTTGTTGGTTATGTTATCTATACGGGTACACCACACAAAACATTTAGCAGCTGATAGAAATTGGAAACTATGTTGTTTTATCACGGATATTTCCAGGAGTTGATTACCAACGCACTAACAAATCCTTACTTTCATAAAGTTATCCATGTGCTGAATATGTTGTTTGAGATTAGTGGATATGTGTTTAAATATAACCAGAGATTTTGCATGGAAAGGCGTTTTTTTGTTGTTGCAAATTGCGTAAATATCACTGGGTGTAAGATCATCTTATTTGTGATTTGGAAAATTTCCCCCAGGATTGAGTATGGTGAATATTTAGATTGTTGCTGCAATTAAGAAGTCGTAGAGTTCAGACGTCTCCTATTTTCAAATTTGTAGGCTTGTGTAGCAATTTAGGATATTTTTATAAGAAAAATGAATCTTATTCTGAAAATCCAAGCCCAAGTCAGTTTGTAATAAGGAAACTGAAAACTGCAGAAGTTTTTCATTTTTTTTCCCTTCAGTGAACATCCCACTTGTAAGCAATTTAATTCTGCATACAACACGCTGCCCTCTCTCATGTCGGGTATGTCCGTTTTCTGCACCTCCACCATAACTTGACGATGACTTTCAAAACCACTGTTCCTTGTTTCTTTATTGAAGCCTCTATTTCGCATCAATTGATATATTCTTTTCTTTTTATTTTATTTTATTTTTACCAAAAGCTAAATGCAGTATATATTGGGTTCAGGTTGATGTGGATTATATGCTATGACTAAGAGAAAGAAGAAACTGGATACAATGGAAGTTGAGATCTTGAATGGCTAAGTTCTGAAGAGAGGAACTAGTCTTTGAACCACTTTGTTGAAGTAGAGATCCTGAATGGTTACGTTTGGAAGAGAGAAGAACTAGTCTTTGAACCATTTTGTTAAGTTCAGTGGATGTTTGAGATTTTGGAACATCAATCAACCAAATTGTAAAAGAGAAAAACAATGCCCTTGAGATGCTCAAGACTGATTTCTTTGGGAGACAATTTGATCACCTATTGGGATTTGAGACAGAGGAGAGAGAAGACAAGAGTGATGGAAAGGAAAGAATAGAGAAGTGACTAGTGAGAGAGGAAGAAGAAATAATGTGGATAAACTGTGCATAAAACTTGGGAAGATTGTATCATAATTTACAGTGCAGTGTATCAATTATTAATTATCTCACTCGGTATTTGATTAAAGTCGGATGGAATCACTAATCTCTTGTTTGGAATATGATAAAAGTCATCATAATATTTCCGTTTTCTTATCTTTCTGGATGGAAGATCTATGTATCATAATTGGATCCAGCACATGAAAGTAAATAATACCGTGAAACCAGAAAAATGAAATAAAACTAAATATGAGATCTAATTAATATTTTAGAAATGAGTGTTCACCCCGAGCTCTTAATGGCAACCTAAATACTATTCGCCAGTTCAAATGGGGATAAAAATGAAAGCTCTTATTTTTAATCAATCCTTCGTGAATTTCACTACCTTAGGCTTCCCACCCTCTAAGAACAGTCGCTGTAGCAACACGCTGAACTCCGAGGGAAAAGGCTCCCATTCGGAGATCGCAGTTGTGGGTCTTGCACATGTCCTTCACGTTTTTGTATCCTTTGGTCATATAGGTCTTCAGTTCACAATTCACCTTCTCTTCGTCCCACATAAAGCCTTGTATGTTCTGCAAGCAGAATAAATCACAGATTAGGAAGCTGTCATGCATTCTCTATGGCATTGAAACTGAAAATCTTGGAAGTTACAATGGTAAGGCTTTTACCTGAACCCACTCGAAATAACTCACTGTAACACCACCGGAGTTTGCCAATATGTCTGGGACTATGACGACGCCTTTCTTCTTTAATATCTGCAAGATGGAAGAACCGTTTACCTTGGTACAAATAGGTAGCTGTGATTTTTGTGAAACCGATCTTACTACACTTCAGATAAATTAAAAGTTAGCAAGTGTACCTCATCAGCCTCTGGGTCAGTAGGGTGATTTGCTGCCTCAATAATAAATTTTGCTCTGATTTCATTTGCATTTTCCCTTCAGAAGACCAACAAAAAAATTGTTTTAGTAAAATCAATATGGCTACTGTATGAAGTTTTCATCTTAATTGGAGCAGAGAGACAAACTAATTACAAAAGGAACTTATGGATTCAAACTATGCTTTAGAGAGGAACTGAACCTGTTAATCACACCCCCAAGGGCTGCTGGGATGAGAATATCACAATCTTCTACCAGTACAGAATCTGGATGAATTGCATCTCCTCCATCAAAACCTTTGACACCACGATTCTTCTTGGAGTGTTGGAGTAAGCTAGTTATGTCAATGCCATTGCTGTTCCTAATGGCACCAGTGACGTCGCTAACGGCAACAATTTTCCCACCATTATCACTAATGAGTTTGGCAGCCCATGAGCCAACGTTTCCAAAACCCTGAGTTCAGAAAGAAACAAGATAAGCAGTACTAACATGTGATAACTGAACTAAGAACCAGATTTGTACCAGTTAACTATAAATTGTATTACCCTGATTTTCTTGTCTCCCACATCCACTGATCCTACGAGACTTGGGTTTTCAATTGTGTAAGCACACTACTTACGCTTAGCATGCTCATGACGAGTGAAAGTTGTACTTTTGACCCAGAAGTCATTGAGGAGTGTTAAATAAGTTGGAAATTTGATGGCAAAAAGGTCTTCCTACCCTTATTAACAAGGATCTCTATCTAAATTGAATAGATAAGAAAAGCTGCAAGTTGAAACCTGTATAACAAATCGTTGGCCTGCAATGCTTTTTCCGTAATCCTGAAGCAGTGCCTCTGTTGCAAAGAGTACTCCTCTTCCAGTAGCTGCATCTCTGCCCAGAGATCCACCAAGATCCTAATGGAAAACATTTACCACCATCAAAATTAACTTTTCATATTAAGCAATAACGTAACCTCTCAAACTCTAACTGTTTCATTCATAATTGGAAGTCTGATCACATTTTAGTATTGGGCAAAATTAAATATCTTGTTTTTTCTTTATCCATTCTAGAACAATATAAATGAAGGTTCACAAGTTAGTAAAGAAATTGGTTCAAACATAAACTTACAATGGGCTTTCCAGTCACGATGGCGGGTGAATAACCATGGAATTTTGAGTACTCGTCCAGTATCCACGCCATTGTCTGGTTTACCATGCCAAAAGAAGACATCAAACACAAAAACTCAAATGATCAATACATCTCCTTAAACAGTATACAAGATACAATTGATACATAGGAAACCCTTCGAATCACTGACCTGTGGGTTGGTTCCCATATCAGGGGCTGGAACATCTGTATGGACTCCAATCAAATCATGTATTTTCTGCGTGAAAACTCGGGTAAGTCGCTCTAGCTCAGAGATGCTCAAATCCCCTGGATTACAACCTATTCCTCCTTTAGCCCCACCATAGGGAATGTTGGCTACAGCAGTTTTCCATGTCATCAGCTGTGCCAGAGCATTCACTTCATCAGGGTCAACCTGCATCATCCACAGGGATATTAAAAATAGAAACTAGGTAAGAGCCAGAAACCAGCTGACCCCTTGAGCATCCAGTCTCTATTGCCTTCACAAATATATTTTTTTCTTCTTAGAACCGGAAATAGAGGACATTCTACAAACCTCCGGATGATATCTGATGCCCCCCTTCATCGGGCCTCTAGCATTGTCATGCTGAATCCTGAAGCCAACAAAAGATGCCAAAGTACCATCATCCTTGGGTATTGTACATTCTACCTGAAATTGGAATTGAGATGAGCCTAATTAGAAATTGCACAAAGGTTATATTATGTAATTATACATGAAGGAATCTGATGAACCAAGAGTGAGGAAGAAATACTCAAAATACACATAAACAATTTCATTCCCCAAGAAGCCCCATTTGAAAATTCAGAAATAACTAAAAAAAGAAGGCATTAAGATTCATGTAAAAACCTCCTTTCCCTATACAGCGAGCCGATCCAGGTTAGGATCAATTTATTTTGTTTTTTCCTAGGCTCTTAAGGCTCTAAATGTTCTCTTCTTTACAGCTTCAATCTAGATGTATACCTAAGTGACCATGAATATAGACAATTTTGTTATATTATATTACAAAACTTTCCAAACCATTAAAACTCTTCCCAATGACTTCTAAAACACTCTTGCTTCATCTCACAAATGATAAATAGCAATGAATTGGTGGAAACCCATAAGAGCATTGTCTAAACACATATCTGTCATCTAGAACAGCTTAACAACAGAAATATTGCAATGACAGAAGTGCCAAAGATTTTTGTTTAAAAACCAAGCCATGTAGCCAAGATGCTGCAATCATTTTTTAAGCCAAGAGAATAATTTCCCCTATTTGTGGCCTTGAAAGTTAAAAATGCTGGTTTTAAGAATTAGTGATTTGCCCCTTATCCAAGTTTTATTGCCCAACCTGATAGCAAAAAACTAATGTTTTCCACTGTTGAACCAGAATCTAGAGTATATATTGCACTGGTTCTAAGCATGTAATGTAAACTCAAAAGAAAAGAAAAGATTTATGCCCAATGAATGAAGACTGAAGAGACATACAAATAAAATAAAAGCAGAGTCATGGTTCTCTTCAAGGGTGGGTGAAATGATAAATCACAGGGTAAAGAGGTCATTTCTCTAAGGAACAAACAAAAATCAAGGATGGGCAACTACTCGCCCACCTTGGACCTGGCTGCGCCTCTGAGAAAAGACCCCAACTTGAAAGAAAGAAATGCTGTGAATCTAGCTCTTTCTACCATTAACCACTGAAGACATCAGAATAAGAATAAAAGAAAAGAACGGTAATGTTCACCTTGATCTCTCTGAAAGGGATTAGCAAGCTCTTCTCAAGCTTTGAGTCCAACCCCAAAAGACGAGCCGCCTGCTTGAAATTCCTACTCGTTGCTGCTAATGCATTCATGGCTGATCCAAAAAGTTAAACACAATGAACAAATATTTTGTGTTTTCAAAACCCATTTTGGGCAGAGTGCTATATTTTAACATAGTGTTCAAATGGGTATCTCACCAGAAATTGTGGAGTATCAGTGGTGGCTTTTAATGCAGAAAGGGGACAGGAGATTAATCTAAACCTGAAGGTTGCTGCACATACAAATTAAGACTTACATGAACAACAAGTAACTTGAACAAGCTTAAATAAACACCCTGAGTTAATTTCAGTAGAATCCATAAGCAATATTATAAGACTTGTCATGTGCAGTAGTAACGCGTCAGTAATGACAAGATTGTGACCAATATGGATTAGAGTTATTTGATTTGAATAAGTTAGGGGTGCTTGCTTATGTGCATCCCATCTGATTCCGTGTACTAAGACTTGCCTGGTTGTTGAAATATAAAAAAAGCAAAATTCTAAATGAGCGAGGAAACCAGCGAGGAAAGTGAGGTGGAGAAAATTGACCTCCATAGTCCGTATAAATTTTCTTAGTCCACGTGAGTGTTCTGTTCGAGCCATCGCCTATCCAATTCAAGATAATTTAAGGGTTGGAGTATGGTCATATCTTAGACAATTAATAAGGCAAGTTGAAAGAATCGAAGATGTAAAATGCTTAATATCCTCAAGAATCTTCTTTTCAATGAAAAGAAAAAGAGTAAGATCTTTTTTCTGAAAATACAGGAAAGTTTAGTTTTATGAATTTGGTAATGTAACGATAGCCATAACAAATAAGTGAAATTTACACACATCTTCCACCTTTGTTAAACTATTTAATTGTGCTAAAAAAGTTTAAAAAAAAAAAATTTAATGTACAAATGCTTGCTAAAGGTTTTTTAGTAATTTTTCTGCTGAAGTAGATGTAAGAAAGAGCATCTCCAATATGCATTTTATGCCTCTGTACTTGACTCTACCAAAGATAGTGTAGAAAATATGACGGGGCAGCTAAAAATACACCTATATATATTTTAAACTTATATCTTGAAATGGGACAAAATTAATTAGCCTTGATTTGGTCAACACTAATCCATTGAATTAGCCTTAATTTGACCACTGCAAGCAAGGGAGGCCTAACTAAGGAAGCGACGACACCGTGGTCCCTTAACTCCAAAACAAAAACCCATCCATCACCTTCACTCGTGTGTGAAAATGTTGAAAATCAAATCAAAAAGATTTTTAGAGAGATAGAAAGAGAAAAAACCCACCCTCCTCACCGTCACGATATGGACCTTAAAAACAACAACACAAACAGAAAGCTTTATTTTGACACTTGACCTGGACCAAGCTCTGTCTTATTTTATTCGAACCCCACGCCTTTCCCAATGCTATCCGGCCCATATTTAGGCCCAAAACACTGCCATTCCATTCCAAACAGGTCCTACAAATCGGCTACCCGCCGCACACACGCGCAACGCAACGAGACTTATGAAACTAAAAGATCCAACAAAGAAGAAGAGAAGAACTTCAATTCAATTCAAGTGAGTGAATGACAGACAGAAATCATGATCAAAAGAATGTAAAATATGCAGTTCAGAAACAACTAATTGATTATCATCGATGAACTCATACCTTAGAGCATAAACAGCTTCAACCAAAACGATGGATGAAAGTGAGTTGAATTTTGACAAATATATGGTAGAGTAGAGTAGTGATGGAATCAATACTCTCTTCAAGTAGATCTGCAATAAAATAAAATCAGCGAATATATGATACAGAATAAAAGGATAAGGATGTTAGTAGCAGTAGCAGTAGTAATGGGATCGAGAGACACATTTTTTGTTTGTCAGAAGAATATGATACCTAATTCACAGACATGGAATCATCACTACTTCTACTACCAACAAAACAAACCAACCTTCAAGAACACGATAGAGAGAATAATCGGACGTGGATCCAACGCAAATTTCACGTTCAAGACCCAATTCGATCGATCACAAAATGCAAGTCCTACCGTGCCTAGCCTGCCCAGGTTTTATAGCTGCTTTCAAGTCTCTCCTACTTGTGAGAGTGAGTGATGATGATATAAAGAGGATGAAGAGAGGGTGACTTTATTCCCCTGTTATGGGGGATTTGTTATTAGCGGGGCATGCCACAATTTCACACCAAAAGCACAAGGGGGCAGGATGAGTGGTGTGAGCGTTGGGGTAAAATATAGCAATCATCCTTCTATACGTCATTATTTTACCCAATTACTTGATTTGATTTTTTTTTTTTTTTTTTTATAAAAATAGAAATTAATTACTTTTACGGTAATAGCATCTCCAAGAGATTTCCTAAATTAGTCAAAATACTAATTTAGGAGTCTCATGGGGAAAAAATCATGCTCCAATAGAACCACTATCGAAGCCCTTATTCTAACTTGTCTTTCCCTTCTCCCTATATTTAAAGACATCTATGTCATCCCCAAATCTTTAGAAGTATTTTTTTTTTTAACTTTCAACTCTTTTAATTTTTTAAATTAAAATTAAGTTGAAATTAATAATAGTATAATTGAAATTAATAATAATATATGTTTAATAATAGTATAATTGAAATAATAATATACGTTTAATAATAATATAATTGAAATTAATAATAGTATGATTATATTAAGTTGAAATTAATAATAGTATAATTGAAATTAAGTTGATATAAAAAAATGGAAGATATATTTAAATAATTATGAAAATGTTAAAATAGGGAATGTGATTTTGTATGATGAAGAAATAGAAGAGTTTTTAGTTAAAATGATGTACGATTGAAAAAAGGCACATAATTATCATTGGATGCGGGTCATATTTTAGAATGACTCATCCAATTTAACTTTTACCCTGAGAGATGCTCTAATATCATTGGATGCGGATCATATTTTAGGATGACAATTTGGGTTTACCTATCGCCAATGGGAGATATAGGTTAGGATAATCAAGAATTGGATGGGTTTGGGATTGGGAATTCAGGCTCAACTACGGGATGAGGTATGGAGCTCTTGACGCAAGCTAGGATTATTGGGAGACTTCTCTACTATGAACGTTCTAATGCTCAAAACGAGAGAAAATATGAAGTTGAAGATGACATTCCAATTCCTGGTTCATTCCCTCAAATAATTAAATTTATATTTTTATAAATTCAAGATTGAATTCCTAAAAAAAATATGTAATGTTACCCGTGATGGGCATATTGCATACTGCAAGACCCTTGCAATTATGGAAACCAACCCTAGGCATAGTATAAGATAGTCGTGGTTGAAGGATTTATCATTGACATAAAATGAAGAAATAATAAAAGTGATTTCCTTGCTTGCTGCAAAATTTACGCCCAGCAAACATATTGTCTAAGTTGATAAATTTTAAAAACTTTAAAATATACTTTGTTAGAATTTATACTTTAATTATCAACGGTTGATCAATAGTTGACAAACGTATGTAGAAACCTACTCTGAACATTAGTATCGATTGCTAATGCGCCTTTTAGAAGGATTGCATGCTTTTAGAAGGCATGATTGACTTACCAGCCAACAATATGCATATGCAAAGACGACTAGAATTTACCATGTCTTTTGGATAGGTCACATAGATACAGGATCCCCTTTAAATTGATTAGGTTGTTAAGTATATATAACTTTTTCCCTATTATGCCACTGCTTATTGTGGATGCTATTATAAGAAAAGATTTATTATAGTAAACCAAGTATCTATAATAACACTAATTTTAGGGGGCCAGGATGGTGGTGCCCTACTCCTATAATAAGGATGATCTAAGAATCTACGAAGATCACGTGGGTAGTTAGAGCGACGTATTCAAAGTTCTTTACCAAAAAGAGAGAATATTAAAAATAAGGCATCAACAATAAAGAGAGAAAAGGTAACTTTAAATTTAGAAAAGTAAATTGAAAAAGAAAAAAAAAAAACAATGCGAAGCAAGAAATATAATGGAAAAATGTTGTGTGCCTTGTGTATAATTACCAAGGAAAATACACTTTTGACCCACTTTATCAAAAGTATTATGTGTGGAATAAGACTAGCATATTAAGCAATTGTTATCCCAATTATGTGAGGAATCAACCTATATATATTGAGACCTAAAAAAAATAATTGTGAATATCATTGAAGATTCAAATACCAATGTTTTTAGTTGTCCAATGGCAAAATAGTGACATATATACTTTATCCATGCAACAGAAAGTTGCTCTCACTAACAAGGAAAGAGTACCTATAAAACATGACAAGAAGACCTCCATTACTAAATCCCTAATAGAGATGATCTTTATGTTGTGTTGAGGAATCAATCAGTTCAGTAAAGTGGCAAGTGGTTCTTAGAATAAGAAGCCAGTAATGGTCCCAAATGCTTTGGAATTCAATTGGGTTCTAATTTGATTGAAAGACAATAGATGAGTGAGTGATTGAGCTTAGTGTTTTGGTTGGATTCCACTACAACAACATCATCCCACCCTTTGTTGTCTCTCAAATTAATATCATTTGAAAACCCAACATGACATCCCACTAATGCCTGAAAACCAACCCTATCTACTATGGAGAGGTTCCTCCCCACATATTGAAAGCATTTCTATTTAGTGTAAGCATCATATACAATTAGGGTTCATGATAGGTGAGCTGATGTCTATGTAGACATACATGATGTAAGAAAAATTAGGTGGGTTGTTCATTTCAGGCTACTGGACATTTATACATCCTTGAAATTTAAGCCTCACTTTAGCTCAATTAGTTCAAATAGACATGGGCGGACCTACTTAGGGGCGAGGAGGGGCAGCCGTCTCCCTCAACTTTTAAAATATTTTTAGTATATATACTTTAGTTTTAAAAAAATCGATTATATAATGTAGAATACAATATGACAATTGTTTATATAAATATTTGAATATGTCTTTGTTGGTGCATTTTTATTTGGAGGTTTATTATTTTTAGTAAAATACCCGAGTTCGATACTCTTCGAGTGCATTTTTATTTTATTCTCAATGCAATTTTATTAGTAATTGCAAACATTAAAAAATGTTTAGTTTAATAAAAACTTATTAACATTAAATAACTGAATTATTTTTCACAAGTGATATAAAACCTCCAACAAAAAAATATTTAAAATTAATATCTAAAATAATAAATATAGAATTCAATGAAAATATATACCATTAGCCAACTCGTACAAAATTTGAGCCTCATATAAACTATTTTTTTCTATTAAATTTTATTATGATCATACTAGGTTCACAAATTTCAAATTTTTTTAGCTTCACCTAAATATTTATCCTAATTATTTTGTGATATTAGTTATATTTTCTAGTTATTATGTTCGTTTGCTCATTACTAAGGTTATCGATAATGATCTTATTTTGGCTTAAAATTGGATGACATTGGATCCAATTTGGTATATGCAATGTATTTTTGATAGTTGTATTTTTTTTATTAGTTACTAGCTCGGGTAGAAAAATAAAATTGGTTTTACCATTGATAACCACTATTATCAATTAATAAGTATATTCCATTTCGCTCCCCCTCGACTAAAATCCTGAGTCCGCCCCTGCAAATAGATATCTGTGATACTGCAATATTCTGTTATGTTGTCATTATTTTTCAATTTTTTTAGCTGTTTGCAATACTGAACAAAAATTTGCTGACCAACATATCATATACAGATTTTTCATGGCATACAATGTCACAAACTGAAGTTAGTGTATGAGAAATTTTTAGTTTGAAATAAAATGGCTTCTTCAATCACATTAGCAGGCTCGAAGTGGTGCCACCGCACATGGCGTCAAAATCGGAAGTACCCAAGATTCAACTTGGGAGGTGGAATTCATCCGCTTACCTTTCTGATTGTTATATATGAGGTTGTTAGAATATGTAGGGTTTGCACTCAACATAGCCAAACCCAAGTCTAAGATTGATCCATCTCTACAGGAAGAAAAGTACAAAAATAAGAAAGTCACAAATAGGAAAGTCAGAAAAGTCAAAATATAATACAATTAGATTATTTTGTATAAAAAATTTTAAGTTTCATGTTTCTACAAGGTTGTGTCAAAGTTAGCTATATATAAGCTTATATTCAGTCAAGGACAATAATACAATTCTCAAATTATTTATTTACATGGTATCAGAGCAAGTTTCTTTGGTAACCTAAGACTCTGGGGATTCAAGTTCTTCTCCGCCTCCGACGACTACGCTAGACGCAAAAGTCGGAGAAGAGATGACAGCCAGCAGGAACATCCTCAACAGCAAGTTCAGCCAAATTGAAAGGAAATCACACTCTGCAACTTCATACAGAGCAACTTCACACAGCCTAATCCTCCACCTCGACACCAATTGGCAAGCGCAATGAGAGATCACAAAAAAAAAAAAAAAAATTTAAATCGGAGAACTTTTTCTACCTCTTTCCTTCAACAACTTTTCTTCTTCACGCAAAGCAAACAAGACAATCCTTGTATCATCTACAATAGCAAATTTGCCAGATAATTCAAACAGCCAAGTCCTTGTTCTTATCCTCTCTGTCATTTCTATCACGCCACAGCAAACGCAACAAAGAAGACGAAACAGTAAGGAAGAAGAAGAAGAAGAAGAAGACATGGGGGGAAGGGAAATAAGTTTTATCTCCGCTATTCACACCCACCATCTTTACTCAGTACCACCACAAGCAAAAAAAACCAAAATCTGTGTTGACTCGAATTGAGTCATGATTTCATCATACAAGAATCATTCAGAATTTTGCAGAATTCGACAATCACGATGCCTCGAGTCAAACCATTAGCAGCTTCACTCGACAATCATGATTTATTCACCAAATTGGACTTCAAAATTTCCTCCAAACCGCACATTTCATCTGCGTCTACATATCCAGCTTGCAGGGGAATATTAGAATATGTAGGGCTTGCACTCAACATAGTCAAGCCTAAGTCTAAGACTAATCCACCTCTACAAGAAAGAAAGTACAAGAATAGAAAAGTCAAAATATGACACAATCAGAATATCTTATATAAGAAGTTTTAAGTTTCTTGTTTTTACAAGGTTATGTCAAAGTTAACTTTATATAAACTTGTATTCAATCAAGGACTATAACATCAATAACACGATTCTCAAATTATTTTTATAATGAGGTATCTTTGCAAAACACAAGAAATCGGGATTTAGTTATGTTATTGTATGTTTTCTTGTAAATCGGGAAGGATTAAAGGAAGACGTGGATTTTGTGAAGAATGTGTGAGAAAAAAACAAATAAATACTCGAGAATTGAGTGAAGGATGATAAACTTTTTGAGCTCATAATCTCTTGCAATGTGACAGACAACCAAGAAACTATGGTTTTACCTTCAACTTTTGATAAGCTCATTATATACTAAAGTAGAAACTCCAGCGCAGTAGGGATCAGCTCAGCCCACTCCGGACAAACCTGAAGTGGCTTAGGTTTATGTTGAACTCGATTTGGCAGGCTTCAAATGCCGTTTTATCCAATATGTAGGTTGCTCCTATTGCAAAGACCACAATCCAATTTCAAATTTTAGGTTTGGCCTGCCCAAGTTGCACCAACACATCATCATTGGGTTCTTTAAATCAGAACGATATTCAGAATGCATATGATATCCCTGGATAATGGATCATATCCTAACTGAGCTCTCTGATAGGTACATGGTGTAATACAAGTCTTCATATCTTTTGAAATGTCAAGATGTACATAACTCACATATTTCTCCTATAGCTGATTTTGCCAACTTGCCCTGCATTATTGATTATTGATTTTATTTTATTTTTCCAATTTTTGGGTCTTAATAAAGACAAGATCAAGCCATGATTTAAGGACAAGATGGTGATGAGATTTGAAGTAGCCAATTTTAAAGAGTTGGAACAGATGTTCTCTAGGGTCAAAGTGAGATTGGCTTCCAACTAGATGATATAGTTCAATCTCATTCTTAAATACCCTTCCGACTTTTTCAATCCTAATATTATCATACAACATCTTATCTCATGTACTTCATGATATAAACATCTTATCTTTCTAATTACATGTGGTAGATTTTGACATGTGTTACTAAATTGATTATAGAGGTCTCTATTTTTTTTATGATGGACTAATAATAGATTTATGGCTTTATATATATAATTGGGGTCTCCGCTCCAAACTTAATTTTGTACCTTCAGGCACGCATTAAATAAAATGTTCTTCATTGATGCCTTGGTGTGGATCTAATAATATTCCTACAGTAGCTGCCTCATCCATTGACTTTGTAAACACCTCAACCTGTGGCCATTTCAAGCTTAACTAACCGTTTCATTTGATGTCCTTATTTTCCATTCAAACTGTCTTGTGCATAAAGGGATTCCCTTCATTTCAGAGGGATTGCAACTTTGAAGGGGACCATAACATAAACATAAACATATAACCACAACCATGTGTCCTTTAAGGTTCATTCTCTTGTTCTTCTCCGCAACCTTGGCTGGCTACTTTGCATGGAGGACGTTTTGATCTTCTTTGTCTAATGTTGATGACTTTATGGTATCTGGTGACTCGACCGATGTATCATCCAAGAGGAAGCAGCAGGATTTCAGTTTTAAAAAGGTAATTTGATCATTCATCTGTGCTGAGTTTTTCCAGAAATTCATTATGTCTTCGTAAATTTGGTTTGAACATTTTTTTTTTGGAATTATAAAAGAACTGACAAAAATAAGAACGCCGTCTCCATGTGATTATCCTCAAATGAGGCCGTCTAGTTAGCTCATCATATGCATCTCAAGAACATTGTACGGCAGCAGTCTTACATAAGAATGAGTTTATCCTTGTATGTTCTGTTTGTTCAATCCCTGTATAAAAATTGGAATCCCAACCCAATGACTCTGTCTGTCTGAGTTTCAAGTTGACTTGGTCGAATTTCAATTTTTTGACAGGAATAGTAAATTTTGTTTCATGAATTTGATGGAGATGCTTTTGTTTTCCAGGTGATTCATGATGGATTTGGTACTTTTGTGGACATGACGAGTGGAAGATACTGGTAGAAAATTTTGCAATTGTTGAATGGCAATGAGAAAGCAAAAGCTTGTTGGCTCTGAAGAACTAAAACCCCAAAAATGTTCATCCCCTCCCATGTAGTTAGTTATTCCCCTTTTCATCTAGACGTAGAATTGATCACCTGCATCTCACTACAAGAGATGCACTACAAAAAAAAAGATTCAATAGCTATATATACTAGCGACGGTATCAAAATACCGTCGATAATTAAAAGATTTGCGAAGGTAATAAACCGTCGCTAATGTTTTTGACAGCTGACTCAACCCATAATCATAAAAAACCGTCGCTAATTATTTTGCGACGGCACAAAACCGTCGCTATTTAATTTATTAGCTACGGTTTCTTAGCCGTCGCTAAGTTTTACAAAGAAAAGTTGGTAGCTACGGTTTTTGCCGTCCCTAATAAATTTTTTTTTTAAAAACTTAGCTACGGCACATAAGTCGTCACTAAGTTTTACAAATAAAAATCATTTCTACCGTAGCTAATGGATTTTTTGAAAAAAAAAATATATACACAAACATTTAGCTACGGCATAAGAGTTGTCGCTAAGTTTTACAAAGATTTTTTATTAGCTACGGCAAAAAACCGTCCCTAATTGATTTTTTGAAAAAAAAAATATATACACAAAACATTTTGCTACGGTACAAACCCGTCGCTAATTTTTACAAAGATTTTTTATTAACTACGGCAAAAAATCATCCCTAATTGATTTTTTTGAAAAAAAAAATTATACACAAAAACATTTAGCTACGGCAAAAAACCGTCACTAATTTTTACAAAGATTTTTTATTAGCTACGGCAAAAACCATCCCTAATTGATTTATTTTTTTTAATTTTAAACAAAAACATTTAGCTACAGCAAAAAACCTTCGCTAATTTTTACAAATATTTTTTTATTAGCTACGGCAAAAAACAGTCCATAATTGATTTTTTTGAAAAAAAAAAATTTATACACAAAAACATTTAGCTACGGCAAAAAACCGTCCCTGATTGATTTTTTGAAAAAAAAAGTTATACACAAAAACATTTAGCTACGGCAAAAAACCGTCGCTAAGTTTTACAAAGATTATTTTATTAGCTATGGCAAAAAAAGTCCCTAATTGATTTTTTTTTTTTACACAAAAATAGAACCTCATCTCAACTATCAATAACACCCAAAAACTTTAGCTCAATCCAACGCACTAAACCAAACCACGTCACCGATCCGCGTGAAACCAACTCAACCAATCCCCTTCAATTACCTCTCTCTCTCTCTATATATAAATTTAAATTTTCTCTACCAACCAACTCAACCAAAAAAATTCTCTCAACCCGCAGAGAAGAAACCCACAAAGGAGAAGTCCGTTGTGGCAGAGAAGACCCCAGCAGCAGAGAAGAAACCCAAAGCCGGGAAAAAACTCTCACTCGACACCCATCCCGACCGCCTCCCTCTCCCCTCCCTTCCCCGCCTTTCCCTAGCTGCAAGAGATCTCAGATCTCAGAGATCAGAGATTTCAGATCTCAGATATTCTCTTTGATATAAGGAGGAGGACGGTGGTGTCGTGGTGGTACTATCTATCCCTTATTCTCTACTCTCTATCGCATTCGCCCACTCCAACCCCGCCATCTCCTGCGTGCGTCTTCTTCTTCAGGTGAGAGATAAGCTTTAGTAATTCATAACAAAAGCTAACATTTGTCGAATGTTAAAATTGCATACATTTGTCGAATATTCTCTTTACCTTATATAATGGTGGTTGTTACTTCACTGCGTGACTTAAGCAAATAAGGCTCATCGAGGGGAAATGTTCTTTGTAACAATTTTTTTGAAAGAGAAGGCTTAGTAATTCTTTTAGCTACAATTTCTTTGCTACGGTATAAGCCGTCCCTACATCTTACCCATATTCTCTTTGATATTCTTACCGCATTTCAGTCATTTTTTTGCTCTTTTTGACTAGTTGAAGTGCCTTCGTTTTTCTGCAGGGCGAAAGATTGTTTGATTTTTATAAAACTTGCAGACGCTCTTCATCGGAGGGATTTCATGGGAAACAACAGAGGAGAAGCTCACGGAGCATTTCAACAACTATCAAGGATTACTAACTCTTTATCATTTTTTCCTTTGATTGTTGCAAAAGCAACTCCCAAATTAGTCTTTCAACTAATGAATGTGAGAGGACTTAGCATTGCCCATGTTAAAAGTCACTTGCAGGTATGAGAATGATTTAGAATTTTTTTTTTTGATCATCTCCTGCATCTTACCCATACCCTCTTTGATATTATTACTGCATTTCAATCATTTTTTTACTCTTCTTGACTAGTTGAAGTGCCTTCATTTTTTTCAGGCCGAAAGATTGTTTCATTTCCTTAAAACTTGCATACGCTTTGAATTTGGACGGGGAGAAAAATTTATTAAGATTGAAAAGGCATGGACATTCCGAATTTGTCTTTCCAAAATCTTTTTTGTTGTTTTTTGTTAAACCTTGATTCAAAATTGGTCAGTTTTAGTTTGTCCTTGATTGTAAATTCATGTAAGTTTTCTGCTTATGTAGCCCCCTGAATCATATATATATAATATCAATTTGAAGTTGATAGAGTATAAACTTGTTTTGGATATTTACAAATAAAAACACTTTGCTACGCTTTATGTCATCCCTGAGTGTTTATTTGAAAAAAATAATTTATACAAAAAAATTACTTAGCCACGGTATATTAACAGCTATTGTTTTTGCCGTCCCTAATCGATTTAAAAAAAAATAAAATAAAAAAAAACTACACAAAATAAAAACCTTTGGGCACGAATAAAATTGGGAATCCCGCGTATTTGAAAAGAGCATATTTCAGAGGAGCTTTGCTAGGGCGCACCGGTATTTCAACCGGTATTTCAACCGGATGATGCTAGGCACGTGCGATTAAGGTGAGAAAAAAAAAAAAAAAAAAAAAACACAAACAACCCATTCTTTCCCCAAATGAACAATGCCAAAGTTAAACCCATGAACTAAAAATTCCATTGTAGCTCCTCTCATCTGAGCCTCTTCTCTTTCCAGTCTCTCCCTCTCTTCCATTTCCCTCTGCAGCTCCTCTTCATGCCTCACCAAACTTTCCAATTGGAAAGGCTCAGGTTTGGTGCAATGCTCAGAGAAAGAGACTCCTCTATTGTTGCTTCTTTCTATTTTTGCTTTGAAGGGGTGCAGAGAAAGAGACTCCTCTATTGTTGCTTCTTTCTATTTTTGCTTTGAAGGGGTGCAGAGAAAGAGAGGAAGCTCATGGAGGAAATTCTTCATAAACAAATTGAAGAGGGGTATTGGCGAGCATCTTTGAGAGAGAAGAAGTGTTTGAAACGGAGATGAGAAGTGGAGCCGTGGCTTCCAAAGGCGTTGAAGTCTCTTCTGCCCACCAGTATCAACTCTGATACACCGAAGGCCGTCGCGCTTCTCGCCATTGTTCCCACGTTGTGTCTCTTCGCTATGTTGTGAACTAGTATGCTGCTCCTCAATCTTCTTCTCCTCCATCTCTCCCTGTGCCAAAACCTCTCTTTTTTGCCTCGCTTTAGTCACACGTGCCTGGCACGCCTGGATGGGCACGTGCCTAGCACATCCAGGTGAAATACCAGTCAAAAAACCGGTGCGTTTTAGAATTTTCGATTTCAGAGTAAGACTTTGAGAGGAAGAAGCTTTGGAAGAGCAATTTTGAGAGGACGAAGCTTTGACATCCCACGTCACCCTATTTTGAGAGGAAGAACCGTCGATTTTGAAAGGATTAACCCTATTTTGAGAAGAAGAACCCTCGATTTTGAGAGGAAGAACCCGCGCCGCGTCACCTGCTGAGGGGCCTAATCTCCTTCTTCATCCAAGCTTTGAGCGCGAATTAGGAAGAGCATCTCCTTCTTCATCTTTTTCAACTTCAAGGTGGGAGAAATTTGGGGTTTTTGTGCTCTATTAAGGGTTCAAGGTGAGTAAAAATCAAATCTCTCACTTAGGTTTATATTGTTTTGCAAAATTTACCTAATCATATTCTTTGGTTTGTGCAAATTCTCTTCTTCTTATTATTATTTGAAGATGTTCTTGCTATGTTTGTTTTTGAGTTTTTGAGTTTCTGAGTAAAAAGTTCTTAAATTGGGTCTCTGAGTCTCTTTTTGTTTGTTTTCTAATTTTTATCATAACTAAATACCATTTTGTCTTATGTGGAATGGATAGAGAGGATGTTGTTGCTATGTTTTCTTCTCATATGTTGCTTTCTATCAGGTATACTGTCATATGAGTGACTTTTTCAATAAGGAAGTAGAGTTGCAATTGAACTTTCTTGAAATTTTTGCTGAAAACTTGAAATTGGGTTTTGGTTATTGGTCTGTATGTTTCATGAAGTAACCTCAAATTCTTCGCCTTTCGCCCCTTTCTCTCTTCTCCCCATCTCTTGAATTTATGTTTAGAACTAGAAGTTGCCATAATAGGATAACAATGTATTTCTGGGAGTTCCATGGGGATGTAAGCATACTTGGGCACACACAGGCCGAATGACACGTTGGGGGTGGATAGAAAGATTGAACTCTCGTATCATAAATAAAAGTTTTGATAACATGTGAAAATAACACTAATGCTAAACTGAACTATTAGAGATGGTGCAATGACATATCATTGGGGCCCTATAGTGATTCAAACATAGCTGGGAACACACAGTGCCAAACAGGGGTGGGACAGCATAATTCTTGATGGTGGGT
The DNA here is from genome assembly GCA_963556465.1 of Berberis vulgaris. Taxonomy (NCBI): domain Eukaryota; kingdom Viridiplantae; phylum Streptophyta; class Magnoliopsida; order Ranunculales; family Berberidaceae; genus Berberis; species Berberis vulgaris. The sequence continues at coordinate 71,659,961 of OY747133.1, forward strand.
TGCGATGACAATTTGGAAAGGTTTGGCCCAAACTGTAGCAAAAGTAACGGGGTTAATAGATGTTTTCAAGGTAAGTCCAAAAATTTGAAAGGGGAATACAAGGAAAATGAGCGATCAGAGGATTACAAGTTTTAATTTTGGCTGGAATTTGTATTGAGGAGAATATTCTAAAGATAAATTCATCGAGTACCACACGTATGGTTGGCATCCAGCTTTCAATGTTTCTGAGTATGTTTTTAGGACTGCCGACTTTTAGTATGTTCAAGGGGCTGAAGTGATTGCCATTATCTTTTGCTGTTGTAATGCTCCAGGATAGTAAGAACTTTAAAGACAATAAACAGTATCGTAATTCAAATCCCAGTAGTGGGGAAAAAGAGGATACAAAAAATGGAGTGCTCAAAATATTACTTACTGATGAATACATAACCTTCTCTTTCAAAAAAATTTAAGACCTGAAGATGTTTTTCTCAATAAAAGGGCCTGATAGAAATAGCTTTACTAGACTTTAGGTTTTTTGTATCAATTATAGCTATGATAGTCTAATAGCTATGATAGAAATTACAACTGATTTTTATTACTATTGTTATTTTTGTGTCAATTAAATTGTTATCCACTAGAGTTTATAGATAGCTTATTTTCTGGTTTGGTAATTGGGGTGTTTATGGACTACTTTTAATAATATAACGACAAAAGTGGAATCCCAATGCCACCTGACTGTTCGATTCTCCATTGGAGTTGTACTCTCGGCAAGTTGCATTAATTATGGAACAATTAGTTATGGAACGGTTAATTATGGTCTGGTAATTGGGGTGTTTCTGGACTACTTTTTTGCAATTTGATTAAATGTTTCAGTCGCCGATGTTTTGATGAAAGGTTGCTTCAGGTTTATGCTAGTTCTATGGTGTCTTGGTCTGGTTTATGCTAATTTGAATGTTGAATGCTGCTTGCTTGAATGCTGAAATGTATGCTGAATGCTGAATTGTATGCTTGAATGCCTCAAATGTATGTTGAATGTTGCTTGAATGCTAATTTGTATGCTTGAAAAAGGTTGCTTGGAAAAGTAGTAAAAATTCGCTGAATGCATAGGTAAATGAACGTGAGGAGCCATGTTCTAGCTTCCTAAAATATCGGTTTCCTTTGCAATGATTATTGGTTTTTTAATGCATGTTTGAGTCACGATATCTGTTGTTTAATTCATTCTTTGGTTTAAATTATAGGGATGAAAGAATCTAAAGAATTTGCGGGGGAGTTGTTCAGTGCACTTGCTCGGAGAAGAAATATAACAGGAGATTCCATCAGCAAATCCGAATTGAGAGAGTTTTGGGAACAGATTGCTGATCAGAGTTTTGATTCAAGGCTGCAGACCTTCTTTGACATGTACCTATAATTCCTTACACACTTCATCTTTAATCACAAACTTTTTTTCATTTTAGCTAAGAAACTAATGAGGAATCTCGGAAATAGGGTTGACAAAGATGCAGACGGGAGAATCACTGAGGAAGAAGTCAAGGAGATTATAGTTCTGAGTGCTTCCGCAAACAAACTATCTAGCATACAAAAACAAGCAGAAGAATACGCCGCCTTAATCACGCCGCCTTAATCATGGAAGAGCTTGACCCAGACAATCTTGGTTACATCATGGTAAATTTACATTTCAGATTCACAAGAAATTAGTGTATGAGCTATAAATTGAAGTAATGAAGCTAATTTGATGGTTGAAATTTGAACAGATTTATAACTTGGAAAAACTGCTATTGCAAACTCCGAGCCAGTCTGTCAGAGGAGCTGACAGCAAAAACTTGAGCCAGATGTTGAGTCAGAAACTTAAACCCACCCAAGAGAGTAACCCTAGCAAGAGGTGGTACCACAAGACCAAGTACTCTATTTTGGATAATTGGCAGAGAGCTTGGGTAATGACGCTATGGCTTGCAATCGTGTTGGGTCTGTTCGCTTATAAGTTCATTCAGTACAGAAACAAGGTTGTTTACGATATTATGGGCTATTGTGTCTGCACAGCCAAGGGTGCCGCAGAAACACTCAAATTCAACATTGCATTGATCTTATTACCTGTCTGCCAGCAACACCATCACCTGGCTCAGGAACAAAACCAAGTTAGGTCGAGCCATTCCGTTTGATGATAACCTCAATTTCCACAAGGTTAGCAAAGCACAATTCAATTGCTCTCTGCTTCCATTATTCATTTCCCAATGTTGCATTTGTGAAAGATCAGATTGTTATTTCAAACAATCTAACTGAACTTTGCGTGTTCTCCATATGTTTTAGATTATTGCTTGCGCAATTGCAATTGGAGTTGGGTTACATGCAGGTGCTCATTTGACCTGTGATTTTCCTCGCCTTATTCATGCTACAGAAGATGAATATGAACCCATGAAGCCCTATTTTGGAGATGATCAACCTGAAAACTATTGGTGGTTTGTAAAAGGGGTTGGCTTTTGGTATCACTGGGATTGTGATAGGAACTGACCTGTTATGGTTCTTGTATGCAGACTGGGAGCCTTTGCTACACTCAATTGCTCAAGAATCAAGCAGCAACTCCGAGTTATATTGTGTAGTAATGTTGTATTTGCAATGTCAGACAAGTAGTATTGATCTAAGCAAGGAAAAGATTGTATTGAGAGAATATGTTTGTAACAACAATGTAAGTAACAAGCAACTTCAAGAGTGCTAATCTCCAATGAGAGTTATTCGAGAAGCTCCAGAACTCCTAGAAAGCAAAAGCTCTCAGTACAATCTTTTTACAATGAATGATTAATCCCTCTATTTCTGATCTAAGTCTATTTATAACAGAAACCCACTTGCATATAGTTACAACCAATTTCTCCCACTTGCAGACTATTCAACAATCCCCCACGTGCTTATTCTTATTTGCTTCAGGTGCTAGTATTTGCACATTCCCCATCACATCATAGCATCTCAGCAATGTAGCACAGCATCTCAGTAATATAGTCAGCATCTCAGCGCATCTCAGCAATTCAGCCAGCATCTCAGCATTCTCAAGATTGACAGCATTCAAGCAGCTCACTCAAGTATTTGATCCTTGCTTTGTTAAGCCATACTTCCTGCGTGTATATGTATATTTGATAAGAGGTCTATCAGATTGTCATGGTGGTGCTAATGGCAATAGCATTTACACTCGCCACCCCTTGGTTTAGGCGCGGCAGGGTCAACTTACCCAAGCCTCTCAAAAGATTTACTGGATTCAACATGTTTTGGTATTCTCATCACCTCTTCGTCATTGTTTATATTCTCCTCGTCATTGTTTATACACAGAATCTTCCTCTTTCTATCAAAAGAGTGGTACAAAAAAACGGTTAGTTTCTTCATCATCATCTATAGTCATATTCTTTTTAGTGCCTTACAAAGAGAATAATTCACAGCGAGTTAAACTTACATGACAACTTTGTGATTTGCAGACATGGATGTATTTGGCAGTCCCTGTGATACTTTACACTTGTGAAAGGTTGATCAGAGCATTCAGATCAAGCATCAAACCTGTCAAGATCCTAAAGGTATACATATTAAGCTGATCATTACTTCTTATTAAATCAATCAAATAGTATAAAGCCATGGCATTCAGTGGAATCTAATTTCCATTTGTTTCATCACATTGAAGGTTGTCGTATACCCTGGAAATGTACTAGCACTTCATATGTCCAAGCCACAAGGATTTAAATACAAAAGTGGACAATACATGTTTGTTAACTGCAAGGCCGTATCTCCCTTTGAGTGGTACGTAAACATTAAAATTTATAAGTTTAATTGGATTAGTTTAATTGAGTAATAAGAAAATATCAATTTGGGTTTCTTGTTGTACTGATGCACGATATAATATAATATGAACATGCATCCATTCTCCATCACTTCAGCACCCAGAGACGATTACCTGAGCGTTCACATTAGAACTCACGTGACTGGACACGTCAACTGAAAACCGTCTTCTCCGAGGTCTGCCAGCCTCCCACAGGTGGAAAAAGTGGATTGCTCCGGGCTGATTACATGCAAGGAGCTAACAACCCAAAGTAAGTATATGACAACTTCTATTTCCTTGATCAATTTAGCATCAGTAGCAGTTGGTAGTCAATACATGAACATTAACTCCATTTCATCGTATTTTAGACAACTCAGTTTTCTCCTATTTAATTGTATATTATAATAAATTTCTTTCTTTTATGAGACACTTTAACATTGATTCCCATAAAAGCTTAATAGAGTTTTATTAAGTTAGCTTTAAAAATTGTAGTAGACTTTAATTGTTAGATACCTAGATTAGTATTATTGTTATCATAACTGTCATCTAAACCATACTAGACATATGTCATCTAAACATGGATGATATTTGTGCAGTTAATCAGGAGGTTTGCTTGTTAAAAAAAATGATAATATACAGTATTATATGAATACCAACTCTAGAAAATAGCAGGAAAGTGAGAAGAAGTATGTAAGAACATATGGAACTTATAATTTGGTTGAATACAACACGACACAATTAGAAAATCAAAACTTGACTTAAAAGTTGTTCCCAAACATGCTCCCTAAAATTACCCATAAGGATTATTGGAAATAATTCGAGTTGGGGATCGGATTTCCTTCCACTGAACTTGGGCTTATAACAAAGGTAGAAAGGCCATTAAAAAAAAACCACTGATGGCACCATCCTTTGTGGTAAGGACTGCGTTTATTATAGTCCTTAAACAATGAGGCAGAGAGATTCACACTCCTACATGTAATGAATTACATTGAACAATTAGCAATTTAAGTTTAAAACCACCTAAGTTAAGCCATTTGAATACTGCGTAAGAGTGTGACGCCGTCTCCTTCATTGTTGGAGGCCCATTCCAAATGTAGTCCTTGGTGCCAATAGGGATGTTGCCATCGATTGGGGCATTATGAGCAATGAAAAAAAAATCCTAAATCACAGAGATCAGAAATAAGAGCTTCTCTAGATCAATTTGTATGGACTATTCTCTACATATATTCTTCAAAACTGAGATGAAGCTTGCACTGCACATTAGCATTTCTGAGCATGACAAGAAACGGTTAAACTTAATTACCCCAGTGTATACATGCTTTCCAAAGATGATTATTACGTAATTACCTGAATTGGATACTTGCTTTCCAAATATGATTATTTATTCCCCTTCATTTAAATGTATTAAATATTTCTGAAATGGTATTATGATTTCTCTAGATCAGTCGGATAAAGTTCTTTCCAATAATCCATTGCAGAGGTTGTTACTGTAGTGAATCACTACAAAAAAAAAAGCCTGAATAGCAACAAGAACTAGTGATGGAATCAATAAACCGTCGCTAATTAAAAGCTTTGCGACGGCGAAAAATCGCCACTAAATGTTTTCGTAGCTATAAATCCACAAAATTTTAAAAACTATGATTGTGACGGGACAACCGTCGCTACTTAAAGCATTAGCCATGGCAAATGAGCCGTCGCTAAGCTTTAAAAAAAATCTATTAGCTACGACATTTGAATGTTGAAATGTATGCTTGAATGCTGAAATGTATGCTTAAATGCTGAATGCTAATTTGAATGCTGAAATGCTAATTTGAATGCTAAAATGCTTATTTAAACGCTGAAATGCTGCTAATTTGAATGCTTGAATGCTGAAATGCCAGTATGTTGTTTGAATTTATTTCAACGTTTCAGCATTTATTTCAGTGTTTATTTCAGCGTTTCAACATTTATTTCAGCATTTCAGCGTTTAAATTTCAGCATTGTAACGTTTAAATTTTTTTATTTCACCTTGTTAATATGTTCCGCTTACCTTTGTCGATCCTACAAATGCACTAACTCAAAATAGAAAAGAATACTTTATTCTATCTAATAAGATGTTCATTAGTAATGTAAAAAAACATCTTAGTTGTAACTTAGAGTCTCAATTTGAATGTGAAACTTTATGAGATTTGTATTACATAGTTTAAGCATTCAATACGTTTCTCATGCACTGCTCCTTCAAATTTTACAGGTTTAGGTGTTGCTGAATTGATATTGGTTTTGAAGTAGAAGATATGAAATATTTAAGTAGAAGACATTTTGTGGGATGATCTATATTGTGTGCAAGATCACCTGAATTGTTGTATGTATCATTTTTTTTATGTCCCATAGTCGATCACTATGATTTATGTAGTTATTTAAGTTTAAGTGAGTTATATCTCAATTTGAAGTTGACAGAGTATTTGAGATTGTATTTTTTGTGATTAACAATTTATTGATTATACGAAAATTAATATAATTGTGTTTAGGTTTAAGATGTTTCTTCTGAATGACAAAAAAAAGGATATGCCAAATCTGAAAATTAATATAATTTTATTATAAAAAAATAATTTTCATTTGTAATTTTTTTAGCCACGGCAAAAACCGTCACAGTTTTGTCAATTTGATTTGCAGATTAACAACGGCTTCGAAACCATCCCTAACTAGCCACGACAAATACCGTGGCTATATTGTCAATTGGATTTGCAACTTAGCGACGACACGAAGCCGTCGCTAATGTTCATTTGGATTTGCAATTTAGCGACGGCTTCCCTGCCATCACTAATGTTCATTTGGATTTGCAACTTAGCGACGGCTTCCCTACCGTCGCTAAATAGCCACGGCAAATACCGTCGCTAGTTTTCATTTTGCGACAGCTTTGGCCAAATTTTAAAATAACTTTAGCGACAACACTTTTCGAATTAGCGACGGTTTTTAGCCGTTGCGAATTAGCCACGGATAGTTTTTCGTTGCTGATTCAAATAGCGACGATTGAAATAGCTACGGTATTGCGACGGTTGTTGAGCCGTTGCTGATTCCTTTTAGCTACGGTTTTGTGACAATTAGCAACGGTTTTTAGCTGTTGCTGAATTGACTTTTTTTTGTAGTGTCTTCATCTTAGTGCTAAGAAAGAATTCGACAATTTTCGGATCAAGGAACCCCTTTGTAGTTTATGTACAATTTTTGTAGGGAAGAGGATGAAGGATAGTGTTTTATGAATGAACTCTGCATGGTTTTGACTAGGCTTTTCTCTACCAGACATGGTTGCCATAATGTAATTTAGGCAAACGATTCCAAGTCTTCAATGCTCATTTCATATGCCTTTCAAAGTTGATAATACATTATTATTATTTTAAAAGGTCCAAGATTTATCGTCAATTTTGATACCAATAGCATCGAATCCAATGTATTTTGAATGTATTCTGTTCACAAAGACTAACATGGAACTGTTTTATTGTCGTCTATAAGACTGATTCCTCCTCTCCCACCTAAAATCCAAGCAATGACATACCCCATTTTATATCCAGCATCTAGCTTCCTGTCAACCAGAGCAATTGAGCTGCATACCAGAAGAGAGACTTGTGATCCAAAGATCTGCACAAGAGACAGGAGAAGGAAAGTGAACCGCAATACTTCACTGAAAGACCCCCTCTCCTCAGATGAACTTTCTTCTTCATCTTCATCCTCTGTGTCAACGTACGAGGATGAACCTTGTTCAGCAGCCTGATACTGTTGCCTATACTTTTCACGTCGCATCTGTCGCCTCAGTTCTTCCCATCTATACATCCTTGTCCCTTCCTCCAATTCTGGGTCATGTGTCCAGTTTCGCCTCCTTGACCGGCCGTAGTACTCTCGGATTTTAAGTTCATGATCGTACCGAGTCCTTGTCTTCTCATTGGACAGTACCTATTTAATTTGCAACAAGAAGGCTGAAACTACATTGTGAATTAAATCATGTACGCCATATACAAATTGAGGATGTTACTGAAAATGCTCACATCATATGCCAGCCGTATACTCTTGAATATATCACCAGCTTGTACGTGTTTGCTGACATCAGGATGATACTGCAACACAGATGGTATTTAAAAGATGAGTGCAGGTTTCACAGATTTAAATGGTTAGTCTTTCATTTTTACTACACAGGTGTGAGGTACACTATTGTAGAATTAGCATATTTATTAACATTAAGAATTAGAAGAATTAGAGTATTTTACTAATATTAAGCATTTTATTGTTTTGTAATAAGGATTCCAATTAGGGCTCCCACATTGGTTGCCTATTAGGTTTAGGGTTGATTGAATAAAAGTTATTCGTTATTAGTTTATTTGGTTTATCGTTTATTTCCGTTTATTGCACTTCGTTTATTTTAATTACAATTTCATTTAATTTCTAATCCGCATCTACCAATTGGTATCAAAGCCGAACTATTCTAGTACGTTTGATTTTATTTTATTTTTAAATTATATATAACACAAGAAGCGAGCAGGTCGGAAAAGCAATTAAAAGAGCATTGATCGAGAGAAGGAGATGATGGATCAGATTTTCGAGAAATACCTTACCACAACGGTCGTGGGATAGACTCAAGCAGCACCAGCAGTACCGCAAGGGCCTACACCCAGCACCAATGACAGCTGCGCCCCAACAGAATTTGAACGACCAAAAGAGGTTGATCAACCACACTTTACTGATTCCAAACGATCGCCTCATTCCATCGACAACACCATTGTCGACCAACCCTCATCCAACAGCAGTCCACTCCACCACCCCCATGGTCCAGTCAACACTTTATGTTGATCGACATATTGTAAAGCAACTTCCCGTTGAATGCCCCTCCATCGATCAACACAGAGCGACTCATCCTCCCCTTCAACCGATCGAATTCATTTCCACTAGCCCATCTCACCCCCCTCCTTTACCCCTCCTTTAATCGAACAGACCAATCGCCTGTCCACAATCCGCCTCACCCCACCGACCCTATTTGATCGATGCTTTATTGTCCAATCCGCCACCACATTGCCCGTCAGTCCCAAAATCGATAGCCAACCCTCCAGCTTGGTCGACACGCTCCAACCCAGCTTGGCCTCCTCAACAATCCTTTGTTCTCCAGCAGTTTTTCCTCCCCGACTCGATCAATCGGAGATCTTCGTCCCCCACGTCGTTCGTCAGTATCCTTTCTCCCCTCCTTTTGTGTTCACTTTCAGTTCCTGGGGTTCCTTTGGAAAAAAATGTTGGACCGCTACATGCACCTCAACCAGTGGTTGTGTACATCCACCAGAGTTTCTTTCTAATCCGTCCCAAGAGCTATCAGAATTTTCAATTCAGCCCCTTTATGAGTTTATTAAGTGGTCCTTGGTCGCCTCTAGATGTTTACACCCCGCGGCCCTGCCACTTTGTTCGTACCACCACACAGTTCTACTTTTACTCTTATTCAGCACCACATGTCGTATTTTGTAGACCGCGAACAGTATTGATGATCCAATTTGGGTCAATTTTCTAACACATTTGAGGATCAGTTTGCGCGCAACTTTCAACATAGGCAGTTGATCAATATTTAGATTGGATTTTATTTTTGACGCAAAGTTCTTTGGGGTGCCAACAATTACACAACTACAGTTAGAGGTCAAATTCTACTAGGACACTTCACCGTGTGCTCTCTATGTTGTTGCTTGTGCTCGTATAACTTCCTTGGCTTCAAGTTTGAGGACAAGCTTCTTTAACCTGGGAAAAGAATTAGCATATTTATTAATATTACTAGGATACTTCACTTGTTAGAATTAGCATATTTATTAATATTAGTAATAAAAGTGTTTTAGTAACATTACGCATTCTATTATTTTTTAATAGGGTTCCCACATTGGTTTTCTATTAGGTTTAGAGTTTGATTGGGAAGTAGGTTAGTTATAAATAAGGCATAGGCTGCCCATTATTCTTTTGTTGATTGAACAAAAGTTATTCGTTATTAGTTTATTTGATTTATCATTTATTTCGTTATTTTCGTTTATTGCACTTCATTTATTTTCCAGTCCGCATCTTATCACACTCACCAAAACATACAAAATGGAATCTCCATGGTAGAGAGAAAGAAGAAATACAATCAACTGTCCCCAAGTCTTAGATAAGACTGGATCTCCTAAGCCGGTTACCTCAAAAAAAATCTAGACTAAACACAATTAAAAAATATATAAAAACAAGTTCTAACAGTTCACGGAAATATAAAAGAAATAACTAAGAAATATTAATTAAAAATCTGATGGTTATATTGGTGAGAAGACTTTCTGCAAGTCGGAGATTATAACTTCTTTTATTTAAAGTGCCATATCTATTGGGTTGTCCAGTACGAACTTCAGACACATTTTTGTTGCTGCAAATTCAAATCTGTTGTTTGTTAGTATTTTAGACATCGAGACAGGCTCCAATTTGTTTTGTTATGAAATCCTATTTTGATAGATTTAAAAGAATGATAAACGAAACTGAACAAGAATTGAAATAACGGAATAATTTGAAATAACAACAATAAAATAAACAGAAATAACTAATAACAAAATAATTTTTATTCCATCAAAAATCAAATTACAATTATCAACCTACGCTGGTATTTATAACTAACCTAACTTCTAAAACCAACCCTAAACCTAATAGGAAACAATGTCCTAATAATACAAAAATTATTAATATGCCTAAAATACTACTATTGCTAATAATACTACTATTCTAATTAAATCAACCTCCCCGGGTTGAAGAAGCGCGTCCTCAAGTTGAAGCGAATGAAGTCATGCGAGCAAAAACAGCAACAGAATGTGAAGACTTCAAACAGAAGTCGACCTCGAACTGTGCCTTTGTAATTACTAGCTCCCCAAGGAACTTGGCACCAAAAATATAGTTCAACCCTACCAGAGAATTAAATAAAATTCCTGGGCAGGGACTGAAGAAATATTATTGAGCAGGTACCTTTTAAAAACAAGTCTTCTTCTTCCTCAAACCAACTGAAACAAGGAAGAGGCTTCGATGGTGGCGACCGGCTATGATGGGGTTGGGCGATTCGTGGCTGCATGGGGGTCGTTGCGACGGCGGTGGGGGTTAAGGATAGGTCGGATCTAAAGGAAACTATTGGACGGAAATAGTTGGTTCCAGGGGACCATGGAGGCTGGGACGCGCGACAATGGGGGCCAGTGATGGAGGCTAAAACGGTGACTTTTCGACGGCGATGTGACTGGAGAGGTTTGATCAAACGATGTATATGGATTGATCAAAAGACATTGGTGGCTTGCGACATTGATGGCAGTAGCGGTGTTGTTGCGACGTTGCTTGCAAGCAATCTGTGGAAACAATGGAGGATGGCGAGCAGGGGTGACGCTGGCGATCAATCTCCGATGGTAGATCGATATTTGTGTTTGGTTGTTCGTTCCACTCCAAATCGTCGTGGGGTTGTGCGCCACCATCGAAGGTGTCCGTATGGGATCTTGTGGCACTACCGATGATGGTGGTGTTGTTTGGGTCTTGTCCTTGTCAAAGATCCAATCTATATTTGCCCAAAATTCTGCCTTCGTTGCTGCTCTCTCTACCCTTAATTTTGCCTTCATTCTGCGAAGAACAGGTGCATCTCCTTCATAAAATCTTCGTCTACAATGATTTAATCTTCAAACTTCTATTTCTTCAAACTTTTTTTTCTTTTTTTTTCAACTCAAAAGAACTAGAATCGTTCAGGTATGATATCAATTGATACATTTAAAAGAACGATAATCGAAATCAACTTAACAAGAATTGAAATAACAGAATAATTTAAAATAACAACAATAAAATAAACATAAATAACTAATAAACAAAATAACTTGTGTTCTATCAAAAATCAAATTACAATGATCAGCTTACGCTCATATTTATAACTGTCCTAACTTCTAAAACAAACCCAAAACTTAATACGAAACAATGTTCTAATAATGCTACAATTATTAATATGCAATAATAACACTATCCTAATTACATCATATTTAGCAAGCAACTGATCTGTATGTACCCGATTTTTAGCCACGAAAATTAATGTTCTACTAAGCTTTATTTGTTGTCTAATCGAGAATAACTAATAGTAATAGCCTATTCAATAATATTGTAAATTTTATATACAAGAGATGGAAAATTGGCAATCTTTTACCATAAAATCCCCGGGGATCCCCAAAAAAAATGAGAACAGGTGCATGAAAGTGCACAAACTAAAATGGAATAGTGTAGAAACTTCGGATGGATGTAAACTTCAAGGCACCGATAAAGAATTCAAGATTTCTTAATCCCCTCTAAACAATACTTCACCAACAACCTCAATTCTTCACATGTAACTCCCCCCCCCCCCCCCCCACTCTTCTTCTTCCCAGCCTGAAATTAGATCAAGTCACATTTTTATGTCGTAATCACCAAGGGTGACATGACCCTTAAAACTAGCATGGGGTATCAATACCAACCTCATTAATGGGTCACTAACGTTTCTAGCATCTTTAGGAGTCCTTCATTGGAACTGCCTAATGCCTCTATACAATCAACATGCCATCAGCTCAGGGAAAAGCGCGGCAGTAGCACTTTCTTATCATGGTTTCCATAGGTAAGACATCCTTTGGTTAGATTCTTGCTTTTCTTTCCACCCCTTCAGTGTTGAATCTTCATTGTTTCATTGCCACGCTTGTTCTTGACCTCAGAGCATGCTTCATGCTGAAAGTCCTGTTCTCCTCATGTCCCACAACCATCTCTACAACTGCATCACTTTTTGGTCTTCTACTTCATCATATATACATATTCAGTTGGTTAGAGCACATTTCCATAGAAAACATTAAATTTCTCAAAAGCTTCACATACAGTTAGGTTATAGGGGATGTATGCTAGTAGTGTCTCGTTACTGTACATTATGTACTCTCACACTTATCCATACTCACCACACTCGAATTTCTTCTCCTTTGAAGGGATCATGGTAGGAATTCATTCCCATTTGGCACATTACTCATACAATAGTCACATATGATACCTACACCTCAGGGGCGGTGCCAGGATTTTAATTTGACTCGGGTTTTTTTTTTTTTTTTCAATTATGATATTTTATTAGTATATATACTAAATTATTTTTTTATAAAAATACCTATATAAATGATTTGATAAACTCCTAGTACCTTTTCCATGTGTTATGATTCTAAAAAAATGAAAATAATTCAATGAAGAATTAACGGATCAAACCCTGGTTTAGGGTAAAAAATAATAAAAATCTTACCGTTGAGCCACAAGATGCAAATTATTTCCATTCAAATTTTTTTATAAATCTAATTAATATATCTACTATTTTTTAAATATTTTTAATAAACAAAAAAATTACTATTTTTTTTGTAAATTTTACCTGGGTGAGACCACTAATGGTTCAACCCCTGCTACACCTCATCTTCATAAGTTCTCTAAAATCCGTGTGATCATTTAGCATTATCCCATCCCCAGCTAAGTCATTGGACAAAAGAAATTACAAAAGTTGAGCCTTCTCATGGAGCATGCACTCAAAGACATGTCTTGACAAGACAAGACAATCATACCTCGAGGCTATGATTGGCATTTAACCACACACCATCTAACCATACAAAGTTGGCAATCTTCAGCCAAACTTCGCCAGCTTCTTCTTCGCAAACTTTTGAAACACCGACCTCGATAGCATAAGCATTTTTGCCCTTTGAACAACAACGCGACATTTCTCTTACCAAAACTTATTGTGATAGAAAACCCCACTAAATTGAATACGATTTCCAACCTTCAAACTAATTTCCGCGCTAACAAAGTCAGGGTATTCCTACACCATTTATTACAAATCTGCAACAGCCCCTATGTGTCGACTTCAACGGTTCAACCTCGAGATGCATGGATAAACATATTGTTTGATCCTCATGTTTCTTTCGTACAAGTGCAGCCTAGAAATTCTATTAAATTTTGATTACGAGTTTTTGCATGGATTGAAATCCCCTGATTTGGGAGAGGTGGGGAGAACTTTTACAATCCACAGAGAGATCACAAGTGGGTTTGTTTGACTATAGTTGACTTTGGTCATATTTTCATATTGACTGAAATGACGGGTTCACACTTCCCAGCAAACTCGGTGTTCCTAGATCAGGCATTTGATCAATAAAAGGAACAACCTACAAACATCATGACTGCCTGAACTCTAAAAGCACCTATTCACAGACAAGTGTAATTTATTGACAACCACACATAGGTGGTGTTTTTCATAGAACAACACCTCAGGTGAGAGTACATGATGCATTCACATAGTGCTAAGTTTTTCATAGTACAACACCTTAGGTGAGAGTACATGATGCATTCACAGAGTAGAAGACATCAAGACGATCCACAAAATTCCAGTACAAAGTTGTACAAGTGATTGAGGGATTTGGCACTAGAATGAAAAGATGGATTGCTTCTGTAACACCCTATGTGGACAGGCTCTGAGGCTGACAAGCTACTTTGTGTCGGCGGGCTATGAGGCTAGCAACTTCATGTGTGGGCGGGCTCAGAAGGCTAGCAGATTACCTTGTATGGGGGGTCATAGTCCCACATCGCCTGGGTGAGGGAAGGATATGTGCTATATATGTGAGAGTTTGGATCCACATGACACAACGCATTTTAAAGCCGTGCAAGTAGTTAGATTGGGCCCAGAGCGGACAATATTATATCATGTGGATCAGGTCGTAACAACTTCTATGCAGTCCAACTAATTAGGTAGGACCTAAAAAGATATAAACCCAGCTGTGGAATGTAGACTATCTGGGCAACAAAATCGATACAACTGTGAAAGCCCAATGAGTGGTAAGGAGCCAGACGATGGCTGAGAAACTAGGCCTTGGTCAGTTGGTCCATGGAGCCATTAACATTGCATAATGAGTTTAACATTCACAAGGTGAAGACTGTGTGGAACATAACTAGTTGAGCACCATAATCCTTTACAAAGGAGAATTGAGGAGAAGCACGGATCAGTGCTACTTCAAGGCAAGTATAGTAATACAGACACTGGTCCAACACCTTGTACCCGAGTAATCGGACACTTTGGCCAATAATTGTATGGCGTATTGCAGCTAATTCATATGACTGGCATATAAACTCTGTTTGTTAACAACCTTTAATTATTGGAGTTATTCAAGGTTGAACTATATCTATATTATAATAGTAACATCAATGTTAAAACTCAAAATACCTCAAAACAGTAGCAACACAAATCTTCTACGTATCGAGGGAGAGAGCGAGGATGCTCCCTCGCACGTTATTTTTATGCGGGGTTGTTTGAGTTTTTTGGCTCCAAAAGTGAAAAAAATCCCCAAAAGTGAAAAAACCCTAGATGTAAAAGAATTTGGGGATTAAAGAAAACCCTAGAATTTTCAATTTCTCTCCAAATCAAACTCTTTCTCTTCTTCCTCGATTGCCCTATCAGAATTGTTCTCTCCAAATCAAAGCTCCCTCGACCCCTCCCTCAACTCCTTTCTCAATCTCTCCCACAAACCCTAGACCTAGCAAAGCTCCCTCGACTCCTAGCAAATCGAAAAAATCGAAGAAATCTTTGAGAGAAAAATCAGTTGTTTCTCTCCTAGCAAAGCTCCCTCGACCCCTCCCTCCCTCGACTCCTAGCAAATCGAAGAAATCTGGAGCATTAACTCCGGCGAAGTCGAAGAAATCTGTCTTTTCTCTCCACCCTGAAATCAGTGAGTTTACAAGGTATGAATCAGTGAGTATTGTATGCCCTTAGCTTGCATTTTCTTCTTAGCTTCATCGACGAACATCAGTGAGTGGATTATCAGTTTTTTTTTTTACGTTTTGTTCCTCATTATCAGTTTATTTCACGTTTTGTTATGTTTTAGCTAGCTGGATTTTTCTTGATGTATTTCTTGATCTGAATACTTGTCCAAAAAAAATATTTTGTTGTTTGTTATGGGAAGCTACAAAAATTAGTTGGGTTGATATCTTGGTGATGGGCAGAGTGCAATGTTTTCCTTCAATTTGTTATTTTGCAAGAACTGTTGTTTAATCTCTTCTGTGCCAGATTATTTTCTCGAAAAAAAAAACTCTGATCAGTATTTTGAGTTGCAATAACTAGATTGAATTTGAAATTGAAGGCTTAACCCATTATGAATTTTTGGGTGAGTGTGGATTGAATTTGAAATGGAAGGCTGAACCCATTATGAATTTTTGAGAAATTGATGAAATCAACTAAAAAAAAACAAAGTGAGCTTAGCTTACATGGAAATGCTGGTGAGGAGAGTATGGAAGTTGTAGTAGAAGAGTGCATGGCTGATGGGTTTGTTGTAAAAAGAGAAATTAAGTATGGGTTTAGGTGTTTTGCATTTGCAGAAGCATCTTCTATGCATAAATTTCTCATTATCAGTTTATTTATGCATTTAGCCAAAGAAATTTATGATGCCAAGCTAGTCAGATCAAGGAGTAAGATGTGAGAGCTCCCTCCACAAGTTGTCATTAGAGACCTTAACTTGTCAATTTTGTTTACATTTTACACTGTAATCATATTGTTCTGCTTTGAATGAAACCTTCCATGTTCTTCTTATAAATATAAATGACATGTTTCTCTTGAAGGTACACATAGTTTACTGGCAGATTCATTTGTCTAACTTCAATTCTGCATATACGTCCAATATAAAAGAATCTCTGTTCTGGCATTAGGAACTAGGATTTGGCTATAGATGAATTTGAATTGAGTGCCATTTCTAAAAGTTTGAATGTTTTAAGAACTATATTCCTTAACTTCTCCCCTTTATCATATCTGATCATGCTCTCTAACGTAGCAGTTTTCTCAGTTTTGATAATACTGAAGATTATTGAATAGAATGTGAATGAAGCAGGCTTGATTCATACCTTGATTCTGTGAAAGGTCTTGATATTAATTTTTTGTCAACGCATGAATGACGTACGAAGCTTACGTTGTTTATCGTGGGCATGTTCCTGGTGTTTATGTTACGTGGCCAAGTTGCGCACTACAAGTAAACGGGTACAGTGGTGCTGTCTACAAGGGTTTCAATTCAATTGAAGAAGCCTACGAAGATTATGAAATGTGAAAGGAGCACGAGGCGAGAAGAGAGCACCACTCAAGAACATACGAGTCAAGAACAAACACTGAAGATGTAGTTGACCAACCAAATAATGGTCGTGATCAAGCTCATGAAACCCAAGTCAATGATCCTTTGGCTTTTACAAAGGACCTAGTTAACAGTATATTAGTGGTAGTTTTATTGATTCTTGTACTTTTGTTTTTTAAGATTTTGGATAGTATGTGAGATGTAAATGAATTTGTGAAGAGATGTAAATGATTTTGAGATGTAAATGAATTTGTTCACAGATGTAAATGACTTTGGATGGTTATCTGAATTGCTTCTGAATTTTTTGAATTGCTTCTGATCAGCATATCTGAAAGTTGAATTGCTGATCTGAATTGAATTGCTGAAAGTTGAATTGCTCAAACTTAATTGCTGAAAAACTGAATCTGAATCTGAAAAACTGAATATGAATTTGCTGAATAACTGAAAAATTGAATATGAAAAACTCTAAAACTGAATCTGAATTTGCTGAAAAACTGAATCTGAATTTGATGAAAAACTGAAAAATTGAATCTGAATTGCCAGACCTTTATTACTTATCAAAAAATGACTTACAGACGCTACGGGGGTACATTACGACGTTACCCGTATTAAAAACCAAACAAAATTAAGAACAAAACCTGTCCTTAACACAGTTGCCAGAATACAAAACTAATACGAACAAGATAAACTTAAAACACCAAAAATAATTGAATCCAACCCTTTGCATCCTGAAAGGAAACAAAATGCAAAATGATCCATCCGCAACACCAAGCAAGCAGCATGTATGCGTCTGACTGCACCTTGGCTCGCAGCAGATCTGCCCAATCCGCAACACCAAGCAACCATCCCCTGTTTTACAGAAATCCGGGAGCACTTCCTGTAGACAGCACCCGCTCCCAGACAGCATGAAGGCGAAACTGTCTCGACCACAGACTGCCCCTACAACGCGTTGTTGTTCCAGACCACAGACTACCCCTGCAACGCGTTGTTGTTCCAGACCACAGACTGCCCTTGCAACGCGCTGCTGTTCCAGACCACGCTGTCTCGACCACAAACACATCTGAATTGCAGTAAATGAATCTGAAAAACTGTCGCAACCACAAACACATCTGAATTGCAGTACATGAATCTCGACCACGCTGTCGCGATACAAAGTCAGAATTTGCAGTAATGAATCTGAAAAACTGAATCTGAATTGCTTCAAATTAATACAAAGTCAAAATTTGCAGTAAATTGATACAAACACATCTCAAAAAGACTGTCAAACCTTGTACACAACACCATTATCATACAAAACATACAAAATACATCTTTCAGGTCATAACACATCCCAAACAAACAAACACAGTGTTTTGAATATAAAGACTGACATTCAAAACACATCTCAAAACCATCAAAACAACCACATCACAAACAACCAAACCTGGTCATAAAGACCATTTCTTCCACAGTTGAGTATAAAGACATTTCTTCCACAGTTGAATATAAAGACCATTTCTTCCACAGAGCCACAGACCATTTCTGCCTTCCTACCTGATCATCTTCAAAGGTATGTATAGTCCATTGCGTTGGTTGAACCTGGCGGCTGCAAAAATTAATAATAAATATAAAAAAATAAATAATATGATGCATACAAAACACATATCAAACAAACAAACCCTACAAAGGACAAACATACAAAACACACATTACAAAATATGTACCTGTGACACTAGCGAGTACAAAAGATCAATTCTTCCAGGTTGTATATGAGCTGACTCCGTATTATCATCCTTAACGACGAAACACACATAAATCATAAGTGGGCAAGCATACTCACTGATTCATACATTGTAAATATAACAAACAAACCTGTGTATTGCTTTGAAGAGACATCACATTATTTTCACGAGGCATAACATAAGGCATACACTGTAAACCCTACAAAATACATTTGTATAAATATAAGTCACTAATCACTATTCTTGACTTAAGAAAATATACATTCATAAAACACATTGCAAAACATACCAGATTAGTCTCAATGGCCTGATCCTTTTGCATGTTTTTTTTTTCTTTTGTGTCCTTTTACATATCTTCTCAACTCTGGATTTTAACCTTGAATTAGACCGCTGTCCTTTGCTACGAACTGCTAATGGACTATGAATTTGGATGGCAGAACTAGCAGTAGTCACTACAAGAAAAATTGTGATTAATAGCGTTTAAAAACCGCTATGGTAGGCTACCATAGCGGTTTAGTAACCGCTATGACAGCCGGCGCTATAATAGACCCAGGGGATATTATAGCGGTTTTAAAACGCTATGGTAAGTTTGGCTTTTATAGCGTTTCAAAACCGCTATGGTAGCCTCTTCCATAGCGTTTTAAAAACGCTATAGTAGACTCTAAAACCGCTATGGTAGACTCTACCATAGCGTTTTAAAAACGCTATAGTAGACTCTAAAACCGCTATGGCAGCCTCTTCCATAGCGTTTTAAAAACGCTATAGTAGACTCTAAAACCGCTATGGTAGACTCTACCATAGCGTTTTAAAAACGCTATGGTAAGTATACATAGCAAATTTTTTTTTTTTTTTTACTATCAAATGACTTTTTATTACACATCTCATAAGTTTTATGTCTAGAAAATAAAAATTTAAATGTGCCAAAGTTAAACATTTCCATGAATGGAGGCAAAGTAATGTAATTAATTAATAAACGGTATTACATCGAGTCACAAAATCTATCAAATAATAAAAATAATGTATTACAATTATGGTACTTGGGATAACAAACTGAAAATTAAGCGATGGTTTTGCCCATTGGATCAATGAGAATCATGCCAATAACACCACCCGCTTCTCTAACAAAATGGCTTTTTTGCTTCTAAGGTCTGGGAGTTCAAAATTCTGTTTATGACACTTGGACCTATCAAAATTATCAATCACTCCAAGGATCATTTTCTGCCCTCACTTCTGAAGGCTCAACGACTTCTGTTTCAGAGGCTTCGGTAGTTGAAGCAGCTTCAGATTCTTCAGTGGCATCAGACTCTTCTGATCTTCCCCATCTCCCGCCAAGGGCAATTGCCATCATTTCATATATCTTGTTACCCAAATCAGCTGGACTATCAGGCTGCAAATATTATCAAGATAGAGTTAAGTAATTATCAAACAGGTTTGGTTCAGAAACAAGTTTCAGAGGGAGTCCTTACTGAGTATCCACTGGAGATCAAAGCTGTATCATACAGCAAATCAACTGCTCTTTTAGCTTCACCACTCTCGGGAGCATTCTTGCATGCAGCCTACAGGGTGAAAGATCATCAAAAACTGACCAATGAAGCCACTGAATGATGACATTCATTCAATATTGACACTTGGAAGAGCTGGGTGCTTCTCCTAGCTGATGGTATGGTATGTTTATGAATCAAGGCACAGATCCATGAAATTTCTTAAAAGTTGCAATACTTGAAAAGGAAGTAATAACAATGTTATGCCAAAACAACAGAACAAGGACAATGGATACCACAGATTTCTCAAAAAATTGCAACACTTATAAAGGAAGCAACAACAATGGTTGCAAATAGCACAAGTTGATTTGTCATTATAGTGAGGCAACATAACAGTGAACACTAGAAGTCCCAAACATTGATTACTACGTTTACCTCAACTAAAAAGTTAGCAAATGACCTAAAGATGGATTTTCTTTTCCAAAGAAAAAAGGTGCCAGACAAAAGTACAAACAATTTGAGTAAGATAATGCCTCTTTAAGTTAGTAGATACTGTCTAATGTTTTTCATTTAGTGCTAACTGCTAAGCACTAGCAGACATGTACACGGCCTACAGATTTGATCAAGAGTGAAATCACTGGCAACAACACCTAGTAAGTGCATTACATAACTATAGTTTCCTTCTCCAGGGATGAATAATGCTTTGACACTTGAGATATAAACTTAACAACTAAAAGATTATGAAAGAAAAACACAAGATAACCAAGACTGCCAGTGAGAGTAGGCATGCTTCATTCATTTGCTGTCTGATATCAGAAATGTATGCATTTGACAAAAATCAAACGGCATTTAAAAGCGTTATCTTACACTCAGCAGCAAGCAATGATAGCAACGACAGCAGCAGCAGCAGCAAGCAGCAGCAGCAAGCAACCTCTCTTCTTGACAGCTCCTTCAACATCTCTGCAAATGATCAAAATTTGAAATTTTTTTATGTTCTGGCCTAAAACTAACACATACTTTCAGTCACCTAACAATATACCATGTGGACAGACAATGTTAAGGGTATGCTTATATTCCATATATGCACGGATTAAGCAGGTGGTTTTTGTGTCAAGAGTAGACAGTACCATGCCATTAAAACCATTTGCTTCTGCTCCTTTCAGAACACTATCTGATATTTCGGTAATAGCAGCAAAGATTACATTTGATCCAGCT
This sequence comes from Berberis vulgaris, assembly GCA_963556465.1. Lineage (NCBI taxonomy): Eukaryota > Viridiplantae > Streptophyta > Magnoliopsida > Ranunculales > Berberidaceae > Berberis > Berberis vulgaris. Next base: position 71,681,259 of record OY747133.1, read on the forward strand.
GCCTTTATCTGAAAAATGAAATACAAATTTAAATCCTATGACATTTATTCAACAACGAATTACATGATCAAAAACAAAAGAAAACAAAAAAACGAATTGTAATTCTTCATTTCCAAGTAAGAAACTTACAGTTTTTCCTAGATCACCAAAATAACGTTTTGTTCCTGAAAATCCCTTCTTATCAATGCATTTACTGACAAACTTGAACATACCTGTCCCCATAAACATTAAAAATAAATCAGTGGGTAGATGCTAAGGAGCTTGATCCTACAAGGTTTTACAAGACTAGAATAGCTCTAACAGGAAAAACTATGATAAATTTTATGATATATGAAGGTGAAACAGCATTATATACCACTGATGTTCTTATTTATCACAAAACTTGATGATTTGTTTTTAAAGGTCACATGTGTTTCATACAATAAAAACTATCATTGCGAGTGAGAATGTTTCCTTTTAGTTGGAAGAAAGAAAGCAACCAAACGAGTCCAAAATCTTTCAGAAGTTACACAAGATAGTTTGTTCCTCGCGGATGCTCAACGCCGAAGCAATAGGAGGCATTCCATGGGTATCTTATGATTCTTATCAACATCCACTGTAATGATCAACTCGTATCATTGATCCTATGCCCACTTAACCACCACCACAGATAGTTCAAACCTAGATCTTTCCCTTTCACATTTGTACATCTGTTGTTGAGCTGAAAAGACCTTGGTGTCATAAAAGTGCAGGTTCACACTTTAGAATCTTCATTTGAAACAATATCTAAGCATGTGGAACACATCCTGAAGCAATGATCATCACTCCACAGGAGGCGCCTTTCCAACACAACCCCCTCCCTCCCCTTCATTGGGAGTAGGGTGACACATCCACATAAATTCCTTCAAAGATTCTCTAATTTCTCTCCTTCCAGAGAGTCCAATAAATTGGATCCGGTGAGGATCAAACCGCTAAACTTTGGTACCATCCGCTAGAGTTTTTGTCGTTGAGTCGAAGAGGCCTTGGAATCAAAAGAATGCAAATCATACTTATATATCTACCATCGGTTGGTTGTCTAAGCGTGAGGGACACAGCCTAGCGCAACAATCGACGATGGCAAGGTGGTAAGTGATTAAAAAATATTAAATGAAAGGGATTACCTTTTAATCACTTACTATTTACTACTACTTGCTAAAACTGCATTTTATTCTTACACACTTTATACTGATTCAAAACACAAGCATTTTATTCTTCCATACTAATAGCAATTTATTCACCTGATGTACTTGCATATTATTCATTCAAACCACTAGCATTTTATTCAAATAAAGCACTAGAATTTTATTCACACCAAAGCTAAACTATTTATGTGCTAAAAGGCGTACCACGCAGCACAGGTTTTATTGAAAGTTAAAATTTAACGACGACTTTGAAAATCAAAGACTCGTTTTTATTGAATTGAAAAACTTGAAATTCCACATTTATTATTCTTCAGTGTCTAATTATTGAACAGCCCTTAGTATGACACTCATTTCATTTTATTTTTGTAATATGTAAGGGCCTTTTTTATGTTATATAGATAAAGATTAATAGATTGAAGGTTTTTAGTTTAAGTCTACCCAAACACCACAATAAATAGGAGGAAAGGAGAGCAGGGGTTCCAAGGATTATGGCTGAAGAATTGAAGCAGATAGGTAATTGGTATCAAATGGCAGTACCTGCCAGAGTGGGGGCCAAACAAAACCATTTGACGATGCATGAACAAGCTAAATCAAATTGTCTACCTATCCATTTGCAAAACAAAGCCAACTTACAGTGCTTGCTCTCCAATTTCTCTTGATTTATAATGAACTTACAAATAACCAAGCTTTGGTATGGTGCTTAGGTCAGGAACTAGACCTTGCAAGCTGCAGTTCCTTAAACTCCTGTAAAAACCAAACAAGACAGAAATAAAACCACATTCTACATGCACTATTCGAGATTTTGCACTACTTACAAGTGGCATAGTGGTTGTAAAATTTAAACAAGAACTGTTTTGATTACTTGAATACAAGTACCAGCTCAAAGTGCAAATGTTCCAACCAACGGTGCGACAGATCAGCGCAGCAGCAGCAGCAATTCAGCGTAGCAGCAAACAACAGCAGCAATGCGTAGCAGCAGCAGCAGCAGCAACAGCAGCACCTCAGCACAGCAGCAGCAGCAGCAACAGCGCAGCAGCGGCATCAGCGACTCAGCAGCAGCATCCGCAACAGCAACACAGCGCAGAACAGAGCAGCTCTGTTTTGCAACAGAGTGCTCTGCCAGAATTCTGCCTCTGTTTAGATGTGTCGCAACCGCAATTCCCCGCATCATCCAGGCCGCATACCGTCACTAGACAACAAAAATGTGGGTTCATTTGAGATTAACATTATGGTAACATGTGAGAGATTCATGGAGGCGATTCATTGATGTTGCCCAATCGAAGCAGTTTTTGCAATGCCATGTATTCCATGCAATCATTAGCACGTATAACAGACAGTCTCATTATTATTTTGGGCATGACAATTTCATATGCAACTGATTCAAGGATATCAGTCATATACAGACATGCAAAGATTGTATGAATCCATAACCAAGGATCAAACTGAAATATGAAAGCCATCAACGGCCTTCCAATTTAGAACTAATACCCTTCCTGGTTTGAAAAAAATGAAAGAATCTGATCTAATGACAATGAGGATACCATCATCAATAAGAGGCTAAATTTGAAGCTTAAAAGCACATGGTTTTTGTTTTGCACCCCTGAAAGCTCAAGATGCCAGTTGTTCAAGCATGGAGTACAAAGGATATGATTTCAAAAGACATGGACTATACAAGATCTTCGCAGTTTTGTTTCTGAATAAGTGAAAGGGTCTTATCCCACCCCCATTCCCCAGAAATTAAGGAAGAAGACATAAGCAAAAGAAGTGTAGGAAGGTAACGGACCTAAAGCATAGATCTAAAGCTCTTGCCAAAACGAAGTAAAAACATAACCAAAAACTGACTATCAGCCCCTTATAGAGTACAAAAGTAGAACTTTGTGCTTCAACCAGGTTACAATTAGACAAAAGGCTAAACTAGGCATAGAAGTAGTGATATAGCTTTTAGACTTCACGCTTACCTATTATCCTAGCAGTTAGTGGTAAATGAAACTGCTTGTATTTAGAAAAAGAAAAAATAAAGTTGAACAAAAATAAAAGAGAACGAGAAAGAACTTGTAAATATATTGGATTGATTCAAAGTGCAATATAAGGTATCTAACTTGAAAATCAATGAACGTGTTATCATGCTTACCCCAATATTAAACTTTTTCCGGACAATCCAAGCGTTTGACAGCAAGCGTCCTGGCACTAGGATGAAAATTTTGCCATAAATTCTGGACAATCCAAGCCCCAATGGACATAGCACTGGCGAAGGTCGCTTAAGCATGCAAAACTCCGATTACATCCTCCCATTTGGAGATTGAATGAGGATCAACCAAAAGTGCTGCATGAAATATTATCATGCATGTTCACAATACTGTTTAAGGGCAAATAACTGAGACCATAGATCTAGAAATTGTTAATTTGCCATATTACAGCTCATAAAGAAGGCAAAAAAGACAGCCAAAGCACATGGACTTTAGTCTCTCCATAGAAAGTATTTGAACCCAAGCGAGATGTTCACTCGATTCAAGAAAATATTGCCTTCCTATTTGGAATAAATTGCAAAGGGTGCTTTTATTCAGTTAATTCAACCGAATCATAGTGAAGTGATAGTAGGTTAGTGTGTGACTCGATACAATACCTGCATATGGTTGAGGTTATCCCAAGGGATCTTCTCCGTGACTAGCTCCCATAGTATTACACCATAGCTGTACACATCAGACCTAAAGGTTTCCAGGTCATCAAACAAACAGAACAAGAACATTTGTTGAGTCGTATAATTGCAAAATCAAAGATAGATATTTCTAAAACCTTAAAATTTCAACTTACTTCTCATCTGAGCTCTCATTACGAAGCACCTCTGGAGCCATCCATTGTGGCTATAAAAACAATAAGAGGAGGTTAAATAAACACTAGATTGTTGCACAGATTACAACAGAAAGATCCAGACTATGATCATATTACGGCAAAGATGCAATCCAAAGAGAACTGTGTAGCTGAAACGAAGTTGTATGTAATATACCGTTCCTTTCCCCGTCTTTGATGTCAGGTATGTTTCATGTTTGAGACGTGAAAGACCAAAGTCACCAACCTGATGAAACGAAAAAGAAAGAAGACATGTTCTTCATTTTTTAAATAAATATTTAGGCGTAAAATTAGTCAAATGCACTCCCATAATTTTACTATGTCCAACACCTTGAGCGACTCCCATGCAGGACACACTTAAATGGGGTCTGAATCAAACTCATTAGGTGAATGTGTGATATGTCCAATGCTGCACACCCATGTTAGACATGGACCATGGACGCACGCGTTTGATCATGGTTAAGTAGAAAATGGCAGAAAAGGCCATTATGGACATTGTTCATAGATAAATTAAAACATACCTTCACTGTCCAATTTCTATCAACTAGTACATTTGACGACTTCATATCACGATGGACAACAGGTGGGTTGCAGTGATGAAGATAGTTCATTCCTCTTGCCTAGTAGATGTCAGTTAGAAAATTGATCAGTCTGGAGTAAACTCTTTGGGTTAGAAATACATAACCGGCTCAAAAGAATAAGAAGATAGAAATATCAGATATCAGACAATCAATGGCTGTCACCTTCATAGAAAACTAATACTCACAATATCCAGAGCTATATGAGTACGCCGCCTCCAGTCTAGTCTAGTTGTTTTCCTGTGGAGCAACTGAAACAAACTCCCACTGCACTCAAAACAAGTGTAAACCTATTACGTCCAAATAATTAAATAGTAAGGCATTTAAGAACAGAAGACAATGTAATATAAGGGAAACAGAGGAAAAACTTCAACTGCTCCCTATTTCAATGTTTTTCAAAAGAAGCGGAGAACCAACCGTGGAAGGAATTCTGTAACAATGCCAAGACGTTGAGATGAGGTTGCTGCCCCCATAAAGAGTAGTACATTAGGATGTCTAAGCCTCTTCATAAGTGATACCTTCATGAATATAAAATTTACATTCAAACCCCACTTCCATTTCATGTACGAGAGAGCAATTAATTACAAACTATTCTGAAAAAATATTTTCTGATGGCCTTAAACACCACAAAATACAGAGCACAATGGATACATATACAAGTTTTCAACACAGGTTATTTTCGTGGGTGAAAATCATAATCCAAAGACGAGAACAGAACCTTATAAGAATCCATATTTATGGGTTTTCACTTTATTTATGTATTGTTGAATACTGCAAAATCATCTTTTTAATAAATGATTTTATCCTGAACAAGGTCACCATGCATACATATAGCATTTGAGTTATTAGGACATGACCTTGTATAGTTGTTGGCATGAGATTAACAGATTGCCCGTGTAAATCTGCCCCCAAATTCAATTCTATATTCAGTGTATAATGTACAATATGGGAAATCACAATATGAATAATTCCTGGTAACCTTGAAATGTAGACTAAAGGGAAAGTAATGAAAACAAAAGTTGACATTAGAAGGCATGATCCTGACAAGTGGCTATTTGATCGCCATATTTCTCCCTAACAAATCCTTCTGCTCGTTCTATCATTCAAACCATCAATTACACACTATCTTGGAAAATTATTCAATCCTCATTGTAAGCTTGTGTTATTAATTCATCAAACAATTACATTAATAGAACACGCTTGAAGATATGAACAAGGAAATTTTCTGAATGGCAAAACTAATCATGACTAAAATGCAGACCTCTTTCGTGAAAGAATGTAGAACATCATCTGTGAACTCTTGCTTGGAGAATACCTTGATTGCGACATCCTAAAAGAAGTAGAAATCATTAACACCAAGAACAACTACCACCAGTTCAGTATGATTCCCCGAGACATCAAATTATGAAAAAAATAAAAATAAAATAACATACCGAGCCATTCCAAAGACCATGATACACAGTTCCACAAGAACCTGCGAAGATAGTCAAAATATTCAGATGTAGCGTCCCACAAGAATCTTTTAACATATAAAAGCAATGCCACAAACCAAATTGTGGATCAAAGATCAGGAAAACAAAGAATGGGAAGTACAGAAAACTACTACATTTATTGATTCTAGATTAGATATAACATGTTGAGAAATTATCATGTAAATTTTCTTGCAAAACTTGCATTCTACCAAGTTCAAAATCTATTATTATTGTGTAAATTTTCTTGTGCAAAAATAGTCTGTGACAATTAACAAAGCAGAAAATCTATTATTATTGCAAACCGATTATGGAAGAGATTATCACCTTGCCCAATTTGCAATAGATGTTCCTATTGGCCGTATCAACCCAAGAGGTGTAAAATTTCATGATGTTTTTGTGCTTCAAGGTCTTGAGAAGATGGATTTCACAGTAAAGCCTCTCAAGATCCTCAGGGCTCTGAAGGAAATCATACAACTTGACTTGGTTCCAAGCCCCTTCAATCCCTTCGAACTTATCAAAAGCTCTGTAACTGCAACACCCAAAACCAAAAAGGAAGAAAACCCACCAACATATACCCATCTCATAAAACTGCAAAAGTTCTCATAAAAAACTGAAATTTCTTCAAAATCTCAAAAAGGGATGAAAAAATAACAAATAGGGTTTTAAGTTTCTTACACTGTCTTTGAAGCTCCTTTCCCAAGGATCTCATTGTACTGAAAAACCAACAAAATTAGAACCAAATATCAGAAATGAAGAACATAAAGAAGAACCCAAACAAGCAACAAAGTAGAGATTTTTAAGTACCCTTCCATATCTTCCAGTTGGATCAACTTCAACAAACTCAGACTCACCCTCATCTGGTTCATATGGTCTCATCCCAACCATTTCTCTCTAAAAAGAGGTGAATCGAAAGAGGGAGGGCGACGGAGAGATGGAGGGAGCAATGAGGGAGATGAAGATAAAGATATGGAGAGAGCAGTGAGGGCGATTGAGAGATAGAGGGAGCAGTGAGGGAGATGGCGCGATGGAGGGAGCAGTGAGGGAGGGAGATGGAGATATGGAGAGAGCAGGGAGGGAGATGGCGAGATGAGGGAGGGTGGACATCGAGCGCCCAGTAAAACGAGGGAGGACAGAATCGAGCGCCAAAAATCCCGCCATTTTTTTGTAGCGTTTTCATTTTTGTTTACGCCAAAAATTTCATCTTTGATAGCGTATTTAGTAAAAACGCTATTAACAAATGCTATTATTGGGCATTTGTGTTGTAGTGAGTGGTGGCCACTTCCAAATACCCCTGTGAATCAACATGCTCATCACCATGACTCCTTGTAAGTTGCATCATCTTCAAAGTAATCCATTCTTGAACTTGGCACGTCTTCTTTTCATCCTCAGCGGCGAAGTCAGCCATTTCATAGAAGGCATTGAACTTGGCACGTCTTCTTTTCATCCTCAGGCTTCATTCCCCAATCTGAATAAATAATCTTCACCTTTGTATGAGCCCTCTTAACATCTTTCCTCCACCTCCGAATAACATATTTATCAGGTATATCATGAATCCCTCTTTCAAACAAGACTTTCAATACATGTTTGCATAAAATCCCCCTGAACTCAAACAATTGACAATTACACTTGATGACGAAGTCGGCAGCATTAAAAGAGACTATAAAATTGATCGATCGTTGCCTATCATTTATCACCATGTCTTGTGTAATAGTGTACAACTGAAAGCCACTTCCATCTATAGCTTCACCGACAATTCTACAACATGGATTCCCGGCTATCTCTTCTTGGAACTCCCTGAATTTATTTGTAGTGTAGGCATCCCGAAATTTTATCTCAATTGCATATGGAGTAATGCAAGGAATCCTTCGGCTATAACATTTGAAGTCCTCTTCAGATTCCTTTTGGACCTTACTACGTAGTGCATTCTCATATTGTTCTACAAATTGTTTTAAAGTGGTCTTCGGATTCACATAACCATCAAAAAAAGCATTCATGCTTTCACTCCTTTGAGTTGAAGACATCCCCGCCCAAAAAGTATTTCGTTGAAATGTTGGCACCCAACGCATCCTTTCGTAGTGTAATCCACTCAACCAATCATTTTCATTCAGATTATATTTATCAATAAACTCATGCCAATTTTCTTCAAACTCTTCATGAGACAGGGAATCATAAACTGCTATTTGCATTGCAAACTTGATCGCCTCATATTCATTGCAAACGTTTGTTCACAGATAGCCATTATATTGTTGAAGGCATTGCACTACAAATTGCAAAGGCACTACAAATAGGCATTGCACTACAAATAGTCACATATTACATTAACCAAAGAAATTTCAACTATGAGCAATTATGACTATCGATTTCTTACATTAACCAAATAGGCATTCATGCTTTAACCAAATAGGCATTCATGCTTTTCACAGATTACAGATTACAGATTACATTAACCAAAGAAATTACAACTATGACTATCGATTTCTTACTTCAATTTCTTCGATTTCTCATAATCTGATTTCTTCGTAATAGAGATTACAGATTTCTCATAATCACAAGTAAGAAATCAAATCAAAGTAAGATATCTTACGTAATCGAAGTAAGAAATCAAATTTTGTCATAATTTGATTACGAAGAAAGGCATACCAAAGAACTTACTTCGATTTCTTCGATTCAGAGAGAAATAGAGAACTTTGCTTCGATGGGGAGAGAAATAGCTTTGATTTATTTGATTCAGAGAGAAACAGATGGGGAGAGAAACTCTGTCGAAATATGGGGAGAGAACTTTGCTTCGATGGGGAGAAAAACTCTGTCGATGGGGAGAGAACTTTGCTTAGATGGAGAGAGAAACTCTCTTACCAGTTTTCACTTTGGAGCCAAAAAATTTCGGTGGACGAGTTGAATCCCGCATAAAAAATCATGTGCGTTGCTCCCTCCCTCGATACGTAGAAGATTTGAAACAGTAGAGTATTAAAGGTATATATGCAGAGCTATTTAGTGTGGACAGTTAGCGCAGATGACATTGACACGTAGTCCTTTACAACATCGCTTTGACCTTTAATTATATTTTAATAGGGCTTTTCTTATTTTAATATCTGTTTATTTCACTTTATGGTTATGAAGATTTTATTTCTTGTGCAACACATTCAAAGGAAACAATGATTTGATGGTCCTCTAAGCGTAACCCATTCTCATCCTTATTTTGCCATTTGGAAGTAAACACGCCCTCATACTACTCGCGAAGAATTTTGTCTGACGTTGACACGACCCCATTCAAAGCTCTCGTTCATTTTTGGTAAGTGGGGAACGCACACCCTTTCTTCCACTTTGCAAATAAATACAGTCTACATTCAAACACCCACCCGCAAAGTGAGCAGACCACGCTCTTCCTTCCATCTAAAAACCTATTTCTAGTTTTGGGAAACAATTCAAAACTCCAAGCCTTCTCGAAATCCTCGGCTGAAAAAGAACTATTTAAGGGTACCCTCATTTCGTCTCTTTGTTTTTCTGCCTCAGGGGGTCAAGAAGTGCTGCAAGACCATAGTAAGAAGGTATTTGATATGTCTTTTTTTCTATCTAATTTGCAACATGGGTTTCTTGATTTTCGTTTGTATTTGTTTTGCATCATGCCCAAGTTATGAACTTTAAACTGAAACAATGGTGAAATTACAATCTTTCTTTAAGGTGTTTGATCTTTGTTTTCTGTCTGATTTGTGATATGGGTTTGTAGTTCCAGATATGTTTTTGTTTGTATCACATTATGCCTCAACTTTTGAGCTTTAAACTGAGACATTGGCAGTTCAAATCAGTGAGATTGCTCAACTAAATAGTCTGTTTTAGGTGGGTTTGGAGATTTGAGAGATTTTTTTGCAACCTCATTTGTTTAAAGCACTTCCCTGAGACACCCTTATGTAAATACATAATGACCCATTTGCAGGAAAAATGGGGATATGTTTGAGCTCACATCCAGGAATCTTAAAGTTGAATAACTTGAATCTATGCTATCAATTCTTCATTCATGTATCATATTGCTTTATTCTTCAAAATACTGTCTTTCAATTACGCAACATCATTTTTTTCTTCTTAAAAAAGCCAATTGGATATCTCGAGTTATCTACTTACAGGGCTTATGATCACATTTGTTTAGGTTGTTAAATCTGATATGGTCAGTTATTGATCTACTAGGAGAAGATTTTTCTCTTCAATGAAATATCTGTTTCGAAATAAAACCTTCCTGGGTCACGTCACCATGGACTAGTGGAAATGCAGTAATTATATTATGTGAAGGATACAAGGGCACAAGATTGACCAAACAACAAAGAACATACGTTTTATGTGGAGATTCCCAATAAGAGGGAAACATCCACAACCCAGCCTAAGAATTTTTCAATTACAATCATTAAAGAAGGGCACGACATTATTAGTTTCCATTTTTTGATGGAAGCCAACATCCTGAGAGTTGTGACCTCCCCTCATACTTTTCTTTCTTTCTTTCTTTCTTTCTTTCTTAGAGTCTATCTATCTATATTTTACATTTATGATTACTATGTTTTCCTCGTTCTTTTGTTTTCTTGGGTATCTTTCCCTCGTATGTTTTTGTTGTTGTCTCATAACAAATGTATAAAAGAGAAATCACTGACAACAGAAAAGAAATGTGGCAAAAGAAGTTGGAGGACAGGTTTTCCATCAATTACTATTTTATTGCTATAGCTTGATCAAACTCACTCAAGTAGGATTAGTTTTTATCCTCAAAAGAACCAAATAAAGAGCTGGAAAAGTTTTTACGAACACTGGCTTGACTCGCTGGATACCACTTATCCAATTCAAACATTTTCCCTTAGAATCTATCCAAGATGATGTGACGTCCAACACCCCTTTCTGAGTTCTCTCAAACTCTCGGATGAATCTATTGGATACATTGCCTAAACTTAAATGTGTCAAATTTTATTTTCTCAACAGCGATGGTAAAATGCCTTAAAATGCAAAAGTTAAGGATGATCTCATGGGGGTTTCTTATTTAGGTACTGTAGAGAACCTGAAAATGCCTCAATTACTTGTGCATTTCCTTCCTTGCAGCTCCTAACTACTAGTTGGAAAACTGATAGATGCACTTCAGGTTAATCCATCATTTCTTTCTTTAGTCAATAATGGCTTATACGGCTCTTACAATGTTAAACCTTAAATTAATGGGAATCATTTCTCTATAACAAATATTATGCTAAGATGAATATGCTATTCTGAATTTAAGAATGTTAACTCAATTTCATTTCTCTCTCCACAGTTTATCCCTGGCAGCCCCCTTTAAGTATTTCAGAGAATGAGAATTTTAGTGCTTTGAAATTATTAAATGGCTATTTTATTAGCAGGTAAAAGACGTATGAACAGTCTAATGAGTACTGCAGGGAATTCAACAAATATTTTCTGGCATGATTGTTCTGTTGGGAAAAACGAAAGGCAAAAGCTATTGCAACAAAAGGGGTGTGTTGTTTGGATTACAGGCCTTAGTGGATCAGGTTTGGATTTTGTTCTGTTGAATTCTTTCTAGTTCTCGTGTCAAATATCTATAACTAGTATGCTATTGCATATTCTTTTATTATTATTTTTGCCGGATGTTGTTGTTGTTATGTTTATTTTTTATTATCACTTAGAGTTGTTTATAAGTGGTAGGATACAACAAGTTATGTGTTTGTTTAAGTGGTTATGAGGGGCTTGCTACTTATGATTGGCACAAATCCATAAGTGCCAAGTTGGAGATTATAGCCACTTATTGCTCACCAGTTGGCTAGTATGCCATTTTCCCATGAATAAAGTTGACGTATTCTTGCTGAAGCTAAAGGATAAACTTTCAAATCTATTTTACAATTTGGGGATTTTCATGAGGGAGTGACCCTAGAAATCAGTCTAAAGTTGCAAACAGGGTTAAGGTAGCCTATATACACAAAATACCACACAACCCAACCAAAGAAGAAAAATTGCAAAAGCAATATATTTTTTTAGCTTGCTACTTTGACACTCGCTATATTATCCTTGAGGTTATAATGCCTAAATTTATAGAATGCTCTGCACCCACTAACAAAAGAAGAAGCTCTTAATTTTCATAACTGAGTCCTAAAAAGTTCTCCCATTTATCTCCAACCAAATTCCTCATAAAATGGTGAAGGGGGATAAGCACCCACAATTTTTAACATTTGGCTAAAACGGAGCTTGACCTCCAAGAAGAGAGAAGTTTCATCACCTTACATGATATAACCCAACAGACCTCCGATTCCACAAGGAAGGAATACTAAGAAGAATTTGGGAAGATTCCACAAGGAAGGAATACTAAGAACTATAGATCACAAAGTTTAGACTTCTATTTAGGTTATGAATAAAAAATGAGCATCCCCTTATATTGAAAAATGATAGAACTAAGGAATAAATTGAAACGGTAAAGTTGAATTAAACGAAGTAATACTCGAAATAACGAACAATAATCGAAATAACAATAATAAAGACTAAAGGAAAATAACTAAGAAATAAAATATTCTTTCAATAATCAACCGAATAACAATGAATAAATCTTTTCCTTATTTATAATCTCCCTAACTTATTTGGCAGGCTAATTTACCTAACCCTAATTTAGGGATGGTAACAGGCTTCGTCCCGTCGCGGATATATCCCTCGCTCCATTTATTCAATAAAGGCTTCTGTTAAAGGACCATTTTAACAACCGCCAACAGGCCCATCTGCCTGTTATGGCCAAGGCCAGTCCATTTTGCCAACCTAATAAGGCTTAATTGGCTAAGAACCCCAAGTATGAAAACTTCAAGTGTCTAGGCTAGTTTTATAAGAGCAAACACACAACATGTTTGGCCTTTAGGTGATGTGGTTTTATTTTTGTAACATTCAATTTGGATTTTCATAGGAAATTTTATAATAGCAAACACACAACATGGTTAGCTTTTAGGTGATGTGGGACTATGTATATAACATGAAATTTGGTTTTTTTTTGCTCAATAACATGAAACTTGACTTTTATGTGATGTGAGACTATAATTTGTGAATGAATAACTTAAAATGTCTAGACTATTTTTATAACACACAATATGGTTGGCTTTTAAGTGATGTGAGACTATAATTTGTGAATGAGCAACTTAAAGTGTATGGATAATTTTATAAGAGCAAACATGCAACGTGGTTGGCTTTTAGGTGATGTAGGACTATTTTTGTCATATGAAATTTGGGTTTTTGCTGAGTAACATGAAACTTGACTTTTATGTAATGTGGGACTATAATTTGGGAATGAAAAATAAAACTAAGAAACTTAATTTGGGTTATACATAATATTTGGCTTGGAAATTCCTTGTTGAACATTACTCTATCTTTAGTTGCTGGTGATGATGTCAGTTGTTGTGGATGGTGGAGATGATGGCAACGGTTGTGGTATGGTGGTGGTTGTGTATTTATTATTTTACTTGGAGATTCCTTGTTGAACCTTACTCTATTTCATTTGTGGTGGTGGTGGTAATGATGGTAGTGGTTTTGGTTTTGGTATTGTGGTGATGGTGATTGTGGATATGGTTGTAGGTAGTGGAGATGATGACAATGGTTGTGGTTGTGGACCTTGTGGTATCATTTGGCATGATGGTGGTTGTATATTTGGTATTTGCTTTGGAGATTCCTTGTTGAATCTTACCCGGTCTCGTTGGTGACGGTGGTTGTGATGATGACACTGGGTTTTGTTTTGGTATCGTGGTAGTGATTATGGATATGGTTGTGGGTGGTGGAGTTGATGGCAATGGTTGTAGTTGTTGCATGACGGCGGTGGTTGTTGGTGGTGGTGATGATGACGGTGCTTGTGGGGGTGGTAATGATAATGATGGTTGTGTAGTGCTTGGGTTGTGAGTGGTAGAGGAGGTGGTTGTGGTTTTTGTATTGTGGTGACAATTGTTATAACTGTAGGGGTTGCCGTGGTGGTGAGAATTATGTTATGGTGGTAGTAGCATTGGTTATGATTTGTGAAAATGTTGATGATGGCTAAGGTGGTAGCAATGGCTATGAAGGTGTTGGTTATTTTATGGTGGTTGCGGTGAGTGTGAAAGTGTTGATGGCTATGGTTGTGAAAGTGGTTATGATATGGTGTACGCAGTGAATTTGGAGGTGGCACTAATTTTGATATGGGTGTTGGAAGCTTTGGCTGGGAAGGTAGTTAATGTTAATGTTGTGGTGGTAGTGGTGGTGGTGGCAACAAAAGACAAAATAATAGTCATTTTAGTGTATACTAAATAAATAAAATAATTTGATAATAAAATTGGTAATGTTGACTTAAGCAATGTAAGTGAGTGAGATTCTAAAAATTAGTTTTGTCCCACATCCTCTAAAAAGTAACATAAAAATGTTTATAATTCTATAAAAATACAAAAAATTGCATTCTTTTAGATATGATATTTAACAAGCATATGCTTCTATAAAAAGTTGGATCCGGTAATCACTAGGTTGGGCTGGGTGTCACGACCCGATCCACAGAGTACTATATTGTCCGCTTTGGGCCCAAGGCCCGCACGGCTTTAAAACGCGTAGTATTTTGTAGATCCAACCTCGTACATATATAGCACATCACCATCCCGCATCCAGGCGATGTGGGACTATGATCTCCCCTTGGTAGCTCGCCCAACCCCTCTTGGGATCCACGAGCCTATTGGGCTTCTCCCTCACCCTCCCCCTCAGGTCCGCCCACACAAGGGTATCACAGTCCACCCCCCTCGGGAACACAATGTCCTCGTTGGCACACTTTCGGCTGGGTCAGGCTCTGATACCATTCTGTCACAACCCGATCCACATAGTACTATATTGTCCGCTTTGGGCCCAAGGCTCGCACGGCTTTAAAACGCGTAGTACTTTGTAGATCCAACTTCGTATATATATAGCACATCACTATCCCGCACCCAGGCGATGTGGGACTATGATCTCCCCTTGGTAGCTCGCCCAACCCCTCTTGGGATCCACGGGCCTATTGGGCTTCTCCCTCACCCTCCCCCTCAGGTCCGCCCACACAAGGATATCACACTGGCCCTAATTGGATTTAAGCTTTGTTGTTTTGGAATTTGACAAACCCAGCATATGTATAAACGGCTATTCGCGGGGCAAAAATGGCCAAATCCATATCCATCCCGAATTCGTGACAGATAAAATTTGGATTACCAAATCCGCCTTGAAATTCGTTAAACCAAAATCAAATCCTCCCATTTAGTGCAAGGCGGTGCGGATATTCGTAAAAATTCGCCCCGTTGCCAGCCCTACCCTAATTGACTAATAATGCCTAACTACTATTTTGGGCTCTTACTTAATTAGGCGCATTTATTCTTAATATTAATATTACTATTCTAATACCATAATATTGCTAATATCGTTTACATCATACTACCTGGATTGAAGAAGCTCGTCTTCAAGCTTGAAGTCGAAGAAGTCAAACGAGCACAAACAACCGATGAAGGAAAACAAAGGTAATACACGAGCAAAAGTCGACCTCGAACTTTTCCTTTGTAGTTGCTTGTACTCTAAAGAATCAAATTAAAGGGAGCTGCTACGTGTATCCGACCATTTGGCTCAGTTGCACCAACTCTTTGTTGCACTAACCTAATATATGTAATATGGACTATCCAGTTTTTATTAATAAAAATCATTTGAATTTGAAATTTTCTCGTTTAGGAACATTAATTAACACTTGAATGAATGAATAAAAGTAACAATTATCTAAAACTAAAATACAGTTAAACATTCATTAAATTTCACTGTGTTCATCAACCATAGAGGGGTTGACAAAACTAATACGTATTAAAATAATAAATTTAAAAATACATAATTTTATAATTACTGCAACTATTATATTGTATTCGAAAAAAATTGCATTTAATACCTAAAAAACATCTTACATCCAAAAATTTAAATTAAGAAAACTTCACCATTAAATGATTTCTATTGATAAAAAAAAATGGTAAGTTGGTGTTACATATATTTTAGGTTGGTGCAACAAAGTTGAAAAATCCCAAAATATCGGTGCAACAAAGAGTTAGTGCAACCGAGCCAAATGGTCGGTACATGTAGCAACTCCCAATTAAAAACATGACACCAGAAATAAAGTCCAATAGAAAACCTGATCTATCCCACTGCTCAATTTGAAAGTTGTGTGCAAACTGTCCTCAAAATTTGCCAGAAAATTGACCCAAATTGGATCATAAACACTGTTACACGGTGTTATATTATTCATTCTGTTGTGGGGAATAATTGTAGCATCATAACCAGAAAATTTAGATCCTTGCAGTGGTACATGTCTATTTATTTGGTTATAAATATCCTGATCTTCATCAAAAGATTGTGAAAAGCATGTGGTTGTACTGACTAAATTTGTGGGGGCAAATAACTTTGTCTATTACAAAAATTTCTCTCACATAGTTTGTGTGTAACTTTTGTACGCAAGCTCAAGCACAGGGAATGCTTGGTGCTGTGAAGAGGTGGTTGTGGAGGCGGGAAATGGGCGACGGTATGGTGCTAGAATGTGGGGGTTGCGGAGAGGAGACAAGATAGATCGACTGAAATATACGAAGGAGGAAGCGATCAACTGGGGGATGGTTGGCATGTGCAATGATGGGAGGAGGGAGGCAATCGACTAAGGGATGCTTGGCCTGTGCAGCGATCGAATGAGTAGTGATGTGAGGAAGAGGGGGTTTCGATGGAGGACAAAGGGATTTGGGGGGCCGATTGACTGAGGAGGGTGAGAGTTGCTAGGAGTCGATTGATCGTGGAAGAGGAAGGGGCAGTTGGTAGTCGATCGACCATGGGGTTGTGATCGAGAGGATAGTGTGGGTGCTATCAATCAATGCAGGGAGAAGACAATCAATTTCGAGGTGAGGAGGATGATCAATTAATGAAAGATCGATCGATTCGGGCGATTGACTATGACTTGTGGTTGTCGATCGACTGAGGAAATAGGGAGAAGTGGGGAAATACGATCTACCAAGGAGAAGGCGATCACCTATGGAGTGCCACTATTGGTGCTCTGGCAGGGTCCCGTCGGTGGCAGTGATGTTGTGTGTATGTCCCATGGCCTCATTAATGCATGCCTTAATAGCTTCTGCGATCATCATCTTCGCTTCCATTTTCGTCTCTATCTTCTCTAAGGTTGTCTCTACCTTTGTCTCAATCCGGTTCTTTCAATCTTCTTTCATCTTCCAAGCTATTTCTTCTCAAACAAATTTTCTTCCAATCGAACTAAATAACTATAATTGTTTCGGCTTTGATACCAATTGATAGAACTAAGAAATAATAAAGAAATCAAATTTTTTTTTTATAATGGCAACGACTACTCCAAACCACCAAAAGTATTGTCTCTCACCATTACACTCTCCCACACCACCACTGCTTTCCCACACCACCTATATAAACAATCAAACAACATTTTTCTCTTCCCCATTTCAAAATCGAAACGAAGTGGTCTCCTCCATTCAAATCTTCCCTCTTGCAAAACGCAAACAACATTTTTCTCCCTCGTTTTTCATCTTTCATTCGGATCCATTCTTCACTTCGTCTCAGATTTCGACTCCAACACTTCTGAAACAAGATTTCAAGTTATTCATTTCTTGCAAGAATTTTCAAGAAGTTACCATTGTTAACATTTTGTTAACTTTTTCTGTTGTAGAAGTTTCTTCACTATTGATTGTTGCAGTTGTTAACAAGCTTTCAAAAAAGATCATTAAATGCGACAATGAGAAATTTTCAGAAAAACAAAGTAATCTCATGGAAACTTCAAAAACATTTTCAAAAATATTTTCAATCACAAAAGCAAAGTAAACTTAAGAAAATTTTTCAGAAATCACAAAAAAAAACTACTATTCACTTGAGACAATGCGAGGTTTTGCAAATGCGAGATTTTTGCAAAACCTCGCATTGATCTGGGCGAACAGTAAAAAGATTTGCTAAAAAATTTCCTGTTCGCCCAGAACAATGTGAGGTTTTGCAAAAACTTCGCTTGGGTTCAAGCGAGCTTTATTAAAAATCTCGCTTTGAGCAATGCGAGGTTTTTGAAAAAACTCGCGTTGTTCTGGGCGAACACGAAATTTTTAACAAATTTTTTTTGGACAGATTTGCGTGACTTTAGTAAAATGGTCATAACTTTCTCATTTCAAAACATTTTCAAGCGATTCAAAATTTTTTTATTAGATAATTCAGAGTACTACAACTTTTGTGTTTTGATCAGCTTGAGAATCGGTTTTGATCGAGCAAATAAGTTGGCCGAAAGTCAGGGACACTATCCCGTTTTCATTGTGAGACAGGTTTGCCCGACTTTAGTAGAATGACCATAACTTGCTCATTTCAAAATATTTTCAAGTGATTTAAATTGTGTTTATTAGTTAACTCATAGTACTACAATTTTCGTGTTTTGATGAAGTTTAGAATCGGTCTCGATCGAGCATATAAGTTAGCCGAAAGTCAGAGACACTATCCCGTTTTCATTGCAAGACATATTTGCGCGACTCTAGTAAAATGACCATAACTTGCTCATTTCAAAACATTTTCAAGTGATTCAAGTTGTGTTTATTAAATAACTTAGAGTACTACAATTTTTGTGTTTTGATGAGCTTGAGAATCGGTCTCAATTGAGGGTTTAATTAGGCCCAATTATTCCTAATATTAATATTACTAATCTAATACCGTAATATTGCTAAGAATGTTTACATCAAAAAAGAAAAGGATACCGCCATTCGATGTTACCCAAATAAGGATAGGTAAAAGAGATGTCCACCTAGGCCTACTCACTGAATACTTTGTTGGTCCATTTTGGTCCATTAGTGAGCATCTTTCTCACTATGGTCGTTTCTTTCATTTCTAATACAACTATTCTTTGTTTTTCCTGGTAAAATTATTTATTATACTTCTGAACTTATTCTTGCTTTTATGATAGCAAATAAAATAGTCCACAACTTCACTTGTCAATTAGATCTGACAATTAGAATGCAGTTTAACATGCTATTACAGTGATTGTGATACATCTGTTAAACACTCTTCAATGTTCTCAGGGAAAAGCACGCTGGCATGCTCAATCGGCAGAGAGCTGCATTCTAGGGGAAAACTTTCCTATGTCCTTGATGGCGACAATCTTAGGCATGGGCTGAACAAGGATCTTGGTTTTAAAGCTGAAGACCGTGCAGAAAATATACGAAGAGTTGGTAAAATGCATATATAGATCTAATGCACAGATAGATAGATATTATTAGTTATTATGTTACATCTAAACTGGTAGAGCCTTGATGATGCCAAAATGAAACTGTATAACGTACTTCCTCATAGAAGCAGCTGCATAAGAGTTCAGAAACTTATTCAAGAAGCAGCTCTATCATGCTGTATAGCATACATAAGAACAGTTGATATCTTATAAAACCTTGAAAAAGTATCATATAATGGTCATTATCCTATCCTAGACTCTGGTATACGTTATTTTAAAAAGTCAGAATAAGCATCATATAATGGTCCAGACAGACTGGATTATTGTAACTGTCCTCTCAAACATTTTTTGGCTCGAGATCTTCTCAACACTTATTCCATGTCTTGCAAGTGTGGCATGTGTATGGGTTGCTCATAAATGACACTCTTTGCATATTTTTCTCCTGGCAAGTGGTTGGTACTTCAGTTGATATTGTGTAAAACTGAATCGAGAGAATTTGTGTCAGTTGAAATTAGGTATAGCTGTGTTACCTGTTAACAGTGGGATTAAATCGAAAATATGGAATGAAGCTTGTAGCATGAATGCTAGCATGTTAGAATATTCTGTGTTGTTTTGGTTTTTTCCAATGATATGCTCATGTTTCTTTTTTAAAGTTTATTTCCATTACTATTTTAACAATAGATATTACTTTACTTTCATTCTAGGGGAAGCAGCAAAGCTCTTTTCAGATGCTGGTATAATATGTATTGCTAGTCTGATATCTCCCTATAGAAGAGATCGAGATGCCTGCCGTGCATTATTGCCAGATGCAAGTTTTATTGAGGCATAGCTCTTTTATTCCTTTCATGTATTGTCCTATTTAAAGGAGCTTTTAATGTTGTGAAGCATACTCATGTCTGCTTTACAGGTTTTCATGAACATGCCTCTAGAAGTGTGTGAGGCTAGAGATGCAAAAGGACTTTACAAGCTTGCTCGTGAAGGAAAGATCAAAGGTATGCACCTATGCTTTCATTATATGCATATTAAGGAAAGCAAATACTTTTCTAGTACTATATTATTTCTAACAATTGCGGTTGGATCTTTAGATAAACTCTAGAGCTTTCCTTGAAATTGTTGTTTATCTAGAAGCTTAAGTTGTTGGAGGTGAAAGATCTGTCCTATATCAAGTAAACGGGAGGCGTGGTATGTGAGATAAGCAGGCACCGCTGTATTTTATACCATTTTACAATAGATACTAGGTAGGCATTGTATCCATATATGTTATTATACATACCATTGAGAAATCACATAGGTAACTGCTAATCTTAGTCCAGGTTAGTGGAGACATAGCCAATACTCCCCATTGGTTCAAGCCTGAAGCCTCGGCAATTGTGCTGGGGCAAGAATGAACCTACAACCTCTGAAGATATTGCACCATGTTAAATCATCAGTTTGTCCTGAAACCTTGGGCTGTTAGAAAGTATCTACCACAAATCAAGCATAGTGGGAGAAGTACTGGAGTAGATACGAGAATTAGGCACTAGGGGGTGTTGTTGCACTTCCTTTAAGAATTAGTGGGATATGAATACATTAAGGATACATCGACTGGGCTTTAATGCCAATACTCTGCTTGGTGAAAGTATTGGAAATACTAGAAAAATGACTCTGTGCCACAGTGAGACCATAATCCACAACCTCTTAGGATCAGTAGTCTGCTATTATGTTATGTAGCCTTTATTCGAAACGATCCAGTTGTTAGAGATGGCGGGTATATGAATCATATATCAAGCATAGCAAAGGTTTGGTATTAGGATGACATGTTTACTCTGTTGTTTCTCTCACTAAGTGGAACATTAGGAATTATTGGTTTATAGAATTAAAAATTGAATGGTAGGTTTGGATATGCCAAATTATCTTCAATGATAACATTGTGCATTTCTGAGATCATCCACAGTAAGCTTAGAAAACATGGGTTAACCTTTTTTTTTTTGTTAATTTATTTAACCCATGGGGTTAAAAATCACTCACGGTAAGCTAAAAACGGGATTAATTGATGGTATAAACTGTTTTTATATTTGGTTAATATGAAAATTTGAAACAATTCCAGTAAAATGGAATTGTATTTTCCATTTCTGGCAGTTTTAGAAATGTGAAAATGAGTGTTACACAATCAAACACCCATGATAACTGTAGATTTCACAGTCATGGATGTTCTTTTAAGATCTAGTGATAACTTTCTTATGATGTCAGTTTTTATAGGATTTGACTTGAGGATTGAAAGGTTGAGTTTGTTTATAGTTGAGCCAGAATTTAGAAAAGTTAGAAGATGAGTCAGCTGACTCGTTACCATGTTATTTGTTTGCTATATTTTTTTTTTGGTCTGTGGGATTTTACTCTAATTAAGCGAACAGTTGAAATTGTCGGGTAGTCAATTTAAAAGATGATGATTGATGACATGTAATTGTTCATTTTTGTTTATATTTCGTTGCTTTCTGTCTTTCTTCCCAATTATGCCTTTGTCTTCTTCTAGACAATCGAATAAATGCCACATATACACACACAAATAGTACATATTTAATATTTGTGTTTAGAAGTTTCAGATGAATAATTCTCTCTTTAATCCTTGTTGTTGTTGTTGTTTTTTTTTTTTTCCTGCAGGATTTACTGGTATAGATGACCCATATGAACCTCCATTGAATTCTGAGGTAGGGATTCATATAAACTTAGCATACTACTTATCCAGTGGATGGAAGCGTGCTTATGTCTAACATGTGGAAATAGAAATACATGTGGTTGTGTTGTGTATAACAAACTAATCTCGAACCCTACTCAAATCCTTTTTTGAATGCCTGGCATGTGTCTGTGATTCATCTTAAAATTATTGTTTCATCTTGATGACTGAGAAGTCTTATTTTGAAGGCTATGAACCTATGACATCAGTTCACAACATATGGGACTTGGGAGTCTTTCTTCTGAATGTGGTATTGGTTCAAGGGTAACTTGCCTAGATCAACTAATCCTGTCAGTCGATTGAGTTATATTCACTGTAGCAACTAGAAAAATCCCCCCATCATCTTTTACCACAAAAGAACTTTGAGATATCTTTGAGGTTTCATGTAATGTTTAGAGACAGTAAGGTCAGTGTTGAAATGTACTTCAATGAGTGGGTAAAAAAACCTTTTATCTGATTAACAAGTCGAGTTATTACTTTTTCCTTGAATTCTCTTGTATGTAATGTACTAATAACATTTTTTATTTATTTTTTCCTTCTCATCCAGATAGAAATAAAACAAGAAGATGGGGTTTGTCCAACTCCCGTTGCCATGGCAGGAAAAGTTGTAACTTACTTGGAAGAGAAAGGATTTCTGCAAGATTCGTGAGAAACATCGTCATTCGCTGATCTGAAAGTAGCTCATAGTTGTCACTAATCGCACAAGACCAAAAGAGTCGTATACAAGATGGCTGATTGTATCCTTTGTGCTTCAAATAGTTGTGTTTTCATTTTCCAATATTGTTTGGCTAGAGCATATACTATAGATCCTGTAATCCAAATCTGGCGCATGAATTTGCAATGTTCTAAATAAACTGATAATGTCTGTCAATGAGATATTGGGTTCCCACCAGTGTAATAGAGCCTTCTGCATTTCTTTGTCAACAAGATAATTTCATGGTCTTTTGGTAATACTTCATGAGGAAATATCATTACAGTAGATTGCAAAACTGGAAACTAAATATCATTACAGTAGATTGCAAAATCGGTTAGTTTCCATTAAACTATGAAAGTTTCTTAAATAACAGATGGAATGTGGAGGCGAGTGTTGAAGAAGAGAGAAGAGGACAAGTTATATTCACTTTTAGCTGGTTGAGCTACTGTGGAGTTCTATTCAAAAGTCAGTCCAAGCTTTGTAGCTCGGTTGTGCTCTGTGAGCACAAACGAACTATTATGTTACCATTTTTACTGTGAGTGTTTGCTGTATTCAGAAGCATACGCCTATTTTTAGTGTTTTCAGCTTCAAATGGGAACCCACCAATTTAAATGCAAAATATTGTGGGTCGTTCAGCCTTGGAACAGAACTAGAAAGTATTCTCAGAAGGATACAGAAATTATTGCTGCTACTGAACTTGCTGGGATAGTGATACGGAAAGAAAAAAAAATTGTTACTTATTCTAGTAAATAAGGACAGTAGAAATATTATCGGAATTCATCAACTAATCAATAGGAACATAGGTGATCATATGATTCATACTTTGTGGAGGCTAATCATCTGTAACATGTTTTTAACATCTTCACGGTTACATTCAAAATCTAACTAATAAAAGTGAGTTTAGCCAATACAGAATTCCTTTTTTGTAAGAAGCCAATTGTGCAGAGACATTTCAATCTTGAGCTCATGAAACCTGACTCATTTTCGCTCACATCCATT
Organism: Berberis vulgaris; assembly: GCA_963556465.1. Taxonomy (NCBI): domain Eukaryota; kingdom Viridiplantae; phylum Streptophyta; class Magnoliopsida; order Ranunculales; family Berberidaceae; genus Berberis; species Berberis vulgaris. The sequence goes on from OY747133.1 coordinate 71,704,911, forward strand.
TCTATCAAACACTTTCACACTGAAATGCATATCCCCATCGTAGCAAAAGACCAGAAATTCACCCGTGGCCAATGACAGATCCCTAGAAAATTTCTCCCACCCTTCTTCGAAGTATAAACCAGCCGTGTTTCGATTCATTTTGACACGCCAAGTACCACCATGACCCTGTATAGTTGTAATTCGAGATGAACTTACTGGTAAATGCTTCACAAATGCATCTGGTATTTGCTGCAAAAGGCAAACATGCAAGTGGATGTTCAGCACTGTAACTCTATATGAACAGAAAATGGCCTGAAAATGAACCCTTAACTAGAATACCTAACCAAATCATAAGTGGCAGAAACCTAAGATGAAATGGGGAACCAAACGCCCGAAATCTACCATTCCTACTGGTGACGAGTGGTGTGAAACATGATTATGAATAGCAGAAAACACTCCCCAATGCATTAAGCCATTAAATAAACATGAAGGTTCTCCACCGCTTAGTACATCATGAACAAATCTTCCCACTTTCACCATAAAGGCATACACTATGAAGCTTATGTGATTTGTGTGAATCAAAGGAATATGAAATGCAAAGAAAAGAAGTAAGAACAAGTAGAAGAAACCCATTATGGTGTTTTTATTTACAATCAACTAAGGATGAGAAAAGAAAGAGAATTAAGAAGATCTCACCATCCTGTACTTGAAATCCTTGATCAAAACTTTGAAGAAGCATTCTTTCATAGACGAAGTTCCGATCTCCATTATATATCCTTCTAGCTATCTGAATCCAGCTCCTCTCCAAGTAAAGTGTAAAACTAAAAACCCACTTCTCTTCTCTCTTTTTACCCTGCTTGTCACCTTCGCTTATAGTTTTTATGATGAAAACATGGTAGAAGAAATGGAAGAAGATAAGGTAGTAAGAGAAGATTGCAAAAGGAGGGTGACGAGAACATGTTGATCTGTCTGTCCGACTTGCAGAAATGGTAAGGCGTAGAGGAAGAGTGATCTCTGAAATAGCTACGTTTAATAGTAGAAGGATAGTGACTGTTTTATATTAGAGGGAAGAGACTGCCCTTCATATATATTTCAAATTTTTATGTTTTTAATAAATTTATATATGTATATGTGTGTTTTAAATACTTTGATATCATGGCGATCAATTTCACAATGTTTCAAACCATTTCCAAGCACCTTACCTAATAAACTATTTGGGACGTGTGTTAATCACTCGTTCAGTTCTTTTCCATGAACCTAACTTATAGTAGAAAAGTGTACTTTGATTCATCTACCTTTCTTCTCTTATTTTTTTATCGCCAAATTTTCCTCCTTCCCAGAAAGAGTGACCCAAGTTTTTCTTAGCTTGCTTACGTTTTCTTCTTGTATTTTTTTTTGTTTTGCAAGTCTCAGGTAAAAGTGTTTTCCATCATCCAACCCTTTTGTTTCACAACTAAGCCACTAATAACTTCCTCAGTCATCATTTCCTCTCCTTAATTAGCAGTCGTCTTCTTCCCATCAAATCGCCCCAACTTCTCATAATGAGCAATCAAAATAAAATACCAACACTCTTGCTAATAGATATCACAATGACCTCAATAATTTTGTTTTGCTATCACAGCCATGATCGCACCAGCAATTTCAACTCCATCTCATTAATTTCTTCAATTTCAACCACGTGATCCGTCTTCCAAGATCATTACTGCTATAACTCTCTTCTAATTGATTCATCTGGCCAAAATATTGCCCCTCCCAATTCCCAATCCCAATCGTGTTATAGTTCCTTCAACATCTAATACAACACCAAAATCCATTTGTTTCAACCCTTTACATCACTTCCACAATATCCCAACGAAACCCCTCACCAATGGAACACACATACACAACCTCCTGTAGCCAACCACCTCCTGACCATCCCCTAGTAACAAACACGGATCAAATGATTCGCAATTTCGAATCCCGGTTAGAGAATAATTTAACATTACCAGACCCCCCCGGCCTCGCCTTTGAAAACCAAACTGCATGTATCTCTGATAACAATGATTTTCGAGTTGTAGCTAAATACTTCCATTACCAAATACTCGGTATTCGCACATCGCATGCATATCGATCCAATGGCAGAATACCCACTCATTCCATGTTGAATCCTTGCCAAAAATAAAAAACAAGTTAGTAACAACTGGAGAAGATATGAAAAAAGCTCTTATTTCAGACCCTGGACTCTTTTTGGTTGGTTGATCTCAATTAAGCGCTGGGAAGATGAATATTGGGCAATCAATTTCACCAAGGTCCAATCTGGGTGGGTTCGCATTCATGAGCTTCCAACCCAAAAGACTTACAACTTCTGGCTTCATTTCATGGAAGACGATGTAAACTCACTGCAAGACCCTTCAGTCCCCTACATCATATTTAAAATTTGGTTAGATACGTCTAGAGCCCTCCCATGCCTCCCATGTAAGATGAATACAAAATTTGGAGTCAGTCAGGAACGTACATACCAAATCAGATTTCTGCTTTGGATGAGGTCCGTCTGATTGGGCATATTTTCAACAAGAAATGCCCTTTGTTTTCCTCGATGTCCCCACTCAATTCAACAACTAAATCCAAGGGTTTGTTTTACCCTTCCACAGAAACTCCAGGATTCTGGTCAGGAATGAGGGTAGATCAGTAGACAACCTGAGTTGGAACAGGCTTGCACAAACCAAGCAGACCCAACCTCTGTGGACCGCGGGAGCTACTCCAGCGCAGATTCAGGACCGTAGCTTTGCGACATCATCTGAATCACAGTCTTCTGAAGGCTGGTTGAACACTCTCCTCCCACCGATCCAGGAGCACTCTCTTGATCCTATCTGAGTCATCTCAACGATCCAAGCCCACCCCAACTCAACTCAACGACGTCGACCTCACAATCCCCAATTCCTCTCCTTTCTCGGCCTTTTTCTGCAAAGAGACTAACGGGAGTATTCAATTATGAATTTTAATAGACTATGAAAATTTTTAAATTTCATGGATTTTAAAATATTTCAAAAAGGAGTTTACAGAATTCACTTAACTTTGATATATTTTAAGTGACTGGATTTTGTGGATTTTACAGAATCCACTGAATTTTGATGGATTTTTATTATTGAATTTTCTTAATTTTATAAAGGGTTTTCAAAATCAACCATGCATATCACACATCTTCTCAAACCAAGACTTGGATCTTGTTTTCAAAGCTACTTCAAATCAACCCATTTGATCGCAAGTCTTGAGACCTAGAGTTGAGCTCAAATTTCTCATACTCTCCTAGAGTATATACACACCTAATGTACCCTCCCAAGTCTTGAATATACACACCTATTGTACGGTCGTGGAAGGTTATACTAAATGTGTTGAACATATGCAATACCAAGTTCTAAATTTGTAGAAATAAGTAGAGAATAGAAAGAAGAACTAGTACCTCAAATAATTAATTAACATATATATTTAAAAAGATAGATTTCTGATTTGTACAAAAGCATTGCTGAATCTGAATGTTTTTGAAGCAAAAGGAGCCAAGCTTCTGTCTAGCCACACTCCTGTTTCACTATCCTCCTAACCAAGTCAATTAGGTAATTAGTAAATGTGCTTCACCAAAATGCATATCAGACTCAACTTAACAGTAACAAGAAAGGCTGAATCTTCTCACTCATGACAGGTCACGGTCTCCACTAATCAAAACACTTGTTGTCCAAAGGTCAAGCCAAATTCAGAACATGAGGTGGTTATAGTTTCCCCGTCCATTGGGCATTTGAAGAGTTCAAGCTTGCCTCTTGGGTCGGAACAATGACAATATGGTTTTGTGAATAATTTGCTGCAGGCCTTCTGTTAGCAGTATTGGCTATTGTGTTCATAGAAGTTGATTGTTGTTGTTGCTGAATTTTTGCTGGTGGGGATTTAGGCTGGAGGCCTTCTATGTCAGGTATTGTCAGCACAAGATGAGGTGCATCTGGTGGTGGATTACGCCCTCCACCACCTTGCCAAACTTTTCCATCCTTGTCAGCGAAGTTTCTAACATATGCCTGCAAATCCCAATGAAGTTTTATTAATAATTTTTTTTTAAAGACGGCCTCAACCTTACTTGTAATTCAACTTTAACTATAAAACTTCAGTCTTTTCGAATTTATTGTGGAAGATTCATTGAGCAATAGATCTCAAGTGTTTGAACTACCTAAGCCAGAAGCAAATAGGAAGAGTGTATTTTCTAGCCATTAATTTACTATTGAAATGTTGAAACCTGAAAAAAAAATTGGTTTCCAGAGACTAATTTAAGAACTTTTTTACTCAATCAACTCCATATATCCTGAGCTTATGCAACTTAGCAACTTATCTCCCTTTCACAAGAAGAAAAAAAGATAGGTTGTTGTTGGATAATCATAGTTTACCTCAGCGTTGAAATTTGAAGATGATAATCCTTTTCCAACAGTTAGCCAACCAGACTGAATGTTGCGGTCTTCACCAAAAAGCTCAAGTCTCCTGCGCCCAACTAAAAAATGCTCAATAATCCTATGCATATCTTCAGGCTTCATGGTTGAACCTGCAAGTTTATTTGCCAAAAGCTCAATACCATGTTTATGATTGCAGGTGGAAGGATAGTATTCAAGTGTAAAATCCATGCATTAACCAAGATTCAAGTGTAAAATCCATGCATTAACCAGGACACTGTATGCTAGGTACATAGAAGACTATGAAGCAAACTAACCATAAGGAGGTTCTTCTGCCATTATAATGTTTGTGTCAATATTGGCATGGATGATATGACCATCAGTGCTCCTATTAAACAGTTCTTTTTATACCCATCAAGCAGTGTTCCTTCATCGTAGACATTGTGAATTTAGGAAGAAAAAGTCACATTTAACATTTATAACAAGAAATTTCAGTGTCACAACAATAACAATCAACATTAGGTTAGAGCAAACTTTTGAGTGCTGAAACAATCTTTGAGCACCATGCTGCAAACCCAGAGTTGCATTAGTTTTGTTGGTCTTTACCCAACATATATCCTCACACCTACGGAAACCCCACTGAACAAACCACAGCAACATATTAAAAGTTAAAACCCTTGGTATATCCATCTCATGAAACTCTTTCAAGGAATAATAATATCCGTGTCAATAAAATTAAGGTTTCAACTGAGTTGGGGTTTTGGTGTTTTGCTTACCGCTGTTGCCTGAAATGGATTTGAATGGTTTGATGAGATTAGAGAGAAAACTTTTGGGGCTCGGCATGATCATTAGGGTAAGACACAAAATAGAATAGATCAGCTAATCCATGTTGGGTGTATCTGGGTCTTTATATTTTTTCTTGAATCGTCCGGAAGGGAATTGGATTGAGTGAGAAGAAAAGAAGAAGATTGAAAGAGAAGAAAGAAGTTTCGTCTCTCTCTGATTTTTCCCCTCTGTATTGAGTCTCTGTTTCTCTGAATTTCTCAATGGTGAGATTGGGAGGGCTGAGTATTAACTATAAAGTGGAGTTATTGAACCCTAAAAATAAATAAATAAAATATATGGCAACACGACGAAGCAAAACTTTTTTTTGTTTTGAATAACATGGCAAAAACAAATAAAAAAAAGGGAGAAAATGTTGGAAGCATACCTGAAATAAAGAAGAAATTGGAGTTGAAAGAGAAACCAAAACGCACAGTGTTGGTGGGAGAGAGGAAGGAGAGAAATTGAAATCCGAGGGGAAGAGGCTGGATTTGAAAAGGGATTTGATATTTATACCTTTCACACATAAATCCTTCAAAGTCCATCAAGTCAACAAATCCATCAAAATTCACTGTTTTTTTAATACCCCCTAATTTTGGTGGACTTTTGAAAATCATGAATTGAATACCCTCTTATTTTAATGGATTATAAAACAATCATTTAAAATATGTATTTGAATACCCTTAGATTTACATGTATTATTTAAATCCTTAATTGAATACCCCCCTTGTTTAATGGAGTTTAAAATCTTTCACACTCTATTAAAATCCATAATTGAATATCCCCTTGTTTCTTCTGCAAACGCTCCCCCCTCGGCTATTGCCACAGTCACCACCTCCCTTGACCCACATCCCAATGTTAAATCAAACATATCCCAATCAATTCGATCCAACGCTCGCAAATTATTCTGACAACTCCTTCATCCAACGGCTTACATTACAGACCCAAGCCAGAACCCGACTCATGACCCAAATGCGTACATCCCCAGTTTACCCAATACCCACCCATCCTTAATGGTTGATATTCACAACCACCTTATCACTACATACACCGCCACCATATTCTCCAAACTAATTCTTTTCTTTCAGGAATTCCCCAACCTATTACACCACAACTCACTCCCACAACGATCTCAATTATCTTCATACCACTCTTCCTCCATATTCCCCATACTTAAATTTGATACCCCAATTTCTCCCCAACTCATACCGTCCATCATAGCTCGAAAACGCTCATCATGAAGCGCTCCACTACTCTGCTATTTCAAACACTATTCTACCCACCATGGAAACACTTCACCCATTCCTGGATACTCAGATGCATGAATCATTTACAAACCAAAGGCAAACAACAGCTTCTCAAGATCCTCACTCAGTGATTAGTCACATTATCAACATAGTCAATGACCACAGTTTTGCCCAAGAATTCATTACACAACATTCACAGCTCCCACCTCCATGTCACCTCCAACTGGCCCCAACCCATGAGGAAAAGGGTCACCAAGTAGAGAATGAGATCGATCATTTTGAGCTTGAAAGGTCTATGTAGTTTCCGCCCAACAACATACATGAACAAGGACAACCACCGGCAAGACACACCTCTCCCAGTCAAATCTCAGGCAACATTGCTTCTCATTCAATTAATAAAACGAAACCCAAGGCTTCCACGCCATCTGCCACTAACAAGTTGAAACAATCCTACAAAACCAAATAGAGATCACTGTCATCTTAGGGAGAAGGACTAAAGCTAGGTAAATGCAAAAATATTTTCCAACCCACTGATGTACAACTGGAGCAGTCTCTTTTGACAAAAAATGTGAGCTCGGGGAGGAAGAGAAGAACAGTAGCAATGACTTGGGGTGACCAACAGTAAGATACAAAGAGCTATTCAGATGGAAACTCATCTCATATTGGCAAAGGCAACAGTCTCCCTGGTTGAAGTTCAGGATGCCAATGACCATCCCATCTCTGCCCACATTCAGTCCACTGAGGTACCAGTGATCGCCACAGAAGGGTCACTCGAACAGATATGATAATCTCATGGAATGTGCGGGGCATAGAGTCTGCCAGCACATTTTGAAACCTAAAGACCTTCTCCCAACAGTCCAAACCTGATAACCTCTTCATCTCGGAAACCAAAGCACCCTCAGGCAAGATGGATAGTATACGCCGGAGACTTGGATACAGACATGGAGTCTCAGTGGCTGCGAGCGGTCAATTTGGGGGTATCACTCTATTCTGGCAGGAAGGTACTCATCTAACCATTATTTCATTTTGTAAATACTAGTTCAACTGCACTATGGATAATTATTTTGCTTCTGCTTCATGGTCGGCTCTTTTTGTGTATGGTGAACCAATCCCCTCTATCCGTGCTAAATTCTGGGATAATATGTCCAGCATTTACAATCTTCAAAATTTGCCTGGATTTATCATAAGAGACTTTAATGCAATTTTAAACCAGGGCAAAAACTAGGGGACAATAGGCCTACCCTTTCTACCCTTAGTCATCTCCACAACTTCATAGATACTCGTGATCTTCTCGACTTTCCCCTTAATGGTTCTCAATTCACCTGAAACAATAAACGTAAAGACAAAACGACATCAAAGCTAAATTCGACCATGCCTTGGTTACTATGGATTGGATGCAATGGTTCCCTTTAGCCATTGCCCTGTCTCTCCAACTTGTTTCGGATAATTCACACAAAGGCCCTAAACCTTTTAAGTTTTTCAACATGTGGACTTGTGATCCTAAATGTAGGATGCTAGTCAACGCCTTTTAGTCCAACAAATACCACGTTGACCCTCCCCACAACTTTCACTTGAAAATTAAAAAGCTTAGTCACGACCTCACTAGATGGAAAGAATAAATTTCGTAACATACACCTGAATTTCTTGGAAACTCAAAAAGCTTTTGATGCTCTGCAAAATGCCCACCCTTCAAAATAAAATGTTATTGCCATTGCAATTTCGGAAGACAGACTTAATGAATTGTATATTTGAGAAGAACTTTTCTGGTGTAATAAATCTAGTAGTTCCTAGCTCAGAGATGGGGACAAAAAACCAAATTCTTTCAGCTATCAACATTTGTGCACCAAAAAAAAACCTCATTCTTAGGATGAAAGATGCCAACCATACCTGGCATTCCAATCAGGATTCTATCGGGAAAGTTTTTAATGATTACTTTACCAATATCTTCCAAACCTCTTGCCCAGCTCCAAATCCTGATATTCTCTCTTTTTCACCCTAGTGATTACAATTGAAGATAATGAAACTCTACTAGCCATCCCCAGCAAAGAAAAATTAAAAAAACATTGTCTTTGTCATATGAAGTCACAAAGCCCTAGGTCCGGATGGGTTCCATGTTTAGTTTTTCCAGTACTATTGGGAGATAGTGAAACACAATGTTTTTTAAGTTGTCACCCATTTTTCACTACCCGTCAATTGAATCATAAGCTGAATGAAACATTTATTGCTTTGATCCCTAAAATAGGCAATCATTTAACTCCGGATAAATTTTGTCCCATTAGACTGTGTAATGTTGTCTACAAGGCAATATCTAAAATTTTGGAAAATCACATGAAACCTTTGCTAGATAATATTATCTCTCCCAATCAAGGTGTGTTTATTGGGGGTCGCTCAATAGCGGATAATGTCATTCTCGCCCACGAGACTTTCTTCCAATTGAAACATCTCTATAAGCAAAAACATGGTTGGATGGCTTAAAATAGATATGGCTAAGGCCTACGACAGAGTTGAATGACCTTTCTTGACAAAAATCTATGAAAATCTAGGCTTTGCAAATGAATGGGTTCAAATGATAAATCAGTGTATTTCCACCACTTCTCTTCAGGTTCTTCTCAATGGCACCCATTTTCAACCAATCAAACCATCTAAGGGTATTCCTCAGGGGGATCCTCTTTTCCCTAGCTCGGGCTGAATCAGAAGGCAACATTAAAGGCATTAAAATCAAACGTCACTCTCATTCCATTAGCCATCTGCTATAAATCGATGATCTCATGTTGGTTTGTAGAGTCTCTTTAGCCGAAGCTTGTTCGGTCAAAGATATTTTTATTCTCTATTGCCAGGCTTTGGGACAAGGGATAAATTTTGACAAATCCTCGATGTTGTACAGTTCGAACAGTCACCCGAAACATCTAAAATGATTAATAAAATCCTTGGCTCAAAATTTTACAATCCCAAAGACAAATATCTAGGCTCGCCTCTGCTTTTCTCTAAAAACAAGGCCACTGACTTTCAATTCCTGATAGACAGAGTCAATTCCAAAATTTCAAGCTGGAAACAAAAGTTTTATCCCAAGCCGATAAAACTGTCATGATCAAAGTTGTTCTAAACTCAATCTCAGTTTACACCATGCAAACTTTTCTCATCTCATGTTCAATTTCCACTAAATTGGACATATTGGCCGACAATTTTTTGTGGAACGGCTCGACTGATAGTAAGGCTAAACATATCTGCACCTGGGACCACATCTCGCAGCCTCGCCTTATGGGTGGTCATAACATTCTTTCAACTAACAATAAAAATCTTGCTTTAATGGCAGAAAACATGTGGCAACTCCTCTCCTATCCCCAAACCACCCGGGCCCTCCAACTTAAAGCTCCCTACTTTAGGAATAAGAATATCACCCAGATTTGTAAAGCCTCCTCTATAGCCTCATTCGCTTGGAGAGGCAACATTACAACCTGGGGAAGAATGAAAAAATATGTCTTATGGCAAGTAATGTTAGGCAACACTGTCGACCTGTGGAAAAATTGTTGGGTTAAACCTGGTATTGTGTAGGCGGACTGCCTCCTTCAGCTCACAACCACACACCTTCCCCTCACTATTCCAGATTTGTGGACCTCCCCTGCTGACACCCTTAATGGAATATTGTTTTGATCAATTATTTTTTCCCTTCCCCAGTAGCAAACGACATTTTGACTACTCTGATTAGATCCTCGGATGTTCTCGACAATCTGATATGCATTTCTGACAAAAAGGGGATCGTCTAGGTGAAAATGGCTACCAGAACATTCACAAGTGTAAACTTTTTAGAAATTTGTGGAGAATCTGAGCTCCCTTGTGCCCAATTCCTTATTTGGAAGATTGTCCAAAACATACTCCCTACCACTGCTAACCTAGTTCGGGTTCACACTCCGATCGAGGATAACTGTCCTTTTTGCAATAACCACTATGAAGAAACAATTCATCTTTTTTTTCCTCTGCCCAATCATTCATTATCTTTGGCAAATCTCCCCAATCCTAATCAACTGGCTCGATAATTGTTTTGATGTCCCCTCCGTTCCCCGGTTCTTCAATTTCATATGGCAATTAGCTAAAGCTCACCCGGGGTCAAGGAAGAAATGCTCTCACCATTCGCAATTTTTCTCCTAACCATCTGGAGGACTCACAACAATAGTTGTTTCAAGAAAACTAAACACTGCCCTCACAAGTTCATTTCGGACTTCCAAGTACATGGAAGGTTTGGCACCACCAATGGTTCTCTTATCCTACCAGAAACTCCACCATCCCAGGAGGTACTAGCAGGCATGCCACAAACGGACCATCTTCCATTCTTCAGGTCCTAGCAAGTGCAGTTGTTGACCACCAATCACTTAACCCCCCCCCCCCCCCCCCCCAATCCATTTTTTTGAATTAAACACAGCCCGTATTGATTAGATCAAAGGCCAACTTCAATAAGCTCGTTTTCAAATAATTAACCTCGCAGGCATCACTTCTCAATTTGTTCCCCACACTCTATAGCTCGATTCGATAATTGTTACTTACGATGCAAGCTTCTCTGATGTTACCAAACAGGGAGCCATAGGTGTTCTAGCAGTGAATCTTCGCAAAGAGATACTTGTTCAAGTTGCCAACCCTATAATCGGAAAGTACTAGACAACACCATGTTTGAATGTTTTGCAGCGGAGGCCGCTCTTCTTATCATCCAGGCCAACCAGTAGAGGACGAGATTTTTGCTAGGGGATTCAAGGACTATCATTTCTATTCTTCAGGAGGGTCAACTTCAAAGTAGGACTTACATGCAATGGATTTGGCGCCCTTTAATCAATAGTATCCAAAGATTGCTTTCTATCAACTCTTTTTGGTATTGTAAATATATTACTAGAGCTTTCAATTACGAAGCTCGTGATTTAGTTGCTATTGTTGGACAACATCACTATAATATTTATAACTCTTATCTATTTATGCACTAAGCTTTTAAGAAAAGAAAAAAAAGAAGTTATAATAGAAATCCCATAGACCTTATTTTTTCTCCTTGAAATGTTATACTGAAATTTTTTGGTAATCTCTCTTTCACTTACTGCTTCTTCTCTGTTTGGATAATCAAAGCCCGTTCTCATAAAAAAAGCATGGAATGCAATCTAAGTAATTGTAGGCCTTTTGCATGTGTCCCTGCAAGTAACACTTTCTTATGTTGAATAGGAATAGCTGCACTTAATAACTTCATACTTGATGGAAATTGGCAACACTGCCAGCTTCGAAAATTATTAAAAGGCATTTAGATATCGTATTAAGTAGACTTGGCCTGAAAGTGGTTTTGATTGCATCACTTGCATACTTCATAGTTATCATTTTGATTTTTATCTTATTGATCTACTCTTAAATTATGAAAAAAAAAAAAAAAATTCCAACGGACATATCAAGAACAGTTTTTTTTTCATTATTTTAAGTGGCTTATCTGACCCCTAAAAAATACCACCCACAGCTAGAGAAAGAGGAAGGCCGCATTTCAAATGACACCTAACTTTGATTTATACTTTGAAAAACTCACATTTTGCGGAATTTTGAAAAGTTAGGGACCATTGAAAATGACGCCAACTACCCTTCCCCTCTATCACACCTGACCTTTCATCCCACCAATATTTAGCTTACTCTAGGTGGTTTTTTGTAAGATAAGATATCCCACTAAATGTATTCACCTACATTTAACTTATTGTGGATGCCCTAAAAGTGTTGAAATTGCTAGCGAAAAATGAGAGAATTAGAATCTGTACATTAAAGGACACCAAGGCATGTAGATGGTCCATAAATAATGGACGCTTAAATTTCATGGATGTGGTTTAGTTGTCCAAGAACAAAACACACCCCTGGTACAAAATTAAATTTAGTGCAAATAAATCATGACCAATCTGAAACCCACACCCATCCAAGACTTGGCCCATCAAAACTAGGATTCGGGGGGGCTCCTGCGCAGGAAGCACATGACCCGATCCAACGGCTCAGATTGATGGATTTCAAACAATTTTTTTTTTGAAATCCATTTTGTTTGAAATCCATCGATCTGAGCCGTTGGATCAGATCTGACGGCCCAGATGTGTGCACAGGACCTCGTTCTGTGCTTCCTGCGCAGGAGCCCCCCCCCCCCCCGGATCCCATCAACCAAGGGTATATTTTCCAAAAAGAAGCTGATGTAGGCACTCACATTATAGTATAAGAAGCCCCACAACTTAATCATCATTAGAGACTTCACGTTTCTAAGAGGCATCGCGCATCATGTTAAATAATTATTATAAATGGTAATAAAAATTAACAAAATTATTAAAAAAAAAAAAAGTATGACAACATTTTATGTTATTTATGCAATTGATGAGACATCAATCAATCATACAATTACAGCCGTACACGTGGCATAGTCTAACCCTAGCACAAGAAATGCTTCAGCGTAGTCTCTTAGCCTGTAAGTCAGGTGCTCAGGCTCAAGACACGCCAGTCCAAGAGGCACGAGTCCTAGGGCTTGGCCCAGAAAAATAAGGTCCGAACATGGATCTCAAGGCAGCCACATGCCCAATATCCACTCGCACGAAATCAACTCTTAGCTTAATCAAGCATTGGGTCCTAAACAGAGTCAAGTGCTAAAAAAACTCAATCATGTATAGGTAAAAATCTTATGCGAAATCTCTTCCGTCCATCACGCCCTCGATCAATAATAAACTACAAGTATTCAAAACAAGGCCAGTAAAAATCAGTTGGGCCAGCATGTCCGTCTTATCAAATCGATGGCTAAAAGTTGAATTGAAAAGAAAATTTATTATTTATTTGTCTAGACAAATCACAATGAGATATTAGAACCCGGCCTAAATTTGAGCTGCACATCACATGTATCAAGTCCATCCAACCCAACAACCTGTGCAATCCCTCGTGACAGACGGTTAATTGATTATGCAAAACTCCAAACAACAAGTGTATAATTGATTGTAAACATAAAAACATGAATGAATAATCACAAAACCTTAAGCCAAAATTTGATGTCATTTTCAAATTGTATTCATTGGATTTAGGTTGGAATTTCCCCAAACCCTACTACTACTACTACTACTACTACTACTACTACTGCTACGTAGAGTGGGGGGCCCTTAATAAACGAATCCCTCTGACATTGTTCATTATCATTCACAACAGTATGTGACGTCTTTAACTACACTACTCAAAACACGACAATTAATGATTAATGCCCCCCGCAATTTCGTCTCCTCTGTAGCGTCACATCGTCAACCCTAATATCGCGACGGTTGATTTCGCTCCCGTGACAGTCATCAACCGTTGGCAATGTTTCACTATTTTATTCCGATTTTGTCCCTGAACCTCTCGTGGGTTACAGAGGAGAAGAAAACAAAGACGTCCATTACTGAATCTGTGTGCGTGTGGAAGGAGAAAAAACTCACCTTTTTATTTGAAAAAAAATAGCAATTTTGGAGTGTAGGTTGTTAAAGTGGGCCGGGTGCGTAGGTTAAGCAGAGAGATTGGTTCGCTACTAGCTATGCCGGAGTCCTCCTCCACTCGTCTTCCGCTCTGAAGCAAAAGCTCACCAAACTTCTCTTTGTGTGGGTGTGGGTGTGGGTGTGGGGTGGAGTGTACTGGAATTCACTATGGCTGCGCATTTTAGCAGGAGAGGAATTGCAGAGGTGGTAGTGGTGATGTTGTGCTCTGTTTTGTTGGCTCCATTGCCATGTGTTGGTGGTCGGGGTCATGGTTCTATGCAGAAAATGGAGATTCGTAAGCACTTGAACCGTTTGAACAAACCTGCTCTCAAAACCATCAAGGTTTATCTCTCTCTCACTCTGTTTTTGCATTGTTGTTAATGGGGTTCTTCAGAATTCCTTTGTGTTAGTAACTTTATTTCATGTTTTTGGGGACTGGGCGATCTTTGCTTTTGATTTTCTCCGCACCCATTTCATTTCAGCTTATTATATTGAGGAATTTTGGGGAATCTGAAATGTTCCTTTTGCTCTGTTTTAATTTGGGTTTTCTCTGCTTTAATCAATCATCCATTATTGTAACTGGAAAGTACACATAATTAACTTTCTTTATTTCTTTGTTCAATATGTATCAATGAACAAGTTTGTTTAAGTTCTTTGTAATTGTTTTCTTTGGTACCCATTTCTCCTTAGTCCTTGTACATTTAGAATTTGTAAGTTTGATACATAACTTCTGTTTTTTTTTTTTTTTTTTAAATTTTACTTTTGTTGTCTATGTATTCAGAGCTCAGATGGAGATATAATTGATTGTGTTCATGTCTCTAATCAACCAGCCTTTGATCACCCACTATTCCAAAACCACACAATTCAGGTTCATCTCTAACTTATCTCAATTGAGCTACCCAGTTTCTATAAGTCTTTAAGATTTTGAACTTTGAATGTGGTGGTGGTGTTTCAGATGAGACCAACTTACCATCCAGAAGGGATGTATGATGAAACTAGGGTCTCCGCCGAATCTAGAGAGAAAACAAACACAGTCACTCAGATGTGGCAGTTGAATGGAAGGTGTCCTCAAGGCACTGTACCCATTAGAAGAACAAAGCGAAAAGACCTTTTAAGAGCTAGTTCAGTCCAGAATTTTGGAAGAAAAAGAAATAGTAGCATCCCTAAACCAAGATCTGCTGGCCCTGATTTCATCACTGGGAGTGGTCATCAGGTAAACCCAGACTGAATTTTAATTTTCTGGAAATGCATTTTCCATGGCATTTGTGTGGCATGAATTATTTCCTTGTTGCTTGTTTGGGCATGAGATAATGAGTGTGATTTTTTTAGTCATAACTTTCACCCTTAATGTCCAAAGAAACACATGAACATGGAAATATATTATGTATGATTGATCTCGAAATATATGCAATCATTTCGAGATCACTCTTTGGACATGTGTCGACTAGTATGACCAACAACATCTAAATAGATATCTTTCACTTCATTATGGACATATAGAATGTATGCATTGATGAACAGGAAAGGAAAATGACTTATTTAAATATTTAAAAGAAGTCGTTTTCCATAATGTGAATCCAATTAGATCAAAGACTCATCCTTCTTCCATTTCCGTTTCATGACATGAGAAATCTATCTTGCACAATACAAATATCAGAACCCGGTAACTTGTGTGTATCTGTGCATGGTAACTTTTGTATTAGTAACCTTTTGGCCCATGGTTCATTCAAAACAGCTAATGTAACGAAAGTATGTATTTGGAAAGTGGGAAAATGAGAAAGTTCTTGTTTTCTATTTTTCTTGATTTTGTCCTCACTTTTCTCAGTGCATTTTGTTTACTTTCTTGGAGTGGTTAGCATGCAATAACTTATGTGGAAGGAGATAAGTATTATGGAGCAAAAGCAACTATTAATGTATGGGATCCCAAAATTCGACAGCCCAATGAGTTCAGCTTGTCTCAAATCTGGCTCCTAGGGGGTTCTTTTGGGGAAGATCTCAACAGCATTGAAGCTGGTTGGCAGGTATCATATGTCAACATACTTCAAAAACTTTAAAATATCGAAAACCCATATTCGAATTATATTCTCATAATTTATAACTTTGTTCTCTGAAAAACAGGTCAGTCCAGATCTCTATGGAGATACAAATGCTAGGCTCTTCACTTACTGGACTGTATGTATTCCAAAATGCAACTCTTCTTTGTCATTTTACGTTCAACGTCGTCTTCTATCCTTCTCCTGTATTTATAACATGCATTATTGCAAGTTGTATTTTGTTTTTTTATTGTATTTAATATTATCTCTTATTTTCCTAATAGATATTCTGACTCTTGCCAACTTCATAATGATTTTTAAATTGCAGAGTGATGCTTATCAGGCCACTGGTTGTTACAATCTCCTTTGTTCAGGCTTCATTCAAATAAACAATGAGATAGCAATGGGAGCAAGCATCTTCCCTGTGTCAAATTATGGTGGCTCTCAATATGATATTAGCATTCTTGTCTGGAAGGTAAACACCATGTGCTCACCAACACATTTTGAAATAAACAATACTAATCCAAAATAAAAATTGGATAATTCAGTTTTTGTCATGCGGTGTTCAGCATTAGAAATTGGATCAACTAACTTAAGGACCTTTTCAGTAATATCCCAAGGCATGAAATTGCAAGTTAGCTGTATTTTCAGGCTCATTATATCTTTAGCAAAGAATCCCTATGTAAAACACATTAAGATGTAGAAAATTTTTCATCTCTCTTGCAACCACTAGGTGAAATAAAATACTCATATATGGTATGCAAAAATAAAGAATTGCATTGTGCTAGTAACTAAAAACAAAAACTTTTAACCTGGTAAAATATTTTTACTTTCAGAACCTATTAAGTCTTCTAAATTGTTAACTTTGGCACATGGTGTGTCGAAATTTCCCTGTCATTTCAGGCACCGATGTTTTGTATGATATGGATGCTGCATCTGTTTGTTTCCTTCATTGATGGTCTTTTAGAGTTATTCATTGATAATCCAAATTGGACTTGTGTGTAGGACCCAAAAGAAGGGAACTGGTGGATGCAATTTGGGAATGATTATGTGTTAGGGTACTGGCCTGCCTTCCTCTTCTCATATTTGGCTGATAGTGCCTCCATGATTGAATGGGGTGGAGAGGTTGTGAACTCAGAACCAGATGGTGAACACACCTCAACCCAAATGGGCAGCGGTCATTTTCCCGAAGAAGGGTTCGGTAAGGCAAGTTACTTCAGAAATATCCAGGTTGTGGACTCGTCCAATAATCTAAGACCCCCTAAAGGAATTGGTACATTTACTGAGCAATCCAGTTGTTACAATGTCCAAAAGGGTAATCAAGGTGATTGGGGTAATTACTTTTACTATGGTGGTCCTGGAAAAAACCCTAATTGTACCTAGAGCAGGAGCCCCAAACTCCCCTTTACCCCCCTGGTGGAACCCCATTCTCCTTCTGTCCATTTCTTCACTTTATGTACACACACCCCTTTCTAGCTTATGTCTTAGTCTTCTTCATTCTTTTGTAACTCTCCTCATAAGAGATGGAGAGAGGTGGTCAAGTTTCTTCATCTCAAAGAAACATGTCTTTATTGAATGAATGAGTCCTTTTTTATGTGTATCCACTGTTCTCCTTTCTTTGGAATCTATTGTTCAGCCATTATTGAATGAACGAGTCCTTGAGTTGGATATATCGACCAAAATGTATAGTTGGGGATGTTGGACGTGTTTCGATTTTCAAATAGTTAGAAAGGTTGAATAGCTTTTAACCATGGTTTTGTGTTGTATGGTGGTTCTACAATATTGTCTTGCACTAATGGAATAGATGTTTAGTGGATATGTGCTTGAAAGTGGACATTTGCTTATCTTTTAGCTTTGCAGTGTTAAACAACGCGGCTTGTGCACCCCACAACTTTTTTCTATTCTGTCAACTTTGAATCATATCTGATATCATCCCATTATTTGCAATAATGTATTGTTTTAAAACTCAGAATCTCCCAAAAGAGTGATGAGTGATCCATAAAGCTGATTAGATTGGGAACAAAGTTTCATTATATTTTGATGGATTATTATGGAATCTGTCATATCTCTATTCAAATCAAGCTTGTGTAGTTATTTAGTGATTAGTCCGTCCTCTACAAATCATAGATTATAGATTCTGCAAGGAAAATTATTTGAAATCTTTTGAATATATTAAATTTGACACTAGTGCGAACACCACTTGAGAATGTGGATTGGTACATGAATATTGTTATGCTTTTGGCAACATCACCTTAAGGCACTTCCAATGCTTTGTGGATGTGTGATACGATGCCAATCACAGGAGCTTCTGTTTTTAAGTATATTAAACTTGACAGTAGCGAAAACCACTTGAGAAAGTGGATTAGTACACGTTGTTATGCTTTTGGCAACAACTCCTTTAAGGTAGGGATGGCAGTGGGGCGGATTTTCACGGATATCCGCCCCACCCAAACTGTTTGGAGCGGATATGAATTTACCTTAACGGATTTTGGGATCCAAATTGTACCCGTCCCAAATTCAAGGCGGATACGGATTTAATCACATTCGCCCCAGAGATGTCCGCCCCACTTAATAGTTAATTCAAATAAATAAAACACATGCCATGTGACCGACCCTCCCACCCACCCATCTTGTACAAAGACACAAGACTTGTGTTCCGCCCATCCACCACAATTAAAAGTCTAGATCCCTTTTCACCCTTTTCCTTTCTCTTTATTCAATTTCATTTTCATTTTCATTTTCATACGGAGAGAGATCATTTCATCCATCATCACAAAAAAAAAAAAAAAAAAAAAGATAAAGAGCCAAAAAAGAAGAAGAAGCCCCCAACTCCTCGTAGCAGCAAACCGTTATGCAGCATCATCATCATCTTCCTTTAAAAAAAAATCATCATCTTCATTTCTTCTTTGCTATATTCCATCTCAACAGTCACATATCCCACCTTTTTCTTCACCTTCTCTAGGTCTCTTCACAGGCAGCTCACCCTGTTGCTTCGGTTTTCAAATAAGAACGTAACATATTAGTAAATCAAATAAAATGAAGTATATATCATGCAAAGAAAGAGAATATCAGAATATGATGGGTGGTTTGTGCTTACAATGGACACCTCTTTCTTTCTTTTTTGTACGCAAAAGAAAGAAATGCTTAAAGGGAAATAAGGAATCAGTCTTTTGGGAAAGGAAAATACATTGTGTTTTAAATGATAATAAAGGGTTTGACTAGGGTTAGATAGAACATGGAAGAAAGGGAATTGAAATGAAGACACTTTTATTATCATTGTGTTTTAAATGATAATAAAGGATTTGACTAGGGTTAGATTTTTTTTTTTCTTCTCGCTTCCTTTTTTTTTTTCAGTTAAACGAGGTGGGCGGGGGGATATTCGCCAATCGATACGGGGCGGTGGTGGTTTTTAAATAAAATCATAAAAGGATTGGCAAGGCAGATTGCTATTCCTGACGGAACAAGGATGAATAGATTTGCTCAAATTCGCCCCATTGTCATCCCTACCTTAAGGCACTTCCAATGCCAGGTGGATTGAGTACTCGCATAGTGGATATGTGATACTATGCGAATCAGAAAAGCTTATGTTCCTTTTCTTCTTGTTTTACAAACTGTTAAAACGCTAACTATTTGAGTTTAAGAATGGTCAAATCAGCGTTTAAAAATAGCTTTGCATCTAGTGATTTTTGTGTCATTTCCCATTTTCCTTTTCTTTATTTTGTTGTAATTACTATGTAAACGTTTCAAACTTTCAATGCTCCTCCCTTGATGATAATCCAATGTAAGATAGCTTCTGTTCATGGGTATTTGCTCATGCATCCAATTAGTAACTAAGCTTAGAGCATCCACAAGTTAAGGTAAATGAGTAGGCAGCGACGGGTTTATCAATTACCACATTATCCTAAAAACCACACAATAGTATGGCGTTTCTTATACGGCAATGGTCCATAAGACCTTTTTTTGGAAGAACATAGCAACGTGCAAGATCTAGAGCATTTTCCAATTCTTTTTATACTTGCAAAAGGCAAAACCATGAGCCCATGGCAAGCAGGTTACCAATAACCACAAAATATGGGTGTCTATTCAAACGATGTAATTTAACTAAGGATGGGCACGGTTCAGATTGGTTTCAAATTTTGAAAAACCTAATTCGAATCATTTCAATTTAACGGATTTGGTTCGATTCGGATTTCCTCATTTAAGCATTGGGACCGAACATTCATTTTAACCTAACTAGAACATTCATTTTAATTAAACAAATCGATTTGTTCAAACTTTAAAGAACTGAGTTCATACCTCTATCGATTGCCAGGGGATTGGAAAAGGAGTCGCTCAGTAGCTCAATCTTGATGAACACAAAAATCCATCGTGAAAATCAAACCCCATCATGAACATCAAACCCCCCATTAACCTAAATCATTGCAAAACAAAAATAAACAAACAAGACTGGAAATCTAAATACAAAGGGCTAGTTCGATTAATAGAGAGTATAAATCAAATCCATGCCCCTGATACGGTTCATCCACCAATGATGATGAAAGGGGGTGGAGATCGATAGGATCAGCACATTTGGAGTCAATCTAAGGATGAAAAAAGTTTTTCAAAGTTTGTGAGATGGTGAAAATAATAGAAGAAAGACTGGCAGATAAAGTCGTGTTATTCACAAAAGTTCCCTTGCACATGAGAAACATGTATTGTGTTTTAATAGTAATGCAACAAAAAACGTGGCTTTCCTACAACTCTCGCCTTCTACTTAATACACTACTTTTTGCTCGATTGAGTGGAAAGTGGAACCAAATTGTTTGAATTCAAACATTTGGAACCAAACTCGAATCAATCTACAACGGATTCGGACCGTTTATTAATATACACAATAGGAACGGACAATCTGGAGCAAAACGAGTCGATTCGGTTTGAATCCGTGATTCCTCGACTCGTTTGTCCACCCCTAAATTTAACTATATTCACTACATTATAGTTAAACATAAAGAGAGAAATTTTATGTTGTATTTTCCTCATAATTTAAAAAAAATTATTTATTCGCCATTCACAATATACACAATCTAGAATTACTATTGCATTCCAATGCTGAAGTCTTAGAAAAAGTTTAGTAGATAATAGATATGGAAGCACACTTTTGTGATCTACTGACTTCTTAATTAGAACTTTTACTTAATGTTCAAATCCTTCATTTTTATTCCACCTTTTGATTAGAAGTAAAAGTTTTGACTCGAGTAAGAAAAAGAAAAAGAAAAAGAAAAAGAAAGTGCTTCCTAAATCTATAATAGCACGAGGTCCATTTCTAATATTTTTCTTTGTGCAAGCTCAAAAACCAAATTTGAGCTTCGGTTTAGGGTGCATTTTCCTGCTCCAAAGCTGTCCCAGAGCCCATGTCTCAATTTTTAGCACAACGATTACCATAACCCAACAAACCGATCAACCCACCCAACTCACTTTGAATTGGGCTTTTTTAGATATGATTTGGGCTAATGAACCAACCGACCCAAGTTTAAGCCCTTCAGCCCAAACTAGACCGACTCAACTTTACGAGCCATCTTAAAACCGTAATTCCTAAACTTCAATTTCACAAATAAAGCAGAGCCTCCAAATAGAAAACCAGCGAGAAGAACATCTCTGCAACCAAATCATGGGTAAGCAAGATCACATCTTTTCCTCACCAAACCCCTCCTCCAACTCCACCCCAAGACCCCTTCCATCTAATTAGGGTTTTCTTTCTTTTTCGCTGTGCAGGTAAGGTTCACGGATCTCTAGCCCGAGCAGGCAAGGTCAGAGGGCAGACCCCAAAGGTCGCCAAGCAAGACAAGAAGAAGAAACCCAGAGGCAGAGCTCACAAGCGGATGCAATACAATAGGCGCTTTGTCACTGCTGGTATTGTTTTCTCTCACTCACTCTCTTCCATGTTTTCACTAAACTCTGTTTTTCCCCAAATTGGCATCTTATTTGTGTTTTGTTTTTTTTGATGTAAAACAGTTGTTGGGTTCGGGAAGAAGAGAGGACCCAATTCGTCCGAGAAGTAGAGCGGCGAGTTCGGCGTAATGCTTTACTTGTTACTTCAATTTTTATTGATTTAGTTAATGATGGATTATGTGAATTTCTTTATGATGAGATATGTGTTTTAACAGATATTGGATGTGTGAAACCTAATTAGAAGCATGACTTGTTCTTAATTTGATAGCTGCTCTTCTTTGAAAATTCTGTTTATCATTTGGTTTATGGATTTTAGGATTTTTGTAGTTAATGGTTAGGATGGATGTCTTTGTGCAAGTTTATAGACTAAATGCCATGTCTTCGGATTCAATTTAAGCTCAAAATAGTTCAATGTTACATATGCCCGTACCATGGAGGCTTTTTATTTTTTGTTTTGGCAAAGAGAGTAGTATTACTTTGTTGCCAACAGATGATGTAGGCAGTGTTAACATTTTATTTTCGGTTGCGCCTACTATATCAACTGTACTTGAACTGTTAGATAATCATAAACATCACAGGTCTCATCGCTGTTGCAAAACCGTACACGAGACTTTGGCTTCATACGGCTCCCATGGCCACAAATTAATATAAGGACCAAATTTTTTCGATTTGTTTGTTGAGTAGATCGGGTAAAGATACATCTGATGGTCAAAAATTAGACCAATGCAATTCTGTATGCTATGAATATATAAATAACAAAAAAGCTCTTCTGAAATGATCACACATAGTCATAGTCAAACCTTATACAATAGGTTCTCAGTCTACATCGATAGTTGCTTGAAGCCAATAGTTGCTTATGAATAGTTGCTTGAACCCTCTTGTGGATCGCCTTCTCTTGCACATATGCAAGGTCTGCTGGTCTGTAAAGGAGAATCAAGATTAGACGGGTGGTGTATCCCTAACAATAACAAGAGGGAGTGCTAAGCTAGGGTTCAAATCCAATAGTAGCTAGAACTAGTGAAAGGGTAGTTCACCAGACCCGCTCATGATAATGCGAATGAAATGGTACGGTGAGAAGATCCTAACAAACGGAGGGTTTACAACAGAAAAAGGAAAAGATAAGGTAATGTGAATGAAACGGTACGGTGAGAAGATCCTAACAAACGGAGGGTTTACAACAGAAAAAAGGAAAGGATAAGGCAATTCAATTAAGGGATGAAAGATAGTGGCAGACTAAGGAGTAAAGACTGATTCTTTCTCTTGCCGACCCTGCACTACCTCGCTTAAATAGTCTATGTTAATAAGTTAGTTCTGATGGATCACTAACAAGTTTACAGAATAAGCTAGACGTTATCAGTCGATATCAAGTTTCGTAACGATAATACATTGATGCTTCATTGTTTTTTGAGTTTGATGGTTTTCTGGGTTTTCTATTCTTGTTTCTTCTATTTCTTCCCTAACTTTGGTGCTGATTGCCTCTTATATTGTCTTCTTGAATGAATGTTTCTTCTCGTTCTCCCCTTTATTCGGATGGTCTCTTCTATCATGTCTTTTTTACTGGAATGATGTTATCCCCTTTCCCCTCATGAATGGCTTAGACTCCATTATATAAATCTAAAATGTTTTATCTTATCTCTGACCTTGTTGGGCATGTTTCAAGGATGGGTGGTCGAGTAGGATGAATTATATTTGTTGGTTGGAACATTAACAATTGTCAGACAACACACTTTTGTAGAATAAGGGACTTCGATGGAGCTCCAAACGGAGCAAGTTTTTTGTGGGTGGAGTGGGAAGAAGGGAAGTCATCATACCTTTCAATAGTGTTAATAATTTAGCTCTAAAGTTAAATTTCTTTGTCAACTTAAACTAGAGTGGAATACATTCACATGGTTTACCTGTAGGCTCCTAAATTGGCCTCCTAAATTGAAGAAGCCAAAAGTCCCTTAGTAGCCTCGAATAAGCCTTTCTAAATGAAAATTTAGCATTTTTTTTTCCCACACAACATACATATCATAAAGCCTTAGAAGACCCTTATAAATTGATGTGGTGAAATTTTTTTTTTTTTTTAAATGCGACCTTTGAAGAGGGGTGTTTGTTTTGTTTTATTTTTTTAATTTTTTCTATTGCGCTTGATTTACCTTTTTTTGGAGTTGCTACATGTACTCGATTATTTGGTTCAGTTGTACCAATTCTTTGTTGTATCGGTAGTTTGGGTTGTTTTGATTTTGTTGCATCGACTATCATATAGGAGCGTTAATTGACTGTTGAATGAAAAAACAATAGTAACCATCATCTATAAACTATTAAACTAATTCAATCATGCACGTTAAATTTCAATGTATTCATTCAACCCCAAAAAAAATAAATTTGGCATCCAAATATTTACATTAGATATTTTTATACAAAGTCCTCAGTCAACGATACGAGTAACGTATTTTGTACAATTTAACATCAACAAATTTTGATTTGGTACATCAAACAATTTTTAAAAGCTAAATATAAAAATATAAAGTTGGGAGCATCAAGCCAAAAGCAACTCCTTTTTTTTTTTTTTTTTTTAAGGTGCACCTTTTAAAACAACACATTTCTCTTGAAAGCTTTGCCAAAAGTCAAAAAGCATATGTGGTGGAGTCTAGTTCTCTATGATGGCACCCATTCTTTTCTTATTGCGTGGGACAAATTTTATGAAGGGTTCTAAATGTGACAAATAGGTAAATTAATACTAATAAAGTTTTGAGTTTAACCTTCTAAACTTTTTTTTATTAAATTTGTCTACGTGTCACATTTAGAACTCTTTCTAAGATTCTCACACAATAAGAGAATTTAGAAATAGTGCCATCATAGAATTGGACCCTTTATGCTTTATGACTTTTGGCAAGGCTTTTAAAGAGGCATACCTTATAAAATAAAATAAAAAATTATGCGCGGCTCAAGAGGCACTGTCTATATAAAAAGTAAAAATAAATAAAAAATCTTGTGGTCTATAGAAAAAGTTATAAAAAAAATAATATATACACTTTTTTTTTAAAATTAAATCGCAATGCATCAATTTAGAAGGGTATTAGATAGCCCTTCACCTAAACTAGGTTCCCATATTTAGATAGCCCTTCACGGGAAATTTGTTTTTTAAAACCCTTTTTATCCTAAATTTTCTTATTGTGTGAGTTCATTTTTAGGAGATCTTCTATAATTGCTACCGACTTTACCCAATTGATTGAGTACCAAGATTTGTATCAGCCTTACGACATGAAGCACTTCAATATCATACAGATGCAAAATCTTCTTATTATCATTCATTATAACCAATGTCCTGAAAGCTATGGCAAAAATGTCTAATGACAGAGGTAGGAAGTTTGGTCTCTGGTCTTTTCTTTGTTCTTGCACTTGACTGACTTTGCATATTAATTATGGAACATCTGTAAAGTTCTTCTCAACGAAGTCGGACTGTAGAGCATCTGAGGAAGATAATGCATATTTTGATGTATTCGGTGCCATTGAACCATTACTGGACCTGTGGCTGGAAATGGAAGTGATGGATCGAACCATCAGTCTTCTCTTGGTTTTGTTTTGCCCTTCTGAAAATTTCACATCTTGCTTCACTGCCATTAACATATGGATTCAAGACCCAGAATTCTTGCTTTCCCAAATGCTTTTAGGTGCAGTGATCCAAAATAATTTTTTTCACCTGTTCCCACTGGTTTAGGGATATTTACATTGATGCAAAAGAGCATCACCTGGTAGCTCTTGCTGAGCAACAGAAAACTGCGTTGTTAGCTACATCTCTTGTGAGTTCTTATATTTAGAAAGCTATTGTTTATGTCACGATTGGCAGAGTATAATCACTGGCATGAACTAATGCTTGATTAAACCTTGAAAATCTGTGCCATAATCATGTTCCCTTGGCCATTATCCAACCCATCGTGAAGACTGCTTAATGACTTAATTGACTAAAAACAACAATCAACAACTCCCTCCACTTTTACTCCAGATTTGATAAGGTTGAGCAAAGAACAAAAAAATTGGATTGGTGTGTCAAAAGTATTTGTTCAGCTAGTAATACGACATTTTGTTTGCAATATATGGTAAGTAAAAAATGGATTAAAATATTTTCTACGAGAAAAAAATTCACACAGGTTGGAAAAAATAAACAAAAACAATCACTTTGTTTGATAGAACAACGTTGACTTTAGTTTAAGAATTTAGGTTGATTTTTTCTCAATTTCCTCAGCTAATTTAACGAAATACTTTTCAGGGGATGATTCAACGAGATTAACCTCATGGTATTCGGTGAGGGTGTCACTCTCCACTGGATGAATGAAATGGATAGATCTAACTTTTTATTCCTTTAAAAAAATAAAGGAAGGGTTTTATTATGTTCGCACATTTCTAAAATGAGTAATTCTAGTCAGCCTTTTTTTGGCCTTGTTTTTGTAGTTTTACATTTTTTGTCATTCCTCTTTAAAACACAACCACAAACATTATCTATATAAGAGGTAGAAATGTAAAAAAAAATCCAAACAGGCCCAAGAAAATGCCAGCAAACAAGGCTGGCTAGAATTTTTGTTCTAAAATTTTTAGAACTCTGTCAATCAAACAAATAGGAAATTGTTTTCATTTTCAACTTTTCTAAAACTCATGAACTCGAATATGGAATTGTTCTCACATGATGTTAAAAAAATAAGTTAAACTTGAACCAATTTTTAAGTTTGTGGAAGGTGAGGGCTTTTGCAACCTAGCATAGGAAAAAACTTGAAAAAGAGGATGTAATCATGTAAGGTGAACCTTCACTCCTTGTAACAAATAAGTGAAATCGGATGGCCAATCCTATTGTGGATAGATCTTATGAATGCCATCTTTAGATGTCACGAAATCTTTCATGGAATGGAACCTCGATAAAGGAATCAAATTGAACAAATTTCTTGCCCTGATTTAACAAGTTTAGACAAGAATAAAGGAATGTATTAACAGTTTCATGTTTAAATAGGTAGAGTTTTGGCAAAGTTGGAAATGCGTGAGAGCTGAAATCTTTCTATTTGTTAACCGAGCCTATCTTTTTTGCTAAAGGGATAAAAAAAGTTAGATCTATCCATTTAATCCATCGGTGGATAGCATAGCCCTTACTGATGCCGTGATGTTAACCTCATTGAATCATCACTCTACTTTTAAGGTATTTTGATAGAGTTCCCTGAATTCACAAGACTTAGTAACTTTGTCTCTTCAAGTGCGAAAATGGTATTTTAACCATGCAAAGAAGAAAAAAAATGACCTTACCACTGAGAGCATTTTCACCAATGAGTGAAAAGTAAAGGCTAAAACAATATTTTCTATGCCCAATTTTTTACTTGCCACTTGCCTATCTGCATCGTTGAGTGATTAAAAAATATTTAATGTTGTGGACCAACACAAATTCATAAATTTTGTTGAACCGAAAATGGAGAGATAAGTAGGGAAATGTGCTTTTGCGACCATCCCTTATCTCGCTCAACTTTGAGTATCGATAAGAAGCCAAAATAGCTTTAGCGCGTGGACTTCTCCATGCAATGCAAGCATGTGGGATGATATTTTTGCTTTACCCTAAATTGCCATAGACGATACAACTTTCACACTCTTTCACTACAGTGGATGGGTTGTTCTCCAACACAGACTTTACAAACCTATTTACACTCATGAAATCATGTCTTTTAAGTATGCCCAAATTCATCAATGTTAAGATGTAGATTCAATATTCGCTCCAAAATCTCAGCCAAAAATATTGTTGTACGTTTCTTTCGGAGGGGTCTTCACAAGTTTGATACATTGACTATCAGATAGAATCCATAGATTGTTCTAATTCTACTCCAAATATTAATTGAAAATTTGCTCCACTGGTTTCTCATACCAATTACAAGAGCGTATACCACAATGCACAGTGAAAAAAGAAAAGTATCTAAGTTGGTCAAAACTTCACCTTCTACCATTAACCATTCTTCTCCCACTATGGTTTTTAGACCTTGGACTGAATTAGAAACCAACTTCCAAAGGGTTATTCAGTTGTAATTTAAGTCAGACAAAACTCATTATATCAATACTAGATCTAATTGGCTCAATTGTGTTCTTCTTACTTATGATCCAGATACAGTTATTGTCATTATATCATTTATGATGCTAGTTTATTTCATTTTAAAAAAAAACACTTTCAATGAATTAACTTTGATAAAAAAAAAAAAAAAAAACTCATGTAATCAAGAACAACAACATAAACCAACCGAATCTGGAAAAAAAGGGTTCAAAATTTTCTTTTTAAATTTGAACTAATGGAACTCCACAGAAACTCAAAAATATTGGATTTTGAACAAAGGGGTTGTTTAAAACGTACCTTGAAAAGAGGCAATTTCGTGTGGATCTGGTGGTGGAGGTTGAGAGACGCTGTCTGAATCTTACGACTATTGAATCTCTTTGAACCCATTAAAAAAAACACCAAATAAATCAAACCCATTGAGCAAAATTTGCAAAATATGGCATACAAAAGGATAAAAAAAAAAGTGAGCTCGAAATTGGGGGAACAACAATAAATTTGTTAATTTATAAGGATATAACGAAATAAACAACAATAAATATCTGAAACACCAGTGGCTTCAGCAATAAGAAGGCCACCTTTGGTTGTTCGTTGAGCATAATTATAAGATGGCATGTGGTTGAGGGACATTTCCATAGGATCCCTGTCTAGTAAGTGGAGCTAGAACCACCCTGCGGCATGATAAAAAGAACAAAAGGCATTCATCAGCTAAAACTTCAATAACGCCCACCACTTGTAATTAGCCCTTGTAATGAACTTTTACAAAGAACAAACATGAATACCCTATAAATAAAATTGTTTCAAATTGATGAACTCAAATGACTCTTGAATCATTTGGACAGTTTGTAGGGGCTCATCAGCAAAAATCTCACAACTAAATGTTTTTCAAAATGATTGATCAATAAAGCTCACATCTTTAGTTACCCAAATCTATGATATATATATATATATTTTTTATTTTTATTTTTTTTTTTTTGAAAGCGAGCTGGGTTTTTATAGGATCCCATAACCTATCAACAAAGTGCGACCTACAGGTCAACACCATAAGAAAGTAACCATGCCGCCGGCGGGTCTCAAACCTTAGACGTGGGGGATAAACCCACACAACCCTAACCACTCGACCATAACACCATTGGCCCAAATCTATGATCTTGATTAAGAAGAAAAACCCATTTTCATAACAATCAACTTTTGCATAAAAAAATCACAATCAGCAAAGCTACCTTGGAACAAACTGCCAACTAAGATCAAATCCCAACACATCAAAACTCAAAACACTATATGCCTGTCAGATCATAAGCACAATTTCTCAACCAATTCAAAACCAAGCATTCAGTCAAATCATCTCATGATCAATACACTTATTTCATCCACTATGGTTCAAAATAACACTTCCATTAACTTCAAACCCACCAATTTACATCACCAAATGAACAGATCAAACTATAACTTCTCATACCAAGGCCCATCTTCTAAAATAGATTTGGATATTTGGGAATGAAAAAGAAGCTCTGTGGAGATCATTGCTGCAAAAAATGGAGCATCTTCTCAGGATTGGTTCGCCAAAAACTTGGCCACTACTTATGAGTGGTCTTTTTGGAAAGGGATCATGAAGCTTATGGAGTGTGTCATGAACAATGTAGCCTTTCAAGTTCATAGTGGCCACAAAATTCAGTTGTGGAGGCATAAATGTGTTGGAGATGTTGCTCTGAAGAATTCCAGCCATTTACAATATCTCTAACAACAAATGGGGTACAATTAGCGACTTTTGGGCCTTCGATGGTCAAGGATGAAATTTTCAACTTAGAAGGAATTTAAATGACTGGGAAGTTCAAGTTGATGAGGAGCAAGATAAATGGGTTCGGTTTGGAAAAGATGGTGACTATTCTGTAAAAGAAGGATATGAAAATTTTGCCCCCACAACTGTCTTCTCCCCCCTTTTTATTTTTTGGAAAGTGAGCTGGGGTTTTTAGGATCCCCGAACCTTATATTAATAAAAAAGATGATGATAATGTTTACAATCGCTCATACATTCACTCGTTTCATCACCCCTTTGACTACAAAATTTGCAAATTACACTCCCTGGATGAAAGAGATTCATCCTAGCCTCAACTTCCTAATTCGACAGCACTTCATGGAAGAATTATCACAGCTGATAACATTATTAACATGGGTCGTCTTCCTAATAACAGAAATTCTTCAAATAAAAACCTGTTAGATGCATTTCAAAAATTTTCAAAAAAACAAAGCACCCCTTCCCTAATATCCTTCTATGGTTGAAACCCCCATCAAACACACACATAAAAACACCCCTTCCCTAATATCCTTCTATGGATGAAACCCCCAAATCAAACACACACAGAAACAAACCTAAATCCAAGAACAAACAACATAATGAGACGTCTACTACTAAAAAAAGATTCACATACCTTGACAAACAAATTCCCGATCCCACTCCTTCTCCCCTCCGCATCACGGTGAGACCACATAATTCTTATGACTTTCCCATTGACAGGAGTGTAGTTCAGTCTCTCAATTGCCAAGTTCGCTATAAAAGACCCCTAAATTGGGTACAAAGATATAATAATCCCAATCAACAATGAATCGAGATCCCAGATAGATATCAATTGAGAACCCCTAATTTCCCTAAATTGGGTACAAAGATATAATAATCACAAACAACGATGAATCGAGATCCCATATAGATATCAATTGAGAACCCCTAATTATCAGTCCCAAACCCAACCCAAGAAGGATTCAATCAAACAAAGATCAGTAAAATCAAATGAATAGAACACCCCAACAAACAAAACCCCACATTAGTGATGAACTCTGAAAAAAACCCATATTTGATGTAATCAACCAAATGAAACAACAATGTAATCAAGTTACAGTAAACTACTGATTAAGTCATCAAAAAACAATCTAATCCATCAAAATTAGCCCCAGATAACAAAATCCCAGATTACTGAAATTTTTTAACAATCAACCCATCTCCGATAGAATCAACCCAATCAAACAATAATGTATTCAAATTACAGGAATCTACAGATAAACTCATCAGGATAACAAACGAATCCATCGCAATCATCCCCAAAACAACATTAAAAAAAAACGCCCCAATCAATAAAAACACACAATGGGGTTATGAGTTTAGACAAATGCCGTCATGGGCAGAGATGGAATTGACATAACCATAACCTTTTAAGAGGGAAAAAAAAAACTTACCTTGATACGTTGAAGGACGTTTGAGTGCAGTGAAAGAGAAAACCTTTGTTTGAGGAAAGTGGTGTGGAGGAAGAAAAAAGAGAACTTGGAAAGTTAGGGTTTTTATAACAATGAAGAGAGGAGGTTGGATTGCGAGGGAGGCACCGCCATTTGCAGAGAAAGCAAAGCAAAGAGGGTGGAAGAGAAGATGGGTTGATTTGGAGTAGAGGTACGGGATGAGGGAGATACGAAAATGAGAGAGTGGGAGTTTTGTGCAGTTAAGAGTCGGGAGTTTAAGTTTTTCACTTAAGTTGTGACCACCAAGACAAACTTCCTCATGCCACGTAGGATAAAAAACCTATTTAAATTGTATGATAGAATTCTTAGAACACTTGATACTGAAGCTCACTTGCTTGCAGCAACAACACAATCTCATGTAAATGTGAAATATGACTTGTTTTAAGTGGGTTTTTTGGGCTTCAAGTTTAAATCCCTTTTTCACAAGTTGGAGAAATGCACAACAAAATATACAATTTTTTGTTTTGTTTTGTTTTTTTGTTGTTGTTTTAAACTAAAATGTTTTGGTTGAACAAAAAAAATAAGTTCAAGTAGGTAGTACTGTAGTAGAATCACCAACTCTGATAGCATAAATCTTTTGGGGAAGGAGTTTCCTTTGGAACTCACCAATGCTAAAATCTGTCAAATATTATGCAAAATCAAACTCAAAGATCACACTATGTTTTATGTATTATGATGATTGCAAGCAAAAGTTGGTGTGAGGACGCAAAATTAAGGAGTGGTTGATATCATCTTAATGCATTATGATAAAATCTCACATTACTATCAGAGTGAAAATGATCAACCCAAATATATTCTCAAGCTTGCACATAGAGGCCCCTCAGATATTAATGTAAGCAAAGTGTAATCTACTACTTTTTTTTGACAAAACTACCCATAAATAAACATTTGCAAATTTTTTAAAGTAATAGGGAGAAAATAAAATGAAATAAATAAATGCAACATGGTGAAAGGAGAACATTTGACTGCGGTCAATAATAAATTCTTGTTTGTATAAAAGAGACATTTTCAAGTCATTAAATATATGAGTGGAAGATTCAAAGTCATGTAAGAAATTATGAATTTATTTATAATAAATATCAAAATTATGATTTTACCGTGCTTCGTTAGTTGCATAGAATCCTATAGGTTTGAAAAAAACAAATGGAGCAAATAAAATTTTATTTCAAGCAAAGGCCCCTGTTGGGAATATAATATCCAAAACCATGCATGGTCCACAAATATTATCCTTGACATTTCAAATTTTGATTGGGGGTGTCGATAATTATAGTACTAAAAAATCAATGTTGTCAAAACAAACCATATTAATGAAGCCATTTTAAGAATAAAGACAAATGAATGGCAGAGTAATCAATCCCACAAAGTGAACCTAAAAAGCATTTATTAAGCCCCAATCCAATCCAGTCCCATCAAAACAAAATTCCCTATTTATCGTTCCCCAAAAATATTCAAAATTCAAGTCTCTCTCTCTCTCTCTCTCTCTCTCTCTCTATATATATATACTCTTCACTCACCTTGATTGTCCAAAAAGTCTGACCTCAGTCAAGCAGTCCTTCCAATCAACGGTCTCAGTGAGCTAGCCATTAAAATCAAACCACCCAGATCAGTTCGCACACACAACACCGGTATTGTATGTATGTAACACAGCTAAAGTGGCGAGCCAAAAAGTTGACGAGAAAATGAAGAAAGTGATATAATAATATCTCTCTCAAGTCACTTGACATTATTCACAGCCAACCACTGACCCTCTCTCGCTCTATTATAGGGTTTTCAGTCAGACAATTTTCGCGAACAAATCGAACCTAAAGCCCTAGTTAATCTTCCCCAATTTCGACCTAATCTCACTCAAATTCAACCCCATTTCCGCAATGCAGCTTCGTTTAACCTATTAAACCCTCTTTTCAGACCCCCAAACCATCACATTTGGTAAGTGTCACTTGTTCTGCTTTACTTTGCTGGTGGAGTTCCAAGACAGGTGTGTGAAGTCTTTATGATTCTTCTTCTTCTGAGGTAAACTTGTCAAAAGATGACTTCTTTTTGGTTAATTTGTTGAAATTCCTTGTTTTTAGGTCAGTGAGGAAAGGCGTGGTTTTTTAGTGTACGGGTGGTGTGTGTGTATATATGATTTGAGTTGGAAGACATGGAGGGAAGAGGCGTGGAAGGAGATGGGCGTTTGGTTATGGTGGCTTGCGTTGTTTCGGGCTCGCTTTTCTCTTTTCTTACTTCGCTCTCCATTTGTATTCTCTGTGCTGTTAATTGGCGCCCTTGGCGGATTTACAGGTACTTTTCATACCTTTTTCTAGTGTTTGTCACTTGTTCTTTAGTTCAATTCAAGTTATTGGACTGCTGATTAAAACTATATTTGGGGTGATTGGAGTTGTAGTCAACTTATTTGCATGCCCAATTTGAATTGTTCTGTTTAAAACCAAAATTGGGGTGATTGGATTTGTAGCAAACTAATTTGCATGCCCAATTTGGTTTATCTGATTAAACTAAAAATGGAGTTATTGGATTTGTAGTACACCAATTTGCTTGCCCAGTTTGATTTGTGCTCTTTAAAACCAAAATTGGGGTGATTGGATTTATAGCAAACTAATTTGCATGCCCAATTTAGTTTATCTGATTAAAACTAAAATTGGGGTTATTGGATTTGTAGTACACCAATTTGCATCCCCGATTTGATTCACTTATGTGGTGTTTCAATTGTCACTTAGGGGGGTGTATTGTATATGGATTCTTATGGAATTGATATATAATTTGAAAAGTCCACGGACTCTTAAATTGTTCACAAACTCTTTAAATTGTCCACAGACTCTTTAAATTGTTTACGGACTTCTGCTGATTTCTTAAATCCATAGACTTTTGCTACAGACTTTTTAGAGATTTATGAAAATCCACGGACTTTGTATGAACGACTTTTACCGATTTCTAATTATTTGCAAGATAATAAAGAAGTTGGTAAATAGTGATGAAACAAAAAAACGTCCGCATATAATTAACAAAAGTGAGAGATACATGTGCTAAAAAAACTAGAAAAAGAAAAGGTCGTTAATTAACATCTTTAAAATAAGAAGTAAACGTCCATAAAATTGTATTATGATCATTCTTCTCCTTCATGATCAAAATGATCATGGTCACTTTCTTCATTATCATTGTTAGCAACGTTGACGTTTGCTTGAGCTGCTGCCCACATTTGATTAGCAATACTCATTCTCCATTGATTAACATTTTCTCTTTGCTGCTCTTGGGTTTGAATATCATCCCATTCAAAATTATCTTCATCATTCTCTACCGGATCATTTTCTGGTTCAGGAGGAAATTCATCTGAACGACATTCTTGTTAAAGAAAATTATGCAATCCTGCACATGCCAAAACACACATGAATATAAAAATCTATACAATTTGCCTATACATTGCTATACGTTTGTGCACGGCTCTTGGAAAGCCAACCACAATATTCAAAAACCTGTGTGGTCTCATGAGAGTTTAGCACGAGACCAGGGGTTTGAGGCACAGCGAAAGCAATTCTTTAAAAACATATTCTCACAGACCAAACGGCCTCCCATGGGATGTCCAACCTAATTTCTATTTTATAGCACGTAGAAATTTGGGACAGCGCATTCATTTTATACCTTTGCCATTGGGCATCTCTAACACCACAAACATGAAAAATCCAAAATATAAGTAGCACCAATGCATCAGATGGTAAAAATGCACATAAGCAAACAAACAACCAGAAGAAAGCAACAAAGCAAATCAAGGCTAACTCCTGTAGGGAAATTGATGTTTTAAATGGATTGGTGTGTCCCACTAGAGTTGACTGTCATTTAAATGGTTTATGCTGTAGTTTTAAAGGAAGTCTCTCGAACCAAACTGCACGAAATGTCCAGAATATTTTGAACCAGGCTCGGACTCAATAGAAAAAATCAAACCCAAGAAACTCCAGTGTGTTCCTTTACATTCTATATAAATTAAAACCATCCACCCACCTAGCTTAGCTACAACATAAGATAGCAGCAGCCAATCGTCTCATAAGCTTACAACTAATAAAAATGTCGAATCCTTTGGTCCATAGCTTCTTGCTCAACGATTTCTCAAACCCTGGAGACACCACACCACCAATGAATTGGAAAGAAAATGAAGCCGAGCATGTGTTCGAGATTGATTTACCAGGTTAATCATCAAAACACTCAAATAAAAGTGGATACATCTCCGAAAATAAAACCTGTCCAGAGCTTCATTATGCAAAGATAGAAAAAGAATCGAGAAAACAAGAGGATGGGAACCAACCTCTTCGCGGCTGGCACAAGGAAGAACTTTGGGAGACTTTTTTTCACATTGAAATCTTTGATATGGAGGCTGGCAAATTATTGAACTTTTTTATTTATACCTAACACTACAAAGTCCATGAGAATCCATGATTTTCCAAATCCATAAATATGAATGATATTTTGAATACCCTAAAACTTTTGTGGACTTTCTGAAATCCATATTGAATACCCCTAGACTTTGTGGATTTCAGAAAGACTTTTTAAAATCCTGATTGAATACCCCTAGACTTTTGTGGACTTTTTAAAATCCAAATTGAATACACTTGGATTTTCAGAATCCATGGAATTTATTAAATTGCCCACAAAATCCAGATACAATACACCCCCCTTAATTTGTTAATAGCGTTGTTTCCTCCGTGGTTAAGTTATCGGATATCAAATTTCATTTTAGGCTATTAGTCTTACTTAAATGAAGAGTTACACAGTTATCCAATTCACAATTATGGAAAATAAAAAAATAAAAAAAAAGTATAAATCTGCCCTAGGTACGAATGATTTTGTTAGAAATTGAATAAAGTATAAATCTATGGCAGATATCGAAGAACTTGTTAGAAACTAAAAAAATATATAAATCTACCCTAGATGTTGAAGAATTTGTTAGCCTTTAATTGCATATTATTCTTCCCTAGATATCAAAGAATTTTGTTAGCCTTTATTACATATTAATCTGCCCTAGATATTGAAGAAGTTCGTTAGCCTTTAATTGCATACTGATGTAGCCAGTGCTAATTATTTCGCTTGAAAAATACGACAACTTTAGCATGCCTTAGTTGACACTTGGTTTATTTATTCATTACATTCTTACTTCAGGGCTCCCTATAAGAATTCTTAATTTGTGTTAGCTACGTTTAACGAAAGTACAAGACAAGCAAAGTTGCTAAAAGTGGTTTGGTAGTATCCCATTCTTTTAAGGTTGCCATTGCTGCACTAGGCAAAGATTATCATTTAATTTTTCCTTTTGAAAAATAAATCCCATTCTTCTAATGTATATGATAATTTGGATACTGCTGGCTGAAATAATTATTTTGGTAGACATATCAATCATCTGGAAATGTCAACCTTGGTTGACTTTATTATTTTGGTTTAGCGTTCGTTCCTGCAGTTCATCGTTTAAGATGAAAATCTTCTCTCATACTTGTATTTCTCGTTTATTTATTTATAATAAGCTAGACAAACATTATATCAAGGCACTTTCCTTGTGTATGAGAAGCTTGCAATGAAAAAGAAAGAGTTGCGTACCTTATTAGTTTAGCAGCAAGTTAGCCCAACTAAACATATAAGTCTGAAATGATTCATCTTTTTTTTGGAATACCCCAAGTCCAAACTGGGATTTTTGAACAAGAATAGGAATGAGAATGTGTGTGGGATTTATTTATTCACTATTATCTTTTAAGTAAATTTTTTTATTGAGATTCGAAAATCAGTATTTCATAATGGCGACCTTGAAATCATTAAGGTCTCATCACTAGCATGTGGGAATAGTGATAGGCATACGGGTTGGGACAGCCACAGGGATTGTTGCATAGAGGATGTGATTCTAATTTTCCTAACATCCCTTGCACCTACTTCATCTCACTGGTATGGTTCACATTTTCTGAGGCAATCAGCGTTTATGTAATCTTATCTATAAAACAGCTGGCAAAAATGAAAAGGGGAGTGAGAAAGATATAAGCTATTTCCTCATCAGCTTAGAATAGAAACACCTAATGAATACAGTCCTGATATGTAGTTATTTAAAAAACCCCTCTGATAGGGGTCAAAATGAGACATTAATGTTGTATCTTTCCCGTCCTCTCTAGTCTCGTATAGGATAGGCCCCTATTTCAGCACACTGGTATGGTTATAAAATTCCAAGTCTCCATTCTTCTGTTGTCATGTTGGAGAGGCACTTTTTCAGCACACCAATTTGGTTCAAATCATCTGTACATGTGTGATTAGGAAACGGTGAGAGAAGTTTTTTTTTTCCATGTCGTAGTTAGTACCCTATTAATACTTTGGCTCTCGTGTCATATACCTCAATTCATTGAGCAGGTTTCTGTCAGTGTGTTGTACTGAATCCTGCAGTCAAATCTTGGTAATAATTTCTGGCTATTCATCTTGTTTCTGTGTTGTCAGTTGGATTTTTGCCCGAAAGTGGCCGCAAGTCATACAAGGTCCTCAGCTAGGTGTAGTATGCAGTTTTCTTTCTCTGTCTGCATGGATGGTTGTGATTTCACCATTTGCGGTGCTTGTCATGTGGGGGAGCTGGTTGATTGCACTCCTTGATCGAGATATAATTGGTTTGGCAGTGATAATGGCTGGCGCTGCTCTCCTGTTATCGTTTTATTCTATCATGCTTTGGTGGAGGACTCAATGGCAGAGCTCAAGTATGTATTTTTCTCAGCTTTAT
This sequence comes from Berberis vulgaris, assembly GCA_963556465.1. Lineage (NCBI taxonomy): Eukaryota > Viridiplantae > Streptophyta > Magnoliopsida > Ranunculales > Berberidaceae > Berberis > Berberis vulgaris. The sequence continues at coordinate 71,742,856 of OY747133.1, forward strand.
ATTGGACGATCGATCTCTTGCTATTACTTTTCATTGGCTGCATGTACAACTCCTTTATTTAATGATTATCGTTAGTTCATTTATTCATTATATTGGGGTATTTCCTTTCACTTGTTTGCATGGAATCTGTTATTATGGTTTTCAATGAGTGTATAAATTATCTTCTTATTCTTTGCTATTAATAACAATGTGTTTTATTATTTGTTTAGTTGTTATGGTATTAGTTATTATTATTATAAGTAAAGGAAAGATACTGGGCAGATATTGAGATGCAGTACATTTCCCTAAAAGGACATCCAAGTTTGAACCCAAACCCATTTTGATATCAATGAAACTTAAAAGAACTACTTCAATAATTTGAAAATTCGGAACTTGCATGGAGGTTTATAGTAAACAAGAGAAAAGGATAAAATATTAAATATGCTCACAACGAAAATATTTCCCAGTCATAACTCTGGCTTCAAGATGCTTGAAACCAGCGATGACGTCAGTGAATTGAATGAACTCAAATGAAATGGGAACAGGTCTATTATAAGAATCTGTTTTTTTTTTTGTTTAGTAGCACGTCACCAGATGACATAACAGTTCTCACAACTTCCGAGATAAAACCTTGCTGAGTGTAAGGATGATAATACCAATTTCCTTTTTTGGTATTTGAGTACCAAAGCCTAAACTTGAGAAAAGGGATTATTCTTGTATCCAGTGTTTACTATATATGTATAATTTTAGGTATATATATTTATATATACATCTTTAATATATACTTCATATATATACATATATGATATACCAAATCTGTTGATACAACAAAAGAAGTAGAAAAAGAGCTAATGAGCAGGCATGAACTCTCTCCTTCGGAAATGAAACAAATCATTTAAAAAATAACTAGGATATATGATCTTATTAGCGAAAAGGAGGGTGTTGTAGTATTGACAACAAAAAAAAATCATTTGGACCAATGTTAAGAAATGTCTTTAGATTTATGTCGCTTTACTTATTAGAAATGATTATTTTTTTCTATAGTGATGGGAGTCTGGGATTAGACTGAATTAGCTTTCAAAATGGGGGAGAGAACTAAAACAGATTTTGTATCTCTTAATGCCAACAGGAATTCTCCTTGGTGGTTTACATATTTTGGCACCAAATTCTGTAGCTATGATCCGATCTATAAATTGGTCTTATTGAACTTACAGTTTTGAGAATTAATTAATTTATGAACATGGTTTTTCACCACAAAGGTTGACCTCGGATGAACCTTATTTTGGGTTCTTCACAAAGAACACAAAAGAGTATTTCCAAACTAAGCATAACTTTGCTATACAATAATTGAATAGCAACTGATTACATCATTTAAGTAACTAATCAGAGAAAAACAAATAACTGAAACAAAAAAAATTGGGACACAAAAGTAAGGGACTTGGCCCAACAAAAGCGTCATATTAAGTTCAATAAATATCTCTTATATTTGTTGATTTCTGTCAAACAATTGATATCTTTGTATCGTGTAATTCTATAGACATTTTTCAGTGTGTTGGAGTTAAATCCTACTTTACTCCTTGTGTACTTAATTGAAAATTGTCAATATTAGTTTGTCTGATGCATTTCCAATTGAGGACTATCTGCTGAAATGACGGAATTGTTCTTGTGGTTCACTGGCTCTTGAGCGCACTATTGAAATTTATAAAATTGTGTTTTCTTTAAACAGGAGCGGTTGCAATTCTTCTCCTTCTTGCTGTGGCCCTTCTATGCGCATACGAACTCTGTGCTGTGTATGTTACAGCAGGTTCAAGTGCATCTGATCGATATTCACCCTCAGGCTTCTTTTTTGGTGTATCAGCGATTGCATTAGCAATCAACATGATGTTTATTTGCAGAATGGTCTTTAATGGTAATTCAATAAATTTTTTTTTTCTTCCTGACCTTGATTCGAGTGTTTTACTAAATGAGGATATTCTGTTTGAAGTAATTCAAAATTTGAGGAACAATTTTTTCTCAACTACTTATAGTTACCACATTTTCCATGTATTTTATGCTACAGGAAATGGCCTAGACGTGGATGAATATGTGCGGAGGTCATACAAATTTGCTTATTCTGATTGTATTGAAGTAGGACCAGTTCCTTGCTTACCAGAGCCACCAGATCCCAATGAATTATATTCGAGAAAATCCAGTAGGCAAGTCCTTACTGTTTAACTTTTCAACCATTTTTTTAGATTGCCAGTCAATAAAGTCTAGGCTATTATTATTACTAATTTACTATTATCACTATAAGGTTGTCAAGTGCATGAGTGTGCATTAACCAGTACTATAATTTGAGTTGCATAAAATCTGTTCACACAAGTTCTCGAGAAAATAGTGTCCTCTACTAGAAGTTGGTATGTTATGTTTATGTCCCTAGGACAAAAAATATCTCATGCTAGCCAATCATGTACTTGGTATCTGTGGTACTATGTTTAATGCACCTTTAGCCTTCCTGGCTCCTGTAAGATGGAATGGGAAGAAATCAGGTCCTCTGTGAGGGTGCTCCTTGGAGAGATGTATTTGATGATTCAAAGTGGAACCATGCTTTCAGATGGTTGACATTCAAATCTCCCTCAGCTTTCTTGCACCTTAGGTGTCTGCTATGCCCATAACTTGGAGTCTCATCCTCTGCATCTGGATAGCTTAAGGCTCATACTGACCTGATTCATATAATCTAGGCCAGTCATGTATTAGGTTATGTTTCTGATCTGAAAAATATAGTAATTAAACTATTTTCTATTCCCTCCCCCTCTCTCTCTCTCTCTCTCTCAATCCTCTGGGAAGTCGTCTTCCAAATCAATGAGTCAGAATTTTCACTGGGATCAACCTGAATAAGCTGACATATACTCCAGAACTAATGTAACATTGAGTCAGCTGATTATTACATTACTACTTCTATCCACAGCCAACACAACTTATAGCAGGCAATGAAATGTCTGGGGTGGTGACTAAGATGATTGAATTTAGTGTTTATAGCCTTTATATGACTTCATATGGTCTAGATTTTTCTTTATACTGTGTCATACAAGAGAATTAAATCTAGATGTGTATTGTCTTCTGTGGTTCCTGAATCCCTGGTGATAATCTGGTTGCCAAGCCATTCAAGCACAGATTGGATGATGAAGAAAGTTAAAAAGCAGTTATGGATTACGTGGTTTTGTGGATTAAGTAGTTGAAATAGTCTATGTTACTGATTTGAATATCAATGGTTCATTAATATGATGTCTCCTGCTAGTGATTATAGTTGCAAACCCAAATTTTCTGGTTATAATAGTATACCACCTTATTAATTTACTTCTTTCAATTCCATTAAATTGTTGAGCACTATTTGAGATACACCGTGTAGTCCCTTTGGTGCCTCTCTTACCTCTTTGAAGCGTCAATATGTGTTGTATCTTCATTTGAATGTCATGTATGATCACTCACCAGCCCCTATGCTACAAGGTGAAGCTGGTGGCAAATAGCTCATTTGAGGAGTTGTAAAACAGGAGTAAATGGAAAATAGGAGCCTAAGGTCAAGGCTCCCCAAGTTTCTAGGACTTATAACTTGGAATTATTTATTCAGATATTATTTATTTTTGGTAGGGCTCTGCATCTTGGGCTTCTATATCTTGGGTCATTGGTCACGCTTCTTGTGTACTCCATTTTATATGGTTTGACGGCAAAGGAGGCAAATTGGTTAGGAGCTGTTACATCTGGAGCTGTTATTGTTCTTGGTACACTTCTGTCCACCACTATAATAAGTCATTTCTTGATTATCTTTGTTCTATACAACCATATAGCGTTTGCATTTGTTCTTTGGTAGATTGGAACATGGGGGCATGCTTATTTGGTTTTGAGCTTCTTAAGAGCCGCATTGTGGCACTTTTTGTTGCTGGAGCATCTCGGGTTTTTCTAATCTGCTTCGGAGTGCACTATTGGTTTGTAAAACATTTGATCATTTTGTTTTTTTTTTATAATTTATTTTACACATGATTGAATTATTTAGTTGTTTGGTTAAACAATTTTCTAGTTTTACATTGTTGGTCATTTCTTTCTTCAGGTATTTGGGACACTGCATCAGTTATGCAGTGGTAGCATCTGTTCTGCTAGGTGCTACTGTTTCTCGTTATCTCTCTGTTACAAATCCATTGGCTGCACGTAGAGATGCCTTGCAAAGTACAGTGATTCGCCTAAGAGAGGGATTTCGACGAAAAGGGCAAAACAGTTCCTCTAACTCTTCAGAAGGTTGTGGCTCAAGTGTGAAGCACAGTAGCAGCATTGAAGCTTGTCACCTTGGCAATGCTACTGAAACAATTTCTAGAAGTACAACGAATGGCACGGGAGAAGTTAGTGGCTGGAATAATGTTCTAAGTGGTACTGTCAATTCCAATGAGGGAATAAATAGTGACAAAAGTATGGATAGTGCAAGGCCAAGTTTAGCATGGCGTAGCACTTCTTGTCGCTCAGTTCTTCAGGAAACTGAAATGGGAACGACACTTGCTGATAATAAATACTTTGATCCCAGCATCTCTTTTATGGTTTCTTCTAGTGGTGGTCTGGAACCCCAAGGCTGTGAGTCTAGCACATCGACTTTGGTAAATCAATCCTTCTGGGAATCAGATTTAGCTCATGTCTTCCAGGAAAGTCTGAATGATCCCAGGATTGCATCTATGTTGAAAAGGAGGGGAAGACCAGGTGATATTGAATTGGCTAATCTACTGCAAGATAAAGGTTTGGATCCTAATTTTGCTGTTATGCTGAAAGAAAAAGGCTTGGATCCAACTATATTAGCACTACTGCAGAGAAGTAGCTTGGATGCTGATAGAGATCATAGAGATAACACAGATGTCACTGTTACTGGATCAAATAACTTGGAGAACATCATGCCTAATCAAATATCTTTGTCAGAAGAACTAAGGCGTCGGGGTTGGGAAAAATGGCTACAAACTTTCAGAACTATCGTGCACCAAATCGCTGGAACACCCAAGCGAGCTTGGATTCTTTTTAGCTTTATATTCGTTCTTGAAACAGTCATTGTGGCAATATTTCGCCCAAAGACAGTTAAGGTGATAAATGCTACACATCAACAGGTTAGAATAACATTTCTTTCTCTCATGGTCCTGTGAATGTATTTCTTTTTGTGTTCAGGATTGAGGTCGTTTTGTATTCATAAATTAATTTATTATTTTCTTTTATTTTTACTCCGTTTCTGCTGATATTTGCAGTTTGAGTTTGGCTTCTCAGTGTTACTCTTGTCCCCTGTTGCTTGTTCTATTATGGCTTTCCTACAATCACTCCAAGCCGAAGAAATGGCGATGACATCAAGACCCCGTAAGGTACACAACATGAACTTACAACTCATGTATTTATTTCTGATATTGATGCTCATATGGTTGATTACTGCAATGCTATTATTTCTCGTTCTTGGATTGAGTTTGATATACGGAAATTCTATTTTCTCCAGTATTAACCTTGTTCTTTTTAATTGAACTTTAATATTTTTATAACTCGAAATTTATCTAAATCATAATAGATAGAGGAGGAATTTAATAAATAAATAAAGCAAGATAAAAGAAAAACATAAAAGACAAAGATTAAAGAACAGGTGTTGAGACACAAGCTAGGCTCAAGACTACAAGAAATAAAAATGCAACCTATCAGGTGTTAAGATGAGTTTGAGTTGTTTGGTTATGAAAGGTATTTATTTTGATGTATACTAGGGTATTTCCCGTGTCTTCAGTACCCAAATTCAATATGAGACTTTAGATGTGTGATGGTTAGAGTTGGTTGGGGCATAAAAGTTAAAAAACTTATTTCTCCAACCTCCCTCTGGAGTATTGCATGTGCCGTCGACACGATAAAAATTTAACATGATAAATAGAGTTTATTTTACTTTATAAAGTTTAACATCCCATTATAACTTGTCAAAACTTGATTAAGCCAATATATTATTGATCACCCTTAAGTTTTTATCCTTCATACTTACATGCCCAATCACCTCCATCAACAATTGAAGAAAAATAAATAAATATCAAAATATTGGGTATGAGAATTGAACTCATGTACTCTTATTGAGGATTGATTGAATGTAAGATATAAAGGCTAACTTTAAGTCCCAACCATTAGGTGAAACGAATCTAGCCGTCTTTTATCTCCAACTTAAAACACCATTTTGATTTGTAATATAGATTGATAGTGATACATGATCACTATCAATTCAATACTTAAGTATGTGGGTTTATCCACGATCCTCAAGTATTGAATTTATGAAAGAGGCCGAGTTTATGGAGGATGAGCCATTTCTACTGTCACACGGCCCCCTCTTTTGTTATCTATGTAGAGAGATGTTATATTTGGCTGTGTTTCACAACCCAAATTTCATGAAACGTGGAGTGTTTAAGCTGATATCACTCTATCACCAGTCAGAGACTCCCTACACCGGCATTCTCGGGTATAGAGTGTCAGACGCAGCAAACCCCAAAATCCCTACAGACTTCACATCTACTTTTCCTACTTTTATAACGAAAATTGGGTCTGTGAATAGTTCCCGCTCCTTATATCCATCAAGAATTGGGATTTCCGAAAATGCCTCAACAAACTTAAAAATTCCTAAGTTATCAAATAAGAAAAATGTTAGAGAAGGGCATTTATGTAAAAATGTCTTTTAGACAACTTTAAACTCTTTGCTTTTGAATTTTTGTACATTTTTTAAATTGCCGAAAATGCCCTAAACAAACTTGAAGATATGTTTGTAAAAATGTATCATTTGGGATTTTCGAAAATGCCCTCAAGTAATTACATTTGTAATAATTTATAGAAAGGTGATCATCTCAGGGTAAATCACGAATCTTTTAGTGTGAGTTTCAATATATTGCATGTATGTACTATGTATTCACAAACATGATACATATAACCAAAATTATATACTCTGTGAAGGAAATTTCATCTTTAAAAGAAAGGAAAACATGTTATAAATGTTGGTATTATCTTTGCTGTTTGGCAAATACAAATTTTTTTGGTGTGTTTTGGTGGTGGGGGGGATAATTTCCATGCTTTTGGGATTTGGTGTGTAGGTGGGTTGAGTATTAGGCCCCTACTATTAGCGAACAAAGTTTTGCTTTGTAAGTGTATGTGGAGATATGAGAAAAAGGTGAGAGCTTGTGGAAGGAGGTGGTTAAAACCACTTGTCTACAAAAAGGGAAGGTTGTGGGAAGAAAGGAACCACGATATCTTGGCCAACAACGCAATGAAATGGGATTTAAATTGAATCTTTGTATGCCAATGGGTAGAATCATTGTGGGGCCTTAATGCTTTTATGATTGCCATCTATGTAATTTACAAGTTTTTGGAATAAAATATTTTACCTTAAAAAAGCTTACATAAGAGTCCGTGTAGTGTCGGACAAGGATAATTTTCAAACATGTTGGAAGTGTATGCTCAACAAGACTTTTCTTCGTTGTAGACTTACTTCCCCATTTGGATTGTCAATATATTGTTTTCTAATATATCATTAATCTTATCTATGCTTGCATTTTGGTGTTATCTTGAAGTACTCGCCATATTGGGATTTCCTATTAACAAAATAATGGATACAAAAGGTTCTTACTACAATTGCATCTCATACTGCTTGACTGCTTCTATCTCTGTTTTGATGTCCAGTATGGTTTTATTGCCTGGTTTTTGAGCACCTGCGTTGGGTTGCTACTTTCCTTTTTGAGGTATTTTATCTTTCTTTCTTTCAATTCATTGCTGGTATGAATTAATTTTCCTTTCCTTTGCCTTGACTTATTTATTTATATATATTTATTTTCTTTCATTTTTTTAATGTATATTTTGAAAATTTTTCCTGCAGTAAATCGTCTTTACTACTTGGATTGGCCTTGACGGTTCCACTCATGGTGGCTTGCCTTTCCATTGCTATTCCCATATGGATACGAAATGGTTATCAGTTTTGGGTTCCCAGAGTAGATCATACAAGTCAGGGTGGCAGTCGCCAAACTCCTGGAAGAAAAGAGGTATGTCCTGTACTTGTGTGTCATGCTCATGTATGACTTCTGACGGGCATTAATTACATGTTTTACATTCTGACAGTTGTTGATGCATCTTGAATATGCAGCGTGCCCAATTGCACGTATGCACTTTTATGCATTCTCACTCATCTCAAGGCATATTCACACATGTGCTGATAATGGGAGAATCACTTTTGATGCGTTTGTGGCATGTGTTGTGCTTATCTGATAACTCGCCTCAGTCACTCACACACTCATATATGTATATATATATATATATATATATATACTGCTTTCCATGTTTATAGTGGTAGGTACTTTTGAATGTTATCTTATATATATGTGCATATGTGGATGACAATACTAGCTTAAATGTTTACCCAATTTGAGCTTTTGCAACATCATCTACTACTTCAAGTTATCCTCCTTTCCTTTTAATCGCTAAACCACCTACGTCCCTTGAGGAACATACAACTTCCCACTTGAGGGCATGAAACCTTTTTATCCTCATTGGAACCACAATCCTTTCTATCCTACACGCCACCTCCACATCTTATCTTCAAGTATAACTCATGTAGACATGTACCATGTAACACTATTACCATTTGTTGGTTTTGCATGAGAGCTCTTTGTTAGTTGCCCATCTCTTGATAGACGTGGGTTATCTGACAATTCTTTGGAATTTTTTAATCAAATTATTATTTTTCACATGGTTCAGATTTTCATGCTAATCTCGGTGTCAATTTCAGGTTATTGTCCTTGCAGTATGTGTAATATTAGTAGCTGGGTCCATCTCTGCTCTAGGTGCAATAGTATCATTTAAGCCTTTAGACGATTTAACCTATACGGGATGGGCGAAAGATCAAAGCACCTCTAACTCTCCTTATACATCGTCTGTATACCTTGGATGTGCAATGGCTTCAACAATCACACTAATAATTACCGGCTTGCTGCCAATTGTATCATGGTTTGCTACGTACAAGTTTTCTCTCTCTTCTGCCATATGTGTCAGTATATTTTCAGGTAAGTTGTGAGCAGATATTTCATTGTCAGGCTTTCCTTCTTTTGATGTAGTTAAAATTTTAGGGTTCGTCTTTCTTGCTTTCTTTTCCTGCAGTGGTTCTTGTGGCATCTTGTGGTTTATCTTATTGGGAGGTTGTGGGTTCTCGAGACGATCAAGTTCCAATGAAGGGTGATTTCCTTGCTGCTTTACTTCCATTGATGTGCATCCCAGCAGTGTTGTCTCTGTGTTCTGGTCTTCATAAATGGTATGTTGTGATGCGATATCATACTTCATATTGTGGAAATGTTCAGCTTCTGACCCTCTCTCTCTCTCTTCAGGAAAGATGATGACTGGAAACTTTCTCGAGGTGTTTATGTTTTTGTTGGCATTGGTATTGTACTTTTGCTTGGTGCAATATCAGCTGTCACTGTAATAGTGATACCTTGGACGGTACGTGGGGGGCATCTTTCATGTACATGTGTATCTTTTAATGTTCAGTGAGATTTTCTTTCTTAATGAATTAATTTAATAATGGCCTATTGATCTACTCATTCTTTTCCTTCTGACAGATAGGGTTTGCATTCCTTCTTGTTCTGCTTCTCATTGTCCTAGCCATTGGTGTTATCCATTATTGGGCTTCAAACAATTTTTATTTGACTAGGGGACAAATGTTCTTAGTTTGCTTCCTAGCGTTTCTTTTAGCTTTGGCTGCATTTATGGTTGGATTATTTGAAGGTATCAAAAGTGTCGTTGATGACCAAATTGGCCATTTAGCTTTCTTCCATCTATACTATTATCATTCGGTTTACCTTACTCATTGACATAACTGGTTTGCAGGTAAACCTTTCATTGGTGCGTCTGTCGGTTACTTCTCGTTTCTCTTCCTTCTTGCTGGAAGAGCGTTGACTGTGAGTAACATCTTAAAAAATTTATTTTATCTCATTTCTGTCCATCTCGTCTTGTTCATTCAACTTTATTATCGTCTTTATCTTTCTGTGACAAATAGTACCTCTTGTAGGTGCTTCTTTCACCTCCTATTGTGGTCTACTCCCCAAGAGTTTTACCTGTATATGTCTATGATGCTCACGCAGATTGTGCCAAAAATGTCAGGTTTGTTAGTTAATATGCTGTTTTTATTTCATGTACCTTGATAAAAATCAGGGGTTGAGTACTGTTGATTGTATCACATTTATACCATTTTGTTAAGTATATAGTTTTAAATTGTTCTGTCTGGTATCTGCTGTATCTTTCCAGTGCTGCTTTCCTTGTTCTATATGGGATTGCGTTGGCAATTGAAGGATGGGGTGTTGTTGCTAGTTTGAAGATTTATCCACCATTTGCTGGTGCAGCTGTATCTGCAGTTACTCTGGTTGTAGCCTTTTGTTTTGCTGTATCTCGTCCATGTTTGACGCTTAAGGTTGGTTCATAGATAGTCTGGTAATAGTGGCATGAATTGTTACTCCTTTAATTTCTCTCTTTGGAAGAAAATTTGAATGCGTATTCCAGTTGGTCTGTAGTGTTTCGCAATGTGGTCCATAATGTTTCACAATCCTGCTTCTTGTTAACTGACTGGCATCTATTTTCTCTTCATTTGTTATCTTTCATACAGATGATGGAGGATGCTGTCCAATTCCTCAGTAAGGAAACAGTTGTTCAGGCAATTTCTCGGTCTGCCACCAAAGTATGTTTCCTTCATCACTGAGACGACTTGTAACTATATTGCTTCATCAAGTCATTTTTTTATGTTCTCTGTTTTAATTCATTCATCATCTGATTGAATATTGTTGAATTTAATGGATATACTTTATTTGTATGATAAAAAAAAATGATATAGTGTATTCATGTAATAGAAAACTAGATCTGTCTCTATGACTTGACATTCAGTGATATTCAACCGCTTCCATCATGAAGAACAATTGTTTAGTGGGAAGCTTATGGTAGCAGGGTAAGAGTTAAGACTAAAACATAAGTAAGAAAAAGGAAAAAAGGTCTTTTGGAATTGCAACTTATTATTAATCTTTTGATCAGCAAAACAAGAAGTGTTAAATATTTGTTTCTCTCACAATCTCACCCCAGTTAAACATACAAGAGAAGTTTCTTTGAAAATGCCCCAAGTATGCCTCCAAACCCACAATGTGATTTTAGTTTCTATCCAAAGAGTATGTACATCTTTAATTACACCCACTTTCTCACCCAAGAATCCAAGCAGTGGCATGAAACAAACAAGCGCACACCCACTTTCTTGTAGAGGAAAGATTTAAATTCCTCAGGCTCGTAGCGCACCAGTCTTCTGCCATTTGCTGTATAGTATAACATTGCGGAGTTCTTTGTCCTTATTTTAGTATCAAGTATAACATTGTGTAGTTTTTTGCCCTTGCAGACAAGAAATGCACTTTCTGGAACTTACTCGGCACCTCAGAGGTCTGCTAGTTCAGCTGCCTTGTTAGTTGGAGATCCTACAATTGCTAGAGACAGGGCAGGAAACTTTGTGCTTCCTAGAGCTGATGTCATGAAATTGAGAGATCGTCTGAGGAATGAGGAATCAGCTGCAGGGTTGCTCTTCTGCAGAATAAATACTGGAAGAACAAATCGTTATGACTCTTCTGCCGATGTTGGCTATAGGAGAGAAATGTGTGCTCATGCCCGTATTCTGGCTTTAGAAGAGGCAATTGATACTGAATGGGTTTATATGTGGGACAAGTTTGGTGGTTATTTGCTTCTTTTGCTTGGTTTGACAGCTAAGGCGGAGCGAGTGCAGGTAAATGACGCTACTTGTTGGATACCCAATACAATTTTCAGTCACTCTGATTGCTCAATGTCACTCTCAACTCTTGTTTGTAATGACAGGACGAAGTACGTCTAAGACTTTTCTTAGATAGCATAGGCTTTTCAGATCTGAGTGCCAAGAAAATAAAGAAATGGATGCCAGAAGATCGTCGGCAGTTTGAACTTATTCAAGAGAGGTAGATATTTTCCTGTATGGATTGTGGAACTCATTTTTTATGAGCCCTTATTAATCAGTATTATTTATTATTATTTTTTCAAATTTATAGCTACATAAGGGAAAAGGAAATGGAAGAGGAGATACTAATGCAGAGACGTGAGGAGGAAGGGAAGGGAAAGGAAAGAAGAAAGGCACTTTTGGAGAAAGAAGAGCGTAAATGGAAGGAGATAGAAGCTTCTCTCATATCTTCTATACCAAATGCAGGCAGCAGAGAGGCTGCTGCAATGGCAGCTGCTGTACGTGCTGTGGGCGGTGATTCTGTTCTGGATGACTCTTTTGCTCGAGAACGAGTTTCAAGCATTGCTCATCGCATTCGCACAGCTCAACTGGCCCGTCGAGCAGAGCAGGTTTGCATTTCCTTGTTCTTTTCTATTTTAAAATTTCATCTTGCTTTCTAGGAACAGGTTGGGAAAAAAAAAAATTCTGGAAATCATACACGTAGCTGGGCCAGAAAACCTAAATGAGACACCTTTTAGAAAAAATAGCTGGGGCAGAGCCTTAGAGCATCTCCAGTAGTGAAAAAAAAAGTTCAAAACTTTAGGTTTGGTCGGGCTTGAGCGGGAAATATTAGTCCCAACCCAAAAAATAGTCATTTATTTTATACATTCCCCATCGTAGAATAATATGAATGTTGTAATTTCCACATTTACAAACCCAGTCCCTTTGATTGTGTTTATATTATTCATTCTTTTTGTTACATTACTGTTTCCATTATTCTAACTTCTGACTTTTCTGGTATTAGATGTATTAACAGTTCAGCGGGTTCAAATTTTATGTCTTCTATTCATACTTCAAAATTTTAACTTTCAATTTCTCGACAGACGGGAATTGCAGGAACAGTGTGTGTGCTGGATGATGAACCAAGAACAGCTGGTAAACACTATGGTCAGATTGATTCAAGTGTTTGTGGAAGTCAAAAGGTATGCTTCTCTATTGCAACAATGATTCAACCCGAGTCGGGACCAGTTTGTCTATTAGGAACTGAGTTCCAGAAGGAAGTTTGCTGGGAAATTCTGGTAGCTGGCTCAGAACAAGGCATTGAGGCTGGACAAGTTGGCCTGAGAGTAGTGATTAAAGGTGATAGACAGACTACCGTAGCAAAAGAGTGGAACATTGGTGGAACATGTATTGCAGACGGGAGGTTTGTACTTCTATCATATATTTTTTGTCCTTGAATATTCTTAGCGCATTCAGTGATGCAGTTATTTGAATTCTGCTTGTTATTTGTGATTTGTTTTGTTGTTGTTTATGTAATTGATATCTGGAAATACATTTTGGTCTTGTTATTCATCTGCACTACGAACTTCTTAGGGGTATACCATTGTACGCCAAGCTAATTAGTCTATTGTGACTTACGCAGGTGGCATATTGTAACAGTTACTATAGATGCTGAGTTAGGTGAAGCTACTTGCTATTTAGATGGTGGCTTTGATGGATATCAGACTGGGTTACCATTGCATTTGGGTAGTGGCATATGGGATCAAGGAACAGAAGTTTGGATTGGTATTAGACCACCAACAGATTTGGATGCATTTGGAAGATCAGATAGTGAAGGAGTGGATCCAAAGATGCATATAATGGATGCTTTCATATGGGGAAGGTGTTTATCTGAAGATGAAATTCTGGCTCTTCATGCTGCTACAAGCTCAGCTGAATATAGCACAATTGATCTCCCAGAAGATGGATGGCAGTGGGGTGATTCCCCTTCCAGAGTATGTTCTTTGAAGCTGTATTTCATGGCTCTGAATACTTCATACTTACCTTATTTAACTTTTTTCTTTATGTGCATTGAAAATTTTCATGTACAGTTTTGCATATGTTAGTTGTTTCCTTTTATTTACTGTATTTGCCCTTATGCAGGTGGATGAGTGGGACAGTGATCCTGCAGATGTTGACTTGTACGATAGAGATGATGTTGACTGGGATGGACAATATTCAAGTGGAAGAAAAAGAAGGTCTGACCGTGAGGCTGTGGCAATTGATGTTGATTCTTTTGCTAGAAGATTTAGGAAACCGAGAATGGAAACTCAAGAAGAAATCAATCAGCGGATGCTTTCAGTTGAAATGGCAGTTAAGGAAGCTCTCTGTGCAAGAGGCGAAACACATTTCACAGATCAAGAGTTTCCTCCCAGTGATCAATCTTTGTTTGTCGATCCCCAGAATCCCCCTTCAAAATTGCAAGTAAGATTCTCAGTCAAGCTTATCTGTTAGTTAATTTTTTTGCTTGTGGATGTCATTGTTCTCTTAATTTTTGCTTGCCATTTAGGTTGTCTCTGAGTGGATGAGACCAGCTGAAATGGTTAGAGTGAGCCACAGGGACTCTCGCCCTTGCTTATTTTCTGCTGACATTAATGCTTCTGATGTTTGCCAGGTTTATCAACACACCTTTTCAGTTCATGCATCATTTTGGAGTTCGAATTTCTGCGCTAAATATGATTATTGTGCATTTTAACTTGTAGTTATCTTTTCTTTTTCTCTGTTTATTGTTCTAAGAGGATTAAATTTTGGATTTGTAAAGGGACGTTTGGGTGATTGTTGGTTCTTGAGTGCTGTTGCTGTGTTAACTGAAGTTTCACGAATATCAGAAGTCATTATTACCCCAGAGTACAACGATGAAGGGATATATACTGTACGATTTTGTATTCAGGTAATAATTTTGCTGATCTATGCATGGTTCTATATACAGCTTTAAGCTCAGTCGTGTCCCTTGAATTCTTAACTGTGATCCTTGGTTTGTGCTGAGCTGCTTGATTCAAAGTTCCTTGTTGAGTGCTTTATAGTATACTAGTATTGCATGTCATGTCAGTGGTAAAATGTGGTTTGTTTGCTAGATGTCTTGTTGTTTTGTTCCAAATGGAGCATGCAGTAATGTGCAACTTCTGCTGTCCCATAATTTCTCTCTCATTGATTCATCAGGTGTTGCTCCAATTATCAATCACTGATGCTAATAATAGTAGAAATGGGCAGGTTTAGGCTAGAAGCAGGCATGATACTATAGTGTTTTCTACTTTATTTCAGTAGTCATGAGTACATCTTCTTGTACCACATTTCTAGTAGCATGTATCTTTCTGTTCACGGGTCAACATTTACAGGTGTCTCTATTAATTGACCATCAGATGGTCGAATTTCCTCACAGAATCGAATTTATTAAGAATGATATAAGAAAAGAAGGATCTCAAATACTGAGTTGGCTATAGTTATTTGATAAAGGCGATCTTTGGTAAAGTAGGTCTCCGCGGGATCACAGATCTGACAGTCCATATCTGCAGTCTGGGTTGATAAGGTGTTATGTACTTCAGCATTGTGTCTTTTAGTTTCTTGTTTATTTTCATGTAATTTAGTGTAAGAAATAGGTGATGCTACTTTTTCATTGGTTTTGACTGGGTTGGAAGGATCACGCACCTATTAATGGATTTGTGTAACTTGAAGCTCAGTGTCATACTTTATTTGGCCCAATATTTCATCTGAAATGTGTTTAGAAACATTGAATGTTTTGACATGTCATATAGGACTATTAAATAATACCTGAACAACATAAAACATCCAGGATGTTGTGATCATTAATAATAATAATAATAATAATTTATTATTATTATTAAAAAATTAGTATTTTGTTTTTTTCTTAGGGCGAGTGGGTCCCCGTTGTTGTTGACGATTGGATACCCTGCCAGTCACGTGGCAAGCCAGCATTTGCTACAAGTCGGAAGGGAAATGAACTCTGGGTGTCTCTTTTAGAAAAGGCCTATGCCAAGCTCCACGGGTCCTACGAGGCACTAGAAGGTGGGCTTGTCCAAGATGCTCTTGTTGACCTCACTGGAGGTGCTGGTGAGGAGATTGATATCAGAAGTGCCGAAACACAGATTGATCTGGCTAGTGGAAGATTATGGTCTCAATTATTGCGGTTCAAACAAGAGGGCTTCCTCCTTGGTGCTGGGAGTCCATCAGGTTCAGATGCACATATATCATCCAGTGGTATTGTTCAAGGGCATGCTTATGCTTTATTGCAGGTAAATTGGCTGTCTGGCTTTATTTAGTTAAGGAACTCTGGAGGAAACTTACTAATGCTTCCATGAAAATGTGGTCTAGGTAAGAGAGGTTGATGGACACAAGCTCGTTCAAATACGAAATCCATGGGCAAATGAGGTTGAATGGAATGGTCCTTGGTCAGACTCATCCCTGGAATGGACTGATCGCATGAGACACAAACTCAAGCATGTTCCGCAGGTTTGTCGCCTTTAACTTCACCGGAGGACCTTCGTGATATTATGATTTATGTTATTATATTCTTGCATTCGCCTCTTATTTATCTATTCATAAAAACATCAATCCCTTGTGCTTAAACTCATCTGTCTGTTGAACAGTCAAAGGATGGCATATTTTGGATGTCTTGGCAAGACTTTCAGATCCATTTTCGGTCAATATACGTTTGCCGTATCTATCCTCCAGAGATGCGATATTCTGTCCATGGGCAATGGCGTGGCTACAGTGCAGGTGGTTGTCAAGATTATGACACATGGAATCAAAATCCACAATTTCGATTGAGGGCTGTTGGTTCAGATGCATCAGCCCCAATCCATGTTTTCATTACTTTAACTCAGGTATGAATCGTATGATTCTAACTTTACACTTTCTCCCCCTAATTCGTGCATTTAAATCAGTTCCCTTTATTAACTGAGATTTTGTGAACCCTACTTTTATGGTATGCTAGGGTGTCAGTTTTTCTAGGAAGACAGCGGGTTTTAGGAATTATCAATCGAGCCATGATTCAATGATGTTTTACATCGGGATGCGGATACTCAAGACACGGGGTCGTCGTGCTGCATATAATATATACTTGCATGAAACTGTTGGTGGAACAGATTACGTCAATTCTCGAGAAATATCATGTGAAATGGTTCTGGAACCTGATCCAAAGGGTTACACAATTGTTCCAACAACTATCCACCCAGGGGAAGAAGCACCATTTGTTTTATCTGTTTTCACCAAAGCAGCCATAACCCTAGATTCGTTATAATACACAACACCGACCTTACATGAGGCTGGTTTTGGTTTGGGATGGCTCAAAGCGCTTCTGTGAAGTTTTTGATCACTGAGGGTGAAGGACTTGGCACATCTTCAGGCAGCTCTACCAATGTATACAAAACAAGATTTGGTATGGTTTCACTTTCTTTGTTCTTTTGGTTTTTATCATACTGTCTTGTTTCTGTTTTAGATGTACTAGTTATATTGCTACTGCCGCCGATACCCATTTTTCTATTTAACATCTGTTGGTGTTATGTAAATCATTTTGACAATAGCCGCTTTGCCTTTTCTGAAGTATCTTAATTTCTTCCTTGATAAAAGTTCCAAACAGATGACTCAGGACCAACTAAAATTTTATAGCCCAGCCATTAGATGGTTGTTTTGATGTACTTTTCATTGTCAGTAAACTGTCTTTAGTAAGGGTCAGGAAAAAGTTCCGTGATGTTATAATTCAACAAATTATTCTTTGATTCAGTTAATGTTCTGCTTAAACCTGAGGCTTATCAATTGAGTATTTTGAACTTAGTATTATAATTAATTACTTGGATGGGTCGTTTCAGTAATTATGTTTGTATGGGGAAATAATCTTATAAAACACCTGAAATTTTGAAGTTCTGTTGGATTTCAATGTATCAATAGTTTCACCTACCTTTCTAAAATTTTCCAGCTATGTCAGGTACTGATTGGATTTATTTGTCCAGGTTTAACAGATGTGGCCCGGGTTTCCATTCCAGATGCGGCTTTGTGTAGCACTCCGACCAGTCAGCTTACTTCTCATGTGTTGTTCCATCCCCTCGTTGATATGAACAGAGTACAAACATCCATTATCAGATGAGTTAGGTGCCTGGCTTTGTACAGAAGGGATCTGATATAGTTGACAAATGGCTTTAGATGGAAGTGGAAGAGACTAAGCCTGCTGACAGTAGAGAGAGTTTGAGCTCAACCTGTAGATAATGGGTAAAGGTAGAGAATTTTAAAGTTACAGAGAACTGTGAAAATTATCTTGTAAAGTAAAAAAGGGGGAAAGAGAATAGGAAAATAAATAGTTTCTTGTAAGAAGGGAATACAAAAAAAAGGAGGATCATAGATTGACATGGGGTAGTTCAGGTTTCCGCTGCAGTTTTAGGAACTTGGGAGCGTCCACCGTAGAGATCATGTCTGTAAACCAGCTTTCTTTTCACAATATAGTCCCTGATTTTCAGTTTTCAAGCTCTTGTTATTGACACAATTGTTTTCCTTTGCATATTAGGGTGTGTTTTTTTTCAAAGAGAATTTGCCATGGGGAATTAGGAGAAAGTTCTCCATTTTGAGGTTGAAGATACCTAAGCTTTAGCAAAAATTTCATAGCTTTCCCCTAACAAAATATTTTCTATAATTTCATAACAAACCTAGAGCATAGTGTTCATCACAAAACTCGTGTTTTTTGGCAAATTTTATTGGGACGTTTTTTTTCTTAGAATCAAACGCTCTTAGAAAACATATTTTTACGTTTGGTTAGATGTAGGGGTGAAACTTGAACGCATTAAACTACTGGATTGCACCTTGGGTTGGGAGATGGGAGAGATGAGTGGATGGTGTCACACAAGTGACTTCTTGGCAATCAAAAGGGAAAATTAAAGAGATCAAAAGGAGAATTATAGAGAGAAAATCTCAAGTTCAATTCCGAACCAGAGCCTATTACCGTCTTCAATTATATTGCTTATTCTTCATTATAGCAAAAGCCCTCTTATATAAAAGAGAAGCCCTAACAAACTTTCAAATACACTAATAGGCTTATGACAAGTGTCTTGCTACAAATACGAAATGACTAAGTAAACCGTCTTTTAAATTTTGAATTACGAGCCTTCTGTTCGCGCCATTTTTCAGTGGCTCAAAATCCTTTTGTCTCGTGACATTACCCCCTGCTTGACCAATTCCTTGTCCTCAAGGAATGAAGGAAGGAAAGCGAGATGTGATGGAAGAATAATCTTCCCAAGTAGCATCCTTGGCATTGGAATTGGACCATTGGATTAACACCTGAGTGACGACTCTGTTTTGACGAGGGACGAGGCGCCTAGCAAGGATGGCCACTGGTTCTGCTGTGAGTTTGCCCAGATCATCCAGAAGAGGTAACCGAGGTGATGGAACAACAGTGGAGCCCAACTTACGTTTCAATTGGGACACATGAAACACATCATGAATGCGAGAACCAGGGGGTAATTGTAAGCGGTAGGCAACAGATCCAATTTTTTCCAGTACTTGAAAGGGTCCATAGAACTTGGCTGATAGCTTGAAATTGCGACGCACATTGATGGAAGTCTGTCGATATGGCTGTAGGCGGAGGTAGACCCAATCTCCTTCATTGAAGTGACGTTCAGTTCTGTTCCTATCTGCATAGACCTTCATGCGTTCCTGTGCCTTAGCCAATTTCTCTTTAATGAATTGTAGCATGTGCTCCCTCTCCTGAAGGTATTGCTGGACAAATGGAGCAGTGATGTTGGCCAGAAGAGGAAGAGCCAAGAGAGGAGGAGAGTACCCATAAAGAGCCTGGAAGGGTGAAGTTTGGAGGCTGGAATGAAACGCTGTGTTGAACCAATGCTCAGCTACATAGAGCCATTTTGCCCAGTGGTTAGGGACATCACTTGTCATACATCGAAGATAAGTCTCCAAGCAGGCGTTTGTCCGTTCTGTCTGCCCATCGGTTTGGGGATGGTAGGCAGTACTTAAGGATAGAGTAGTGCCCAAGGCAGAGAATAAGTCTTGCCAGAATGCACTGAGGAAGACGCGGTCTCTATCTGATACAATGGATTCAGGTAGGCCATGGAGTTTATAAACGTTTTGTAGGAAGGCTTCAGCAACCATAGAGGCCGTATAAGGGTGAGATAGAGCGATAAAATGGTTGTACTTTGTTAATCTGTCAACCACCACGAAGATGACACTCTTGTTTTGGGACTTAGGTAAACCCTCAATAAGTCAAGAGAATATGTGTTGCCAGGCCTGAGATGGAATTGGAAGAGGTTGGAGCAAGCCACCATAAGCACTCTGATCAGATTTATGACGCTGGCAGGTATCACAAGTGGTGATGTATTCAGTGAGTTGTCTTCTCATGCCAGGCCAAAAGAAACTTTGTCTAAGTCTGTGAAAGGTAGCTGTGATTCCCGAGTGTCCACCAAGAGGGGAGTCATGTAAGGCAGCCATAATCCTTGATCTTAAGGATCCAGTAGACCCAATGTACAGACACCCTTTGTACTTAAGCAAGCCATGGACTAGTGTGTAATGGGGTAGAGCCTTGTCATCAATAGTGAGTTGTTGAATAAGAGCTTGGGCAGCAGGATCATCCTTGTAGCTGAGGAGAACTTCATTGAGCCAACTGGGAACCACAACAGAAATAGCTTGGCAACTACCTTCTGTAGGTACTCTCCTAGAGAGGGAATCAGTTGCTACATTGTCAACACCCTTTTTGTACACAATCTCGTAGTCGTACCCGAGTAATTTAGAGAGCCACCGTTGTTGCAAAAGGGTAGTGACCTTTTGAGACAAGAAATATCTAATACTCTGGTGGTCTGTGTGAATAACAAATTTGGAACCCAAAAGATAGGATCTCCACTTGTGCACCGCCATAACAATAGCAAGGAGTTCCTTATCATATGTGGAGAGACTCAGATTCTTAGCTCCTAAGGCGCAACTGAAATAAGCTATTGGATGACCTTGTTGTGAAAGAACTGCTCCCACTCCTCTAGTGCAAGCATCCATCTCTATGGAGAAGGGTTGAGAGAAATCAGGTAAGGCAAGGACTGGGGCTGAGCACATAGTTGATTTCAGATCCTAGAATGCCTTCGTAGTGTGAGAGTCCCATTTGAAGCTGTCTTTTTTTAAGAGATCAGTAAGAGGTTGTGCCAACTGTCCATAATGCCTTATAAATTTCCTGTAATAACCAGTCAACCCGAGGAAGCCGCGCAGTTGTTTGATGTTTGTAGGAGTAGGCCATGCTGACATGGCTTCCAACTTCTGAGGACCAGCTGCTGCCACCCCTTGTGAGCTGATGATATGTCCAAGATATTCAAGCTGGTTCTGCATGAACGAACATTTGGAAAGCTTTGCAAATAATTGGTGAGCACGCAATTTAGATAACGTCAAATGGAGATGGTGTAGATGTTGATCAATAAAGGAACTATAAACAAGTATGTCATCGAAAAAGACCAAAATAAACCTGCGTAGGTAAGGTTGAAACACCTGATTCATTAAGGCCTGAAATGTGGCAGGAGCGTTTGTGAGCCCGAAAGGCATAACCTTGAACTCGTAATGCCCTTGATGAGTTCTGAAGGCTGTCTTGTGGATGTCCGGAGGATGCACCAGCAGCTGGTGGTAACCAGACCTTAAGTCCAGCTTAGAAAACAGAGTGGCCCCATGTAATTCATCTAAAAGCTCATCAACCAATGGAATAGGGAATTTATCCTTCACAGTGATGTCATTTAATCGTCTGTAGTCCACACAAAACCTCCAAGTGTGGTCCTTTTTGACAAGCAAAATGGGTGCAACAAAAGGGCTATGAGAGGGTTGGATCAACCCCGAATCCAACATTTCTTTGACAAGTTGTTCTACTACGGTCTTTTGCATATAAGGAATTTTATAGGGTTGTTGGGAGGGTGGGGTAGACCCAGCCTTGAGTGGTATCTTGTGATCCAAAGGCCTACGGGGAGGTAGGGAGGTTGGTTTTTGGAAGATATCTTTGAAGTCATCAAGTAAAGTCACAAGGGCAGGGTGTAACTTTGTTTGTGGATGTGTAGGTCCTTCAATAGAGAAAAGATGGCCAAGGAAAGATGAAGTGTGTTGTTTTAAGAATTTGGTGAAATCCCTGGACTCCATTAATGATATTGAGCCTTCATTAGTGACTCCCTGCAATGTAACATGCTTCCCATCCACATTCAAGGTCAGCTGTAATTTTCTTAAGTTGATAATGATATCATCAAAGGACCTCAACCAGTCACCGCCAATCACCATGTCATAACTCCCAAGAGGAAGGACCCTAACCTTCCCCACACTGAAGTCTTTGCATTGACCATTTTAAGCACATACATAAGGCATTACTGTGCAGCTGGTGCCCATTAGCAACCTTGACAACCATTTGGGGAGTCTGGACAATAGGCCACCCTACCTCTTTAACAACTTGAGGATCTATAAATAAGTGTGTGCTCCCTGTATCTATAAGGATTGAGATAGGTTTCTTCTTTACAAATCCCTTAAGAAAAATAGTCGTAGGGGAGACACTGCCATGTAATGCATGTAGAGAAAGCTCCATATCTGTTGGAATTTCATGGGACAGATCTTCTCCAGGAAGTTCCTCACATACTTCAGAATTAGGTTCATCATCATGTTATATGACGTATAATTGGAGGTGCTTACACTGATGACCTGGTTTATACTATTCATCACAGTTATAACACAATCCTTTTTCTCTCCTTGGTTTCATCTGAGCGTGGGTTAACCTTTTGATGGATGGATTAAAGGAGGCAGGCTTTCCAGTGACATTAGGTGTGACTATTGATTTATGAGGAATATTGGGAAAGGAAGGGGCATAATGATTGGTTGTGTTAGAGGAAGTGAAGGTGGTTTTTGGATGCATAGTAGTGGTGGTTGAATAAGTGCCCCCTTTATGTTGGAATAAGGTGTTTGTATTGTGTCTGGAATTAATCAATTGTGAAGGTATAGATGCTTCATGCATTCTTGCCAATGATAGGGCCTCACTGACTGTAGTGGGTCTAAATAGCTGCACCTGAAACTTGATACTGGGTTTGAGCCCACTCATGAAACTGAGGACAAAGAAGTGTTCATCTAAGTAAGGGTTATTGTTGAGCACAACCGATTTAAGGTCCTCAAACTTGTTGTAATACTCAGTCACTGTGGTGTCTTGGCAGAGTTTGCTAAATAGATCAATGTAATTGTCTAAGACATTATCTTCAAACCTTTTGCATAGATCAAGAACAAATTGATTCCAATGAATCTTCTGCCTTCCAACTTGGTAATCTAAAAACCATACATCAGCCTGCCCAACATAATGGATTGATGCAATCACAACCTTATAGGTATCCAATATTTGATATAGAGAGAAATACCTCTCACTCTTCTTAATAAATCCCCTAGGGTTTGAACCATCGAAAGTGGGAAAATCCAACTTAATCATACGAGGGAACATACCTTGTTGATCAAAATTAGGCATTGCAGTGCTCCTCTGTGAGAGATCTGAAAGTTGTGTGGCAGACAAACTGGAAGACGCAGCAGTGTGGGTGGGCTGCGGTGGGTTTGCAGGAGCTGATAGATCTGGTCAAGCTTCTGCTCATTTGCTTCAAGCTTCTTCTCACTTGATTCGGTTTTTTGCATCAATTGTTGGAAGTCACTCTTCAATAGTTCAATCTGATTGCTGGTTTCTAGATGATTCTTCCTGGTTTCTCTAACAAACGCCTCATTATCTTTAGATCTGGTCTCCATTGTAGAAATTGGAAGGGATGACCGATTTGGCGCTCTGATACCAAATGTCACACAAGTGACTTCTTGGCAATCAAAAGGGAAAATTAAAGAGATCAAAAGAAGAATTATAGAGAGAAAATCTCAAGTTCAATTCCGAACCAGAGCCTATTACTGTCTTCAATTATATTGCTTATTCTTCATTACAGCAAAAGCCCTCTTATATAGAAGAGAATCCCTAACAAACTTTCGAATACACTAATAGGCTTATGACAAGTGTCTGCTACAAATACGAAATGACTAAGTAAACCTTCTTTTAAAATTTGAATTACGCGCCTTCTGTTCGCGCCATTTTTCAGTGGCTCAAAATCCTTTTGTCTCGTGACAGATGGTTTCTGGTCCAGCTATAAAATTCCAACCAAAGAAAAATTGTATATCTTGATTTTTTATGAACTAGCTTTTAGGTCACAAATTTCTCTCCAAAGTACTATTTTGAGGTTTAGCTACAAAATTTGAGGCTTAGCTATCACAAATTTCTAGAAGTACTATTTTGGGTCACATTGGCTAGTGAACCATCTATCCCTCAAATCTGGTTCAAGGTCTACTGTTCTTGCACTCTTTAACTTGTAAACCAATGCATTTCCGTTTACCCAACTTTAGATCCTTGTTTTGTATCAATGTTTTCGAGTTTGGCTCTCTGTTTTGGGTTCCTCATGTTTGATAAGGAATCTGCTGGCTTCACTAATCCCTCGTTCAGATCCCATATCCACAGATGATTATAGGTTTTCATTCATGTGTAGAGTGGTTCTGCACAAGGGATTTCCCCTTAATAAATTTTGATTTCTTGCTGCTTGGTAGGGTTTTGTGTTAGTAGTAGTGTGTGAGCTGATTCGTGTTGGTTGTGGTAACACCTACTAACACTCCCTTGGTTTGTAGTGTTCAAAGAGATCTGGTGGTGTTTATAAGAACGTTAAATATAACCCCACATAAATCCCAAGGATCTCGAGACTCGGGACTCGGGGTTTTCACTCACTATAAGCGATTTTAAAGAGGAGTCTTATGACCCAGAGCAAGGCTCAACAAGAGTTAAATTTAGGGTTTTTTTTTTTAATTTGATCCTCATTAATTTATGTCGAATTGAGTTTAGTACTCATTTTGAAAGTTAATTTAGTTTAATACTCAAATTATAACAGGTAACTTCCATTGACTGGTTAAGTTTTCTTGAAATCCAAAAATATCCTCCATATAATTTGATCTACCTCACCTTCTTAGTATCTATCAATGAAGACCAAAGAATTCAATAAGATTTCTAATAGATCGTCTTGATGTGTTCCTTTCCCCTTTTGAATTTGTTCTCTTCAAGCCTTCAAACAATTCAGTAGGTTTGTTGTAATGGAGTGCTTGATTCACAATTCTAGATCAGGAAGATTGATTTGAGATCCTCAACTCACTAATTTGGTTGGCTATTCCCATGAGAGAACTTAAGGGAGAGAGAGATTCAAGATCATAAACAACACCACACCATATGCACGCAGAACAAAGATTTTGGGAGATTCAAAATCTGTAGAGAAACACTTTGGAACAGTTTGGCTTTTGAGGAACCCATTGCCATCATCTGCATCTACAAGTTGGAAAAAGGAATAAGGGAGGATTTTACTCCTAATTACACTTTTTTTTAGATAATAAGGAATCCACCACCTTGATTTGGGTCAATTTTCTAACCGTGGATTGACTTTAAAGTTCATATAGTTTTTTGAAATTTGGGATTTTGGGTAAATGTGTTTATGTTAGTTATTCGGGGAATTCTAATTGGCGAGGAAACGGGCGATGGATGGAGGGTGGCATCCCCTCGAGATGAGCAAGTGCACACATCTCGAGAGGGAGGGAGGGCCTGTTTCCCAGGCAATTAGACAAGCCCTAGTTATTCAATTGAAATGGCAATTGAGTTGAGGAAGATTAGGGTTTTTGAAAATTTGTGCATTCAATTGCAGGTACGATGATTGGAGAAAAAAAGGGTATTCATTTGGGTGGGTGTTGATTTGGAGATGATTAGATGGAGGAGTTGGAAGATGCTTGGGGAAGAAGTTAAAGGAGATAGATTTTATTTTTATTTTTTTAAGAAATGTTACCCTTTGATAAATTTTAGAAATGTTTATCAGCATGTGTCTTTCATGTGAATTTCAAGTGGAGGATATTTTTGGGTTTTAAAACACTTAATCAGTCAATGGAAGTCAACTATTTTGACTATTACAATTTGAGTGTTAGACCAAATTAATTTTTAAAATGAGTACTAAACTCAATTAGACATAAACTAATGAAGGTTAAATTTTAAAAAAAAAACCCCTTAAATTTATCACTTGTTTAGATTTGGGATCTTAAGTTGGGTTTTTTCAAATATCGTCTAACTTTAATTTTGGGTGCTTTCTGAAAGGCCACTACTAAATAACACTACCACTTTTCCTGATAGACATCACCAACACCATACTTTCTTACAAACACCACTACCTTTCTGAAAGACACCACCAATAAAAGGTTCAAAAAAATCCTAACCCCTTTTCTCATCTTTCCCTTTCTTCTCCATCAACCGCCACCGCCACCTCTTCCTCCCCCATTCACCACCACCACCACTTCTTTTCCTTATCCTTCTTCTCCTCATTCTCCTCCTATTCCCTTCCTTCTCTTCCCCTCTTCTTATTCTTCACTACCACCACCTTTCATCCCACCTCTTCTCATTTTTTTTTCTCATTTTTTTTGAGGCGAGGTGGTGGTGGCGGTGGTGAAGTCGTGGTGGGAAGGCGAGGAGGAGGAGGAGAGCAGCGATGTCCCACTTCCTCCCATATTTTTCCTAGCGGTGGTGAAGGGGAGGAGGAGAGGTGGCGGTGTCCCACCTCCTCCCATATTCGTCTCATTTTTTTCTTCATCCTCTTTACTTTCTCCCTGGCGGTAGCGAAGTGGTGGTGGTGGTGAAGGGAGGAGGAGAGGTGGCAGTGTTATACCTCTTCCCATTTTTTTTCTCCTCCTTTTTTTCTCCCTGGCGGTGGCGAAGGGGAGGATGAGGAGAGGTGGTGGTGTCCCACTTTTTTTTTTCTGCCATCACGGTGGTTCCTGCGAGTGTGGGGCAAAACAATTGTCCCATGATCATTTATTTTTCTATATTCGCCGTCGCGGCGGTTCCTCCTTCCAACACACTTGCAGGAACCGTCGCCAGGGCGAAGATAAAAAAAAGGAGGAGGCTAACACCACCTTTCCTCCATCCATTTTACCACTACCTTGCCACCACCACGCAACAGGGAGAGAAAAAACGAGGAGGCCACCACCACCACCACCCCTCATCATCATCCTCTCTTTCACCACCACCTCACCACCACCAGCGCTATGCAATAGGGAGAGAAAAAACAAGGAGGGGGCCACCACCACCCCTCCTCCTCCTCCTATTCACCACCACCACGTCACAGGGAGAAGAAGAAAAAAAATAGATATAAAGAAGAAGATGGGAAAAGGATGAGGTGAGGAAAAAGAGGAGGAGGTGAGAAAAAGAAGATGGGAGGAGGAAAAGAGGTGGCGGTGGTAGGGTTGATGGAGAAGAGAGGGAGAAAGAAAAATATGAGTTAGTGTTAGGGTTTTTTTGTTTATATAGTGGTGGTGTGATCCAAAAAAATGTGGATGGTGGTGTCCATCAGGAGAAGTGATGGTGTTATTTAGCAGGAGCCTTTATGAAAAGGCACTCAGGTGTTGGGTAGTTGTTATTCAACCACGTCACCCAACAGAATTTGGTCTATCATCACTTTGTCTTTTTTTTGTTTTTGTTTTTGTTTTTTTTGTTTTTGTTTTTATTATTATCTTAGCCCTCGGCACTCACTTTATACAATAGCTTATAATTGATGCCAAATTTTAATCCTTGAATTTGAAAATAATTCATACTTAAGAGTCTATAATAAGCTTATTGATAAAACTTACTCAAAATATTCACGTACTGTATGGTTCATAATATACTATTTAAACTCATGCATTTGATCTTTTTGTCTCTTACTATTTTTTATTTCATTCACATAAACAATACACAAAAAACGTTGCCTATTTATATGCAAAGGAAATGAGCTCATAGCTTGACATCTATTTTGTAATGCCCCCAAATTTCACAAAGCTAATTTAAATAGGGTTAAATTTATTTGAATTTAGATTTCAAATTTTAGGGTTTTTATTTTTTGCGAGTTTAAGGGTGGTGCTTTTAAAATTTCAGTGGAGGCGAATAGTCACCCACATTATAATGAGAAAACCTTTTTCTTCCTTTCTTTCTTCTTCCTTCACGCGTCTCTTCTTTTTCTTCTCCAACCACAAGCTTGGCTGTGACCGAGAGTAGCAAGAGCTCCCCACCGGCCATGTTGCTTCATTATCTTCTTGTCTCATTCATCTTACTTCCTTCTCCTTCCCACTTGATTTCAGTGCCAGAAAATAGATCGCAAGAGAGAGAGGAGCCACTGATTGTTCTTGGTTGTTTGGGAAGAAACCTTTTCTTATAAGTCTTAAATATGGAGATAAACTCAATTAGGTAAAGAAACAAACAAAAGATGAACCCGAGAGAGAGTTGCTTGCATCGATTTGAAGTGGGAATGTTGCACGAGATACAATTCCATTGAGTTCTTGTGCCTAGTTGTGACATAGCATGAAAAGAAACGTCTTTTATAATAAGGGATAATTCGATTGTCGGCTCATGTATGAACTATGTCAGTCATGCACATTCGTAGGCTGTAACATTCATTAGCAAGGACTTGGATTAGGCCTATCAATATTTTTTTGTTTACATGATCCCAATATGAACAAGTTTGCTTACATAGTCCAAAACTACTCTCTAAATTCCTCTTATCATCTTGGAAGATCATCTCTTTATGGTTCTCAACCTCGGAGGGCATGCTTGTTTCGTTTTTTATTTTCTCTTGCATTAGAAACTGAAATATGTCCGGTAATTGGACTGATCTTGGGTAGTTTTTCCCGGAGTTTTGATTGGTTTTTTTTTTAGCAAGTGTAGTATCATACGATATACCAAAAGTTTACAGTTTGAGTCTAGTTTCTAAAAGATTTGACGGTATGACAATCGGAGTTTTGTACTAAAAGATATACTCATTTTAGTGACAAGAGGTAAATCTGCAAAAGGTTGCCAGCTGACCTGTTTTGTTTGAAAAATCTATATTGTTACAAATGTAATTTCGGGGTATGCCTATTATGGTTGAAAACCTATTTGTATCTACTTTCTATAGCCTCAAACAATATTCAATTTGAAGTTCTTATGTGAGAGTTATGTACCTTTGAGCGATGACATGTTAAGCTGTCCTGTCAGGACCACTTGCTCATTTCGGTATTGTTTTGCAGAGTTATTTACTTGACTGTTTTTGGGACTGAAACGTGGCTGTTTTTTTGGTATGTCTTTGGGTTTCTTTATTTTGAATGAAAGAACTAGAAGCATTATTCAACTTGGTCACCTCATAATTCAGAATGCGGGGTCTTATAGCAAAAAATTGAGGTGAAGTTGCCATTGCTCTTTGGAGAATGAATTAAATTCAGTGCGAAGAAGGACAAACTCTTGCAAGTAAGATTTTCCTATAGCATGTGCTCACTCTCTGTTACAGAGAAAAGAATGAACTGGAAAATTCGAGACACTAGCTTTATGGCATAGGTAAAGAAAGATAGTGGATCCCACAAAACAATCAATGTTTACACAACCATAACAAATATTGTCATGGCTTAAGATTTCTCTCTCAATAAGGAACTAAAGGCAAATCAAAGGAACTACATGTTATCTGAGAGAAGGATGGGTTCTTATCGGTCTTTACAAAGATGGGTTATTTTAGTTTTGTGATTAAGGAAATCAATTGGTGATAGGTTTGTTTTCTTTCTCTGATGAACTTTTGTTGAATGTTTGTTCAATTCAATTGTAGTGTTTAGGCAGTGTAGGTGTTTTATGATAGAATAAAGCCTGGTTTCAACAACATAATTGTACTGCAATTGTACATGTTTGACAATCTTAGTTTTGTATTTCATTATCAACTAATTGATAATAGTATTTGACATTTGGATATGAGAAAACATTCTTGGAATTGTGTTTGGGTTGACTTGGCAATAGTTGTATGGTATGTAGTTACAATAAGTTGAAATGAGCTTTTTGCTTATTTGGGTATTCCATTTGCATATTTGGAATGAGGACTTGTTGTTTTCTGAACCCAAATTAGGTACTATGAGCATATAAAGTAGCAGCATAGCATGGACTAAGTTGAGATTAATTAGTTATGATTTGAGCTATTAAGTTCTGTATATGCTTAAAAGAAGTTAGTGATTGTTTTAAGAAATTTTCGCTACTTGTAAAGTTATTCAATTGTTGGGCAGCTGATGTTTTGTGGTTATATTGTTTATGATTTAACATTGTGTCAAATGCTATGCTTCCCCAAAAGAATGAGTCGATTTATTAATGAATGACAAAATGTCATTTGTGAAGGAATTCTGAAATATCAAAAATAAATGATACTGGTAAACCTTGATTCCTGAAAATTTAATTACCTGGAATTTTATCACTTAGAATTACCACATCTCTTATTGTTTGTTTTTTCTTTTCCTATAGAGAAACTAAATTACCTTTGGGTTGGGTCTTGCGGAGGAGGGCCCCCCTTTTCTTATAGAGAAACTAAATAACTTTTGGGTTGGGTCTTGCGAAAAAGGGTGTGGCTTTGATATGCCTAAAATAGGCTTGATATTTATCCATAAAAAATGTTACGTGACTTATGTGCATTGATAGCCCAATAGTGGTTTTTTGTTACTCATATAGTTAGGAGTATCCGGTGATGGATGCTTGTATGTGATGTGTCCCCACTTGGGCATGGATGACGGAGAAGTCCTCCTTTATATGAAAGAGGCATACGGGCATGTATGTTCGGCACAGAGGTGGTGCGAATGTGGTATCGTCTAAGTGATCATTTCGTTGAAAATGAATCAATCCAATCAATATGAATAATATACTTAAGTCAAATAATGTACGAAGATAACTGTTTTAATTAATAAATTACATTCATATTGTTTCTAACTATTTTCCTGCAGGATGACAAGTCCACTAATATTTCTGCAGATCAGACTTGCCATAGTCAACATCTACAGTGTAAGTGCAAGTAAATACATATTTACTTATTAAGATGACATGATTGCCTCGTGGAGGAACTAAATTCTTTGAACTGTGATTTTCTTGCATAACACATTTGCCTCATTGGGGAACTACCTGTTTACGTAATTCATCATTTGTATTTAATAGTTATGTTATCACTTACTGATGTATTGATTTTGGGATGAAGATTACTCATACCAGCTTAATTGCTGACCTAAATGAGCTCTTGCTTCTTGGGTACATTCCTTTGGGAATATAGCCGATTATCCTTTCAGGTTTAGAGATTTTTTAGCAGCGTTACTGGAGTTCCGTTAGTGGGGTTAGCAACGTCTGAGTTTCCTGGTTAGATTATTTTTAGTTTGTTTAAATTGTCCAAACTATGTTTTAGTTGTTGCTGCTAATTGTTTATGTTGTTATTGAATTTCACGTCCCGAGTTTTGGGGAAACAGATAATCCTACGTGGATATTAGAATTTTGTTTTCTCGAAAATCGGGTCGTGACATATTCTCACAATTGTTTAAGATGCTGCCACCTCAAAGCATGAGGTGGCTAGGTGGACATCCATTGTCTTCTAGTGTATTCTACAATACTCCCCATTGGATGTTCACCGCACGTTGTCTTCCCCTGATGAAATGCTCTAAAGTGTCATCATTGTTGCCTCATTAAAACCTTGCCAGTAAAACCTAGTGAGGAAAAACCTAGACGAAAGGAAAGAGTACAACATTCTTCAGGAATATGGAGAGTGCACATAATGATGCCTCGTTAATACCTTAACAGGTAAACCAGTAGTATAAAACCATGTCGAAGGAAAAAGGGTACAACCACCAATTTGCATACTTCAGGATGCTCCATGCACATAATGTTGTCTCCTTAAAACCTTGACAGGAAAATCCAGTGGGATAAAACCATGTCGAAGGAAAAAGAGTAAACCGTGCATAAATCAAAGATAACACACTTCTATATGATCTCGAAGCATACTTCTGGATGTTTTTTGTAGTATACTTCTGGATGCACATTGGGGACTATATTTCTGGATATTCCCCTAATATTAACTCTCCCTAATGACAGTAAAACTTTAATTACTTTGAATATTCAGCCGATGCATACCAATCTCGTAAACCAATTTTTGAAAAGTTGATTTAGAAAATGCTTTAGTGAAGAGATCCACAAGGTTGTCACTTGATCGAACCTTCTTGACTTCAATCACATTATCTTTCTGCAGCTCATGTGGATAGAAAAACTTTACTGGAATGTGTTTCGTTAGATCTTCTTTGATGAAACCTTATTGCATTTGAATAATATATGCAACATTATCTTCATATATTGTAGTCAGCTAATCAATAACTGATGACAATTGACACTTATTGCTTATATGTTGAATTAATGATCTGAGCCGGACACATTCTCGGCTAGCTTCATTTAGAGCTATAATTTCATAATGATTTGAGGAAGTAGCCACCAATGTTTGCTTAATAGATCGCCAAGAAATAGTTGTGTTGCAATTCATAAATACATAACCTATCTGTGAGCGACCCTTATGGGGGTCAGATAGATAGTTTGAATCTACATAGCCAATTAGATGTGAATGGTTAGATAAATCACATGAATAAAATAACCCATATCAATCGTCCCACGAAAATATTGAAATATGTGTTTAACTCCATTCTAATGTCTACGAGTAGGCATAGAACTATACTTTGCCAATAGATTCACAAAAAATGTTATATCAGGTCGTTTACATTGTGCCAAATATAACAATGAACCAATGACACTTAAATATGATAATTCAGGAGTAAGAATTTTTTCATTTTCTGCTTTTGGTCGATATGAATCTTTATTTAAATCTAAAGATCGGACAACCATTGGCGTACTAAGTGGATACGATTTGTTCATTTTAAAGCGTTTTAATATTTTTCTCAGTATATTGTGACTGATGGACCAATATTTCACTAGTACTTCGCTCGATCTGCAGGCCAAGACAAAATTTTGTTTTTCCAAAGTCTTTCATTTCAAATTCTTTCTTTAAATAGCTAGCAACATTTTGAACATCTTTGATAGATCCAATAAGATTTACATCATCTACATAAATTGCTGCTATGTCGAAGCCAGTAATAGATTTCTTAATAAAACACATGGGCAAATGAGATTATTTGTATATCCTTCTTTACACAAATATTCACTAAGACAATTATACCATATCCTTTAGGATTGTTTCAAGCCATATAAGGCACGTCTTAGTTTTATCGAATAAGTATATTTTGGCTTTGTCTTAGGCAAAGCAAATCCTTCGGGGATTTTCATGTAAATATTTGTGTCTAAATCTTCATATAAATAAGCAGTTACGACATTCATCAGTCTCATATCAAGTTTTTGAGAAACTACAAGACTTATTAAATATCGAAACGTAGTCATATCCATTACCGGGGAATATGTTTCATCAAAATCAAGGCCGGGTTTCTGCAGGAACCCTTGTACTACGAGTCTTGCCTTATATCTGACAATCTCATTTTTTCATTTCTTTTTCTTATAAACACCCATTTGAAACCAACATGGTTTACATGTTTAGGTGTTTGTACTATAGGTCCAAATACACCACATTTTTCAAGAGAATACAATTATGCTTGGATAACATCTTTCCATTTTGGCCAATCATTTCGCTGTCGACATTCATAGATGCTACATGGTTCAATATCATTATAAAGATCATTCCTCTTTGATATTTCGGTAGCTACCATATGTACAAATATGTCATCGATGACCATTACAATTCGATTATATATTTCTCCTGAATGTATTGAGATCTCATTATTGTCAGGTACCTTGGAGTCATAACCTCTGCAGGAGTGTTATGTAAGGCTATTGCTGGAGCCATAACCTCTTCAGAAGCGTTATCTAATGCTACATGTACAACTTCTACTGGAGCTTGTACAACTTCTGCAGGAGTTTCAATAATTGCTTTTTCGAGAGCATTAGGACATGAATTTTTATTCATTTTCATTTTTCGAGGAATTGAATCTTTGGAACCTATAGGCCTGCCACGTTTCTGGTGTGCAACAGATTCATTAGCTGCCTTATTCAAAATTCTCCCTTTAGGGACACAAAGAGGTCTGCCACACTTCTGGCGCGCAACAGATTCATTAGCTGCCTTATTCAAAGTTTGCCCTTCAGGGACACAAATACGAGCAAGTGCATTCATAGCTGGCACATGTGACTTTGTTATTTTAACTACATTATTAAATGCATCAGGTAATTGATTTGCAATTGCCTGAAGATGTAATATTCTCCGTAGCTCATTATCGCATTAGGATGTTTTAGGGTCGAGATAAGACAAAGTGGAAGTATTTCATGATAATTCACACCGTTCTTTCTCTATTTGTTGTTGTGTAAGGATGTGTCTATCTCCCCCTAACGGTGGGAATATAGTCTCATCAAAATGACAGTCTGCAAATCTAGCAGTAAAAACGTCGCCAGTTAACAGTTTGAGATAACAAATAATAGAAGGGGAGTCAAAACTGACATAAATGCTTAGGTAGCGTTAAGGACCCATCTTAGTGCGTGTTAGGGGTGGTATAGGAACATGTACAGCACAACCAAATTTTTGTAAATGTGAAATATTTGGTTGATAACCTGCCACAAGTTGTAAAGGTGAATACATATGGTACAAAGTGGGTCTAACGCGAAGCAATGTTGCAGCATGCAAGATTGCATGTCCCCAAGCACTAGTAGGCAGTTGAGACTGTATAAGTAAAAACCTAGCAACAAGTTGTAAACGTTTAATCAGAGATTCTGCTAAACCATTATATGGATGTTCATGTGGGACCGAATGTTCAATATCAATCCATGTGGATGAGCAAAAATCATTAAACACTTGTGAATTGAATTCTGTAGCATTATCAAGACGAATATAGTTAATGGGATGGTCTGGAAATTGGGACCTAAGTTTAATAATTTGCGTTAGAAATCTAGCAAAAGCAAAATTACAGGAGGAAAGAAGACACACTAAGACTATTTAGTGGAAGCATCTATTAAAACCATGTAATATTTAAAAGGTCTACTAGCAGGATGAATTGGTCCACAAATGTCGCCTTGTATTCTTTGTAAGAATGATGTTGACTCAATAGCAACCTTGTGAGTGTAGTCTAGTAATAAGTTTACCTTGTGAACAAGGAATGCATAAGTATCCACTAGGGATGTGAAGTTGAGCGCGTGCTAAGGGATGACCATTAGAGTGCTCAATAATTTTCTTCAACGCGGTGAGTCCAGGATGACCCAAACGGTCATGCCAAAGAAGCAAAATGTGTGGGTCAATAGGTTTGTGACATGTCGTAAGCTCCTTGCTTAAAATGATATGTGATTCAATAGTACTAATGGTTGTACAATATAATCCCAAGAAAATAATGGAGAATTTCTCTAGTATGAGCTTCTGGCTTCCAACACTAGATATGATGCATAAATATTCTTTGTTCCCTTCATTAGTTGTTTCAATATGATATCCATTGAAGCGTATATCTATAAAACTAAGCAGACTTCTTCTGGAACTGCTTGAATATAAAACATTCATAATAAATAAATGGGGTACCATTTGGTAATGCCAAGTGAGATCTACCAGAGCCTTCAATTATTTGCACAGGTCCAGCTATGGTAGACACATGTTGTGTTGTATTGTCTAATGATGAAAAAACTTTGACTTTTTAATATTGTATGTGCAATGGCACTATCAAGCAAACATGTATCGTCATCCAACATTTGCATGTCGTGATCCATACCCTTAAATAATAAACATATAAGTAGTCAACAATCTATTAGCCTATATATAATTGTAGATAAACTATGTATATTTTACATATAAGTAGCAAAATTTGGAGATTTTACAAGGTCATATCACAACACAACAATACAAAGATGTCTTGTCAACATCTTGGAAAAAAGTCTGAAGAGTCTAAATGAGTGACAGTGACTGGATATTCAGATGTATTACCATTATCTTCCCATTGCATCAAATTTGTCTATTTGGTTTTAATGGAAGCTCGATATTTTTCTACTGCCTCTTTTGGTACACGACAAACACATGACCAATGTCCAAGTTTACCACATCTGTGACAAGATCATCTTTAGAAGGATTTTCAGCATCCTTCGCATGAGTTTTATCATCTTTCTGGGCGGGAGCTTTGGACCATTTGTGGTAAGTGTTGTGACTACCTCTGCTAGGGTAACCATCTTTGTGGGAGTAATTGTTATAACCACCTTTGCTGGAGTGATCACTGTGGTTGCCTTTTCCGGAGTTACCACCTCTTCTGGAGTATTTATTCTTACCACAACCCATGCATCGACACCTTTTGAGAGCTATAGTTGGCATTTTCTTATGAAAATGCCATGGAACCAACATTATGATTTATCATTAAAACCTTAGCATTTTCTTTTGCTATGAGGAGACAAGTCACTAATTCAGAGTAATTAGTAAAGTGATGTTCTCGATATTGTTGCTGCAGGAGCACACTTGATGCAAGAAAGGTAGATAATGTTTTCTCAATCATCTGAGTATTTGTCACATTTTCACCACAAAACTTAAGACGAGAAACGATATTAAACATTGCAGAATTATATTCTGACATCGTCTTGAAATCTTTAAGTTTAACCATTCATTCTGAGCAAGAGGGTGTATGACCATCTTCTGGTGATCATATTTGTCATTTAAGGATTTTCATAAAATTAAAGGGTCTTTCTCAGTGAGATATTCATTTTTTAGGTCATCATGAATATGGTGACATAAGAAAGTAAGTGCAGATACTTTATCTTTTTTCGATATTGCATTTCCTTATTTAATAACATCACCTAATTTCTTACATTGTAAATGAAGTTTAGCATCAAGCTGCTAGGACATATAATTTCCTCCATTAACAGCAAGAGCTTGAAACACAAGTTTAGCGAGATTCGACATCTATCAGAAAACATGTATAGATGACACACACAAATAATGTGTTCATAAGACTTTAGACAAAAAAAGTGAAATACATAGCATGTATTTTAATAATCACAAGATATATATAATATCTGAGACTTATACTAAAATGAATTAGGAAGTAATATGAAATTAATTCGAGGTAAAGATACATACATCCAAATCACCCAGATTGAAAAGAAAACCAGAGTAAATAGCAACATCCGTTAATCAGATTACTTGTGATTCAGGCTCGTCGAATCGAAAATCAGAAAATATGATTGGCCTAGTTGGTTAGAGTCGTGCTAATAATGTGATGAAACTTTCTCAAAATATTCACATACTGTATAGTTCATAATATATTGTTTAGACTCATGCATTTAATCTTTTTATCTCTTACTAATTTCCATTTCATTCCCATAAACAATACACAAAAATGTTGCCTATTTATATACAATGGAAAGGAGCTCATAGCTTGACACCTATTATGAGGTGGCTAGGTGGACATCTACAGTCTTCTAGTATATTCTATAATACTTATTGATGATGCACTTAAATGATTGGTTGCATATATCATTGTTTTGAGAAAAATAAAATAATAATTAAAAATTAATAGAAAATGTCGAGTGGCTCAAGCGAGGTACCCACTTAACTTGAAATTAACTATAATTCCCGTTATCAACAGTAAACCAATCCGTAATAACTTGAGTGATTTTTTTTTAAATTTCTTATGCATAGAGCCACAATGCATTCAATACAAACTCTTAAAATATAATTTAATTGATTTACCTTTATTAGTATTTATTCTTGTAACATTCTATTCTAGATAGAAAATTAACAAAAAAAAAGTTAAAAAGAGAATGATAAAAAAAGCCTCTACATGATTTACCAATAAAGTGCGCAAGAAGTTCTTGCAAATGTTTAGATGTTTTAAGCAAATGACCCCAAGGTCAGAGTTTGATTTGCATGATTATAGTATGGAAAATTTGGTTTTCTTTGCCATTTGGATTTTACAAGGTTATAAGATCCAAACATTTGGTTAGTTTTAATTTAAAGTAAGAAGGCAATTCGTAGAGAGTCTGTTTCTGAAAACGTTTTGGGAAGTTATTTAACGAAATTAGATTCCTAAAAAGAACTTACATGAACGAATACCGTTACCATCTTATGTTGGATACTGATGAGAAATGGAAAAAGGTTCACACTAGGTTTTTGATGCAAGAATATCTAAGGATGTTTGGTTTGGTTGCACCAACCTAAAATATGTACACCGGTTTTATTAATTTTAATAATTCATCCTCAAATCAATTGAAAATAACCGCCTACCCTTGTCACTAACACAAATTTTGAGGTCTCTCACACAATTAATGAGATTTAGATTTACTTGTATGGGTGGTTTGATTTTGTCTTCTCCAACAAACCAAGACATTCTTGTATAACGAATATGAGGATCCCAAAAGCAAGCACTTGAACCAAATTGTAACAATTCTAGGGAGTCACTTTTGGGTTAGGTTTTAGTTTTTTTTACACTTCTAACCATTCTATAGATGGTGTTTGTGGTTGTATTTTAAACAGAGGGGTAAAAAGTGTAAAAAACCAAAACTTTGCCCAAAAGTGGCTCCCTAGACTTACTCACCAAATTGAGTTGGTTTTTTTTCACAACAATTCCAAAAAATTATAGAGAGCCAGGGGACTGTGTGTGTGTGTGTGTGTGTGTGTGTGTGTGTTTGTTTGTGTTCGATTGGTGGATTATGAGGATTTCTAGGATGATGGAGGGTATTAGGCACCTTGGCTTGGCTATCTAGACGGAATGCAACAATACTAGCCAGTAGGTTTGGTAGCCACTTTTGGGGCCAAGTTTTGGTTTTTTACACTTCTACCCCTTCTATAGATGGTGTTTGTGATTGTGTTTTAAAGAGAAGGGGTAAAAAGTGTAAAAAACCAAAACTTGGCCCAAAAGTTGATACCAAACCTGGTTGGCTAGACTTACTCTTTTTTTCAACAATTCTAGGGAGCCTTGTTTGAGGCCTCTTTTGTGATTCTTTGAGGATTTTTGACACTTCTACCCTTTCTATGAATGGTGTTTGTGGTTGTGTTTTAAAGAGAATGGGTAAAAACACCAAAAGAGACCCCCAAACAAGGCTCCCTAGACTTACTCTTTTTTTTTCCAATCAATAATTAATTTTTAACTAAGGTTGATCAATAAGGTTAATAGGTAAGGACATTCAGTTAAGGTTTTGTGGAAAAAGGGAAAGCATCTCTTATAGTGACAAACAACATCATACACAAGATCCATCAATTGAAGCCCTAAAGTTAAAAAAAAAAAAAAAAACTTTGCTACTCATTCATCTAGAGGTGGGCACTTATGGTTGGTTCAATACCCCCATTAGTATTGTTCCCAAAAAATTTTTTTGACACGGTTCAGTTCGATTTTACCGATTTTTTGAAATTAGTATCAAATCGTACCGATACGGTTCGGTACAAATTTGGTCCGTACAATTTTTTATGAACCAAGAAAGGGCTTCATAATGAATCGATCTTCTTGTAATTTATCGACGAGAATGTGAGATACATATACAAAATTGTTAGTTTGGTTCTAGTAGCAAATTGTACGTACCTTAACAAATAGTTTATAGCTCAAAATTGCAACTTATAATTCACAATTTTGGCAATAGTAATTTGTAATATATAGATGACCATGGACTTAACTCACTCTCTAGGAACATTTTGCCTTTCCCCCATGTGTTTGATCCTGACATGATTGTGGTGACTTATAATGCTAGCTTTTTTGCCTCTTCACA
Source organism: Berberis vulgaris (assembly GCA_963556465.1). Classification (NCBI taxonomy): domain Eukaryota; kingdom Viridiplantae; phylum Streptophyta; class Magnoliopsida; order Ranunculales; family Berberidaceae; genus Berberis; species Berberis vulgaris. The sequence continues at coordinate 71,782,218 of OY747133.1, forward strand.
ACATAGAGCTATTGGTATTTTGGCGGTGGATTTTTTGGTAGAGTTCTTCCTCGGATTGCTAATGCCATCTCAGGAAAAGTTTTTGACAACACTATTGTTGAATGCTTTGCAGCAAAGGCGGCACTTTTTCTTATCCAAGCATGACAGTGGAAGACGAGATTTCTACTGAGAGACTCTGGTTCCTTGCACACTATCTTGCATGAAAATCCACTGGATCGACAGATCGATTTGTGTTGGATATGGCGCCCTCTCATATGTAGTATTAAGCATCTTATTTCTTATCACAATGTCCGGTTTTGTAACTATATTCCCTGTGACCTTAATAGTGAGGCACACGAGTTGGCTATTATTGCTGGACATAGATATTGTAACCGTATTTAAGTTAATATTATTGCTCTATGCTTTAACAATTTTTTTTTGTAATATATAGATGTAGTATTTGTTAAAACAAATGAGGTTAATTTACGATACCTTCCAAACAAATAGCTAATTAAAGCTCAGTCTTATTAGATATCGTATTGCAGATGCCCTTGGACTAGCGGTCAATGTGCATGGACCGTTTGTTTCAAATGGGTCATATTTTGATGACCAAAATACCCTTAGAGGATCTAAGGGCTTAGGTTAAACATTGGTATCTCAAGGTGAATCAAGGGTTAATATTATATGAAAATTAAAATTCATATCTTGAGGCACATCGTAAGGTCTAAATAAATAAAAATAAGCCACCCTCATCAAATATTTTTTTCCACCTTCATTACCACCCCTCCCTTCTCCAAAATTTCCATCTATGCTTATTTGCTTTGCCGATGACTACCACCTCTTCTCCCTCCCCATCCATTTTTCCTCTCACTCTGTTTTGCAAGTGGCGACCACCATCCTTCCTCTTCCCTCCTCTCCTTCCCTGCATGTCTATATCGTCGGTGACCACCACCTCTCCTTTCCCCCTCCCTTCTCTCCTTTTTTTTTCCTTTTATTTCACCAATGACCACAACCCTACCCCTCCCCTCCCCCCTCCCACTTCTAAAATTCAAGAATCCCACAAGGAAATTTGTGCAAAGATCCAATCTTGGTGAGTTTCTTGAGGATCTAAGAGAAACCATATATGGAATTGGGTTCTGATGATGGGGATTTGGCCATATTTTGATTTGGTTCTTTGAGGGTGTTTCGGTTTGATTGTGGGGTGATGAGGATGGAAGAAAATACATGCAAAATTTGAAATTATTTTGAATTCTATATAGGCTTTAGGGAGGGGTTTTGATGTGAACTTTAGCACGAGTTCGGACTTGCAGAATGATGGGTGGATGGAGTTGGAGAAGGTTAGGCTGGATAAGATGATGTTTAATGGTGTTTTTTTTCAAAATCATTAGACATATCTCAAGATACACATTTTTTTTACATTTTGAACCATTGATTCTCCTCGAAATACCAATTATCAATTGTCAATGTCAATATTTTAATCTCAGTCCATGAATCAATTTAGGGATATTTTGGTCATCAAAATATGAGCCATTTGAAAACAGACTAACCACTAGTCCATGGGGCATCTGCAATGCGATATCTAATAGGGACTGACCTTTAATTAACTATTTGTTCTGGGGGTATCGTAAATTAACCTTAAACAAATGTAGAATGATGATTGTAGAAAAACAAAAGAGATTATGTTATTGAATCAAAGTCATTGATAGTGTATTGAAATGTAGGTAGATCCAACAAAGACATACTATCATAAAACAAGCCATATTAAAATCAATGTAATCTCAATATATAACTTATGGCACAAACTGAAGTGATCCTTTAGCTTAAGCAATCAACAAAATTGAAAACCTATTATACAAAGTTGAGAACATATAATATGTCTATGAATTGAGTGTGGAAAGATGAAAAACATTAAGGAAAATGAAGTATGATTTTTTGTCTCAACTTGCAAAAAACGCATTAAAATATTATTTTACTTATTATTAATTATTTAATAAAAATAATAAGTATTTGCTATTCAGTTCAGTTCGGTATTTTTTTAGGTATTTCAAAACAAGGAACCAAAACTGTGTCGAATTGAAATGATACATTTCAGTACCCAAACTGAACAAAAAAAAATTCGATTTGGTTTGGGACTAGAATGGTATGGCACGATTCCGATTTGATTTTGGTTTTTTGGAAATATATGTCCACCCCTACATTCATCTACATAATTTTCAAAACCATGAGAATTCATTTTCCTTTGTCACCATTTCTCTTTCTCAAGGAACAAAATCCAACCATCCAACTTTTAACCTTTGTTTTTCATATGTATTAAGCTAACCTTTGTTTTTTCCACTTTAACTAGGTTGGTTCTATGACATAATAAAGGTGGGAGCGAAGGCACACAATGTTGTTTGAAAAATAAAATTTAAGAGTTAAGTCGGGGACACCCGGCTAGATAGTTGAATCCGCCCCACTAAATGACTTTGGAATTTTGTTCTTATAAAAAATAGAACTTATAAATGGAAATATGAAATTTATTATATTAAAGGTCCGAGACATTGTTCGTATTGAGAGTTTTGACAGAAGTCTTCCTTCTCTATCATTTAACGTGCATACACGCGCACTAAAAAAATCTAGATCTAAAGGCATAAACATCAAAAAATGATTCCACAAAGAACTTTTATAGCTAGGTTGTCTAGAAGAAGTTAGCATTTTTAAAAATCCTTAAAACACTAACTGGGAAATATGAAAAAGTAAACTCCAAAATAATACGAAGAGCCCTGGGCTCTGACGGTGTGCAATTCGAAGAACGAGCTGACAACTTATAGGCAGTGGCTTGGTTAAGAGAATCCATTAGAGCCGTAGTGAAAGCGATTTTTCATGACGCATTTTTTCTTGCTTGTCGGCCCAAATCCATATGACCTAATATGTCTAACAAGTCGTACAATGGTTGAACCTCTTCCACAATTATTCCAATTTTCATTATAATTGAGTTTGGGAGTCATAGTCTTGTTGAAGCAAAGCTTTGTACATTATCGTGAGATAATTACATAATCATATCAAGAGATAAGCGAACATCGTGCATTATGAATATTGCTTCTAACATAATGCGTGGCATGGCATGGCATGGCATGAACAAGTTTATAAACCTTTACAATATGGCGCTTCACTTGGCATCAATTGCCGACAGACTTGGTTGTACTAGTTCTTAGTTATTAATATCTATTGCTTATGGCTTTATAAAAAAATTAAAAAAAAAGACATGAACAAGTTGAAAGCTCGATAAGAAAGTTGGTGACATTATGTTTTTACTACATTGAAAGCTCGAAAAAATGATGAAAGTAGAAAATAGCTATATAATACGAATGAGTTTTGATGATACGTCGAGTAAGACCAACATCACAACCGTACACGTGGTAGAAATTCTCCATCACGAGGATCAAGTATCCCAAAACCAGGCCGATGTATAAAGCCCAAAAAGGGTAAATCTGGTCAAAGAAAACCCAAACAGGGTCCATTAGAAAAATCATAATCAGAGGCCCAAATCTAGGCCCGATAAAGTTCTTCCTCAAGAGGGAGGAGCGTTACATAGAAAGAAAGTCGTGGATGGATTTATGCCTCCACGGACATATCCTCATAAAGGAGAAGACTATTACAGAGAACGTCTGCTCTCGTTGCACCTCACATGCCTAAATCACGCAGGGAATTAACTACGACTATTATAAAAAGTAAAGGAAACATTCGACAAAGGAATGCAATTTTACCCGAGTCTTGTCCAATTTTATCTACATCTCCAACTGAGTTACTGACTTAAGCATCAGAGTGTCTTTGGCAATTTAATAGTTGTTTTGCAAGTTCTACTTATTGGAAACTGGATTTTGGTCACATTAGTTTGGCGCCGTCCGTGGGGAGCGACAAGTTTTCCTTTCAAGAAGAGATTTTACAGCAACAAAATTCTCCCAGTTCTGATCGACGACTGAAAACGCCCTCAGAACAAAATGGCACATCCTACAGGCTCTCAACCCGACATCAATCAAGACAATCTTTTCACCGGAGAAACTGCACTACCAATAAGTGCACATCACATATCCAGAGACGAACGTCGAGATAACCATACCCGACAATAGAGAGCCACAACCTGAGGTGGCTCGAACATCTTAGATGGCTAGAGGCGTCACGACGAACCCTCGTGTAGATTTGCTCATGGACCAGATGAACCATATGATCAAAATGGTGGAAAAGCTAACCCAAAAGTGTGTTTAATCCGCCGACCTCGTTCAAGCAACACCTCAACAAAACCCGCCTGACAAAGTTTTTGCAGAACCATGACAGTTAAATCTCAAAAGCAGTGAACCACTTAAACAGGGACCCCACAAAACGACGAAACCTCTGCTAGAATCTCGTTCAGGATCGGAGTCACGGACCCTAATATACTGTACGAACTAGCCAGACTGCCATTCTCTGATGCACTCATGGTGACTCCCATACCAACGAAGTTCACCCCACCGAAGTTTAAAGCGTATGATGGAACCACTGATCTAACAAACCATTTACGACACTTTCATTAATGGCGTTGAAAGAAAACACATAATCTATCTTATGCAGAAAGTTTCCGACCAGTCTCACGTCCGCAACAATGAGCTAGTTCAATAGCCTACCGCCAAAATCAATAAACTCCTTCCAGGCACTGGCCAAAGCATTCATCACGAGATTTGTCGACAGTCAGCGGATGAGGAAAAGGTCGCACTATTTGATCCACATCAAAAAGAAACTTGAGGAGACAATAAGAGAGTACATTACTCGTTTTACTAACGAGTTAACAATTATCGATGGGTGCAGTGATGACACGGACGCCGCTACTTTCACCGTCGAACTGAAAAGAGGCCCCTTGTTTGACGTTTTGAACTTGGATCCCCTAGAGAACATGGCGATTTTATTGAAAACCGCTCAAAAGCACATCACCCTCAATGAGACGATAGCAGCTAGGAAGAGGGACGAGTCAGAAAAGAGACATTCTTCATCCGACTGAAAAAGGACGAAAAATGACAAGCCTAGAGAAGAAAACAACCAACCAAAAAGACATCGCACCAAAGCAATTTCGAATTTGATGATCAATGGAAGCCTGGAAGACTACAACCCAGAAGATCCAAACATGAGCAATTAACGGACAAATCATTCACAACTTTGAAAACGAGTCAAGCTGAGGTCCTCAAGACCATAGCAAAGTGGGAAGATGTTAGATGGGCGCCCAAAATGAGAGGAGATCCTGACAGGCAAAATAAAAGCAGATATTGCTCCTTCCATAACGACTACGGGCATGATACTGAGGACTGCTACAACTTAAGAAACGAAATCGAGCGCCACATCCAAAAAGGATGACTTGGAGAGTTCATGCACTAATGCTTGAAGTACCACACTGACAATGGCATCAGAACAATCAAAGGAGATCAGCCAGCTGTTCGCATATGTCATTACGCAGCGATTAGAACTCTTACTGCATCAACAGAGAAGTCGCGCAACAATCTGGTCAAGCAGACCCCTATCTCATGGATGATAATACAACCCCAACAAGTCCGAGGGATCGACCAAACATTGGGCAACTAGAAGAAGAAACGACAGCGGTCTATTTGGGTGATGGGGAAGACAAAACAGTTTGGATTGACACCAAAATGCACCCAGAACTAGCCACGAAGCTGGTTCAATTGTTGAAGGATAATCAAGACATTTTTGCCTGCACGATGAAAGATATAGTGGAAATAGACCCATCTGTCATCACTCACAAATTGCAAGTCAATCCAAACAAAAAGTTGGTCCGACAAAAAAGAAGACCCGTAGGCCCTTAATGCAATCAGGCAATAAACGAGGAAGTGCACCGTTTGATAAATGCAAGAATGATCAGAGAATCTCATTACCCGAACTGGATAGCTAACACAGTGTTGGTGAAAAAGAAAAATGGCAAGTGAGAGTATGCATGGATTACACTGATCTGAACAAAGCATGCCCAAAAGAAATCAGATAGTGGACGCCACTGTCGGACACAAACCACTAAGCTTCAATGATGCATATTTCGGGTACAACCAGATACAAATGTATCCCCGACCAAAAAATCATCTTTTATAACGGAGAAAGGCACATACTGCTATCGAGTGATGTCGTTCGGACTTAAGAACACAGGAGCAACGTACCAACAGTTGGTGAACAAAATGTTCAAATACTAGATTGGTAAAACCATGGAGGTAAATATCGATGACATGCTGGTCAAAAGCTCATGCAAAACAGACCACATCGAAGCCCTCGAACAAGCCTTCTCACACCTCTGGAAGTACAAAATGAAGTTGAACTCGGAGAAATGCACATTTGGAGTAGAGTATGGGAAGTTCCTTAGATACATGGCCAACCAAAGAGGAGTCGAAGCTGATCCAAAACAGATACATGCACTCCTCAACATGCAGTCACCATCGAACATAAATGGCGTACAAAGTTTTAACGGCAGGATAACAGCTTTAAAGAAAGCGAACATGGGGAGCACATAACTGTTATCAAAACCAAGCACGGGGATAACATTGTACCTATACTTATCCGTATCCAACCACGCGGTAAGTTCAACACTGATACGGGAAGAAAAAGGCGCCCAAAAACCAGTATATTACATCAGCAAAACGCTCGCAGATGCAAAGAACAACTACCTAGCCATGGAAAAACTAGCATTTGCTCAGATTGTATCTTCGAGAAAGCTACGACCATACTTCCAAGCCCATCCGATCACTGTCATGACCGAGCAACCACTTCGATCGGTACTACACAAACTCGAGCTATCCGAAAGAATGGTGAAATGGGAAATAGATCTTGGGCAGTTCAACATCAGTTATGCCTCCAAAACTGCAATAAAAGCCCAAGCATTAACTAATTTCATCGTTGAATTCACTAGCAGTAATGACCACCAACCGGAAAGAAACCATGAAAAGGAACAGACCAAACAAAACGCCCACGAATGGGTTCTTCGTTGCGACGGAGCATCCAACGAGGCGGGGCGCGGAACCAGAATGATCCTATACAATTTGGAGGGTGTAACATTAGAAAAGGCGACAAAATTCAATTTCAAAACCTCGAACAACGAAGCCGAATATGAAGCAGTGATAGTCGGGCTACAATTAGCGAGACACTTGGGAATAAAAGAGATCGGTGTTTTCACTGAGTCCAAATTGGTGGTCAATCAACTAAATGGCGAATTCCAAGTAAAAAATGCTCGAATGAAAGCTTACCGTCAAAAGATGATCGAGCTAATAGAAGGTTTCCAAATCGCAACTATTCAGCGGTGTGCAAGGTCAGAGAACAAAAGAGCTTACAAGTTAGTGAATGAAGCATCACGAGCTAAAGAAAATGAGAATCCACTCATCACCAGGTAGGAAAGTTCCATACCGAAAAATCAGACACAAGATGCATGCAACGCAGATCAGGAAAGCAATTGGATGACCCCAATTGTGATACCCTTGTGTGGGCAGACCTGAGGGGGAGAATGAGGGTGAAGCCTAAGAGCCCATGGATCCCAAGAGGGTTGAAAAGTTACAAAGGGGAGATCATAATCCCACATTGCCTGGGTGTGGGAGGGTGATGTACTATATATGTACGAGGTTGGATCTACAAAGTACTACGCATTTTAAAGTCGTGTGGGCCTTGGGCCCAAAGCGGACAATATAGTACTCTGTGGATCGGGTCGTGACAAAATGATATCAGAGCTTGACCCAGCCGAAAGTGTGCAACGAGGACGTTGGGCCCCAAGGGGGTGGACTGTGATACCTTTGTGTGGGCGGACCTGAGGGGGAGGGTGAAGGAGAAGCCCAAGAGCCCATGGATCCCAAGAGGGTTGGCAAGCTACAAAGGGGAGATCATAGTCCCACATCGCCTAGGTGCGAGAGGGTGATGTACTATATATGTATAAGGTTGGATCTACAAAATACTACGTGTTTTAAAGTCGTGTGAGCCTTAGGCCCAAAACAGACAATATAATACTCTGTGGATCGGGTCGTTACACCAATTCTAGCCTATATAATGAATGGGGAACTCCCAACGGATAAGATGGAGGCCTAAAAATTGCAAAATCGAGCGGCACGATACACAATGATCAATGACAAACTCTACAAGGGATCCGTAATTAGTCCATTGTTAAGATGTTTCTCACCCAATGATGTTGATTATGTTTTACGGGAAATCCACCACGGTACGTGTATACTAGCCCACAAAGCAATGACTTTGGGATTCTATTAACTTACAATGCAAGCGGATGCAAATAAACTCATTTGCACTTGTGACAAGTGCCAGAGATTTGCCCCATATACTCACATGTCGGGCCAAAATCTAATTGCGATGAGCAGCCCTTGGCTGTTTGTACAATGGGGAATGGACATCGTAGGACCGCTCCCTGTGTCCAACGGAAAGAAATTCCTCATCATAGCAGTGGATTACTAACTAAGTGGGTGGAAGTAGAGCCGTTAGCAAAAATAGGAGACGCTTGATTTGAAAAACTCCTCTGGAAAGACATAATATGCAGATTCGGAATCCCGAAAGTAATTCTCATCGACAACGGGAAACAGTTCGAAGGAAAAAAGTTCAAAGAGTTGATCAAAAACCTAGACATCCAACAACACTTCCCAGCACCCGCCCATCCATCGGCAAATGGGCAAGCCGAGGTCACCAACAAAACAATCCTATAAGCAATCAAAAGGAGTCTCGAAGCATCAAAGGGATTATGGACAACCGAACTGCCTAGCATCTTTTGGGCTTATAGAACAACGAAAAGAAATCCAACAAGAGAAACCCCTTTTGCCCTCGCATATGGGTCTGAAGCTATGATACATGTAGAAATTAGCATGCCAATGTTCAAGATCGAGGAATTTCGTGCAAAGGACAATAACGAAGCACTAAGGGTCTGACTGGATCTCCTCGAGGAAAAGTGAGAAACGACTTCTATCAAAGCAACATCATACCAACATCGTATGGCCAACTACTATAACAAAAAAGTAAAGCCCCGTACTTTCTATATTAGCGACTAGGTACTCCGAAAAATCCATCTCAACACAAAGGAGTCAGGCGCGAGCAAATTGAATCTGAATTGGGAAGGGCCATTCAAAGTAATAAAAATCAACAGATCAGAGACATACTGGTTGGAGAACATGAAGAGGAAACAACTACCATGACCGTGGAATGTAGAGCACCTGAAAAAAAATACTATCAATAAAACTCCTTTACATCCACCACTTTTCGTTCAAATGACAAAATTCTAGTCGCGACAAAGTAGTTAGACTAAAAATTTTAACTCGAAAATGAATAAAGCACAATCCAAGTATCGAGCTACGAATAAAACATAGATACATGAATCAAGACAAACAAGTCAGGCATGAACACAAAGCTTCTGATCTGATCAACGACAAAATAATAAAGTACCAGGACACACAAGCTGGACTTTTTCACGTCGACTATAATGTACGACATCAAAATCCAGACGCAAAAAAATCATAAAAGCTTCTACACGACTAATACGTCAAACATCAAAGCATATTTATAAAAACTCGTACGAACGAGTCGGGATCCTAACAGGAATGTCAAAAGTGAAAAGCTAAGTCTAATAAGTTAGACGGGAAGACATATGGTGTGCAAACAATAAAAGAAAAGGAAATTCTCATTGATCTTTCAGAAAAGATTACATGAAATGTTCAAGAAGCGGTGTTTACGTCAATAATGATGTCACTCGATGGCATAGACTCAGGCAGGCAAAAAACTGACTGTTCTTCAATAATAGATTCGCTTAGCGGATTTGGAACAAATTCCTCTTCATCTTCAAATACCTGGTCAACGTAGCAACGATATTCAGATAGATCCAAACCTCGCGACTCGATAAAATCCATGAAGTCGTGATGATAGTCAGTGATTCTCTTCCAATTTGCTGCCTCTACAGTCTCCAAACCTATCGATAACAGACAAAAGCTCAGCCCGAGTCGAAACAAGTTCGCTGTCAATGGCAGCAAGGTTGGCAGAAGCTTCCGATTTGGCAGTAACAAACTCAAAGTTCAGCTAGGCAACCCTTGCAATGGAAGCCCTCAGATCAAAAGAATACTCTCCAGCAGAACGCTTAGCCTTGTTATGCTCAGTCGCCAAGTCGGACAACTCCTTCTCAGCGATACTCAACTGAGAATGCAGCTTTTCCAGTTCCACCTCGAGATCAGAAGCAAACTTGTCCCGAACGGCCTCGACTTCCTTTAGCGAGGTACACGCAGCCTCAACAGCCTTTGCATGATCCGTGCACTGCGCTTTCAACAGATCAAACTCGCGGAGAACATGAGAAAGAACCAAAACCCGCCTTGCCAGTTTTCATTCAACAAACCCCACATAGTCACGGGCAGCCCTATAATCCAACCCCATCACAGTCGCATAAGTGAGACGACTCATTCCTTCCATGAGTGCTTAATGCCATCTTCGAGGTGGTTACGTGGCGGGTGGACATGCATGGGAGTCCTATTAGCCAACCGCCCATGATAACCAACGATGAGATTATGGGCACTATCTTGCACGTCAATCTCAGAAGGCCAATAGAAACTCTCGGGAACAATCACGGCAGAACGAGAAGAAGAGGGGATAGTTGGCAATCTGGAGACAACCACAACAGCAGATGAAACAATGGGCTAAGAACCCTGACCTCGAGCAGTAAGTCGATCTTTTGACAGTGGATCAAACTCGAAGTCATCAAAGTTTTTGTGCATTTAGGATTCTTGGACATCTCAACACCAAGCTTGAACATTTTGTTGTCAATGACACGAGAATCATCAACTGACAAATTAACAGAACGAGACAAGCCATATGAAGAAAAAAACTCTTCTCTCAAGCGTATAAAGGACAGGAGACCTCATTTTTGCTCCTTTCGAGAACCTGATCCATTTCCTTAGCTTCCCAAGTGGCAAGATCATCAGTATAACGACCACCTTCCTGAAAAATGTCGAAAGAGAATGAGTCGTAGAAGAACCACGAATCAAGGTAGCAAGTTTTTTTTCTTTTCGAGACACGACCAAAACTAACCGCCAGCAACTTTGAGGGGTTAGAAGGGCTTGGTACCTTCCTCTTCCTGATGCCAGAACCAACATTACCAGAGTTTTGGTGACAATAGGAGCAACATAGCTCACAGACTCTCTAGCAGAGCTTGCCTCTCGGCTTACATCAACATTACCAACGCTGATCAGAGGAGGATGCCCCAACCCTCATCAGATACAACGACTTTACCAGCACATGCAATGGTTGTTCCTGAAGTGTGCACCGCCATGTGCTCTGCATGATCCACCTCACTTAAGGTATATAGACCACTACAAGCAATAGCATACGAAGCAATGCAATCCTCCACAAAAACTTGGGCCAGCTTATTAAACCGGTCATAAAGCTCCCGCTCCTCCAAAGACAATGACGGCTCGTTTCTAACCGTCCTCTTCAACTCTCGAAACGATTGCAAAATTTGGTGATTACGCAACTTGAAATAGTCTGAAGCAATAGATGCTTAAAACCAGGACCTCGACCTACCCCCATACTCTTCTCGCAAACTCTGAAAACAAGATGGAGGACGAAGATAACAAGTGCAATTAGCGTTTACTCTGAGCCCTACAAAAGAGTGCAAAATCCTGACATTCATAGGAATCAAGGATAAAACGACCCTCACCAAGGTCACAATCAGCACCCTCCAACCATTTGGGACCATCCGAGTGGGAGAAATACACACGAAATCTAGGTATTCCCAAACAATCTCTGAAGCTGGAAGCCTGAAACCGGAGTGAAACATGCTAGGGTACAAAACAATATATCCAATCTTTGGAAAGCAATGAGCTATCGCCTTTTTCGGGAATAATAATTTCGAGATCGGTTGGCAGAGAGTAGTCATGATGAAGGCTATCCAAAGTCGCCCATGTTGCTAACTTAGGTAAGTAGTGAGCTTTGCAAGCATCAAGCACGTCACCGCTCAAAACCCTGGAGTTTGACATCGTTATGAGACAAAAACAAAAGAAGAGGAAATCAACAACTGGGAACGAAGGAAACATAAAAGAAAAGATAATGTACCAACTCCCTCTTTTTACAAAGGTAAACAAACAACTCATGGAAAAATGTACGCATATGACGGCCACGCGAAATCTCAGAAATCATGCCGAAACGAACAATCGGGCGAGACATCGCAAGGGCAGAAGCACTAACAGACGATAACCACATTAAATACGTCGTGACAATGGAATCGAAAATCCAACCGTCATACAGTTAATGGCCACGCGAACATGCCCACTAACTAAGGGGGAGTAGTTGATGATACGTCGAATAATACCAACATCACAGTCGTACACGTGGTAGAAATTATCTATCACCAGGATCAAGTATCCCAAAACCAGGCTGATGTATAAAGCTAAAAAAGGATAAATCTGGTCAAAGAAAACCCAATCAGGGCTCGTTAGAATAAATCATAATCAAAGGCCCAAATCCAGGGCCGATAAAGTTCACCCTCAAGGGGGAGGAACGTTACGTAGAAAGAAAGTCGTGGAGGGAGTTACGCCTCCACAGACATATCCTCATAAAGGAGGAGACTTTTACAGAAAACGTCTCCTCTCGTTGCGCCTCACATGCCTAAGTCACGCAGGAAATTAACTACGACCATTATAAAAGGTAAATGGAACATTCGACAAAGGTATGCAATTTTAACTGAGTTTTGTCCAGTTTTATCTCCATCTCCAACTGAGTTACTGACTTAAGCATCGGAGTGCCTTCGACCACCAAAAATGTGGTCTTTGGTAATCTAATAGTTGTTTTGCAGGTTCTACTTATTAGAGACTGGATTTTGGATGCATCAAATTTGATAATACCATTTGATTGGAGAAGAAGTCGCTTTATTACTACGAGTCCTTTCACTCTCTAAATTACTTGCGAAATTAGATTTTTTTTCTTATAGCAAAAGAAAATCTCATACGAAATTTGAAGTCTTTTGATAATGTTGCAATTCTTAGTTGGATGATTATAATAGTCATAGTCATCCTAAGTAAATAACCTAGAAAAATGAATTTGTGTATGTCTTTTATTTTTTGGGGGTGGGGGTGAAGGAATTTGTGTATGTCTAGATGGTTGAACTAGAACCTTTTTTATTTTTAAAACCTTAATCCCTCAACTTTGCCCTATAAATTTCTTGTCCCAAAAACCAAAATCCCTCCCCTAGGTTAGGGATGGCAGTGGGGCGGATTTTCACGGATATCCGCCCCTCTCGCCCCGTTTGGGGCGGATTTGGTTAAGGGTGTATGGAGGTTGGGGCCGATACGGATATCCAAATTGTATCCGTTTATTATTCGGGGCGGATACGGATATCCAAATTGTATCCGAAGAAAATTACTTATATACCACTGAACTATACAAAGGAACCTATACCCTAACCCTAATCTCTCATCTCACTCTCAACACGCAACAACATTTCAATATTCCATCGCACAGAGAGAGCGGAGACAACCAGCGCAGCAGGGCTTTTACCAGCCAGCGCCACCCCACCCGGCCGCCTCCCTCTTCCCTCCCCTCCCCGCCTCCCACTCCCTCTCTCCCACAAAACCCTCGCTCACATTTCTCCTCTCCACCGTCTCTGAACCAAAACCCTAAAACACACATACCGCTGATTGAGGAAACCAGAGCTTCCACCAACCAACGCCACCACACCCGGCCGCATCCCTCTCCCCTCCCAACCGCCTCCCTCTTCCAAGACCATCTTGATCCTGATTCGGAGTTGGAGAGATATTTATTCTTCGATGAGATGATCAACACCAGGGAGATTTGATGGAGCTTGGGGCTTTGCATTTTGAAGAACAACCACCTCGTCTGATCGAGAAACGGGGACTGAATCAACCACTATATGTCCGTTACCTTGGCCGTCGAAGGGTCTACACCTTGGAGAAAAGTTTCCTCTTGTAGGTAATGTTCAGTGACAATATTCAAGTTCGTGGGGCCAAGGTATGATTGTTGGGTGCCTAAATGAGTGAGGAAAGGAGAAGTATGGTGTTGTAGGGATATAATGGGGGTTAAGTTGATGAATGGGTTGAAGATAGGGGTTGTAGAAGTAGATATGAGAATGAATCCACTGGCATTCCTAAAAAGGAGAAGGGTGAGTGAGTTGGAAGTTTTCGTGTGTGTATTGGATGAGAATGAATCCAAGATTGCATTCAGTGAAATTGCTCTGTCAATTCAAGCTTCATGGTATTTTTTTGGATTTTTTGGTATGCTCTGTCAATTCATTGGAGATGATTGTTATTGCAGATTAGATTTTTTTTCTTACGAATATTCGGACGGGGCGGATATCCGTCAATCCGTCCGGATCGGGGATGATATTTTTAAAATTGTACAAACAAATATTCGGGGCGAATTTGGGGATCCGCAATCTCCAGCGGGGCGGGGATGGATTTGTCCAAATTCGCCCCAATCCACCCCATTGCCATCCCTACCCTAGGTATCCCATCTCCAATGTAAACCCTCGATCTGGATTCTAGAGACAAATGGGTCCATCTCACCCTTGACTCAAATTTGATGGCTGTGATCTGCCTATGACTGATGATATAAAAACCCCAAGTGGGTAAAATGAGGAGAAGAAACCAAAAGCCAAGAAGAGAGAAAGAAAGAGAGAGAGAAGTTTGTTTGAAACAGAGAGAGGCTGAGGCAGAGAGACATAGAGGTTGCTCTGCATCAAAGCTAAACCAGGGGAAGGGGAAAGGGAAACTGATCTAAAGTTTCTTCATTTCGAAGAAAAATTGTTCATTTGGAGAGTACAATCTCCTCTCTTGACAAAAAAATTCTTGCTTTGAATGGAATTGTTTTCTCTGTAAGTGGTTTTCTATGCAATGAAATTGTTCTGTTTCTCATAAAGTTTTGTGCTTTCTCTAACAACGTTCACAATGGGTTTTATTCAGTTGCAGACTAGTTTAAAGGGTTCACTTTGGATTTCTCTTTCAGAGCAACAGATCTTGTGGTAAGAGATGATTTCCATGAATTAGGTCTCTGGGTTTTGAAAACCTTAGAGAAAACACAAATGGGTATCTTAAAATTCTCATCTATATGAACTTTTTGCAGAGAGATGGAGAAGGAAACAAAGGTTCAAAGACCAGCAGCAGTTAGAGAGACAGATTTCGTGCTACAGTGGGGAAATCGGAAGAGGCTTCGATGTTCAAAGGTGAAAGAAGATGTTGCAGTTACAGAGAAATCCAACGGGATAATCAGGAAGAAAATCACCTCTCGTGTCGATCGCCGCGTTGTGAGAACAGAGAAGGAACCCACCCCATCTCCTCTCCGGCTTCCAAATCCCCCAAAGTAAGTTCAAATCAGAGATGCCCATTGATTGAATTTTCGTAAAGATAGTGATTTTTTTTCATAAGGATGTGATCTTTAACATATTTTGGTCATTAGGAACTCAGATGGGATGAGAGAGAACCAGAAATCCTTGTCATGTTCACCAGAGAAGGAGGAGAGATACTACACCACAAGAGGATCATTGGGTGTGGAGGAGAATGGGAAGCACTTGATGGAGACAAAGGTGGAAGATAAAGGAGGGTCCGTTTGGCCAAGGCTTTTGATTTCTTTGTCAAGCAAAGAAAAAGAAGAAGATTTCATGGCAATGAAAGGTTGTAAGCTTCCTCAGAGACCCAAGAAGAGGGCCAAGCTCATACAGAGAACCTTACTTGTAAGTCAATCTCTCATCCTATTTCAGAATCCCATTTTTTCTCACTCACAACAAAGAAAAAAACCTAATTTTTCATCTCATCCAAACCCCCATTTCTATGAGAAGTATTCAAAGATTCAATTTTTCTCAATACTAGAACCCTAATTTTCTTCCATAATCAGTGCATAAGATCCAATTTTTCTTTCAAAAACCAAGTTTTCAGCAATACTCAGAACCCCATTTTTCTCAAGATGACTTCAAAAGACCTCTCCTCTGTGAAACCCATTTTCCCAAAATAACCAAAAAAAAAAAAAAAGTCTAATTTGATCATTCCCAGAGCCCCAATTTTTTTCTCAAAATCATAATTAGGAATCAAATTATTATTATTATTATTATTTTTTTACTTTGATCTGGGTATTTTGAGATTAGTTGGTGTAGCAGTTGGTGATTGATTTGGGGTATTTGTGCAGTTGGTGAGTCCTGGTGCATGGTTATCTGATCTTTGCCAAGAGAGGTATGAAGTCCGGGAGAAGAAAACTTCCAAGAAGGTATATAATCTGGTTATAATTTATGGTTGGAAGAAATTGGTTTATTGTGATTCCCTTTGTCAAATTTCTTTGTGTTAGTGATTTATTGCAAGTTTGGGTGTTTGTTGATTATGATGATGATGTTGCAGAGACCAAGAGGATTGAAGGCTATGGGAAGCATGGCTAGTGATTCTGAATGAGTGATGGAGAGAAGAGGAATACAAGTTTAGCAGAAGATTCTTCATCAATTGTTGGATGGATTTTTTTGCAGGAGAAGGATAGATGTGTTGTTAGATTTATTTTGAAAGTGAAGAGAGTAAAAAATGAGGAAAAAGAAAGAATTGGATTGTAATGCAAAATGTCTCTCTTCTGGAAATTTTTGTACAGAGACTGATTTTGTTTCACCAAAAAAGTTCTTTACCATCTTAATAAAATCTGTCTCTCTTTGAAAGTTCTTTTTTTTCCTCTTGAAGATGCTTGTGTTTGACGTTTTTGGTACTCTGTTTTGTGAGGTTTGGTGTAGAGTTTGAAAACCATTGATTACGGAGTAACTAGCAAGTGTTGTAGATTTATATTGTATTTGTTTAGGCGTTTACATTTATAATGGTTTGGGTGGGATTTACAAATTAGTGAGTTTAAGATTGTTGATGTTTGGTATTAGTAAATTTTTTACCAAAAAAGATATTAAACTTGTGTTTCAGAGTAATCTTTTAGTTAAAAAATAAATCAATAAATAAAGTCATATTTTAGTTTGGGCAATGCTAATCCCTATACTAATTCAGAGAACCGTCTCCTCAAACCCTAGATTTCTAGATAGTCATTTCCTAAGAAGGCTGAATTCAAAACCTCACTAATGAAAGTTGTCAAGCCCATATAATATATGGGAACCAATCATAATTTAAATATAACAAGCGCCAAAAAACAAATTTGTTGCATCCTTTACGGATGAGCCCTTCTTTACGGTGAGGGAAGAGAGCGAGGGATGGGTGGTACACCCAACCCATCCCCCTCGAGATTAGTGATGGTGCGCATCTTCCATCTTTCGCTCTCTTTCCCTCGCCGTTTAGAAAAGGCGTTTACGGATTAGGAAACCCATCAATTCGATGAGGACCACTTGTTCAACAATATCTTCCATAACTTAGGCCCATATTATCATCATGCTATTCACCTTGACTTGATTGAATTGTTCTAACTCAGTCTAAGAAATCAGAAAAATATTTGGAAATTGTCGATGCCTTGCAACTTGTCACGATCCTAGTCATGAACATTCTCATCTTGGATAGCTTGGGATTTTAGGAGAATTAGTTGGTTCATGACAATTGGTATCAGAGTTAAACCTCACATTCAAAGTTCGATTTTCAGCAGGGCGGCCTATAGGCTGGATTAAAATAATTGAGCATTATGTATATGCATAGTGTTAAATTGTTGAATACTAATAGGTGAGTGAAACTACATTAGAAGCGTGAGGCAATGTGACGATCCTAGTCATGAATCTTCCCCTCCTGAACAACTCGGGCTTTTAGAAAAAATTGTTAGTTAGTGACACAACTCTAAATTCAAACACACATCACCAAGTTCCATCAACCATTAGGGTTATTTCAATTTTGTAAAAAATATTTCATTTAAGAGAAAATGTTGAAGTTATTTGATTGTCAAGAATTCATTTTTCAAAATTTTAGGTGTTGTTTGATTGCCGATGGATTATTTATTCCCTTTTTCTTTGTTATTAAAAAATCATTGAAAATCTGTTATTTTGTGTGAAATCATTCTAACAAAAAGCCATTCTGCAAAGAATAATTAGCTTCGATATTAACCGAGCTGTGCTCATAAAATATCCATTGATTGTAGCAGTGTAGCTTATTCCAGTGACTTCGGATTGCAACTCGAGTAAACACTATCCTAAGCCCTATGCTATTCCCCAAACTGCCCAAATAGTTTTTTGGGTTTAAAGAGCAATACCATTTTAGATATTTAGAAACATAATAAGTCAGTCGAGTTTGAGTTTTGATCCACCCGACATTGGTTGGGCTTGAAACCCGGTGAAACTGGACTTAGATTGGGCGTATCTTGCCTGTTGCTCGGTTGAGTATTTCAAAAGATTTCTTCAGAATTCAGATTGGATAGACAGCTTTGTCGAGGAATTTCATTCCCAATTTTAATGGGTTGTTAATTTTACAATCTTAATATTACAATTGAGTTCGAACAATTGATATTTACACCAAACTGTCCATTAATTTGCGTCACATACGTGTCAAGATAATCTGTCAGTAGAGCAAAACATGCTTGAATGCCCACCTAACTGGCAAATCTCAGACAACACTAAACCCATTTTGGCAGAATCTAGGAAGTTGGATCCAAATTGTAGCGCCCTACTAAGCTCACACATTAAATAGTCAAGCCCAATACCCGTAAGGCCTAATCAGGCAAGTATCTGTGGGATCAACCTAATATGGGCAAGCCAACAATACACTGGTTTCGATTAGGAAACAAATACCGGAGTATAAGTCGAGCATGAAATCTTCCTTGCATAGACGACACTCCAAAATGAAAGTTTCTCCCCCAGATCTAGGAGCACAAGTCGTGTAGGAAAACTCTCCTATATAGATGACTCCTAAAAAGGAAAAGATCTCCAGCAAGATATATTTCTCTAAACTACGCCATTAAAGACCTAGCCGAACAAACACTTTCGCATTATAAATAAGACACGGAGTTGATGAACAAAGGTACGTTGTAGAACCCAATTTACAGCTTTAAGCCATTCTCAAACCTTGTCTGACTTTAGCATCGGAGTGTCATCGCCCGCCACAACGGCGGTCTTTGGCTCACGTGTGTTCCCTATGCTGGTCAAGGTCAAAGAACACATAATTCGACTACATCCGTTTGGCGCCGTCCGTGGAGGAACAATCTCGGACCCCCCGTGCCAATAGCAGCTACGACGGACCCAGGGCGGATCTACTGACGACCCAGATGCAGTAAATCGCACGAACGATGGAGATACTCACTTAACGGAATCCTCCACCCACAGAAGGAAACTAGGTGGAGTAAATAACCTTGTCCTTAGAAGACATCAGAGAACACGTTCAGGAGAGCCACTTTGCCCCTGTGGGCTCTCAGTGGACCAAGGGCGGGGGAGTGGCCAACGAAGACCCAACGTCTAGGGCTGACAAACCCGCCTCATAGAACCTCCTCCAATTTGGGGCCACCAATCTTGCCGTGTTGTTCAATCTCAATGTCCCACCGTTTATAGATCACATCATAAACGAGCCACTACCAAAGAAATTCACCTGCAAAAACTGGAGTTTTATGACGGAACAACAGACCCGTCCGATCACTTACACCACTTTTAGCATGTAACGACGCTCAAAGAAGGATCCGAAACAGTAATGTGCCGGTCATTTCCTACCAGCCTAAAAAAGTCAACGCTGACCTGGTTTCAGAACCTCCTTCAAAAGTCCATCGACTCATTTCGGACACTGGCGATAGCCTTTCTCACCCTCAAACAAAAATTGAATGAGACATTGAGGGAATTCGTCACGCGCTTCAATGATGAGTTGACCATCATCGACGACTGTAGTAACGACATCCCAGTCACATCCTTCACCTCAAGTATGCGGATAGGCAAGTTCTACGATTTTCTCACTCTGGAGCATCCAACCCATATGGCGAATTTGCTGAAGAGTGCCCAGAAATACATCATTCTCGATGAGATGTTGGCCGCTAAAAAGGAGGCGAAGTCCAAAAAGAAACCCTCTGATTTTAGAGACAATGAGAATGGAAAAACAGGAAGACGATGATAGAAAGAGCAAGCGCAAAGACAACAATCCCGACTTTGGCCACACAAGGCAAGATAAGGCCTCCAACTTCGTTGGGTCTAAATCCGTCACTCCCCTTAACTCAAGTCTGTCCGACGTTCTCAACTCCATTAAGAATTATGGTATATTGAAGTGGCCCTCCTAACAGCGAGGAGATCCCTTCCGACGCAATAACAAAAAATATTGATCCTTTCATAATGAGGGCGGTCACGACACTGAAGATTGCAAAAGTCTCAGGAACGAGACAAAGTGCTAGATCCGAAAGGGGAAGCTCAAAAAGTTCCTGAGTCCGGACAAAAGACGAGACCTAGCAAAGAAAATGGAAGATGTCATCAAGGAGATAGAGAAATAAGCTCCTAGCATCAAATATGTACTTCACGGAGTCGACTCGGAAGGTGAGCAGTCCAACATGTCTCGAAAGAGGACGCTTCTAGAAAAGTGGATGCAACCCACCTGTGAGGACCGACAAGTGCAGTATGCACGTATTCAAAGCCCAATCCCACCACTGACATTCACGGACAAAGACCTC
Source organism: Berberis vulgaris (assembly GCA_963556465.1). Lineage (NCBI taxonomy): Eukaryota > Viridiplantae > Streptophyta > Magnoliopsida > Ranunculales > Berberidaceae > Berberis > Berberis vulgaris. The sequence goes on from OY747133.1 coordinate 71,802,744, forward strand.
CAAGGCGTCCATTCTCCTCATAATGACGCTGTGGTCATCTCAGTCCTCATTGCAAAGTGAAAAGTGAAAAAGGGCCTTGTAGACACAGGAAGCTCTAAACATCTTGTTTCTCAACGCATTCCTGTAATATGTAACTCAAGGAGGAGGATTTAATATCTACTAATCACCTTATGATAATCTCGTCAGTAGAGCAAAGCGGGCTTAAATGCCCACCAAATCTGGTAAAGACAGACAACACTAAGCCCATTTTGACAGAATCCAGGAGGTTGGACCCAAATGGCAGCGCCCTACTAAGCCCACACGTCACATGGTCAAGTCCAATACCCGTAAGACCTAATTAGGCAAGTATCTGGGGGATCGACCTAAGACGGACATGCCAATCATACATTGGTTCCGATTAGAAAATAAATACCAGAGTATAAGTCGTGTATGAAAACTCTCTTGTATGGACAACACTCTAAAAGAAAAGTTTCTCTCGCAGATCTAGAAGCATAAGTCATGTAGAGAAACTCTTTTATATGGACGACTCTTAATAAGGAAAGGATCTCCAGCAAGATATTTTCCCTAAACTGCGCCACCAAAGACCTAGGACTCTCGCATTATAAATAAGACATATGGTTGATGAACAAATGCACGCTACGTAACCAAATTTATAACTTTAAGTTTTCTCAAGTCTTATCTGACTTTAGCATTGGAGTGCTATCAGCCGCCACAACGGTAGTCTTTGGCTTATGTGTATTTCCTGTGCAGGTCAAGGTCATGATCAAAGTCAAGGTCAAGGAGAACGAAGATTAGAGTGTATCAATTATTATGAAGCAATATCAACCATTCATTCCTCAAAATTTAAATTGAAGTTATATATAACTGAAATCTCTGATACAAGAAAAACCAACAAATACATTTCTACTGTTATTGGATCATCAATATAGGGGTGACAATTTGGCCCAACGTGATGGGTACCTACTCTGGGGCAATGTAATAGAAGTGGACCTTTTGGCAATAGGCCCCCAAGTGTTGTTTATGACCCTTATTCGGGTCTGGCCAACCCTGGTATATAGTAGAGAAATAGATTGTCCTTGGTATTGTTTTTGTCAACCTATGTACATAGACACGACTTGTTGCCATCCCTTGAGCCTACCACCCATACACCAGAACCACCACGATTTCTCTTTAAAAATTGGAAACACCACAAATGTCTTGAGCTATAATCCCTAGAGCACATAATGTTCCAAATAAAAACTCATGTTTGTCGTTAATTTTTTCATGATCTCTACCGGGGCCGGATCCAGGATTGCAGACAAAGGAAGACCAAAAAAAAAAAAAAAAAAATCATGAATAACTTAATTTCTAAAATAAATAGATAAATATGATTAAACAATCAACCTAAACATCAAAGTGATTACTTACAAAAATCCTCCTCCTCCTCGTGCATTGCAACAAATTCTCTTTTCATCTCTCTTTTTATCAAATACCCACTTAGGAGAATTGTAAAAGAAAGTAAAAGATAGTTGATTTGGATACTCTCAGATGGACATGGAAATAGCTTTAAGTGTGGAACTCCTCAATCCAAATCGATGGTTGATTTGAATTGTGGAGTTTCACATCCTTAATCCAAAATGACCTACATCCTACATTCAAAGTCTTTAAGCCAATAATTTTAATTTGTTCTTAATTGTTCTTTGCTATATTTCCAATAGGTATGTCGCTGTTTCGAGTTTGGATTGCCAAAGAGGGAGACAAAAACCCAAGGTAAGAAGAGATGTTGAGCTTGAAAAGGTCATTTTGTTGTTGATTTCATTAAGAAACCCATAATCAAACAAACTCCCCTTGTTTCGCAGGGACAGATAAGAAGATATTGCAAGACAACGCCGAAGGAAACGCCGGACGCATGGAGGATTGAAGGCGTGGAAGCCGAAGACTGGAGGCGGTTGTTTTCTTCTTCGATTGTGATATGTGATGTTCTTTTTATAAGAGTGGCAACATAAAATTTGAAAGGGGGACAACATAAAATTTAAAGTAGCGGGCAATATTAAAATTTATATACTTTGATGTATTTTCTTAAAAACCTAAGGCTTACACAAGCTGTAGATATGCTCTTGATCTCTACAATGGCTCAGTGCTAAGACCCTGGGAATGTTGTTTAAAAATGATTTTTTGAAAAAAAAATCCTCAAATGGGAATTGAACACCACGAGCTTCCTTTATTTCACAATCAACCAAAGGCACATTACTATATCACTCTCTTCTACAATAAGCTCCATGTGGTTTTTACGAAACCGTATGCCCAAGCACTATCCACGGACAGGGAGATGGATAATTTATCCATTTGAGGAACTATCAATCCCCTTGAAATGTGAAAATAGATAAAAATGGATCGGTTTTATTCATTTTGAGAGTTATCCATCATTGTTGGAGCCTCGATTCTAGGCAGTTAGGCTTTATATCCACTTTTTGGTCAGATTTTTGTTTTTTTACACTTCACTCTTTCTATAAATAATGTTTGTGGTTGTCTTTTAAAGAAAATGAATAAAAATGTAAAAAAACCTAAGCCTAAAAAAAAATATTTAAAGTCTAACTGCCTAGCCAAACTCTTGTTGAAGATGTTTTCAAGAGTCTTGGTTGTCCTCTACCTTACAATGTGATACCGTTATGCTGAAAGACTAAAGCAAAACGCTTTGAAGGAAAAATGAAACACTGCGAAAATTGCAAACAATATTAAGCACGACAACAATGCGGTGATGGCGGTGGGTTGTGAAGGTGATAGTGGCGGTGGCGGTGATGGGCGGAGCATGATATTGTATCCTAATTAGCCATGTGTGACGTTGTTAAGGAAGCATAAAAAAGATGCATTAACTCAAGAAGACAGTTTACAACTTCGATGCTTCTTAAATAAAGTAGAGTGCCATCCATGTGCACCACCTAACCTCTAATCAGTAAACTCATCATTTTCTATGTCATGGACTCCACTCTCTTTTGATTGATTAAAGAGTTGAATAAGTAAGTTATGGGGAAGGGAAGAGATCGAATCCCACTTAACTAGGATCAATTAAGTTTATTAAATTCTGATTAACTCCACAAACATGACAATGCCATTAGCTAGAAAATAACTACATCATCAATCGTCAATTGCTGAGAGCTTTCAAATTAACAAGATTAATTTTGGGGTTACTGTGAGGTCATCTTCTTCACGAAATATTAACCTACTAGATAAGTGTCATGGATGCCATGCTTATAGCATGTGTAAAGACAAGGCCTTCAAACCAAATTCCACCCACTAGATGTTCTAGACGGCCACATGCGACGTTGTACCTTCAAGCAAAAATAAATAAATAATAATAAAATTTATGTTAGGTTTTCAATGACTTGTCCAAGTATTTTAGTGTTGGTCAATGAGTTCGGGTTTAGGTTTAGACTATTCCGAGTTAGGCAATTGACAGCCTTATTTTCATACAGGATCACTCGTTGTCGACGAGGAGATTGCAGTTCTTCCATGGTTGTCAGCTCGTCTAGTAAACCAAATATAAATTGTAAGATAAGGAAGCGTTAAAATAGATGTCTAAAAAAATTGCAAGGAAGTACTACAAGTTTTATTTATTTGAAAAGTCAGATTTCTAGACTCTCACTGCACAATGTCTAGCCATGGGTGATTAGATTTATATTTGTTTGGTTACGTTAATAATGATAAATGCAATAAATTTGATTCAACAAAGAAATTTTGTTATACTTAACAAAAAAGAAAAACTCGTTTGTACGTTGTAAGTTTAATTAAATGTCAATTTAATTACAGTCAGAGAGTCCAAGAATTTGAGTGATCAAATGAATTTCGTTTGACTTTTAACCAGTTGAATACGTTAATAATAAAAATGTAACTCATTTGACTCAACTAACAAATTTGTTGTATTTAACAAAGAAAGAAAACTAATTTATACATTGTATGCTTAATGCATATAACTGACAAGAATCTAAGATCTTGTACAAGCACCTAACTATGGTTGCTCCATCTTAGGGTTGTCAATGAATATCCAATGAATTTGGATTTTGTTAAAAATACTTATGCTAAATTCAAAATGAGATTAAAATTTAAATTGATAATATTAATGAGAACTAGTCTAGGGAGCCAGACCCACTCTCTACCCTTCATCATCCTAGAGATGAAAAATTATGATCATCTCCACGATGATGAAGGGTAGAAAACTGGGCCGGGCGCGCCTAACCTGACTCTCTAGAATTTGGGTATTAATGAATATCTAAGTGACAACCCTATTCCAACGGGCATAAATCATAGCATGGTCAAATTCTTGTGCGAGATGAGTTGAAAAATTAAAATGAAAAAAAAAGGGAGGGGTTGGGGACCGAACGCTAGTTAAAGAAAAAAGTAACGCGTTTTCTGAACGGCAAGGAAAAGTCGAATCAGGTGAGAGTAGCGGTCCCCACAACAGGTGTCACACAACCTGTCCAAACCCCAAAGGCCACCACAAAAGAATGTCGTTGAACGGTCACCACTTCGGGCAGCAAACAACTGCCCGCAAAACCCAACCCCACTTTCATATTTAAACCCCTCCACCCCTACACATTTCCTCCTCACAAAACACTAAAGCATTCTCCTTCTTTACAAATTCCACTAAATTTTTTTTTTCTCTCTAAACATTCCATAAGAGAAGAAGAAAGGAAATGGAGGCAATGAAGATGAGAGTTGTGACAGCCTTAGTCGTCGTCTTCTTGGCTGTTTCGGCAGTCCAGAATGTATCTGCAGCTGATGCACCCGCACCCAGTCCTACCTCGGATGTGGCTGCCTTTGTTCCAGCCGTGTTCGCTTCCTTGGGTGCCATTGCTTTTGGGTTGATGTTCTAATTATGTTTGCGTTTGAGATGATGGGTTAGATTGGTGATTTTTATCTTTGTGTGTGGAAGTACTAATGTAATTTAATTATTATATTTGATGTTCATTATTTGTATGGTCCATCACCACTTTAGTTACATTTGTTGTTAATAAAACATCTTGTTTCTTACTTATTTCCCTAAATATTTCTTCAATTTTTCTTTAAATTTCTTCCTGTGGGCTCAATGCACTATAATATCTCCCAAATGAGTGGCAAACATGGAGATAACATGTTATTAGTAAAGAGCTGGCTACCTTTAGATAAAGGTCTTGGAGCATTCATAGTCACCAAATCACCATGTCATTGAAAAAGTGAATTTTGCATTATTCAAAAACTTATTTACTATTTTTCCATCTTTTTCTCCTTTGGTACCATGAATGTCTATAGGAATGCGTGAAGAGTTCGATGAGGATGGGTATTGTGTTTTATATCTTCTTTGGGTGTGCGCTTTGAATGTAGGCAATCTTGTTGAACCACGTAAATTTCTTTTGTTGCTTAATCTTCGCTTTACTTTCTAGTTATTTGTTGACATGGTGTGCATTTCATCAATTCTCCACATCTATGTTTGTAGGTAATTTTAAGTTAATCATAGAATGCCAAATAGATTGGACTACAAACTTGATTCGCGCCCATGCTTTGCATCTCTTTGTTGCTCCCAAGGGAAGTACTGCAAAGGGAATGACTCAGTGAATGCCTATCAGAATTCGGATTAGGTCTTCCATGTGCTATCCTAGAAAATGTTTCGTTTCTCCCAAGTAATAATCTCTTGAAGGTGTTCAACTGTCAAATCTCATTTCGTCTTGCCAACCAATTAATAGGGACACGAAGTGTTGGCTCGAAAGGGCTTCCTAATGACCCCATCACATATGTCCCATAACAAAGGTTAACTAGTTCTCTGCTGTGAGTTTATAGCGTATACTAAGGTGTTCCTCTGCCGGCGGTTTAGAAAAAGTCTTTTATTAATCACTTGTCATTTGTTAAAACACAAGTTTCATATATATTTAATAAAAGGATTTGTGTAAAGGCGATGATGTATATGAGATACCTAATCAAAGTAGCTTACAACTTAAGCTATACGGGTTAATGGGATCTTATCTCATTTGTAGTTAAGTTGACCATTCTACCGATAGGAGAAAATTTGCACAAAACTTGAAGTTGAAGACGCTCTGTTTTTGTAAACTAGTTGTGAGCACAACTACTACAAAATATCAGTAATTAAAAACCAAAAACCCACTCATGGTAGGCCAAGAACAGCCTGTAAGGATACCACAAATAATACAACCAAGGACACCCTGTGACAACTCACCTGAAAAATGTATAGAAAACCTCTTCAGTGCACTTTAAAACCATTTGTGGTCTCCTCTACATTGCCTCACACACAAACACTTCATCTTCAATTCCTCAGTCTACGAGCTTATTCACACAAAATCGTAAACTCAGAAATGGAGGGTTTGAAGATGAGAGTTGTGGCTGCATTGTTAGTAATGGTGGGGTTGGCTGTTTCCGCAGTCCAGAATGTCTCTGCAGCTGATGCGCCTGCTCCTAGTCCTACTTCCGATGTAGGTGCTATAGTCCCTGCAGTGTTTGCTTCTTTTACCGCAATTGCATTTGGCTTGATGTTCTAATTGGATTATCGTGAGTTGGTAGATAAGAATATCTCTCTACTTGCCCATTTTGTATGTCAAATAACATTGGATTGTACTATAGTATCGTGTTATGTTATTTAGTAGGAGCTACGGCAATTCATTTGTTGTAAAGTTGTGATAGAAAGGAGTGTAATAAGATTTTGTTTATACCTCGTATTTCATTTTGTCGATTCACTCCTTAAATTTGGAATAATGGGCGAAAACACAGTTAAAATGCTTATCAAATTGCCCCAAAACTATGATGTCTTGGTTCAAGTATGGTTCACATGTACTAGCCTCCCTCCTTAGAAAGTTGTGGCACTAATGAGCTAGTTTGTGAGTTGTGGCATGTAAAATGTGGACAGAATACAAAAGTGGATTGTTTTTTTTTTTTTTTTTTTTTTTTCTGTCAAATAGTGCAAAATCAAAGGCCATGGTGTCAAGACTAGGTCGGATTGCAAACTATGAGATTAGGTAAAATGGTAGAGTTTGTTCATGTAAACTTGATTAGATGGATCTCAAAAGGGATTTGGTGGAAATCTTGGATTCTTTAATCTCACACATATAAATCTCTTATTATTGTTTGAAATCTAACAAACAAGATAGTTGAGGTAGATTAAACGAAATTAGACAATTGAAACTTTCATAAACATGCCCCTATTGGTGGTTTTCCAGTGACCCTGTACAACATAACTTAAGATGATCCATGAAGGTGGATAATGTTTACCAATTAAAATAGTAATCAGGCACAAATCAAAACCAATTTTGTAAGATTTAAAATGTAAAATGTTTACTTTTATTGATAATACCAACAGTTTCACAACAGACGTATGTTCAAACATTCAAATCCAAACCATCACATACACACATAAAGTTCACCAGAAATGGTATTTACAACAAAAATAAAAAATGGGTGAGAGTGAAATTCGGCTGTTTATGTTATTCAAATGAAAAAAACACTTGCACATTTTTACCATTTTACAATCAAAATCAGCTTCAGTGAACATTAATTAATTAATTAGTTATAGGTAGCGACTACTTCACACGACTATTTTCTCTTTCTTACACCATTCTACTTTTTTATACCACCTACTTTCTTTCTCACACCACCTATATCAACAAAAACCCAAAAAAAATTCCCCTCACCATTCAAATCGACAAACAGCTCCTCCCTCCCCCATTCGAAATTCCTCCCTCTCACACATTTAAATCTCTTTCAAATCTCTCTCACACTCAAATCTCTTGCAAATCACCTCCATCTCCCTCGAAAATATTTTAAAATCCTCTCAAAATTGAAACCCTTACATATCGAAACCCTCAAACTCTCCAAAATGCAACAGCTCAAAATGCCACTTCTCAAAATGCAAAACACATTTATCTCGCGACAAACATAGTGTCTTCATTTGTAAACTTAAAAAACATACATTTGGAAAATATTTATTTAGAAGCTTTAAGTTTTGCATATCCATGGTTCACAAGGTACCTCCATTACATGCACTAGACACCCATAATTCACATTGAATGCTTTCAAATTTTGTTAATAACGCAATGAATTAGTTAGTTTCGAAAATAATGCGACATCATGCCAAAATAATGTCTGAAAATATTGCGACAAAGTGTAGGTTCGATGCGACAATGCGAATAAGGTCATAGAAGAAAGATTGAAAATTTTTTATCAGAAAACTTAGTTTCAGAAAAAAATATGCAGATTTATTGTCTATTCGCATGGAACAATGTCGGCTATTTGACAAAGCCCGCAGAGTTCTAGGTGAACTTATTCAGATACTTCGCAGAGTTTCAGGCGAACAAGTTTTTTTTCAAAAAAAAAATTCTATTCGCAAAGAGCAATGCGAGGATTTCCAAATTCCTCGTAGGGTTCCCTGCAAACATAATTTTTTTCAAAAAAAAATTCTTGTTCGCAGTATACAATGCGGGATAGTTGCAAAATCTCGCAAAGTTTCGGGCGAATATGAAATTTTAGCAAATTTTTTTCGAACAGATTTGTGTGACTTGAGTAAAATGACCATGACTTTTTCATTTCAAAATATTTACATTTTCAAGTGATTCAAGTTGTGTTTATTAAATAACTTAGAGTATTACAAATTTTGTGTTTTGATCAACTTGAGAATCGGTCTCGATCGAGCACATAAGTTGGCCGAAAGTCATGAACACTATCCCGCTTTTATTGCGAGATAAATTTGCGCGACTTTAGTAAAATAACCATAATTTACTCATTTCAAAATATTTTTAAGTGATTCAAGTTGTGTTTATTAGATAACTCATAATACTACAATATTTGTGTTTTTATCAACTTGAGAATCAGTATCGATCGAGCACATAAGTTGGCCGAAGGTCAGAAACACTATCTCGTTTTCATTGTGAGACAGATTTGCGCGATTTTAGTAAAATAACCATAACTTGCTCATTTTAAAACATCTTCAAATGATTCAAGTTGTGTTTATTAGATAACTCAGAGTACTACAATATTTTTGTTTGAATGAGATTGAGAATAGATCTTGATCGAACATATAAGTTGGCCGAAAGTAAGGGACACTGTGTCGTTTTCATTGCAAAACAGATTTGTGAGACTTTAGTAAAATGATCATAACTTGCTCATTTCAAAACATTTTCAAGTGATTCAAGTTGTGTTTATTAGATAACTTATAGTACTAAAACTTTCGTGTTTTTGATGAACTTGAGAATCAATCTCAATTGATGGTTTAAATTGGTTGAAAGTTACCCTGTTTTGCATTTTTTCAATTTGAGTTTGAGTTTCTCTGTTAAGTTATACATATTTATTGATGGTGTGAGTACGTAAAAAAAAAAAAAACTCAATAGTGGTGTGAGAAGAGGAAATGGTGGTGTGGAGTAGTCGCTGCCTTAATTATATACCTAAGTCTCTAATATAATTTATTTTAAGCCCTTCAATTTATTTATAAATTACAAAAAAAAAGTCCCTACATCTAAATTTTGAATTTCTTATTTTGCCCTCCATATTTCATACTTTTACCATCAGAACCAAAACATCTAAAACATTGATTAATTATACTTATACCCATAACATATTTTGTTTGAAGTCTTCTATTTATTTAAAAACTATATATAAGCACTTAAAATTATATATAATTATTTTATTTAAAATTTTAATAACAATTTATTATTATTATTATTATTAAATTATTATAAAAAAAATACTGAATATCTGTACAGCACAAAGACATCCTAGGACACATAACACCTGAACAAATTCAGGAATGTTTGAGAGAGTTCATGGTTCTAAAAGATGAAGATGACCAAGGGGTGAGAAGAAAGACATCTGGAGAGTGAAAGAAGTTTCTTTGTGGACCAAACCCCCATCCTCATTGTCCAATGGGCTCCAAAGAAAATTATGTTATGTACACCACATACCGATTCGTGGTGTCAAATAGAAAAAAACGCGGTGCTAAAATGAAAATCGTTGGTGACACTAACATCCCCCTTAAATCTCTATAAAAATGCCACCCGTAGAGTCTCGCACAAAAACCTAGTAGTTTCAGGAGCCAAGAGGAGGAGGCAGAGATGGTCAGAAGGTAATCTAACAACCTCCATCATGACTTCTCCATTATAAATTCCTTTATAAAATTTTATTTTATTTTGATTTTGATTTTGATTTGTTGTTTAGAGATTTTGCCTCTTTGAGTAGCCGTAAGAACTAATTGGAGGAGTTCTTCCTCCTAACGCAGGTATCATATGGCTTAGTTATGAGGCATACATTCATTGATTTGTAAGATTGATTGATTGATGTATGAAAATAAACCCAATCTCTCCATTCCATATGGTTTGTTTGTGTTTTTCTTCTTCATTAGGTCACTTGATCTTCATCTTCTAAGGCTATTTGAGTGGACTTCTAAGTATTCCTTTTAACTATTGTCCATTAAGCAGCCCTGGACATTCTTCTTTTATTTATTTATTTATTTATTTGCCCTGGAATAACGGGAAGTGGGATGATAATGCACCACATTTGGTTGAGACAAGGGCATACAGTGATTAGACCGAATGAGTTTGATGGGAAGGAACTTTTTTCCTTCTTCAGTCAGTTCCATCCCTATAGGTGGATTCGGACATTTCCATCTTCATTTGATTATTTGAAACTGTGAATCTATTTTATCCATTTTCAGTGAGTTACTTTGAATAAAAATCTGTTCTAATCCTCTCAGATTTACCAAGACATTTTGATTGAACATAATGTGGGATGTTATCGTTAAGGTGAGCATCAACATTGTTTGATTGATTGCCGCGAGTTTACTTCACAAGAATTTCATTTTTGTTATTTATTGTCCAAGAATTTTGGTTGTTAACCATGAAGGACAACCTATTACTTTTTTTGATTGAAACTTGCTTCCATTGTGTATGGACTGAAGGAGATTGTTGTGTAGTGACCATACCTCATTCGAATGACAATCTTAGAGCATCTCCAATGGTAAAAGTTAAAATGGAGATCAATCATTCTCTATTTTAACTATCTTCCAATGGTGTTATGGTCTAGTGGTTAGGGCTGTGTGGGTTTGTCTCCCACGTCCTAGGTTTTGAGACCCACCTGTGGCGTAGTTTCTTTCTTATGGTTGTTGACCTGTAGGTCACACCTTGTTGATAGGTTGTAGGATCCTTAAAACTCAGCTCGCTTTCCAAAAAAAAAAAAAACTAAATTTATGTGTTTCCTATTTTTTCATGATTCCAACAACATTCCTTATTTTAACTTTTTTTATTGTTATTTAAATATATATTTCCCTAATATTTGAATTTTTTTATTTAAATTTATTTGATTAGAAGAGAGAAGAAAGATTTGGAATATTTTGTTATTATTATAGATTTAGGAGATGGTTTGATTGCATTTAAATTTAAGGAAAAGTTGGATGTAAAATTATTTTAAGGAATCGTGTAGGCGATTGATTGAAGTATGAATTTTCTTTCATGAGATTCTTAAAATAATTTTTTGGTTATTTTAGAAGATCCATTGGAGATACTCACTCCAACTACATTCCAAATTTAAAATTTTTTCATCATTATTTAAATATATCTTTCACTTTTTCATCATTTTATTTTTATTTTTATTTTATTTTGTTTTTAATTTTGAAAATTATAGAATTAGAATATTTTAAAGTTATTTTAGATTTGGGGGATGATATGGTTGCTTTAGGTTGGAAGTAAAGTTAAAATAGGAATGCTTTAGGAGATTCATTGGGGCATTCAGTTTCTCACATGAGTTCCTAAAATATTTTTTTAAGGGGATCTATTGGAGATGCTTAGAAAAATTTATTTTAGGGAGCTCATGTGAGAAAATGCATGCTCCAATAGATTCCTTAAAGTATTTCATATTTTAACTTCACTTTCAACTTTTACTAAATTTAAGGGTAACCATACCATTCCCTAAATCTGAAATAACATCAAAATATTTTAATTCTCTCATTTTTTCAAATTAAAAACAAAATCAAAACAAAAGAAAATAGGGAGACGAAAGTGAAAGATATATTTAAATAATGATGAAAATGTTAAAATAGTTGATGTGGTTGGAGTGATGAAGAAATAAAAAGACTCCTAAATTTAGCTTTTGGTTAAAATGGGAGATGATTGATCCCACATTTTAACTTTTATCATTGGATATGCTCTTAAGCATCTCCAATGGATCCACTAAAATAGTAAAAAAAAAACTATTTTAAGGGTCTTATGGGAGAAAATTCATGCTTTAATTAATCTCCTAAACCATTATTCAAAATAACTTTACATCCAACTTTTCTCTAAATTTAGAGGCAACCAAGCTATCCCTTAAATCTAAAAAAATAATAAAATATTTCAAAATTTCATTCTCTCTGCTCTAATTAAATAAATTTAAATAGAAAATTTTAAAAATTAAAGAAAAATATATTTAAATAATGATAAAAATGTTAAAATATAGGATATGGTTTGAGTGATGAAGAAATATGGACATCCCAAAATTTAACTTTTGGTTAAAATGAGGATCAACTACTAAAAGTTAAATCGGGGGTATCATGTCATCCCCAAATACTAAAAGTTATTACATCAACTACATTTCATTTTAACCAAAAGATAATTTTAAGGATCTCCCATTTCTTCATTCCCCACTTTAACTTCTCATCATTATTAAAATATATATTTTCTTAATTTTAGGAATCTCGTATTTAAATTTTAATGATTGGAGAATGAAGAAAATGGAGTATTTTTAGTATTGGGGGATGACAGTCCCAAATATAGGAGAAGTGAAAGACCAAAATAAAATGGGGGCTACAGGAGACCCAAAATTGATATATATATATATATATATATATATATATATTTGCTAATTTAGGGTCTCCCTTGGAGATGTTATAATGGAGCATTTTATACATTACCTCAATTTATCTTGGTCTCTCCCTTACCCATATTTGAGGCATCTATGTCATCTTCAAATGCTAAAAGTTATTTAAAAAAAAACTCCATTTTATTCTTTTTCTCTTTTCCAATCATTAAAATTTAAATAGAGGATTTATAAAATTAGTGAAACATGTGTATAAATAATGATGAAAAAGTTAAGAATGTGGTTAGAGTGATGAAGGATGAAATGAAGATTCGCTGGAAGGGATTTTTGTGTGTGTGTGTGGGTTAAGTTGTTTTTTTCATTACAAAATAGAACATTTGAACTTCAAGTATCATGAAGACATTTTTGAGAAAGATATGGTTTTTTCCGGATGAAATGAAACATGTAATAGGAGAAAGATTTATCAATCCTTAGTTGGAAAGATATGTGGCAATGAAAAAGGGATTAAGTGGAACAGAATTGATCGGCTGGTAGATCTTTGATTTAATTTGTTTTTTTATTACAAAATAAAACATTTGAACTTCAAGTATCCTAGTCATATTATCAAAGAAAATTTATTTAATACATATTTGAGTGGTGATTCAATAAGGTTAACCTCACAATATGTAGTGAGGTTTAGGCTCCCTATTGTTGGATTGAATGAATAAATCTAACTTTATTATCCCCATACTAAAAAAATTAGGAGCAATTAAAAATATAAAGATTTGATAAGTTGTCCTTTTTAACTAAAACTCTACAGCTCTATGAAAGTTGTTTTTCGTGTGCATTTTCCCTTATACATAATGTATAGTTTTAGGAAAGTTGTTTCCCATATGCAGTTCCAATCAAAACATTAAAGAATTTTTTTTTTGCAATTACCACTTCTTTTTTCTTCGAACTTCTTATTGTTAATTCTTTCACTAATTCAACTTTATGTGGAGGTTCCATTCCATGAAAAAGAGTCAAACCAGATCATGAGAGAGTAGAAGTTTATTTGTTTTTTTAAGTTTCTTCCTAGGTCATATTGTCATACATCTAAGGCAAAAAGTACACTCTCGATCATTTTTCTTGTTACCTTATTCACAAAAGCCCTTACCTTCCACAAGCTTAAAGTTTGATTTAGGTTTAACCTCAATAACTTGTAAAGATCAAAATTATGTAAGGAAATAATTCATAAAAAATTTGAATTGGGGAAGATGTTTGCTAACAATCTAAACGGTACACTTGAGAAGAAGATGTTTGCTAAAAATTTCTTATTTTCCGAGTTTTAGAAAAGTTGGAAACTTGTGAATGTTATCAAATCTTTCCATTGTCCCTATTTTTTTTGTTACATGGATAAAATAATTTATACATAATAAGAACTTTTTAGACAAAGTGCTCTGATGCAGCTATAACTACTTCTCTCCTAACAGGGAAATTCATCTTCTCCCTCTTGGGAAATCCTTAATCATCTTCTTATTTTGTTGATCTCTTTGTGGTTTGGAAGGTGTGTGGACTTCTTTTGATTATAGATGTTGTTGAAGAAGAATTGTGATTTTGATTTCTAGTGGGATTTTTTTATGTGGCATGGGATTCTTCTCCTTTGGGAATTTTTTTCTCTATAGCTTGGAAATAATTCACTAGATTTTGATAAGATTATGTTTTTTTAATCATCGTTCTGCTTTCTAGGAGGAGTTTCTTTATGAGTATTTGTTTCTCTACTACCAATTATTGGATAAGCACATTTCTTTGAAAAAGTTGTTATTTTATGGTGGAAAACTTTGTTGGTGCTTCATTTGGCTTAATGTAACAAATTTGGTGTTCAAGCCATTTTTGTTTTATGGACTCCATTTTTGTTTTAGCAGCATACATTCTCTCTAGAATAAAACAAGACCACTTGATAGACCATAAGCTGGTACCGAAACTCCATGTTTGTAGCCAAGCCTCCTGCATATGCGATCCTTTGTAGGTGAAGATGTTTTTGTTTCAGAGATGAACAAAATATCGAGATTGGACTGTTGGGAGAAGGCCCTCAAGGTACGAAATGCGCAGGGGGGCCCTATGCCCCTTGCATTCCAACTGAGTATCATGACAACTTGGGCAACCCTTTAGAGGCAGTCGCCTCTTCCTCAAATGTGGTGTCGAGATTAGTAGATGATTGGCTAGAGGAGCCAACTGGGCTGGATTGAGAAAGCCAAGCTGTGGTCCTTTGAATGATTTTTGCCCCAATGATTGTGGGCAAGCCTGGTGGTGCTGTTTGGTAGCAGCGTGGCAAGAATGGAAGGAGGAGACGAAGCCGAAGCCGAAGCAGAAGAAGAGAGATGAGGGACGGTTTGCTTGCGAGATCTCTGGCACCAACAGAGATGGACGGTCCAAGCTCACCGCACCAACAGTGATTGCGATTTGTGGTTGCGAGATTGTGATGAGGGGGGGTTTTTGATTGGCGATGAACAAGAAACCATTTTTATTCTCTCAACATGCTGTCAAGATTTTTATTGTTTTTCATGCATCCTTTCTTGTGTAGACTCAAATGTTTCAGACTCTGAACTCTGATCATCCTAGAACAACTTGTTGCTTCTTACAATGGGTGATGAAAGAGAAAGGAACGGGAATGTAAAGGTTACTGGAATTCGACAGATTGTCAGGTTGAAGGAGATTTTTCATAAGTGGCAAGCGATCACACTTAGCTCAAGGAATCCAAGTCCACCTCGCGAAAAGATTACTGGTGGCATTTCTCCAGCCATCAATAGACGCCTCAAGAGCTCATACATCTTATGTGATTCGGACGAGGAGAGCTGCCAGAGTCCTGAACCACCAGCGGATGTACCTAAGGGATACCTAGTAGTGTATGTTGGGCCAGAACTCCGCAGTTTCATTATCCCAACTAGCGACCTTAGCCATGAAGTGTTCAAGGTGTTGTTAGAGAAGACCGAAAAGGAATTTGGGTTTGATCACAAAGGTGCACTCACACTGCCTTGTGATGCTGAGACTTTCAAGTTCCTTGTGCAATGTATCAGGAACAAACCGAATTCAGAGCTGCCAAGTATGGTGCCACCCCAAATGAGTGGTTTGCTCAATCTCACATTGCCACCCATGGTGGGTCCCTTAGGAAAAGCAACTAGAGGTGTCACAAAGCTTTTGATATCATTTCTTGGAGTTATCTCTATGACATGATATATAGATTTGGGATGGGTTAATTGAATCCACACCATCCTTGTCCTGCATCTTGCAATATCTCCATCAATGGTACACCTTCGGGTCACTTTAAAGCAAATTGCAATGTATTGTGACCTGTTGAAAAAGATGTGCTTGGGAGGCCACGTGCCGTGGTGATGGATGGAGAGACTGAGTAGGTGAGTTTTCTTCATTCTTTCTCTTTTACTGTGAGTTTTCTTCATTTTTCTCTTTTACTGTGAGTTTTTCTTATTCCCTGTTTCTTGCAAAATCCTTGTTTCTTTACTGTTGAATCCTATATTTGCTGCTATGTTTATTAAATAGCTCTGAATGTGCGATTGAAAGCTTTGTGTTATTTGGTGTATATGTATACTGTATGTATATTGCTTGTATGGAAATGACGAGTTTCATTTCAGGTAATCCAATTGTGGGATTTTAGACATGTTTGAGAATGAGATTGCCTTATTAGTAGTGTTTTGTGCTGCAAATGTTTGATCTCCAATATTTTTGATCTGTTTGATGTGTGAGATTTTTCTAGCTTGCTGAGTTCATGTTTGGGGTCACCCATGTTTACCATTTTATTGATTGGGTGTGACTTTGTTTGGTTGGTGTTTGAATGGTTGATGAATATTAATGTATTGTGATAAATTTGGAGATTTGTACGCATATTGACTTGTTTATGCATTATGAAGAAATTGGATATTTGAATCAAGGTGTGGCTTGATTGCCATGTTGTTATAAAGCATGATTGATGTATATGCTATGTTTTTCCCCAAAAATGTGGGTGGATAGATGGTGAATCAATTTATGTATGACAAAATGTCATTGTTGAGAAATTCTGAATTATCAAAAATAAATGATTTGGTAAACCTTGATTTTTCTGAAAATATAAACTACTTGGACTTGTATCACTTAGAACTACCACATCTCTTTTGTTTATTATTTTCCCTCTTTTACTAGAGAAACTAAATGACCAGTGGGTCGTCTTGCGGAGTTGGGGCACCCATTTCTTACTAGAGAAACTAAAATAACCTTCGGGTTAGTCTTGCGGAAATGTGGTGAGTTTGTATGCCTAAAATAGGCTTTGATATTTATCCGTAAAAAATGTGACGTGAGTTATGCGCATTGATAGCCCAAGGGTGACTTTTGGTACTCATATAGTTAGGGGTATCCGCGATGCATGTCTGTATGTGATGTCCCCACTTAGGCATGGATGACGGAGTAGTCCTCCTTTATATGAGAGATGCATACGGGCATGTATGTTCGGCACGGAGGTGGTGCGAATGTGGTATCGTCTAAGTGATCAATCCGTTAAAAAGATGAACCTAATTCAAATAAAAAGAATAAATGACGTTGCATTGTTTCTAATCCTTTTTATGCAGGATGGCAAGTCCACTAATATTTCTGCAGGTCCGACTTGCCATAGTCAACTCCTATAGGGTAAGTACAGGTAAATGCATATTTACATATTAGGATGATGATATGATTGCCTCGTTGAGGAACTAAATTCTTGGAACTGTGCTTTCTTGCATTACACCTTTGCCTCGTTAAGGAACTACCTATTGGTGTGATGGTTTGTTGTTTGTGTTTCGCTTGATGTTTATCACGTGCGATTTTATTGATTTTTGGGATGAAGATTTCTCACACCAGCTTTATTGCTGACCCAAGTGAGCTTTTGCTTCTTGGGTACATTCCTTTGGGAATGTAGCCGATTAGCTTTTCAAGTTTAGAGACTTTTGAGCAGCGTTACGGGAGTTCCGCTAGTGGGGCTAGCGACGTCAGTTTTTCCTGGTTAGAGTTTTATTAAAAATTTCAGTTTGTTCTATTTTCTAAACTATATTTTGTCATTGCTGCTAAATGTTTCTGTTGTTATTGAATTTCACGTCCCGAGTTTTGGGGAAACGGATAATCCTACGTGAATTTTAGGATTTCGTTTTTTTCTCGAAAATCGGGGCGTGACAGGTATGGAGAAGCCTGAAAGCTTTCGAGATTGAGTAGGGGAGTGATTTTCATCGTTTTACTCAAGTTGGAGTTTATTTCTCCTTGTTGGCTCCATTTTATTGTTGATTCCTGAGGTTGGGATCTTAAATTGTTGTCAAGAACACGAGAAGTTGGCGAGGAGATTCATCTATGCCCTTCTAATTTGCACTTTTTTAGGGAAAGAGTGGTTGTTTGCAATTGTTGATGGTTGTGTCTTATGTATTGGTATCGATGTTAACTTTTTTCTTTGCATTTGCATATTAGTTTTGTCTTTTTTGTTGTTTAAGGTAGTGTTATGTGTTTGCAAGGATTGCATCCCCGTGGGATGTTTGTTATTTAAATAAAAGTTTTTTTAATAAAAGATTTAGATCTATTCATTTGATCCAACGGTGGAGTGCCTCACCTGCACTGAATGTTGTGAGGTTAACCTCATTAAATCACCACTTATATGCCAATGGGGGTACTAGCTCAGCGGGTAGACTTGTGGTGGATGGTATCACAGATACAGGGTTTGAACGCTGTCGAGGATATTTGGGTTGGGAGGGGCTAAAAAAAACCACTCATACATATTTTATTCCTCTAATGAATTGTTGACATCAAATCATTTTAACATCTGCAAATAATTTTTTGTTAATACGGGTAGATATTTAAATGGCCCATGGGTTATAATGATACGGTAGATACTCAAATGGCCCATGGGTTAGAATGATACAAGATGTGAGATTGAAAGGAAAAACCATACCAATTAGTCACTAGCTTTAAATTGGTATGAGAGCGCAAAGAAAAACATATTCAATTTGGCATAAGCCTTCTATATTTTAGAACTTCTCACTTTGCATTTTATAAAACACATCATTCCACGAGCTAAGAATGACCATGTACCACCACCTATAGAATAAAAAAAGAGCTCTCAATAGTTAATCTGTGTCAGGTCAAATTAAGTTATAGGCTCCACTCCCAGTGGTGTCGTTTGAGAATCGTATTTTCAAGATCTTTATTTTTTTGACTGATTGAAGATGTTACAACCTCAAAGTGGAAGGGTGTAGAGTGGTAGTGTCAATTGTTTGGGAGTGATTGTAGGAATTTCAAGCAAATCCGAAGAGGTTTGGATGTAAGACCTTATTAACAAAGAATAAAGTCATAACATAACATCTGTGGTCTATTGGATAAGGCATTTGACTTTTAATCGGGCGATTGTGGTTGTGAGTCCCATTGGTTAACAGAATTTTAGAACTCTTGCCACCCACGTTAAGTAAGGGTTTGTTTCAATTTATATCCAAGTAATCCATCAAAGTTCAAATCATGGGCTTGATAGGGTTTAAAGCTCTTGCCACCCACAATAAATAGGGGTTTATAAATGTTGATGCGTCGAAAAATCGTCCTCCTGTAAGTTTGACCTGCAA
Organism: Berberis vulgaris; assembly: GCA_963556465.1. Classification (NCBI taxonomy): domain Eukaryota; kingdom Viridiplantae; phylum Streptophyta; class Magnoliopsida; order Ranunculales; family Berberidaceae; genus Berberis; species Berberis vulgaris. The sequence goes on from OY747133.1 coordinate 71,822,114, forward strand.
AACAATTGTTAAACTGTCAAAGACCACATTTTTTGTGGCCGAATGCACTTTGATGCTTGAGTCAGCAACTCTGTTGGAAGAAAGAAATAAATCTGGACAAAACTCGGTTAAAGTTGCATAGCGCAGATAGGATAGTCGAATCGACATCCCCCTCTCATACTTTTTCATTTACTTTATATAATGAGTGAAGTGATGACTGCATTCAATTGTGTGCATGACTTAAACTCAGTTGGTGCAATGAAGGGGGACGTTTATTATAATGATTTCCTCCTTAATTGAGATGAGAGCGATTCCTCAATCTCCTTCGTAACTGTCCAGCAATATTTATGATAACTTAAGCCTTTGTAACAGCCCTCCAACATTTATGATGATTTGAGCCACGTGTATGGTCATGATTGGGTGACGATTTTATGTATCATCAACTATTCCTTCTTAGTTAGTGGGCTCGCTTGCGTGGCCACTAACTTGTTAATGAGGGTTTTCTTTATTTGTTCTGTGAAGTCAGTGTGACAAGTCATTGGAGTCGGACTGCGAGAGTTCGGACCAGATGAATTCATCGGATTCAGACTGCATGAGTTCTGATTATATGAATATTTGGGACAAGTTATTGTACTCGGACTTCGTGAGTTCGGAGCAGATGTCGTCCGTGGCGAATCATTGTAGTCAACTTCGCGAGTTCGCTACTAGGTGGATTCAGTGAGTTCAGACCAGATGTCGTCTGTGACGAATCATCGTAGTCAATTGTGTTTACTAGGTAAAGTAATCTTCATAGTTAGTTTCATGAATCCGAACCAGATGAAGTCAGCGCGATCAAACTGCACGAGTCCGAGCCAGACGAAGCCAATTTGACTAGTCTTAAGTCGGGCATGCAGACATGATTCTTGTCGGATTCGTCTCCTTTTGGACCTGTCAGATATGTCACCTGTTGGATCAGTCTCTACTCGGGCCTGTCGGATATGTCTGATGTCCATGTCGGGCTTGTCTCCATTTGGGCCAGCTTCTAGCCGGGTTCATCCTCCGGATTCTTTTTTTTTTATTCGAGTTCGTCCTTCATGGGATAACTTATATCTGGTCCTGTCCTTCGGACTCATTCTTTGGATTCATTTTTCATTCGGGTTCGTCCTCCATGGGCTAGCTTCTACTTGGGCCCGTCCTCTGGATTCATTTTTCACTCGGGCTCCGTGGCATGTTGTTCTAAGCAATGCCTCTACCAACTCTGCTAGTGCTCATTTGATAGAATATTTAGCTTTGCATCATCAAATCCAGATGTACCTAGATTACCTGTCTAATTCAGAGGACACAATTTTAGTCATTTTAACCCAAATAGAATATTGGAATTTTCGTTACCATTGATATTGGAAACGACTCTGGATGATCATAACATTCTCTCGTATTGTTGCTAAGTTGTGATCAAGCATATGTTTTTTTTTTGTAAAGGAGACTATCGTTTCCTCATGGACGACGCCAGACTGATGCGTTTAAATATCGCCCTCCAATGAGTTTGACCTGCAAAACAAATGTTAGACTGTCAATGACTACCTTTTTGGTAGCCGAATGCACTCTGAGTCTTAACTCATCAACTCTGTTGGAAGAAGGAAGTAAATCTGGACAAAACTCAGTTAAAATTGCATAGTGTAGATAGGATAGTCGAATCGACCTCCCCCTCTCATACATTTTTCTTTACCTTATATAATGAGTGAAGTGATGACTGCATTCAGTTGTGTGCGTGATTTAAGCTCGGTTGGCACAATGAAGGGGGACATTTATTATAACGGTCTCCTCATTCATTGAGATGAGAGTGATTCCTTCCATCTCCTTCGTAACGGTACATCAATATTTATGATGACTTAATCCTTCGTAACGACCCTCCAAAATTTATAATGATTTGAGCCACGTGTATGACCATGATTGAGTGACGATTTTATGTATCATCAAATGTAATCAAAATAAATGAAAGCAAACGGATGTTTGGTTGACGAAGTCTCATTTCATAGGAATCAAGGAATGAAATTTAACGAAAATTTTGTTTTTTTTTAATTTACGAAAAGAAAAAGTGCGAAAGAAATAATTACATTTTTTTAGGCTTGTTTCGAAAAATTTCGAGATTTTTTGTAAATTTCGTTTTTCACAAAAATACAAAAATCAGCTACGAAAAATTACATCCAAAAATAATTTGGGTTTTTCATAAATTTTGAAAAATATATATTTATCAGTTCTTATAATTATTTATTATTTTTTGAAATCACCCTCTGATTTTTTAATTATCATTTCTTCTACTTATATATTGATTTTTTAAACCACTACCTGATTTTGTAATTATAAATTGATTTCATATTTGTTTCATTTTTTTGTATTTATGCTTCATTTAATGTGTTTAATAGATTTATTTAATTACATCTTATTTTTCTCACATATTTCATATACCCTCGAAATACATTATATATATTTTATGTATCTTCGAAATTTTTATTTTTTCTTTACACATCGAAATATTTCAAGGAATATTTCTTAAAATTGGGACACCGAAATTAACTCAAAAAACAAAATCACAATCCTTCATAGGAATGTAGGAGAATTATGGGATTAGGTTGCAAAAGACGGAAAAGAAAGGGAGATTGTGCAGATTTTCCCATCCTGCGATGCTGACGACCCCATCCTGTCACATCCCTTCCTCTCTCCCTTGTTCTCTGCGACACCGACGACCCACCTCGCCCTTTTCTTTTCTTTTCTTTTCTTCTTCTTCTTCTTCTTCTTCTTCTATCTTTCTATTTATTGGTAGACCGAGAATCGCACCACCGTCTCCTCTCCCTCCCTTTCTACTTGATTTATTTCCCTTTTTCACCATCGCCATCAGCCACTAGCAACCCCTGCTTTGAGGAAGAAGAAAGTTTTTAAAGTATTTTTTTAGATGAATTCGTATATCGAGCTCTACTTTGTTATTTTATTCATATGATTTTTTCTGGAGATACATAAAAAATTAGACCCATTAATTTTTCCTCAATATTTTGTATCTCGAGGTTCATATGTGGGTTATTGTTTGAAGGACATTTTGGTTATCAACATGAGCCTTTTGACAATCAACAGACGTTCATTGCTAGTCCTGGGGGAGACTGCAATTAACTCTTTTTGATAGAGGAAAAATCGAAAATAACTTCTTTTTTTTTTTTTTTGTAAACATATAATTTTACATTTAAAATTAATTTTTTTGCCCTTGAACTTCATGTACCAATTTGATTTGTTCCTCATATGTTTATCTTTTATGCTCCTACAAAGTAGCTTGTTGGATCCATTTTCTTCCCACATAGATAAAATTAAGTTTTGTATAATTATTTATATATTGTTCAAATTAAAAAAAAATGTTAAAAGTAAATAATTTTTATATTATCATTAATTAACTATGATTCATCACTCCGCCTCCCTTCAACAAAAATCCTAGCTCCGTCACTGCTAATGGATAAGATGTTTGACTTATAATTAGGCAATTATAGTTGTGAGTCTCACTAGTTGTCTTTTTTCTTCGTTTTAAAAAAAAACCAGAGTCCCACCTTTTTTTCTTCATCATCTAAATAAAAAAAGCACATGAAAATTCTTTGGTTTTATATTCATCTTTTATTCATCTAAGAAAAAAACATATGATTTTTTTTTTAATTTTATTTTATTTTATTTGCATTTCGTTCATGTGTGTTCCATCCTCAAATAATGGGGTTAACAAAATTTTAGAGCTCTTGCCACCTGCGTTAAGTAAGGTTTTGTTTCAATTTCTATATGTCTAAGTAATCCATCAAAGTTCAAATCATGGGGTTAACAAGGTTTAGAGTTGTTGCCACCCACAATAAGCAGGGGTTTATAAATGTAATCGGAATAAATGAAAGCAAAAGGATGTTTGGTTGACGAAGTCTCATTTCATAGGAATGTAGTAGAATTATGAGATTAGGTTGCAAAAGACGGGAAAGAAAGAGAGATTGTGCATGACACTTCAATTCCTAAGTGGAAATCATGATCCTTGGTCCCATAAAGAGTCTTATTTTTATATTTTCTGAGGTGAGAATGTGATTCTTGTATAAATAAAGAGAGAGGCTACCTGTCGAGGAAACCAGCGAGGGAGGGAGGGAGGGAGGACCCTCCATCTCCCTCGTGATGCGTGCAAGGGATGGGAGGCACGCATCGCGAGGGGGATGGAGGGTCCTCCCTCCCTAGCTGGTTTCCTCGACAATTAGAATTTCTGAAAAATAAAAACAAAAAACACTTATGGTTCACTAAATACTTTTAAGAAAACCTCTCGGATTCCATAAAATAAGATTTCATGTACACAGCATCTACTCCTAGATTCATTCCCTATTACCGGACCCCATCCACGGCATAATCAACATTTTCACTTTATCTGTGCAATTAAATTATTCGTTAGACCACTTAAGGTTAGAACAGATCCCTATACCCTCATAAGCCTGAATCTTCAAAGCAGAGACATCTTCTAGTTCATGCCAGTATATATACTTTGTAGATACAAATTTTGCTCTTTAAGAGTAGCACTAGCTAGGGACTTTATGTCAAAGACATGCCTCTTCCAATCTATACTAGGGAAGAAATTAAAAAAAAAAATTCATTATTTATTGAGTATTTACTTATTTATATTTGAGTCTGGATGGCGAATGAGACTATGAGAGCCGGTAAAACCTATAGTAATATCTGAAAGTGAGATGTGATCTGGATGAACATTTAACTCGTAAAAACTCTACAAAACCTTATAGTGGTGATATCACTATTAGTTAATAAAATTTGTTCTGTTGCAGAGCAAAGTCAAGAAGCCGACATCATCTCCATCAGCAATGCTTATCAGCATTTCTCATTTTTCTCTATCCAGAATTCCAGATTAGAAAAGAACAGAGTTCAATCTTGCCCATTTCAAGTTTCACCATGACTTGTACTAAGATCGCATTAATTGATCGGGTTCAATGCACTAAATGTTGATTAATCTGATTATCCACCACTACCTCTTGTGTTTGTTGGCCTGTCATTTTTATAGTCACGACTCACAAGCATTGCCAATAAACATGATTTGCTATATTCTAAACAAAGTTGTATATTGAATAATCACTACCAACATATGAACAAACAACCCTCTCTCTCACCTCATGCCAAAGGATCTCTACAGTCCTTAATTTCCGTACAAGTTGATGAGGAACTTGGGTACTTGTAGCCACCTTGGAGATCATCAATATACATAACTAATGAATGATTCTGTGCATCGAATCATTGACTTATAACACAATACGATGATCATCCATGACTATACTAGTGAATATTGAAGATCTCATCTTAGTGACTCCCAAAGATCAAATGAGCTCCACTAAGGGGATTAGTTCCTCTTGCCTCTGATTTTGCTCCATTTGAAGTAGGTTCCTGTTGAACAATTTGCTTGATCTTCTGCAAAACATTTGAAATTTAGATTTAGTGATCATAGAAAAATTACGATCGATGTATCAATGAAGAATCATATGGTTGTGATACAAACCTTGTTTTCGATTTGAAACTGAAGCTGCTTGGGTTTTCGGGTTCGTCCGAAGATGAAGATGCAAATGGTTGTAGCAGCAGCAATGCCTACACAACAAAGAGCTTCAACTCCAGTGATTTTCCACCCCATGATGTTCACACTGCCCTTCCAAATAGCCTCCTTTTTAGTACTTAAACATTTATTGCTTACAACCATCTCTGGCTCAACAATGATCTCATCATGATCTTTCTCTTCGAATTGAACTGGTCCCGATTCAGTACTTTGAACCTTAACTTCCCTATTGGTGGACCTGGGTGAGTCCATTTTCATGTCGACGAATTCTTCGGTCTTCTTGAAGAAGACTCTTGAGATGGTATCTTGATCATCTTTCTTTTCCTCCAAAGTAGTCACTTGTGGAAGAACCTTATGGAGTTGTTGTTCGACTACCACTTCATCCTGGTGTTTCTTTTTTATAAGGTTTGGTTCCAATTGAACATTAACTGGTGTTCTAACAATATGGGGAGTGGTGGGTGATTGAATTATGAAGTAATTCATCCCACTCGAAGATGTTTTGGGATCGAAAACTGAAGATTGCCTAGAGAACAATTCCTTCTTCCTCCTACCCTTTTTCCCATTTTCATGGTAATCAAGGAATTCAGTGTCAGGGAGGAATTCCCACTCATCATAATCAATCTGATAGGATTTTTCCATGAATGGGTGAAGATGATCAAATGGGATGGTTCTATAAAATATGGAATGGGAGACTGTTTGATGAAATTATTGGACTAAATAAAAGGGGGAGGGAGGGAAGGTAGTTTTCAATAGGTGGGGTGAGGTGTGTGGTGGTTTCTTGAAGAGTAGCCTACCCAAAGGTTGGATGGAGATGTCTTTTTGCTCTTGGAGTGAAGATTGAACATAGCAAGTTGAGTTGAGTGGGGGACTTATCCAACCAAATAGTGACAAAAGGAGAAATTGTCCAATGAGACCCGCCAAGGTGAATAAGACCCCCATTTTGACCAAATGGGGTTGGATATTTAATTTTCTTTCCCACAGTGAAATGCCAAAATCTATAATCTTCTAACAAAAAGTGGGGTTCCAAAGAGGTTTCTCTATTGGTAAAAAAATGACTGGTTTTCCCTCTTTAGAAGATTGCTTTGAGAGTAATATATTGATTTATTTAACTTGGAAGGAGTTGAAAGGTATTGGATACTTAGGACTCTTCTTTTGTCATCTTGAAATTAGTTGGTGGGAATGACACTTTTTATATTCAAATAATGCATTGCTGTTTGGAGGAAAAAGAAAGAGAATGAGAATGAAAAAGATGGGAACATGTTTTTTAAGTTCAAAGAGGGTGGTGTGAGTGAGAGAGAAGGATCACTAAAGAGATTGGAGGAATTGGGAATAAGAAGCTTGTAGTTGATCCAAGGAATCATATATTCATAAAAGAATGAATTTAGCTCATTAGTTTGTAGTAATGGAATTCTGGTTTTGCTATCAATTATATGTATCTTAATAATATTGGTGATTGATGAACTAGCTAAATGTAAATGTGTATTTGTTAGAACCAGCTAATATTCCTAAAAAGCGCTCAAACAGACAAAAGAGCTGAAAGCCAAATTACTCAACTCCGGAAAGAAGTCTCACTCAAACTCTTAGCGGAAGATACTAAATTGATTGCATTTACTAAAGCCCGTGAACTTATACCTTCCCACACTTGGCCATATGTGTTGAGAGACACGCAACGCGCGAACAGTGCCATTGAAGAACACCTAACCTGTGGTCCAAGAAACAGGATTTACGTACCATAACAAAGACTTTAAACACGTAGTATCAATTACTATTTACTAGCCTTTCTTCTCTGGCATTATTTCTCCAATAATAATAGGGGGGGAGGTTGGATCAACATCAAAGCATTCATTATTGGATAGGTGCACTCGTTGTCTATAAGTTTACATATATTTTTTCTTGTAGGAAACCAAAATAGCTAAAAGAAAAAATAGATCCATCTCATTTGATGTTAAGTTTGTGTGACCCACCATAGACAAGATCACAAGATTCAGATAGAGATCCATCCTTTTTTAGAGTCTCTTACTTGACTTTAGTTGGTGTTGGTGACTGGTGAGCTCTGCTGTATTGGACCGCCTTCAGAAACGTAAGAATGTTTCCTACTTTGATTGATGGATGGACGGACCAAGGTGTATCCTGGTTTTACATGGCCTCGGAATCCAGAATCCGGGCTAAATGCATCAGATTCATATCATATAAATTTATAAATTAAAGTTCACTCCCGTTATTCATGGGCGTAATTGTTTGACCATGTGTTACGCAGATCACTTCAGGCCTCTTTTAACAGCTTAAGTTTTTGGAGTTTGAGAAGAAACAACCCAGCAGTCCAGCACAATTTTCGCGGGTTTTAGCCATATTATTATGTTCTTCTAGGAATCAGTTGTCATCCATTACCCCATCTATAAGAGAAAATTTGCACTTTCCAAACCCGGTAAATAACATAAAATTGTCTGATTGAGGAAAGTGTTTCAATTTGTAATGCTATCTACTAAAAAGATCATCTTTTGCATCCATCAAAGAGGTGGAGATCTGTGTTTGCTTAAGTCTCCTCTTCGGCTCTCTAGGTTGAATGGTAGATAATGGTGAGCGTCAAAATCACACCAAGTGCCCAACTCAATAAGAAACCCTGATAGGTGTATAGCATCTCACAAAAAACTTGCAAGCTATCCTATTATTAAGTTGGCTTATGTTATAACTTATATCTAATCCAGGGGCGGAGCCAGGATTGCAGATAAATGAGGACAAACAGTACATAACTATTTATGAAATTACTAAAAAATTGGATTTTTACAATCATATTTTGCAATCAGGGTGACATGGCGTGATCGTGAAAAAATGATGATTAATTCAACCATACAAACAATATACATGACATGATTAATTCAATTGTAGCTAACTAATTAAGAGCTTCCCTTTTTTACTTGAAGAAAACAGAAACAAGCATAGTGGTATAAGATGAGAGTTGGCGAGGAGCAGACCTCTGGCTTTCTTTCTGGCAAGTCCAAGGAGTAGTAGCAGCAGTAGCTCTACTGGACTGGATGGATTCAAATGAATTTGTCGAACAACAATTTTATTTTTGGAATCCTCCTTCCTCTTCTCCTCCTGCTTTATCTGTCCGTCCGTCTCCTCTTCTTTGAAACTCACTCCTAAGTCAGAGCCTCCGAGGATAACACTTACACAACCAGCCCACTCTCTTTTGTCTTCTTATTCTTGTCTATCTTCTCGAAAGGGAAATATATGTGTGTATAGAGAGAGAAAGCTTTCTCCTTTTGAGCTAGCTCAGGTGAAGCATACAAACAACAACTTAACTGAATCGACCTACGACCATCGTGTTTTTCTAACCGCCCCAAACCCAACTGATTACTTTTAATTTTGAAAGATCAGAGATAAAGCAAAGCAGATCAGATCCCAACCCCCAATTAATCTAATGTGTTAACTAATATTTTATCACTCTTACCACCATATGCTAGCTGAGTCAGAAATAAGATAATCTTATTCTTTCTTTTCTTTATTTTTTTAACAAAACAAAAGAAAACCAATGATGATGACAATGTAAAATTTTCTCGACCGGTCCCCAACCCAATTAAAATTTTTAATATGAATATAATCACATGGGAAGCAAACCGACTATGTATGGTACCTCTCTTCTGGTTTATTTGTTGCTCTCTGCGTGTGTAGAGGGTGAATGGATTAAAATGAGTTGGTAGGAATTAAGAGGGGGATGGAGAGATTAAAAAAAGAGAAAGAAAGAGAGAGAGGGTAGGAATTTAAAAAAAAATATATATATATATATATTAAAAAAAATAGAGAGATTGAGTGGGATTGGGATTGGTGAGGGTGGAGTTAAAAAAAATTGTTGTTTTAATTTTTAGTGGAGTTAAAAGTCAAGATTTCATAAGGGGGGGCTAACATAAAATTTTAAAGGGGGAGCAATGTAAAAAATATAAGTAATTTAGTGAAATTTTTTAAAAAGATAAGGGGGAACAATTGACCCCCTTACCTAACACATGGATCCGCCCATGATCCAACCACATCAACTAATTTCATTTTCTATAAACAGATTAAAATGGTCATAAATATATGTTAATTATAATGGCACAAAATGAGTCAAATGTTTATTCCACTGGAAAAATCAGAATTGCATATTAATTCCAAGTAAAATTAAAAGCCCGTTTAAGCAAAAGCACCACTTTTCTTGCAAAAGCAATAGTGTTACAGAACTAGTTACTGATTAGGCTAAGCTAGTGTGATTCTTACTGTTAAATTACTTCACCAATTAAGAACAAAGGGATTCAAAACTTATATCAAAGTGTGTAGTGCCGAACACAACTTAAACTTCCTTCGTTGGTAGCAAATAAGCAACTCTTTTATGTTGTAGATGTGATTATCGCACAGACACCTGTTAACGCAAACATCAAACACCTGTTATTCGTTGCCAACCCTCTTTTTCTCAAAAAAGAAAGAAAACAGGGATCAAGGAAATAAACTTTTAAGGTATCCATGAGGTAATCAGCATCACTAGCAATCAGGCTCTCGTATACTAACAAACAACAAAATGATGCCATGGCTAAAGTTGGTTTAAAATATGTGGTAGACATCGTCATTAGGCCGCCGAACAATCCAGGTAAAGCATAAAAAGACGTCATCAAAACAAGAATCATTTGTAACCATTCTCAAAAGCGGGGAATTCCATCAAACCATGACCAAACCCATCCCTTGCTGTACCAAACTCACATGTGCTGATTTTTACAGGGCACCCACCAATAGGTCACCATCGTTTCTAGAGCTGGGGAACAGTTCGCAGGGTTTCTATTGAGCTTAACACACCAACGAAAACTGATTCACCTTAACCCCTTGCAAAACACATCTGCAGAGAAACTAGCAATCAATATTTGCCAAAAAGGGCAATGTGGTGTTACATTCCTCTGAAATGTGAGGCAGAACTTTTCCTCCAAATGCTAAATAATATACACAAAATAGTATCTCTTTTTTCCCCTGAAATTTACATGACGGCTTTGCTTGCTTCCCTCAAAACTCAGACCAAAAAAAAAAAAAAGAGGACAACAGCAGCTAAGTTACCATACCCAGTGATGATATAAGAGTAACACAGAAAAACAAACCAAAGTAAGGACATCAGCTAAGTTACTACCTACATCTAGCATCATAGCAGTGTCTTCATCAGTTCGATCAACTTCAAGATGTCTTACCCCACAAATCTGTATCACATTTTCGAGTCTGAGGTTCCATGCCGAGTTGGACAAACTCATGAATCTCCCGTGGAAAGTCGTGCAGAAGACGACTCACCTAAAGAGACCGAAGCAAAGGAAGATGCCCATACCCGAGCATTTTTTGCCCCTGTATGGAAATTTCTTGCCTTGCACAGTTTCACCTTGCTCCACACCCTCTTCACATCAATCATGTGGAAAACACGCCCCAAAAGCTGGCTTGTCTCTCCAAAAATCTCCAGGTTGAAATGAGGAATGTACAAGGCCCAAAAAGCTCTCAGACGTAATACCATTGCGGGATATAAGTATATGAATGCTCTTAATCCGAGAAACAGTATGGAGAATAATAGAAAGGGTTCCGTTATTAGCATTTCTTTTGTGGAAGAGGCGGACATGAGATCAAGAAGGGGTTTATCGCCATTCTCCAGGCTGCTAGGTAGATCATGGGTGATATACTCAACAGGCACAACTCCTGATTTTGAAAAATAGAGTCAAACAAATTTTGCACTATAACAGAAAACAGCACTAGAAATATATTTGCTAGAGATCAGCTTACCTGTAATTTTCTTATAGAACTGTACAAGGGAGTCGAAATCTTTCGAACCATGATAGCGCACCTTTGCCGTCTGGTTCACCATCAATACTGAGGGCAAGCTACGAATTCCATACCTTGAAAACACACTGTAAGTACAATACATAGGAAGTGGGTAAATACAAATTATGAATACAAAACAGAGAATCTGTAAGCAAGTAATGCATAACAATTTATTCAGATATGACATACGAAACAGCTTTTACTTGCCTCATTGATAATGTATTCATACATATGATAGTATTCAAGACAAGCAGTAAATTATTTAATAGGATTGTTCTAACAAACTGATCCTAGAGAAGATTCGAGAAAGCTAAGATTGTATATAGTGGTATACGAATATGGGTCTACATTATGACAGAAGCGTTAACAATAGGCAATAGAGTAGCAGCAACAGAATATTAAAATCTTCTCACCTTGGCATGGCGGCTGATTGTTCAACTGCCAAGTGTCTAACGTTAGGAAACTTGGAGCTGAGGACATCAAATGTCTCTCGAGCCTGGCGTGAAAATGGACACCTGGAAGCATAAAAGAGTACAGCAGTGTACACATTTCTATCACTGGAACTCAGAGCTTTGTCAAGGGAATTTCCATCCACCTTTAAAAGAGCAAAACATTATAGTGTTAGAATACTTCACTCTGTACTTCCAAACTAGCACATGCAACAATTAACACTCAATTAATAGATTCACTTGAAGACAGATTAATCATACAAAAAGTTGACATTAACAATACATTAACATAGTCTACTAGACAAGAAGGCAACATGCATAAACCAACCCTTTGGGCAGTTTCTTTCCCTCCAAGCACACAAAATTTAGAAGAACCTTCCTTATATCTAAATCCACCTTAAAAACATCAAACAAATATAATCAGCTTTACCTAATCACAAATTAGTCATAAGTTTGTGAAGGTGCAATTATGCATGAGAAATGTTCCTTGTTTTTCAAGGAATTGAAGTAAGAAATTAATTAACATCAGTGTAACAAGGATACGGCCACGTTTTTGTGTTGAATGTGGGTACAAGATCCATACATTACTAATTTATTTCTTCATTTATGAATCGTTAGTATATGTTTCTAAATCTAGTATCATTGTTAATAAATGATAAGATTTAGCATCTTTATATTCTGCATATCCGTAGAACTTAATCTCATTTAGAAACGTTATTAGCATAATATAGTCATTTTCTTAACTCTATTTTGATAAATATATGCAAATTAGAACATAACAGTGGAAAGACAATGGCTCGAAAATAAACTGGATAAGAAATGTTTTGCAAACTAGTAAAAATCACAAAAATTATGGTTCAGATCTTTACCAAAGACCATAATCTTTCCCCGGCAGAAGTGGATGAAACAAGCCTAAGCAAATGGTGCAACAAATCTTTTGGACAAAGTTATTCCACGACAAGAGATGATCCTAAAAAAACATTAATTCACCCACATTGTACATTGGCAAAACAAACTAGCAAAACACACCTCGATCAACACCTCAAAGTACAACCCTCATAGCAACTGCGAACAGGATCCAAAGTGCTCCCCACATAAAAATGCAATTCGTTGGGGAAACTCCATTTCCCATGTGCATTTTAGGGGGGGGGGGGGGGGGGGGGGGGGGTCCAACAAGCTCTTTATAAACTCTAGAAGAAAGGCGCCATCAAATAGAATCCATCCTTGGACCATTTACACATGCATACAAATTCAATTATTAAGTTAACTTTGTGGAACTCAAGGCACCTCATTGAGCACCATAGTAATTATCACAAACAAAAACTCATGTTACCCACCTTCCCAAACAAAAAGAAAAAGAATCACTCAAAAGAATATGAGATTTAAATTGGAAATCCCAGACACGCTAGGTCGTACATAATCCTAGATCAAGAGGCAACCACCCTCAAATTCCTCCAAGGGCTATGCAGTTCATTCTCACATCTCCATGATCATTTACTTGCCAGAGAAATTGTTCATCGTCTTGAAGCTTCTTCAAAGGCCCCAAAAGTGAGAACAAATTTCTTCAACGCATACCAATCGCATAAAAAAAATCCCCTCGATGTGCTACCCTCATTGTAGGATTCCACTTGTTTGATTGTGAAGAAGAAGACATGTAATACTAGACACTCGAGTTCAGAAGCCGGGTCTAGCACTGAATGGAAGACCTCACCAAAATGTGGGAAAGATTAAAGTAGTCCAAACCCTAAAACACTAGTCGCATCAACATTATTTCCATCCCCCTTGGATAATTCCGCACTGGATGCAAGCCCAAACAATGCATGTTTCAGAGATCCTCTACTTGAAGGCTACTATTGGCTAAGGAGAATCCACACCAAAAAGGGACTTTAGGACCCTCTAAAAAGACTTGCGTACACTAGAGTGTATAAAGAACTTGTTAGATACCGATGAGATGGATGTATCCCCTACGGAAGCGCAAGGGATGCTTTTGCAAAAAAAAAAAGTACTCTTGAATACATAGACACAAAGTTCACAAACTCTAAATACCCAACTGAAGTGATGTTTCCTAGTACTTAAAAGTCATTCTCATTGTTCCTTTGGAGGGTTGACGAACATGGTTTGCATTGGCAAAGTTTTACCAATTCATTGGTACAAGAAATATGCACAAACGTCGACAGTTGAAATAGCGAGCAAACAATTTCTCCATGAGGATGTTTGGAAGTAACCCCTTCAAACCAAAGATATACACAAAGGGGACATATCCAAGGTCATCAAAAACTCTAACCAATTATTATTTTTAAGAAATCAAATTCATATTAAAATGGTGAAGATATCGAATTTAGCGTTCACTGGTTGTATGCATTCTAAGTTTCTAACTAAACAATTGAGTGTCTCCCATTATTCCGTGCCACAAATATCAAAGTTTAGACGAACTTGAGTACTTGTGTAGTCCAACAAAAAAAAAACTCTTTGCCCTTAGAAAAGTGAGGTTTTTCTTGGAATGATGAGGAATGTCCATGTGGGAACATCAATTGCATGCAAGGATGCACCGACTCGCCGAAAAAACCCCGTATCACGTGTCAAATATGTGTCGGACACGGACACGCGCTCGACACGTATTTGACATGTGGTCATCGGTCAAAATTCGTTGACAGGCCCGGACTCGGTCCAGACACGTTGAGAGATCGAGATCGATCGATGGACAGAGATTGAGATCGATCGATGGACAGAGATGGAGATCGATTGACGACAGATCGATGGATAGAGATCGATCGACAGAGAAAGGGAGAGATCAATCTGTCGATCGATTTCAACAGAGGGAGAGGGAGAGATCTTACCTTCTTTGATTTTTTTTTCTCCTTTTGTGGTGCCGAGAATAGCTGGTTCGATCCAGAGATGTGTGAGGCTGAATGGTGGAGCAATCTTGTAAGAAGATAGAGAAGACAAACATGTAATCATCGCCATTGTCCGAGTTGTGAACAACCATTGCAGCCTTCCACAACACACGACCTGAGTTGCTGGATTTATACAAATCAAATCTGCAACCAGTCAGATCATTCAACCCCATGACATCGTCGTCTTCAGCCACTAATCAACAACTTGTTTCCTCAGATCGTTTCCCATGTCCTCGAATGGCCTTCTCTCACTGTCCAATGGCTCCATGGCGATTGAAACAAAAAACCAGCTGCAGAGGGTTTGGTTTTTCGGTGGGTTCAGCTTTTGTTTGGTTTTGGTGTTTTTTGAAGCAGTGTTTTGTGTGTGGTGAGAGAGAGAGGGTTTTGATGGTTTTGTTGTTTTGGGACGGATTTGAAGTGAAGATATTAACTTGGGTTGGTAATAGTGCGTCAGATCCCTGTGAAGGTTGGCCACCTGGCTTAATTGAAGGTGCTCAAGGAAGGGAACTCTTTCACTCTTCTCTCTCCTCTTTAAAGTGTATAATACTCTCTGCTTTTCAGACAGTCTTTCACGACTCGACTCCAGCTTGATCAAGTCTTTCAGCTGATGAGCTTGAATACGACCTAACATAAATTAAAAACCTTTACCCATGGTCAATGCGTTGACTGTTGAATGATATATAACTCAATTTATTTTTCTTTGAACACACCATCTGTTTGATGAAATTTCATACTCAAATTTGACTTTCCATTTTTTCAGGTTCAGATAACACAACAGATACATGTGGATGGAGAAGTGAATCGTGCTTGTTCTATGCCCCAAAATGCTCATGAGTTACAAAAAAATATATTAAAAAATTAAGTTTGACCGTGTCACCGAGTTCTATTTTTTTGAAAATTGCCGAGTCGTCGTGTCGTATCCGAGTCCGTGCATCCTTGATTGCATGCATTGGGGATGGAGTCAATGAGAAAATGTGACGAGATAAGGTAAGGGTTTACATAGAGAGAATGAAGAATATAGTCATTCGGGGTGGAACATAGCCTTTAGGCAATAATAGAGTTTTTTTTAAGGGTCCACCACACCCATCTCTAAGGCGTGAGCTCATTTGATGAATGTGGGGAAGGCTTTTTTTTTTTTTTTTTTTTTGTAGACGAGTGCGGGGAATCACTTGCATTTTTTGAGAGCTAGTTAAGGATCCTCTATCACTAGATTTGAAGAAGGATGACTGTTACATGGCATTCAAAATGGGAAATTTGGAGACCTTCCTGTGGGGTTTATGGGGTTGCATCCATCTTCAAGGGGATTTTCTAAATGCTCAAGTTTCTCTAAGAAGATAATCGTGATGTTTGCAAACTACAAGTGATCTTCCAAATAGGCACACGTGCACTAAACCCGTAAGAACATCAACTATAAGCCAACTCTTGGTGGGATAAGCTTAACCCATCATTTTTCACCCACTAAAAGCATTGGCGCTGCTAAGACTTCTTTTCTTTTTAATGGCCTTACCAACCTACACCAGCTAATTGAGAAGTGGGGAAAAAAACTCCCCTTCCCCCAAAACCCCCCCAAAAAATGTATTGACTCTTGAGTGTCATTGAGTTCAATCATTCAAAAGGCTAGAAATATCATCCGACTGGTCCTTTCTGCCTTCCAGAGGTGCAAATCACATTCTGTTCATGCCATCATCCTGACACAATCTCCTCTTTCCTCGTGTATATATCATACACGCTTGGAGGCGTTTCCTTCGAGAGTACAGGCTATGACAGATGGCCCACTAAATTTCAGTAATTTGTTTCCTCTTCCAGCCCTATGTTCTGTAGGAAGCTTTCCTGTATAATGTGAAAGCACATACTATACGCATATCTTATATTTTCTAGGGTTTTCCATATGCAGCTTGGATGATAATATGCCACAGACTGTCTTCTCCCTTCAAAAATTCGATCCACTTCCTTAAAAGTTAAAAGGATCTTAATTTTTTTTTTTCTTTCACATTTTTTTCTAAAAGTAATAACTCATTAATAATCCAACTTGATTACACTAAAGACACATAAAGACTCCAACTGCTGGATCTTTGAACAAAAAGCTGGTTACATTGTTACCCAAACAAGATCACTAGCTTACAATACATCTGCTGAAAACAAGAAAATTAGAACTTCAAAAACTACTGCTCTTAAAACTCACATACAAAAAAAGAAGAAGAAAAAAGTATCGGAATATTAGGAACAAAAACTGGTTTTTACTAACCCAGGATGATCCCTTAGTTTTCATTGTAAATTAAGAACCCTATACACACATGACTAAATAAAAACTATATCATTTGAGCTCCGTTTGAACTGATTTTTGAGGAAAATTAAAGACCAACAATAGAAACAATGTATCAAAGTTTCAACTCATTTTGATATGTGTGCCTCGAGATTTGCACTAAGTGGGACAAAGGAAATTTTTCTATTAATATCACGAAGCGAGCGAGGGCGCAACACAAGCCAACCAGTAAGCCGGCTAGAGGGTGATTCTTAAACATTCAAAAAGATCATTTATTAAGATATTAATGGTGGGACCTAAATATGTATCTCGAGGAACGGTGTCAAACTTTGCCCCATTGTTTTCAATGTTAATCTGTAATTTTCCTGAAATTTTCAACTCAAACAAATTAAAAAACAATTTTTAAAACTTAATAAGGTCCTTAATTTACAATGAAAGGTAAGGGGTTCCTCCTAGGTTAGTAAAAATCATTTTTTGTCTCTAAACTCCCAATGTCCCATAAATAAATTCAACACCTCTCTCTCCCTCTCCAACACTTCACTTAGCACCACGTCCTTTAGGCCCACCTCCACTCAGCCTTCCTCTCATTGAATCATAGAAACCTCACACATCCTAAACGAATCACGGAGAGTCATCCGTACGACCTTCCGATACTCCTTTGGACGACCCATAAGATGCATCGCATCACGCTTTCAAGGACAGACCTCTAAATTCCTTTGGAAGATATGTCTAACTCCCATCAACAACCTACTGATCTTCATTTACCTCTAGTAATATCTATAAATCTTGGTCACTCCCAATAAAATTGAAAGAACAAACCAAGCAAGAAAAATTATAGCAATGGGAAGGTTTTAAGTTTAACACAATAAACATCTAGAATGACTTGTACTTCGCAAAAGCAAGGCACCTTGTAACCGAAGCAACAAATCTACAGAACAATTGACACCCCTAATGTCTAAAATCTTTTCACAAAGACAACGCAATAATTCAAAATCCTAACACTGTAACACCAGACAAAGATTATCCATCTGTAAGAAAAGTATAATAAAACCTCAAAATAATTTGCATTTGTTTGATAAATTATAAAGATGAATAGATGATGATGGCATGGCATCTCAGGGCCACAATATAACTCTAAACACTTTATCTCTTGGCACTTTCGGAACATCCTTATGTTCAAACCCTATAGAACAATCACATTACCTAGCCTTCATTCTTGACAACGTTTCAGAAACTATTATCCACCCTAAAGTAAAATCAACCTCAGTCTCGAAATGTAAACATTCACCAACAACCGATCATCTATGAACCTTTCCCCTAAAATAACCGAGATTCCAAGAAGATAACTCACAAGGCACCGAAATAAATTATGTAAAATAATAAAAATTCACCCAGTAAAAAGTCAACCAACAAACCCAATTCTGATGCTCTATGTTCTAAACAAGAAACAACGAATCCCACCACGACGAATAAAAAAAAACCCTAACCTGAAACAGGAATCTAAAGAAACCCCTTTCATCAAAACCTAATTACATCCAACCCCCAGAAATTTGTTTTCTTTTTTTTCTTACGAAATTTCAAAAATCCCCAAATGACCCCATTCAACAAAAACGCCACATTTCTCAAGAACGTCAAAAAAAAATGCACAGAAAAATCACAAATTTACAAATACCCATTAACCAAAACAGCAGATCAAGCAATTGTAGATCGAAAACATACACAAAAACAACATGTAAAGGCCGAAAAAACGTACCTCGATGGCTTCAGAGAGAACGATGGCGAGGGGGCATTGGGATTGGAGGTTGCTGATGAAGGCGTGGGATTGGGGAGGGCAGAAATAGGAGGAAGATGAGACGAGATGAAGAGATGAAGCGAAGGAGAGGCAGAGAAATAGAAACGAACCCATGGATGCGGATATGAGAAGAGAGAAATGGGCGAAGAAGAAGATAGAGAGAGAGAGAGAGAGTAATCAACCGCTTTTTTTGGTAATATTTTTCTCTTCTTTGTATTTCTCTCTCTGTCTTGGGACAAATGCTCTCTCTCTCTCTCCTATCCCCTTTTTTCTGCTACCAAATTGTGCTCCTCCTCAATTGCCTTTGGGCATTTATTCCCCAATTACAAAGTTTTTATTAGGTTGGATTGGGTGTCACCAAAAAAAATAGTATCTTTTAAAAGAGAAATTTTAGGTGTCGAGGAAACCAGCGAGGAAATGAGCGAGGGGAGGGAGGTGGCGGGGTGGGAACCGTTCACCTCCCTTGGGATGCGCGCACCGAAAAAGTTGGCATGCATCTCAAGGGAGGTGAACGGTCCCCACCCCGCCACCTCCCTCCCCTCGCTCATTTCCTCGCTGGTTTCCTCGACACCTAGAATTTCTCCTTTTAAAATGACTAAAGTGGATAGAGTCATTCTACACAGTGAGGAAACGGGCGAGGAAACGAGCGAGGGGAGTGAGGTGGCGGGGGTGGGAGCGATTCACCTCGCTCGGGATGCGCGCACGAAAAGTCAACGCACGCATCCCGAGTGAGGTGAACGGCTCCCACCCCCGCCACCTCACTTCCCTCGCTCATTTCCTCGCTCATTTCCTTGACGTTTAGAATTTCTCAAGTGGATATGAAACTTTCTTATTGTCGAGGAAAGGGAAGAGGAAACCAGCGAGGGGGAGGGGTTTTACCACTCATCCCCCTCGAGTGCGAATCTCGAAGGTGCAGGCATGCATCTCGCCATTTAGAATTTCTGGTGGGATATTATGAATTTTGGTTGTAGAGGAAAATGATTGGATGGATGAAGATCCCATAGGCAAATGGTATCGAGATGCGTGTGACGAACCCTATCCCATAACCTATCAACTGGGCGACACCCATTAGAAAGTAATCATGCCGCAGGTGGAATTCGAAGCTAGGACGTGGGGGACAAACCCACACAGCCCTAACCACTAGGCCATAACACCATTGGCTTTGATATGTTTGTTGTATTGATGTTCTTTGCCTTTTATCACCAAATCACGGAACTCTTTGAGTTATGACTGATATCTAGTACAGATATATAGTGACAAAAACCAACATATTCGTTAATTAGCTAAAGTGAACGATTTGCATTCGCTTCTAACCAGGGGCAGAGCCAGGATTGCAGACAAAGGGAGGGGGGTAAAAAAATAAATCACAGATAATTTAATTCTTAAAATAAATAAATATGATTAAATTTTTTTTTTCAAAAGTAGTACAAGAGAAACATATTTTATGTGTCAATGTTGTTGCACATTGGATTTTAGTAAAAACTCTCTGCAAGTTCTCATGTTCATAGAGTTTACCAAATTAGACCCGAATGCTACAATATTGTTGCCACTTAATATCCTCTGCGTTGTAATCCATGCCCGAAGGCTATATAACTGACCCTATATGATTTACCAAACCAGGCCCGAAGGCTACAATATTGTTGCCACTTAATATCCTCGTCGCCTCTATCTCGTAGGGACTTGCTTTCGCTCCGGTCCGTTGTCTCCACCTTGCATGAAGACGGCTTATCCACGGCGAAGCACATGTGCTTCTAATAATCAGGTGAAAACTCACAAAATCTTAACTGGTGAATTTCGAACCTGCGACCTCTTAAAAGGAGAGTTGATGTCCGATCAACTGAGCTTCAATTGGTGGATAACTGTTAATATTAAGAATGTTACCGTCCAATTGCTTAGCTGAAGCAGGCTACTGTGAAGACTAAAGAGTGTCGATGATGAGCAAACAAGCAAGAGAGAGAGTAAGACTACCTCCATAAATCAATCTATGTCTAATCGAAATCTTATTGTGTGATTGGAGAAATCAATCTCCGTTGAAATCGTCTTTGTGCGATTTGAGGAGATTGGAGAAAATCGATCTTTGTCAAAATCATTTTGGGCAATTAAGAAGGCGGAGAGGTGAACTTGCGAAGGTTTGCGAACTTGCGAAGAGTTTGCGATTTTGTGTATATTTTTATTTTATTATCTATGAGAGAGGACAATCTAAAATTTTAAAGGGAGACAAAATTGTATTGTTAGTTTGGTGAAATTTCTTAAAAATCTAAGGGCCCCCCTTAGCTTTAAGGTAGATCCGCCCATGCTCCTAACATTGTGTCACCTGTCATCTTTAACAATTGGAAGTTTTTCCTCGTGATCCAATTGTCCAAGCTTTAAGAAAAACAAGGAAAAAAAATCCACTTCTTAATTTTGAGTTGAAATACGTCTTCTTTGGAGTTGTTATGTCGTGATGCATTAAACTCTTCATCTTTAGTTTTGTCTATTATAGTTGGACCCTGAAACTCTGCATTAACTGGTATCCCTCACATTTCATCGTTTTTAATTGGAGAACTCAACAAAATAAACCATATCTTGTAAAAATATGAGGGCATGCTAAATTTTCTGTAATTTAGAAAAATATTTTTAACCAACTTTCAACCAGAATGCTTATTTAAACTTCTTTGTGTGAAGATTTATGTAATATGTTCTTTCATTAATGCCATTTTAAACTCTACTATGAATTTTGTTTTGAGAAAGGTTTTCCGATCTGCAACATGGTTATGCGGCAAAGCATCTCAAGCACTAATGAACTGCAAAAAAGTTATTGAAATTTTTTCTCTAGGGTTGAAATGAAAGGCAAACCAAGCCATGTAAATAACTTGGTTTCTTTACTTCTATGAGCTATAAATCTGGAGCTCCATCATAGAGAATAACTTCGTTTCTTTATTTCTACTACCAGTGATGCACTATTATGTGTTATTAAGAATGATGCATGCTTCTACGAAGATGTACATTAGACTATGCGATTAATGAAAAAAATCCTTTCTTTTTTCTGTTTTAAAACAAAGTTTTTTTTAGCAAGACTAATCAGTGTTTAGTAAAAAAAAACAATACTCAAACCTGTTGCCTTCATGCAAGGATCTAATCCTCATTGCTCAAAAATTTGTGGTAGATGGCCTAAAGATGCTATGTGTCAATATTTGACATGTTCAACACCAAATAACAAAGTCTGTCATCCACCACCAGCCACGTTTTTGTAACAAGACATCACAAAATTATATAGTACATGGGCCAATATATAAAAAATTTCACAAGGGTGCCCATTTCAACAAAGTTATGTAGTACTAATGTATTCGAAAAGCTTCCAAGTCATTCTGACCTGATCATCTATCTTCTAAACCTCCACACCATTGGATCGCCGATCTTGCAGATGAGCAGCAATTGAAAACCACAACAACCTGACGGTTGCATTGCAGGACTATTCTTGAAGGAGGGTTCTTCTTCCGCCAGCTACTGAAGGGTATGCGGAACCAACTCGGAGTTTTCAAATTTGTATACATCCAGTGTGGTACCATGTGCTATAGATTATAAAGTATTTACTACCGTATTGGGAGTCCCACAGCTTACGACGTCCAAAAACAATAAGTTTTATCATAGGAAGTTTTATACTCGTCCATTCAAATAAATTGGGAGATCCCCTTTTGTGTTGGAGTTTACAAACCAAAATTAATGGTTTTAGTTTCTCTATGTGGTTCATTGAACTAAGTGGTTCATTGAATTTATGTATCTAGAAAAATGAAAAGTCTTATGCATTGTATTTGATTAGTATCTATATCTATATAAAGGGGAGAGCTAGGCATTCCATAGTATGAAAAAAAAAAGCAAGTTTGAGTTCTCCTTTAAAGAGTTGTAGATCTTTGCTTAAGAAGAAAAAAAAAGTTGCAGTTTATTTTTTTTTCTTCTTGAATTGTTTCCATCTAGGCTTTGTAAAGCCAACAAAAGTGGTATCAGAGCCAGTATAAGTGTGGAGATGGCATCCAACTTAGCTCAACCTCAAACTCCAAAGTTGTCAAAGGACAATTTTGATAGATGGAGTATTCAGATGAAAGCATTGTTTGGGTCTCAAGACCTATGGGAGATCGTCACTGATGGGTACGCAGAACCCACGATTGTGCAAGAAGCTGCTTATACGGTGGAGCAGAGGAACGCTCTCAAGGATCAAAGAAAGAAAGACAAAAAGGCTTTGTTTATACTTTATCAAGGTTTGGATGATCCAACCTTTGAAAAGATCGCTAAAGTGACAACAAGTAAGCAAGTATGGGAAATTCTTGGCAAAATCTTCAAAGGTGTTGAGAGGGTGAAACGAGTTCGCCTACAAACTCTCCGAGCTGATTTTGAATCAGTCCACATGAAGGAAGGAGAAAGTATTGCTGACTATTTTGCACGATTGCTAGTAGTTGTTAATCAATTGAAAAGCAATGGAGAAAAGATTGAGGACATCCGTGTTATTGAGAAAGTCCTTCGATCACTAACAACCAAATTCGAGCATGTGGTTGTGGCTATTGAAGAGTCTAAAGATTTAGACACTCTCTCAGTTGAAGAATTGATGGGATCGCTGCAGGCGCATGAGCAACGCTTGCAAAAGAACAATAGTTCCATTGTGTTGGAACAAGCTTTAGAGTCAAAATTGACTCTAAATGAGAAGAAGACCAACCAAAGAAATTTGCAACGTAGCGGAAGCAATCGTGGAAGAGGCAGAGGCCGCGGAAATCATGAACAATATCAGCAAAGGAACAACAATAGTCGTGGAAGAGGAAGAGGTAGATCCTCCTCTAATGGACGCGGAAATATTCAATGTTATAATTGCAAGAAGTTTGGGCATTATGCCGCAGATTGTTGGAGTAAGCCTGCAGACGATGGACACTCAAATTTTGCAGCAGCATCAGAACCGGGAAAAGAAGCTCCCACACTTCTTCTTGCTCAAGACGAGGCTCGCAACCAACTTGATGTTTGGTATTTAGATTCTGGAGCAAGTAACCACATGTGTGGTAAGAAAGAACTCTTTGTTGAACTTACTGAAGAAATGCATGGCAATGTAAGTTTGGGAGACTCATCAAAACTTTCCGTACAAGGTATGGGAAAAATTAGAATTTATCAGAAAAATGGCGAGCCACAGTATATTTCCAATGTATATTATGTACCAAGTATGAAAAGTAATATTCTCAGTCTTGGGCAACTTTTAGAAATGGGGTACGTAATACACATGGAGAACCTCTCTCTTTCCTTGAGAGATGTGCATGGAAGATATGTTGCTCAAGTTCAAATGGCGAAGAATCGCATGTTTCCTCTCCATCTCAAGACAAGTCTTGAGAAGTGCTTTCATACTGTTCTTAGCAATGAGTCATGGAAGTGGCATCTACGTTTCGGGCATCTCAATTTTGGAGGACTCAAGCTGTTAGCTTCTCAAAAGATGGTGTTTGGCTTGCCTAATATTGACAAACCAGAAATTGTGTGTGAGACATGTATGGTTGGCAAGCAGCAAAGAAGTTCTTTTCCAGTCGGAAAATCATGGAGAGCTAGAGAACCACTGCAGTTGGTTTACACAGATATATGTGGACCATTGAAGCCAATTTCTCATGGAGGTAACAAATACTTCATTACCTTCATTGACGATTTTAGTCGTAAGCTTTGGGTCTATTTTCTTAAAGAAAAATCTGCTGCTTTTATTGTCTTTAAAAATTTTAAAGCACGTGTGGAGGTAGAAAGTGGTCATAAAATTAAAGTTCTCAGATCTGACAGAGGTGGAGAGTACACCTCAAATGAATTTGGAGATTTTTGCAGAGAACAAGGTATTAAGCAACAATTCACAGCAGCTTACACACCGCAGCAGAACGGTATTGCAGAACGGAAAAACCGTACTATTCTTGACATGACCAGGACCATGCTGAAAGAAAAGGGTTTGCCAAAGAAATTTTGGGCAGAAGCAGTAGCTTGCACAACATATTTGCTAAATCGGTGCCCCACAAAATCTGTTCGAAACATGACACCTCAAGAAGCATGGAGTGGCTATAAACCAAGTGCTGCACATTTTAGAATTTTTGGATGTATTGCTTATGCACAAGTTCCGAAAGCAAAACGAACGAAGCTTGATGATCGTGGAGAAAAATGCATATTCATTGGGTATAGTGAGGAGTCTAAAGCATACAAACTTTACAATCCACTAACTAACAAAATTGTGGTAAGTAGAGATGTTGTCTTTAGTGAAGAAGAAGCATGGAAATGGAATGACGAAGAAACCAGTGGAGATATGCAGATTGATTTAGAAGAGCTGGATTCCAATGATCCAGAAAGTTTGGAAACTCCATCAAGGGCAGCAGCAACACCTTCTACAAATCAAAGAAGCTCAGCATTGCAATTCAGATCACCATCCAGCAGTGCATCAGAAAGTGCCTCAGCAATTGAAAACTCAAGCAGCTCGTCTTTAACACCAGTCAAAATGAGGAGTCTACAAGATGTATATGAAGAATCAGAAGAAACAAATCTTTTTTGTCTCTATGCTGATCATGAGCCCCTTTCATTTCAAGATGCAGTGGAAGAAGAATGTTGGAAGATTGCTATGAAAGAAGAAATTCATGCTATTGAGAAGAACAAGACATGGGAATTAACTTCACTTCCCAAAGGTCAAAAAGCTATCGGTGTTAAATGGGTGTATAAGATCAAACGTACAGCTGATGGAGAAGTTGATAGGTACAAAGCAAGACTTGTAGCTAAAGGCTACAAACAGAAATATGGTGTGGACTACGAAGAGGTGTTTGCCCCAGTTGCTCGACTTGACACTGTAAGATTACTATTTTCACTTGCTGCTCATCATAGTTGGAAAATCTACCAACTAGATGTCAAGTCTGCTTTTCTTAATGGAATTCTTGATGAAGAAGTATATGTAGAACAACCAGAAGGTTTTCAAGTAGAGGGAGAAGAACACAAAGTCTATCACTTGAAGAAAGCTCTTTATGGGCTTAAACAAGCCCCGCGAGCTTGGAATGCTCGGATTGATAATTATCTTGAAGAAAATGGTTTTTGCAAATGTCCATTTGAGCATGCAGTATATATGAAGAAGAATGATCATGGAGAAATTCTCATATTATGTCTCTATGTTGATGACTTACTGTTTACAGGGAATAGTCAACAAATGTTTCATGATTTCAAGCAGGCAATGTTCAAGGAGTTTGAAATGACAGATTGTGGACTTATGTCCTACTTTCTTGGTATTGAGGTTCGGCAGCAACCTGATGGTATTTTCATTGGCCAGGAAAAATATGCAAAAGAACTTCTTGAAAAGTTCAGAATGGGAAATTGCAAAGCTGTGAGCACTCCTGTAGCAACAGGTTTAAAGTTAACTAAGGAAGGTGAAGGAAATCTTGTGAATTCGACTTTGTACAAAAGTCTAATTGGCAGTCTCAGATATTTGACAATCACAAGGCCGGATATTACCTATGGTGCTGGACTTTTAAGCAGGTATATGGAAACTCCGAAGGATTCTCATTGGGCTGCAGCTAAAAGAATCCTACGGTATATTAAAGGAACTATGAATTATGGTCTCTTTTATGCATATGGCGACGACGCAAAACTTCGTGGTTATTCAGATAGTGATTGGGGAGGTGACCAAGATGAAAGGAAAAGTACCAGTGGATATGTTTTTTATCTTGGATCAACGGCCTTTACATGGGTTTCGAAGAAACAAAGTGTTGTAGCTCTATCTTCATGTGAAGCTGAGTACGTGGCAGCCGCAGCTGCAGTTTGTGAAGTAATTTGGTTGAAGAACTTACTGAAAGAATTTGATCATGAGCAAGAAGAATCTTCAATTATACTTGTGGATAACAAGTCAGCTATTGAGTTAGCTAAAAATCCGGTGCAACATGGAAGGAGCAAGCATATTGATATGAAATTTCACTTCATTCGAGATCATGTGAAGCAAAAGACGGTGAAGTTAGAGTATTGCAGTACAACTGAACAAGTTGCAGACATCTTTACCAAAGCTTTGTCAACTAGCACGTTTGAAAAACTTAGGGCAATGCTTGGTATGAAGATTTTGGTTTGAAGGGGGGTGTTGGAGTTTACAAACCAAAATTAATGGTTTTAGTTTCTCTATGTGGTTCATTGAACTAAGTGGTTCATTGAATTTATGTATCTAGAAAAATGAAAAGTCTTATGCATTGTATTTGATTAGTATCTATATCTATATAAAGGGGAGAGCTAGGCATTCCATAGTATGAAAAAAAAAACAAGTTTGAGTTCTCCTTTAAAGAGTTGTAGATCTTTGCTTAAGAAGAAAAATTGCAGTTTAGTTTCTTTTCTTCATGACTTGTTTCCATCTAGGCTTTGTAAAGCCAACATTTTGATCACCATAGAGAAGGGCTGAAACACAAATCAAAGTTTCTCATTGCTCTGTTGCTACCACCACCATTAGTTTCTCCAACCATATTCAGTGGCTCCACGCGCAACCATAACCATCTCTATGAGGACTGTCACTACACCTGTCTATCATGCTCTCCCTACTAGGACCACCAAAACCACTAGGCACATCCCAACACCACCATCATCATCTCCATGATGTCTACAGTGTGTGATCATCCTGTCACCCGTCTGCATCTTGCAGAAAAAACATCACCAATAATTTAATTGTCAACCCCGTGTCCATCCCCATCATTTTTATCCCTGTATACCACCACCATCCACTGCGATGTAATCTTTTTCCATATAAGTTCTATGTAAATCAAGCATCAATGACATAATTTTCTAACTGTGCAATTTGTCCCAAAAAAAAAACTAAAAATGCAAAATTTCAACGAAACACGCAATGCCTTGTCGAAAACTATCAACTATAATAGAACCTTTATGGAGTTGAAAGCAGACACATCAAGACCTCTTCCTTACAGAGGTTTCACAGCAGAACAATAAGAAAGCAAATTGGGGCACTCTTAAAGCAAAAAATATGGGTGCCACGACTCTCCTGATTACTAATGTCGCTATATGGGATCAACACTGCAATTTAATATCCATGTCTGCTGTTCCAAGACCTGGTCAAGATTTTTGTAATGTTTCCTAGCAAAATCAATGCTCCACTCAGGTTACCTTGCTATACATGACGAATTATATACAAAGAAGTCTCCAACTGCTACTCATCCACCTGTGTCAGCAACCATCCTCTCCATCCCCTGCTTACCCAATAAATAGTTTACAGGGTTTATCATCCATATGGTAGACTGCATCAAGAGATCTGGTCAAGACTTTCTCATATTTCCTTGCAAAATCTCTTATCTACTTAGCTTACCTCGCTATGCATGAATGACATGCATACAAACAAACTCTCACTACCCAGGCATCCACCCACCTCTGTCAGTCTCTCCCTACCATCACCTGCTTGCGCAAGAAACAATTGTCTGTATTTTATTTGGGTCTACTCTTTGAAGGAAGCATCAACATTCATTCTCTGGCAACAGGTAATACAGTAGCAGTAACAGAATATTGAAATATTCTCACCTGGCGGCTGATTGTTCAACTGCCAAGTGTGATGTTAGGAAACTTGGAGCTGATCGAGGACGTCAACTGTGTTTTGGGTCTGGCTTGGAAATGGGAACAGGGAAGCATAAGAGTGTCCAGCAGTGTACACATTCCTATCACAAGAACTCAGAGCTTTATCAAGGGATCTCCATCCACCTTTAAAAGAAGAAAACTTTATGGTGTTAGAATACTCACGCTGTACTCGCAAACTAGCAACCATTTAACGCCTAAAACTCAAGATGAACTCAAGAGAGGCAGGCCAAAGATAAAGCTTAAAAGAACTAAATTAACAGATTCAGTCGATAGAAACACTAATCATACAATAAAGTTCGCATTATCAAATCATCGACATAGTCTAGTACACAGACATGCATAAACCAACCCTTTGAGCATTTTCTTTCCATCCAAGCACACATGATTTAGAAAAACTATCCTATTTACATACACCTTAAAAAAACCAAACAACTTGATTATAAATTAGTCATGAGTTTGTGTAGATGCATTCATGCACTTGTGCATGGCAGGAGTTCTTTGGCTTTCAAGGAATCATTGTAAGAAATTAATTAAGATTAGGGTAAAGTACAAGGTCTCACCCATGATTGCTTAAGATAGAACTAAATGAGGATACATCTAAACATCCCATATGCATATTTATAATTATGGTTCTCTAAGATTTTTCAAAACCTTGGGGAGGACCTGGCCTGTTTAGTTGTTTTATAACAAGACCCTAGACTTGAAGCTTGAATTATTTTCATAGAAGATAAGAGTAAGTCCTCGCATTTGATGTTATGAACATTTCAAGATCAAATTGTTATCTTGTAAATTTTCTATTTATATATTTTGAAAGCTTGAGATATCTGTAACATAAGAACATTTCAATTGCATAATTCTTCAGCTTATATCCATTGATGCTTAGATATGCTTCCATTTTGATAGAAGATATGCTTCCGTTTAGGCTCCCAAATTGGAGCAGTAAATAAATACAAAGGCTCTTCATCAACATAACTTCAAGGTTGTTACAAGGAAGCCAAGGACGTCTCGAGGATGACTTAGCTTCGTGTGGGTCGAGGAGTTTTATGGGTTGGAGGAGTCGAGAGGGGAGAAGATGCCTATGGAGCTGGTAATTACACAACCGACAAACCCGTGAAAGTGGGACTTAACGAGAACAACAATCTTTTGTCTTAGTTTCCTCAACCATCGTAGTTTAGTTTTTTTTTTTTGGAAAGCGAACTGGGGTTTTTAGGATCCCCGAACCTTATATTAATAAAAAAAAGTTGATGATAAAGTTTACAATTGCTCATACGTTCACTCGTTTCATCATCTACAAAACAATAAACTTGCTTCAAAGCTTCAACAAATAACCTAATTAGTTCTAGCTTCACCGTCTCCAGGTTAGGGAGTAACCTTGCAAAGTGTTCTGCTACTAAAGTGGTTGCATGATAGACCTGCCATAACTTTTCTTCCTCGTGATTACCAATCAATCCTTTAAGCACTCTCATGACTTGATTTACACCTAATGTGGGTCCCAGGATGTATGAGAAGTCGTCGAAAAAATCGAAACACAATGAATCATGATATAGAAACCATTGAATGCTAGCACTAATCTAGCATCCCTACAAGGTTCAAATAAACATTTGCATTCTACCTGTATTATCATCATCAGTTACCTGAATTTAGGATTTGTCTTCTTGCTTCGAGAAGACCTTCGAGGAACATATTCCGTGGGAGGCTGTATTGTGGTAACCTCATGTTCTTCTTCAATAGTGTTTGGCCCCACCTTTGCTGTTTTCGCTTCAAGTATGCTTTTAACTTTGATGACCAATGCATCCTTGCCTATTCTTGCAATTTCTGAATTCAAAACATTGATGACTTGGGGTGTTAGCTAATCCATGGGCACTGTTGGATCTCCCCCCTGTCTTCCATCAGTTATCTCTTGTCCTACTTTAGGAAATGTAGAAGCTGGTTTTGAGGTTGCATCAACCTCTTCACTGCATCTTTCCTCACTTTGATCAAGTAATCCTAATGAGAAATCTCCTAGGATACCCCAAGTTTTGTGATTCGAATCCCGAATATCTTCCAAAGTTGACATGTAGCTAGAGAACTTTAAAACAATCACATGCTTCTCCATGAACGCTTTTCCACGTACTTCATCCGATGCCGTAATCCCAATTTTCGGCTCCCCGTCTTTTCGGAATCTAGTCCCCTCAACATGCGTATCTGTAGTTTCCTCTACCAAATTTTTTCCGAGGATTTGGGCAAAAGAAGGTTTAGGAGCCCCTTCGATTACCCCAATCCCTTGATTCCCCACCATGGGGAAGCTATGTTGGCGGCTGGAGGCGTTGTCATACCTTTAAAGAGCAAAGCCTAAAAAAGGCCTACACCTTGCAATAGCCAAAAAGGCAGGACCAAGCAGCAGAACCGACCAGCAGCACACGCATGAACAACCAGGCAACGGGCAGGAACGACCAGCAGTACCGACCAGCAGAGTGTGTCATCCTGTTGTGGCGGCGCCAAGCTTGATGGCGGCTTAGGAGCGGTGCTTTCCTAGGTTTTTCTTGCTGAAACCTAACCGCCACTCTAGGAGAGACTTAATGGATTGTGTCGTTTTAGTTTAGTTCTTCAACCGAAAAGCCTATTACTGTGGTTCCTATGGATGAGTACAGCTGCTAGATTCCCTGAAGGTGTGTTTGGTTGCATGGAATCCTATGCCATGGGAATCCATGAGGGGACCCCTACATTTTAGGCTAAATTGATGTATCACTCCACATCCACCATTTGGTTTTGTGATCAATGGTGGGAATGGAAGTCCCATGAACATGGAAATCACATGCCTTGGGGGACCAAGGAGTGGGATTCCCATGTTCATGGGACTTCCATTCCCACCATTGATCACAAAATCAAATGGTGGTCAAATGATAGATGTTGAGTGATATATTAATTTAGCCTAAAATGTAGGGGTCCCCTCATGGATTCTCATGGCATAGGATTCCATGCAACCAAACACACCCTGAGATTCAAACGTGAAAGTCGAGAAATGGGTTGAGGCAACGAAAAAGATGGCATTTGGAGATGATTCACGGTGTCTCTGGTGGCAATCCAGAATGGAGTGGTGACGAAGATCTATTCCCGATGGGGTGGTTCCAAAGTGGAAGATGAGGGAATAAACTACTTTTCCATGTGGTATGGGTAGGGCTGACCATATGCTCAATCTCAAGATAAAATGAGTTGAAAGAGGAAAAAAAAACAGTTTGTACCCATATCTCAAGTTTTGGGGGATATTGTGTTGGGATAATTACACAAGATCTATTTGTGCTAGAAAGAGTAGAAAGGGTTGAGGGGACAACAAGAAAAAAACTAAAAAATTACACTTAATTCTTGATTGTGTGGACCACGTCTCTGTTGTTGACATCGTCGAAAGATAGACATATTTGCAGTGTTCTAAAAATGCTAGGCGGTGGGCGGCCGGCGAGCATGAGACTAGCGCCTAGAGAACTAGGCGGGGACCTAGGCGGTTATTTATTTAATTATTATAATTGATTAATTTATAAAAGTTAAGTATAATAACATATAAATTACTTCCAATTCAATGCCAAAATACATATGCAAAATGTATAAGAAAAACAGAGTCTTAATTTTTTATTTTTTTGACCTCGAAATATAAAAAAAAATAAAAAAATAATTATAATTATAATAATAATAATTGATCAGGTCCGCGGAATACTGCCTAATTGTGCTGAAGGTCCGCGGAACACTGCCTATTTTTTTGACCTTTTTTTAGAACACTGCCTATTTGTGCTGAAGGCCCCTATTATGGTGCATGCTGACTTAGACAAGATGAAAATGATTGATCAAGTCCGCGGAATGGCGATTTAGTGTAAATCGAGGGTAGACTTATCTGAACTAGGTATTTGGTGGTTGGGTTGAGCGGTCACCGATAAATCGTTGATAAATCGAAATTATTCTGTTGAGTGGTGGTAGTTGCTGCTCTATAATGTGATGTTTTGGACATGATTATATAATTTGCTCTATAATATGACTTTTGTTGCTTTATAATACTTGTTTTAATAATCTTTATTGTCAAGATATGTTATTTATTATAATTTACATTAGTGAATGTATACTTTGAAAAAGTAGACCGATTAATTCTGATTAATCCGCTTAATCTTAAATCGGTCATGAATCACGAAGGGTCTGTTATCCGCATTTACTGCATAGGGTGTAAGAGAGGTTGATGGACCCTGGTATTGAGGGTTGATCAATCAGGAAAGGGCCTCATGATTGAAGACTAACAAATTGTTTAGGGCCATCAGGAATAGTTATGGAGATGAGGGAGGAGGCTCATTGTCTGAAGTATTGGGCTTCGATTTGGGAGAAGAAATGGAGGTAGGCAGGGCAGCATGCCTTGAGGAAGAAGACCAGACTCACTGTGCAGTGGAGCAACTTATCATTACCTATAACGATTATGCACAAATGAAAAGTCCTTTGCTCTGACTAAGTTTGTCGCGGAGCAAAGTACCTTGCTCATAACCTTGAATTGTCCGGTCTAAAAAGCAAAGTAAACAAAACATTGAAATGAGTATTTTTGCCCATTCATTGTATAGCCCGTATAGGCAGCCAGGTAGTCCACTCTCAGTATTTCTCAATGTTTCAGTTGCTTTAATGAAACTCATGGAGCAAAATACCCCCAACTAAATTCAAAGTCACTCTATGTCACAAGAACATACACTATTCACAGTGTTTAAAGTCATTTTCATTGTATCATGTCTTATTTGGGACCCACCAATGTAATTTAATGAAAAAGAAAAAAAATCTGATTTGATGATTCAATTTAACTTATTGAAATAACTAAAAAAAAATGTAGAACTATTTTCTACCCTATAATGGAAATTCATTAGATGAACATGGATAAGAAATAATATAATTGAAAAAAAATAATAATAACAAAAAATGCGAATAAGACGCACAGAGAGCGTGATGTATGTTAGTCAAATGTAATTCCTGTATGCTTTAGGGGAGAAGGGTGGGGGAGAGCGGCCTCGCTTTTGTTGGTGCGTAGACCTTTTTTTTTTTTTTTTTGGAAAGCGAGCGGGGGTTTTTTAGGATCCCCAAACCTGAAATAAAAAGGTGAAGTTACATTCGAGAGTAAATTGTTCCTGATCTATCTTCATGTACAATGTCTTTCAAGTCTTGAGCAAACGAGCTCGGTGTAACTTCCAGAAATTCCGAGCTAGGGTGAAGGCTAGCAAGTCTGTCCGTGACTCTGTTAGTTTCTCTATACTCATGGCTGACAGTGTATTCTTCCAGTGTTGCCAGCATTCTTCTGATCTTACTGAGAATGTGTCTCAAGTTCCACGCACTGTGTCTCGCTTTCGTCAAGTAATCTCGCACTAAAGTGGAATCAGTGTTGATTTCTAACTTTTTGAAGCCTTTTGAGTTGGCTAGTTGCAGCCCGGCCTCAACTCCTTGAAGTTCATGCATGATTCTGGACTGACCCACACTCGAGCCAGCACAAGCAGCCACGACACTACCTTGATCATCCCTAATTACCGCACCGTAACCTCCTGAATTTGCTTTTAATGAACCATCATAATTGAGTTTATACCACCCAGAAGGAGGCTTCTTCCACGAGCACATGATCGGGGTCCGAGTCCGAAACTATGGGTCAAGCTGCCATCGCCCAAAGAGCTGCCTGTTAGCTGCATTGTCTTCAATGACGAGTCCTGCATTCGAGTACCTGAGCCTAATGTCATTATAGATCCTCTTGACTAGCTCGATACTGGAACAATGTTGCTGCTTGTATAGCCTAGCATTTCGTTCAGTCCATATGTAATAGACAGA
Source organism: Berberis vulgaris (assembly GCA_963556465.1). Lineage (NCBI taxonomy): Eukaryota > Viridiplantae > Streptophyta > Magnoliopsida > Ranunculales > Berberidaceae > Berberis > Berberis vulgaris. Next base: position 71,856,261 of record OY747133.1, read on the forward strand.
GACACTCAATGCAATCTTCTTCACTTGTGCATTAGAACTAGTTCCTTTGAAATTGTTGGTGCACCATCGAAGTTCCTCATCCCAGCCTGTTATGCTCCGAGAGTAGCTCAAAAGTTGTAACATTCTGCCCCAAACAAACCGAGAGTAGGTGCATGCAAAGAAGAGGTGATTTTCTGTTTCACTTTCCAGGTTGCACAACGAGCATATATCATGTTGTGTTTTGCCCCATTTCTTGAGCTTATTAAGAGTTTTTAAAGCACCATGACAAAGAATCTAGGTTATAAATGCATGCCTGGGTATGCAGCCTTTGAACTAAACAATGTTAGCCCAATCCACTAGAGGGTTATGTTTCCTGAGTGCTTCATAGGTCGATTTCATTTGGAACTGGCCGTCACTACTAGAGCTCCACAACACTTCATCTTGCATACTAATATCAAATTCAACTTCGTCGAGGTGAGTGAGTACATCACTAATAAGGTTACCCACACTGTGGGGAATGTTCCAGTCATTGCTGCTGATAATAGCCGCGACCTTGGCGTCTTTGTGGAGTGTTGAGTCATACAATAACACCTGTGGGAATTGATCCATTAGAATGCCCGACGGGTGCCAAGGGTCCTTCCAGAAGAGTGTGTTATCTCCATCCCCAATTGAGTGAAGAGTTATATGAGCTGCCTTAGCCCTGCATTCGAGTATCTTGCGCCAGCACCAAGAGGCTTCTTTAGGTGTGGTCATCAGCCAAAAGTCTCGGCGTCTGATCAAATATTTGTATACCCACTTGACCCATAATGAGTCCCGATGCGTGATTATACTCCAAATATGTTTCATGCAAGCAACCTCATTGCTGATGCGTATGTCCCTGATCCCTAGTCCGCCTTCTTTATATGGGAAGCATATCTTCTCCCAGCTGACTAGGGCTTTCTTAGAGGCTATATCTCCACCTGACCAAAGGAACCTTCTTAACAAGGTATTAATGCAATCCAAAGTATGCTTAGGGAGCCCGAAGCAAGAAGTCCAATATATATGCATGCTAGCTAAGACAGATTTGATGAGTACAAGTCTGCCTGCGTAAGACAGAAATTTATTCTTCCTGGAATTGATTTTCTTCCTGATCTTGTCTATAATAGGGGCACATTGTGTGTGAGATAAGTAGGAAGAGATCATAGGCAACCCGAGGTAATTAACTGGTAAGGTCCCGTTTGCAAAATGAAGATGCGAAGCGATTATAGCCTGCTCACTGTGCGGAATCCATGCCTGGAACAACATGCTCTTATCACAATTCACTTCTAGGCTTGTGCATTCCTTGAATTCTATGAGGACATCAGCCAGAGCCTTTGCCGAGCCAGCATCACCATGAAAAAAAGCTATAAGATCATCTGCAAAGCATAGATGGGTAATGATAGGGTCCTGGCATCGATAGTAGAGTTTGTAATGGCCTTCCTGAACCTTTTTACGCAATAAGACATGTAATAACTCCATGATCATAACAAAAAGATAGGGGGACATAGGACACCCTTGTCGGATTCCTCTAGTAGCGTTGATATATCCTTTAGGAGAGCCATTGAGACAAATAGAGAATTTTGGCGTAGTGATACACTCCTTGATCCAGTTAATGAAGGTTACAGGGAAATTCACTTTCTTGAGCAACTGTATGATAGCATCCCAGCGAACCATGTCATAAGCTTTCTTGAGGTCAATCTTCGTTGCGCATCTGGGAGGTCCCTTGTCACGATGATAGTTACTGACTAGCTCATGAGCTAGTAGAATATTATCTTGAATGTGGCGGCCTTGAATGAAAGCGGGCTGTGAGTCACTTACAATTGTTTGAACTGTTTTTTTCATCCTGTTGGTTAAAATCTTGGTAATGCATTTATATAGTACATTGCAACAAGCAATTGGCCTGTAGTCATTGAAGTAAGACACATTAGTAACTTTAGGAATTAAAGCTATATGCGTAGCATTTACCTCGCCTAGTAGCTTAGAGCTACGGAAAAAATTCAACACGACCTTAACAAAGTCGTCCCCAGTGATGCGCCAAGTGGCCTTGAAGAATAGTGAGGTGAAGCCATTTGGACCAGGAGACTTGTTGGAGTCAATATTAGACAGTGACTCAGTGATTTCATTTCTAGTTATCTATTCGATCAGCTCGGCCCCATGTCTTCCGTCACCATGTTATCAAACTGCATGTTTCCTATGATCCCAGGATTGTATGCACAGTCCGACTCCCCTGCAAAGACATTTGTAAAATGTTGGATGCATTCAGATGCAATAGCTTCAGGGTCCTCCAGCTTCTCATCATTCATGTTATATATGCTCATGATTTTGTTTCGTAACCGTCGCTCCCTGACCAAGCCATGGAAGTATGCATTGTTTTGGTCCCCTACTTCAAAGAATTTTGATCTGGACTTTTGTTTCAGCTCGGACTCTTTACTTCTGAGTGCGTGTGCAAAGTCTTTGACAACATTTCGTTCTTCCTGGATCAATTGATCAAAGATAGGAAAGCCTTGTAGAGCCTGCTGAGTGTGAGCCATCCTAGCTCTTGCTTGGTCCACAGCCGAGCTCGCCTTATAGAATCCTGCTTTGCGCCAGCTAGTTAAGGCTAGTTTAACAAGTTTGAGTTTTTTGATGAGTCGGTACATATGGTTACCAGTGACTCGAATGCACCAAGCTTCCTCCACTGTCTTATGAAAATCATGCTCATGTACCCAATAGTAAAAAAATTTGAATGGGATGGGGCCCCTATTATTATTGTTATATAGTGAAAGCACCATTGGGGCATGGTCAGATATACCTGAGTTTAGGAACTCTGCTTCTGCATCTGGGTTCTCCTGAAGCCATGCGTCATTGATCGCCCCTATTATTATTGTTATATAGTGAAAGCACCATTGGGGCATGGTCAGATATACCTGAGTTTAGGAACTCTGCTTCTGCATCTGGGTTCTCCTGAAGCCATGCGTCATTGATCAGAACTCTATCTATCTTGGATGATACTCGGTCTGCTCCATATTGATTATTGCTCCATGTGAAGAAATTGCCTCTGTATCGACAGTCATATAACCGAGCTTGTGTGACGCAGTTCAAAAAGTCATGTGCACCTCCTTGCTGAGCTCCTGCTCGACCCAGTCGTTCAGTGGCATGCAAGATGGCATTGAAGTCTCCTAGCAGAGCCCACGGCAGTGTGACTGTGCTTGAGAGTTGAAGTAACTCGTGCCATAACTGCTGCCTAACTGTGTACTGATTGCTACCATAGACAAATGAGAGGGCACATTCAAACCCAATGCTCCATTTTGCATGCACTGTGACTGCCTGGTCTGTGCTGGAAATTGGAGAAATGGATACCAGTCCTGGGTTCCAACCAACCCATACTCGGCCTCCTTGAGCAGTATGACCATTATCAGTCCAGAGCCAACCTCGCAAAAGTTCTCGCTGAATAGTACTCTTCCTTTCCTCTTGAACTTTAGTTTCTACTAGACCTATCACATGTATCTTCTCTTTTTTAACAAGCTCACGAACTTCCTGTTGCTTAACTATATCGTTAAGCCCTCGTATGTTCCAGCAGGCTAGTTTAATCATTACTAACATTATGTCCTAGGAGCTGCTTGACTCCTGTGGTGTTAGTATCTGTTCCATGAGTAGGCTGCATTGTGTCTCCAGTTATCCTGTGAAGAGTCTGCCTTAGGGAGTTCATAGTGTTGGCTAGAGTAGGTGGGTCATTCTCTTGCGCTAGGCATGCAAATGCATTATGGGTGACTAATGACTATAGGGTCACTTACTTGTTGAGGGGCAGGATCCGGTTCTGAGCTGCGCAACAACTGAGGGTCATCCAGTATTGCTAGTTGCAGATTTGCATTCATTGGGCCATTCGATTGCATAGGTTCCTCCACATTGGTGCATGGCGTATTGACTGGATTATTGGTGCTAGGATGCTCTCTAGGATCCTGTATCTCGCGAGTGGTACCCACCGTTGTCAATGCTTGTTGTGACTCCTTAGGCTCTCTGATTGCTCGCTTCCCATGAACTACAGTCCAGCCAGCCTCATTGGTTGTGGAGGCTGAGATGTCCTTGGTCTTAGTGTGAGGGTATTATTGTATGGGTTTTCTTGTTCTGTTTTGTGCAATTTGGATGACATTAATACAGTGGCAATGTAGTTTGTCTCTACCAATAGGCCAATTGGGGGTTCTCGTTGTAATCATTTGGAGTTTGGAAGAATGGAAAATCATGTTTTCTTTTGGTGTGGTGTTTGGAAGTCCGTGCTTCAAGTTCATCGAGCACTATAATTGGCCATAGTGTTTGGTTTTATGAGGGCTTGTGTCCAGGAGGCATATCACATGTTCTAAACTTCACACATTGTAGTAGTTGTGTGCAAAAGTTGTGTGCAAAAGAGCATTTTTCACAATACGTGATGAACCTTGCAACTGGGAGTTGGGATTTAGGAGGTAGACAAGCATCTGAACTCTGGAATATTTGTAGCTTGTAGCTAAGCTTTAAAAAAAATAAGAATGGTTGTCTAATGCTTATTTGATAAATATTTGAGAAGGGATCCCTTTGATCCAATTTTGAGGGTATTCACAATATCATTTGAGTCATCTTTAGTAGCATTTTACTCACTGAGTTTGCTTTGTTGCATAGCTTGCCATTTCTACTATCAATATCCGCTGTGCTGCTCAAAATTCATTTTCATGTGCCTTTGCTCTGTCTATGTTTATGGGTATATTTAAGATAAACCATTGATGTCGTAGAATGCCTTTTTTTTTATTTATTTTTATCTGTTTTGCTGCATGGATGGATTCGAGGGACTATAGCTTCCAATTTATTCCTTCTTATACACTGAAGGGGATGAAATCCAGCATGCAGTAAAGCATGAATAAAATGAATGCAAAATGAGTCGGATGACACTCTATGCTATCACATAATGCAAAAAAAAGGATATTTGAATGTCAAGCCTTGGCATAAACGGGGCGGTAATGAAATTAGCTGGTGTATTGTGACATTGGTGGTCTAAGAAAGACTGATCTTCCCTTTCCAATCAGCAGCAATCAAAGGATGACAGTTGATTGATGGTCCTTTTAATAGCCAACGAACTGGTAGACTCCAGAATTAAACCCCATAGACCTGGCCTAATCTGTAAGAATTCTCAGAGGCTTTTGACACTGTTAGTAGGTCTTTTCTGGAGTTCATGTTGACTAGGATGGGTTTTCGTATTAGGTGGAGAGGATGAATCAAAACCATTCTCAGATCAACTCAGTTCTCAAGTCAAAATCAATGGAGCAGTTGAAGGTTTTTTCAAAGCTTTAAGGGGAATAGGTAGGGAGACCCCTTATCTCCCGTTCTTTTCTTTTTAGTTGCAGAAGGCCTCACCCAGATGTTGCTTAGAGCTGAATGTTATGGTATGATTAAAGGCTTTCAGGTGATTAATCGTGGAACTTCGGTTCCAATTATGCAATAAGCAAATGATACTATTATTTTCTTAGGGTGTGTTTGGTTGCACTCATTTCATGGGAATAGGAATCCTATTCCCACTTGAAATAGTATTTTGGGTGTTTGGTTGAGAGTTTACTAATGAGTGAGGGATGCCAGCACGTGCCACATATTCCCACTTTTGGTGGGAATCGGACACCTCGGTTCACCAAAGGAAACTTTTGGCGATCCTAAAAACCTCTCGATTTAATCCTCCCTCGCCTCTCTCCACCTCTCTTCACATGAACTGAAGCAAGTTTTTGAAGCTCTCTCGTCATTGCAAAAAACCCCAGGTACGTCTCTCATCTTCTTCCTTCTCTATTTCTCGATCTCTACATGTTAACTACCATTGATCTCTCCACTGATCTCTCCATTTATCTCTCCACTGAACTCTCCACCGATCTCAGCTGGTGGTGTTGATCTCTACAAGTTGATTACTGGTGGTGTTGATGGAGGAGTTGAGAATCGAAGAGGAGCATAAGAGACTCACGAATATCTCTTCTTCCTCGTCTCTGTGAAGGGCTGATCGAAGATCTCTTGATCTCCATCGCATCAGAGGCTCGATCTCACCTCTTATCTCTGTAATTCCCTCTTTGTCACAATCCTTGTTGCAGTCTCTGAATAAGATTAAATTTTCATTGATAAAACCATTTACTTGGTTTACTTGACTGATGTAGGATTGGAATGGGTCTAGCTTTGCTTTTTGAAGGAGGGAATTCTTCTTCTTCGTTAGCTCATTTCAAGTGAGGTAAATTGTTGCTTGTAGAGTCATTCCAATATGCTTTACTGGCATTTAATCATGTTCATGAATCTGGGTTTCTTATGATCGTTTGGTTTTTTTGATCGAGTGAGTGATGAAAATAATTTGTTTGGTGAAATGCTGCAATGAACTAATATGTTCGTATGGGTTGTTTCAGTGGGTTTGGGGTTTGATGAATTATGTCTTAGGACTCACTACTCAATCATATAACTAGGATTGGTACTGAATTTATTTTTGTTGATTTTGTTGGTGAAATGCACCTATTGGCTGACGACCATGGTAACTGTTGCACATTTGTATGTTGATCTCTCTCAATGGGGTTGCTTCTTTTGACTTCAGATTGAATATAGAAACAGAAACCAGAAATGAGGTTGCTTAGTTTTGTTTGAAATTTAAAAGTTAGAGATGGAAACAAAAAATGGGGCATCTTGGTATGGCTTCAAGATGAAAATGGGGTTGCTATTTTTTGGATTGAAATTTGAAAGTAGAGATGGAGATAAGAAATGGAATTTTGTTTTTCTTAAAAATGAAAGTGGCGATGTAGACAAGAAATGGGTTGGTTTGATTTGTTCACTAATCCCCTAACATTTCAAACACAAAAGGAATGTGTTGGGTTTAGTTCTAATTAGAACCCAAAATTTTGAATGGGGTTGCTATTTGGTTTGATATGATGCTTGTTCAAGGCACTTTTGGATCTGCAAGTGGTCGAAGGAGAAGAGGCATCATTTTTTGCCTTGGTTGATGGTGAGAATGCCTTACCTCTTGAATCTGCACAAGACCATAAACGAGTTGGGGATGGTGACACAGGATCCAACACGGGTGGAATGGGTGCATATTCTCCAGCACCTGGATTAACTGAAGAGCTTCAGTCTTTGGTCATGAAATCTATAATCCTCCCAACTGTGAAGGGAATGTCTGCCGAAGGTTGCAAGTTTGTTGGCGTTTTGTATGCGGGGCTCATGATTGAGAAGAAAACAGGGCTACCTAAACTCATCGAGTATAATGTGCGTTTCGGAGATCCAGAATGCCAGGTAGGTCATTGTTTGGAGTGAACTTATTTATTTAAGTATGATGCTGGTGAAAAATCCTGGTGCTCACTATTCAAACCATACTGGTAAATCCATAGGAATAAGCTTGGTTATTTATAGATGATTTCTGATATTAATATTGGTTTAGTATTGATGTTTTGAAAGCCTCTTCCCTGTTTTAGTTGTATTATGTTGTTGTGAGGTTTCCGTGTGCTTGTTACATGTGCTGATAAATTAATTGGTTGCTTCGTTTTTGTCAATAAAAAGTGTAATGGAAGTTACAAGTGTTCAATCTATTGTCCGAAAATTTGAAATTCTATTTTTGGTACTTTGTTCTCTAACATGTCTGCATACCTAAAGATGTATTTTGATATTGCATCCCTAATACATCTATTTTTGGTTCCCTAGTATTTTTGATAGGCAAAAGATAAAATGGTAGTCAGCATAGTTTATAATGGTTTATAATAATGAGTTCTAATCCTGAACCCATTAGATATGTATTTTGAGATTGTCTCTTTGTAAATCTTTGGTTCCCTATAAGACAAATGATATGACATCTGTTGATTTCCTCTTCATGAAACTATCTATGCTAACAGGCTTTGATGGTTCGCTTGGAGACTGATTTAGCACAAGTACTGCTGGCAGCATGTAGAGGAGAGTTGAGTGGAATTTCATTAGAGTGGTCTGTTGGCTCATCCATGGTGGTGGCAATGGCAAGTCAAGGCTATCCTGGGGTCTACAAGAAGGGGACTGTGATTTGGAACCTGGAAGAAGCAGAGAATGCTGCTCCATCAGTGAAAATATTTCATGCTGGAACCTCACTCGACTCAAATGGTGACTTCATTGCCATTGGTGGTCGTGTTCTTGGTGTAACAGCAACGGGTAAGGACATTGAAGAGGCTCGGAATATGGCTTTTACCAAGCTGCTGATCAAATTGATTGGTCGGGAGGGTTCTTCCGGCGAGATATTGGTTGGAGAGCACTTCCCTATAAGCAAACTGCTGGCGATGAGTTGGGCTTGTTTTGTTGTCACAACTTGAATTGTTTGTAACAATCTCTAGAATTAATACATCATAAAGAATATGTTTTTGTCATGAGGGTAGGATGGAATCATACTTGGTTATACTTGTATCACTTTCATTGAACACAAGGAATAAATTAACTAAAATTGGTAATTTAAAAGCAAAGCAGGGTCAGTCAGAAGTAACTTGTGTAAACCATTTACAACAATAAATTGAGTTTAGAAGTGAAAATTGGCCATCACTTGGGAGTATGTGGTTTAGGACTTGTTATGTTTATGCAGTAAACATGATTTTATTTTGAAAATTTTAGTCAAAATATATATTGCTAAATTTTTTTTATTAGAATTCTGAATATCAGTATTAAACGTTGATTTCTCATTGAAAGATTTAAGCAGCAGACGTCGAGTTTAAAATTATTCTGTAAGGATATTTTGTAAGAAGCAAAATCAAAACCATATTCTAGTTTATATATAAAAGTAGAATTGTGGGATCTTTAAAATGAAATAAAAAAAATTAAAAAAATTCCCATGATTAGTTTTGGGCAACCAAACACTCACAATAGGAATTGGAATCCAATTCCCATGGACAACCAAACATCAAAGTTGGTCAAGTCCATGGCATGGGATGCCATGACATGGGATGTCATGGAATGGAATTCCAATTCCCACCTTAGGATTCCATGCAACCAAACACACCCTTAGAGCTTTCCTTACAAAGGGCCTCCAATCTGCAATCCATTCTTATGTGATTTGAAGTTCTTTCTAGTCCGAGCATCAATTTTCACAAAACAATGGTTTATCCAGTGAACATGTTAATCATTCTGATCTTCAAGCAATGGTTTCAACTCTAAACTGCTAGCTAAGAACTCTTCCCACGACTTATTTAGGCCTTCCTCTTTGTGCAAAGTACAAAAGTAGGTATATGGGGGGGCCTACTATTTGGAAAGCTAAATACATATCAAGGGCAGGTAGAATCACTCTTATCAAAAGTACTCTCTCCAGCATCTCAGTTTTTCTCATTTCCTGCATTAGTATGCCTATTTCTATTCAGCATGATACAGAAAGGATTTGCAGGGATTTTCTTTGGGAGTCCAAACAAAAGTCAAATCTTACCACTAGGTAAAATGGAGTGAGATCTGCAGACCAAAAAAGCCAGGAGGACTGGGGATCATTTTTAATTAGGCCCTTCTTTCCAAGTGGCTATGGAAATTTGGAACAGAACAACAAGCTTTTTGGAGATCCATCATTCAGCAGAAATATGGGAAGTTAGATAGGGGCTGGTTCACCAGACAGACTGCTGCTCACTATGGTTGTTCATTGTGGAAAGGGATTATCAATATGAAAGTTAATTTCCAGCAGCACATCTCCTTCAAAGTGGGTAATGGTAGCAAAGTTGAGTTCTGGGAAGATGCTTGGTGCACTCATAAACCTCTTCAGGTCCTTTTCGCGTCCATCTACAGACCGTCTCTTGCTACACATGTCTTCATTTCTCAACTTTATAAGGGTGTTACTCACTACTCTCCTTGGGATCTCAAGCTTAGAAGAGGGGTCAAAGACGAGGAGCTTCCTCCTCTCCTCTTGCTTATAGAGTTGCTCAGTCATCATACCTCTCTGTGGAGGAAGGCTGTTGGTGTTGGAATGAAAAGTTAGGGAAATTCACTGTCCTTGACTCACACCAAAAGTTTCAATCCCAACAAGTTACTGGCTATCTAGTAAAGTTTCTGGCTTTGGGATAGAGTTCTCTTTGTTCCCATTTGAATAATTTGGAAAAAAGAAATAGGAGGATCTTCAAACGCATTGGTAGAGATACTTCTCAGCAAGCATTCAAATCTCTGGTCTGGGACTGTGCCAATACTTGGGGGATCGTTTTTGACCTACCTTTCCATATAATTATTTTTAACCGCAATATATTATTTTTCAATGTGGTTGTTGGGACATCTTTTCCCCTTTTTTTGCTTGAGTACTTTTTCATCCCCTTGTTCTTGTTCAATATTTTTTCTTTTGTTTTATGGATTAAAAAAAAATTGTGACCTTGGTGGATGGTGATTTCTATGTCTGAACTTATACCATGAACAACTTATGATTAACTGCAGAAACCGAGGTTGCCTCTTCATACTATGCTATTATATCTGTCATTACTTTTATAAAATGTTTTCATCCAACCAGACCACATTCTTTCAATGGTTCTGTTTGTGGACCATTCACTTCTACCATGGGTTTATCTCAAAGGTGGCTTGTTTATAGAGATTTAAAAAAAATTAGTTAATTAATTAAATTTTTTTTTTAATTTATGGACGAGAAAGTTCCATTCTTACTGAGAAAGTAAAAAACATACTTTGGTTGTACATACCTTTTTGTTCATTTGATTTCTCACAAGGGAAAGTTGTCTTTCCTATGTTCCCTCTCTGTGTCTCTCTTTTACTTTTACGATTGGTTTTGTTAGATATGTCCACTTTTACTACAAATTATATGGAAAGGTGAAAACTGTTAGGTAAATCAAGTTCTTTTTTTCTATTCCCCTTAAAAAAGAACGTTTTCTTTTTTTGTCATGATCTTGTGCTATGTTATTGCTTAATCTGTATAATGTGTATTTTCTTAATTTTTGTTCTACTTGCAACAATGGACACAACAGAAACAACAACTACAAATGCAGTTCGTGGTGTTCTCAACAGGTCAGGATTTAAACCATGATTCTATGAGTACACTTTTCTATTAGCAGATAAATTTTTGAAAACATGGTTCCGAGATTGTAATGGACTTTTATGTGAAGTAATATTGTTGTAGTTCCACGATAAACTTTTAGCTTGTTTCATTCATGAACCTTCTTTCACTGCAAAATTTCTTCCATCTCTTTAAGAGTTGTCTTCTCAATTAAAAGATTGTGCTCTGTTCTCATTTCTCAATAGAGAATTCAACTCCCTCCACGAAGGCGATTTTAATATTAAGAGGAATTTGGATATTCGGATAGCCAACAAGGACCGCATGGTCACACTTAGTCCAATGAACTCTCGGAATGTATATTATTACTTCCATAAAACTTGTTAAATTTATCCATAAGATTAGAAGACATGTGTTAAGCCCTTTCAATTATTTATTTATTAAATTTTTTTTTTTTGTGTAAAACCAAGCTCCTGTAATGATGCACTCACTCCCTAGTATTACTGGAAGGCGTAACTAAGTCATTTAGATAGGTTTCACATCCAACCCAGTGGTGATCATCGATAAAGCAAAGCTCAGGAGAATGAAATGCTCTCCTAATCCAATGGATATGGAAATTTGGGTTAAAAGTTGACACTTTATGGAGGAAGATTATACTGCAAAATATGGAGCCAGCCCTAGTGATTGATTTGCTCAATCTCACATAACTACACATGGTTTGTTTCTATAGAAAAATATTCTTGATATATTACATTTCCTTTGAAGCCCATAAAGGTGACAAAATAAATTTTTACGAGGAAAAATAGTAAGGAGAACAACCACTCAAGTCTCGATCCAACTATCTACAATGCTTGCAGCAGTAAGCAAGGTAAAATATAGATTTCTGCACCCTCAACACCTCATTTGAAGGTCAAGCATCTTTGGATTTTCACCTTAGGAGGAACCTCAATGGCTGGGAGGTCCCTCAAATGGACAGTCTGTTGCAAGGAAGGATGCATGGACACGCGCGTCTTGTTGGACATGGAGATGACACGCCAATTCGACAATTTTCTAAACACTAGGACTTGGTGATACGCCGAGTACTATTTTTTTTTAATAAGTCATAAACATAAAAAATAATCTAATAAAGTGTCTTCATCTTTGTTGCAAATAGAAAAAACACGAAGAAGAAGAGGTGCAAAGGCAAGAAAAAGATGACACTCTATTGTAAGAAAAAAACAAAGTGGAGAAAAAATATAGTAGAGAATAAGTAAAAGAGAGAATAAGCAAATGAGGGAAGAAGAAGCACAAATTAAGAAGTTAGACTATCTCTATTCTTTAGTTGTTTTTTGCCATATTTATCTTATCTCAATTGAAAGAGTCATTCACTTCAGATGGATCAACAATCATAAATTATGTGATTATTTGCATAATCTAAAAGTAAAAAATAAAAAAGAGCCAGGTGCCGAATCTTGACTATGTCCTGACTAAGTTTTGGGTGTATCGGGGGAGTGTCGGACACGTTGACCACATTGACCATGTGTCTGATATGTTGACCATGTGTCTGACATGTTGACCACGTGTCTGACGCATGTCGAGTGAGTGTCGAGCAAGTGTCAGTGTTAATGTCAGTGTCAGATACGTGTCGGACACGAATACAAGTTTTTCGAAGAGTTCGTGTTTCCTTAGTTGCAAGACAAACAAAACATTCAGCTGTATAATGAGCATGATAAATGGTTATGGGAAGGACATGATAGCTCTTTCACAGTCGAGGACTACTATGATAAGGAAAATTCTTTGTTGCACCGGGGGTTAGCCTGGTGCTAACCCCCCACCCTCCATTTTGCCTCGAGATGGGTGTAGACCATGAACTTAGAATGCATAGATTGCACCACCAGATATGGATGAAGGGCATCCCTCCTAGATCATGCTTTCTTTGGACCATCCTCCAAGGCAAACTTCTCATTTTTTTATATCAACAAGAGATGATTGATGATCCCTAACCATTGCCCCTTGTGTGGTGCTGACTCAGAGAGCGTTGATCATCTCTTCACATGCTTCTTCACTCACAACATTTGCATTGAATGCTTTGGAAGATTCGGGATTGCAAGCAACTATTACTGAAACTTCGTCAAACTTGGGCAGCTTACACCTATCTCACATTGGGAAGTGGATTTTGGGTTAGAATATTTTATATCATTGTTTGGGTAGTTTGGAGGGAGAAAAACAATAGGATCTTTAAGGGTAGTTCCAAAGATGTACACAACCTATGGATAGAAACTAAAATCACTCTATAGGTTTGGAGTCACACATGAGATATATTCAAAGATAACACTCACTTTTCTTCTCATGTTTGAGTGGGGCGAGATAGTGAGAGATACACATTCTATGCTTACGATGTGTACTTTTTGCCTTCTGCTTTGATATATATGATGTATACTTTTTCCCATGGTTTCTCAAACTTCAATGAAGTTTCAGTAGAAAGAATTTGGAATCTTTAATTTTTCTCAAACACCATTGAACCAGTAATTGCAACTTGCTATTTGAAGCTTTTACTCACCTTCAATCTTGAGTGATGTTCTTTATTCTTGAATCTTCAGTTCAGTTAACCCATACACTTCCGCCGTCGTTACCATCATTCTAGCTCTCTTACATTAGCAAGTAATACTGACAATGAAAAACCACAACAGCTCCATTGTCCTTTAGAAAACCATGATTACTAAAATCTGAAACCAACTTTCTTTGTTGATATATATCAAAGTAATTGTGTTGGGACAACAAAGGATGATGGATTGGGTTCCAAAAGCAAAAGTAGTTGATGAGTTTTTTAAGCACTGCATTGTCCCACTCAACCACCAAACTCTCAAGGACAATGCTATATATATTTGATTTTACCATTACCTGGCCCAACCACCCAATGAAATTGACCATTTAGTGACTAGCAAACTAAAGAGGATAGTAAACTAATACTATATATTTAGTTGTTATATTTTATCTTTGCGTTTCAAAGTACACTAAGTACAACATACACATGCAAAATTTGTTATTTATAATGATGCTTTGATCAGTTTGTTTTTTAGTTGTATTCCCTAATAATAGAAAAATATTAGTTTTTGAACCTTGTGAACTGACTGAACGTACAGTAACTGGAATCGAACCATAATTGTCTGTTTGGTTTGGTTGCTTAAGTCAGCACGTTTGTTTTTTTTTTTTTTTTTGGAAGTTGAGCCGGTGTTTGATAGGATCCGTAACCTATCCCTCGAGGTGCCACCTATAGGTCAACATCACCCCGAAAGAAACTATGCCGCCGGAGGGTCTCGAAGCAAGGACCTGGGGACTAATCCCACAAGGCCTTAACCACTCGACCATAACCCCTTTGGCAGCACGTTTGTTTTCTATTCAGCCCTATTTGGTGCGGTCGCTTATGTCAGGTCAGGTTGTTCGTTTTTTGTTCAGCCCCTAGCTATTTGAATTAATGAGGGGGAATTGGATTCTGCATCGATATAATTGGCACTAGATCAAATACTCGTACTGGGGATTTTCTGTGGAATATGATATGGTTGAGGGTCCTTAAATTTAGGATTTTAGCTTTCTGTTAATAAGATGCCTATTATCTAGGATAGAGTTGCCTATTATCTAGGATAGAGTTGTTAGTATTTGAACTTTTCATAGCTTAGTTTACCACGTACTTAGGTGCTTATGTGGGCTGCAAGTTTTTCTCTTTCTGTTTTGTAAAGGCTATTAAATAGCCAAGGTTGTTTTACAATAAAGCAAGTCATTCATTCATAACATTCTGGTATCAGAGCTCTGACTGGGCCTGAGAAAAAAGTTGAGTGACTTCCGACTTCCAAACAGAGAGAGAGATGGCAAGTGAGGGGAATTTTGTTCAACCTGCAATTCCTAGATTTGATGGTCACTATGACCATTGGAGTATGCTAATGGAGAATTTCCTTAGATCAAAGGAATATTGGCATTTGGTGGAGACTGGTTATGAAGAACTAGCAAATGGAGCAGCTGCAACAGAATCACAACAGAAGAAGGTTGACGAGTTGAAATTGAAGGACCTGAAGACTAATAATTACTTGTTTCAGGCGATTGATAGGTCGATCATGGAGACCATATTGAAGAAGGATACATCCAAACAAATTTGGGATTCGATGAAGAAGAAATATGAAGGGAGTGCACGAGTTAAGAGGTCTGCTCTTCAAGCCCTGCGGAGAGACTTCGAAACCTTAGAAATGAAAACCGGTGAGTCTGTTACAAATTACTTTTCTAGGGTTATGTCGGTTGCAAACAAGATGCGTATAAATGGAGAAGACATGAAAGATGTAACTGTGGTGGAGAAGATCCTTAGATCTTTGACTGAGAGATTCAATTACATAGTCTGCTCAATTGAAGAATCAAAGGATATTGATGTGCTTTCGATTGATGAGCTACAAAGCTCACTGATTGTTCATGAACAAAAGCTTCAGAGACAGAATAGTGAAGAACAAGCTCTCAAGGTGTCATGTGAAGAGAGAATTGGAGGAAGAGGCCGGGGTAGAGCTTCATTCAGAGGCAGATGTAGAGGACGTCAAGCATTCAACAAAGCCACTGTGGAGTGTTACCGATGCCACAAACTCGGTCACTTCCAGTATGAATGTCCCACATGGGATAAGCAAGCTAATTACGCAGAGCTGGATGAGCAGGAGGAAATGTTGTTAATGGCTTATGTTGAAGATATTGGAGCTAGGAAAGAAGAAATTTGGTTCTTAGACTCGGGTTGCAGCAATCACATGTGTGGTGATAAGTCCCTGTTTTCTGAGTTAAACGAAGGCTTTCAACAAGTAGTGAAACTGGGAAACAATACAAGGATGAAGGTTGCTGGCAAAGGGAATGTCAAACTGGAGATGAAAGGGGTCAATTATGTTGTTACTGAGGTGTTCTTTGTACCCGAGTTGAAGAACAATCTTCTGAGCATAGGACAATTGCAGGAGAGGGGTCTTGCCATTCCTATACAGTCGAGAAAATGCAAGATATACCACCCACAAAGAGTGGGTATACATTCGATTAGCCGTCATTTCAGTCTGAATGATTAGTCCTCTTTGTGGGTGGTATATCTTGCATTTCAGTCAAACCCAGTCAAACCAGTACCTGGAGGGCTTCGCAAAGGTTCGAGCTTATTCATGCTGATTTATGTGGACCGATTTCTCCAATCTCTAATAGCCAAAAAAGGTACCTGTTATGCTTCATCGATGATTTTAGCAGAAAAGCCTGGTCATTTTTTCTAACTGAAAAATCAGAGACATTTGTTGTTTTCAAATACTTTAAGACTTATGTGGATAAACAAACTAGTATTGTTATTAAATGCTTGCGTACGGATCGAGGGGGAGAGTTTACATCGGGAGAGTTCAACAAATTTTGGAAGTTGAATGGGATCAAGAGGCAGCTGACAGCTGCATACACTCCTCAGCAGAACGGAGTTGCAAAAAGAAAGAATCGGACTGTGATGAACTTGGTGAGATGCATGCTGTCCGAGAAAGGGGTTCCAAAACCCTTTTGGCCTGAAGCTGTAAATTGGGCTATCTATGTGTTGAATCGATGCCCTACTGCAGCTTTGAAGAATGTAACACCAGAAGAGGTCTGGAGTGGTGTCATGCCTTCAGTTGGGCACTTCAGGGTTTTCGGGTGTGTTTGTCATGTGCATGTACCTGATGCTAGGAGAACTAAGCTGGAGAATAAAAGCATTAGTTGTGTTATTCTTGGAGTGAGTGATGAGTCGAAGGGTTACAGGCTATATGACCTTGTGGCAAAGAAGATAATCGTCAGCCGGGACGTTGTTTTTGAGGAGAATAAAGAATGGGATTGGGACAAGAGTTATGAGAAGCAAGTGTTGGTTGACTTAGAGTGGGGAGAAAGTGATCATGAGCTGGTTGAAAATTCAAGTGATTCTAAAGATGAAGCTGATGTTGGTGATGAGGCGAACAATGAAGATGCACCAAATTCTGTAGATGCAGTTGTATCTTCAAGTCCCTCAAGCTCGAGTTCAGAAGAAGGAAGAAATAGAAGACTACCTGGTTGGATGGACGATTATGTGAGCGGTGAAGGGCTCTCAGAAGGTGACATTGATGTGAATTTGGCATTATTTGCTAGTGCAGATCCTATGTGTTTTGAAGAGGTTGTTGAGAGTGATAACTGGAGACAAGCAATGGACTCTGAAATCAAGTCCATCGAGAAGAATGGAACCTGGCATCTCACTGATCTACTTGAAGGAGCAAAACGAATTGGAGTCAAGTGGGTTTATAAGACAAAGTTGAACGAACATGGAGAGGTAGAGAAATTTAAGGCTCGGTTGGTCGCAAAAGGTTATGCACAAGAGTATGGTGTTGACTACTTGGAGGTTTTTGCACCAGTGGCTCAAATGGACACAGTTAGGGTAATCCTTGCTCTTGCGGCACATAGGAGCTGGAATATATACCAGCTTGATGTCAAATCGGCGTTCTTGCATGGTGAGTTGGTAGAAGATATGTACGTGGAACAGCCTAAAGGTTATGAGAAGAAGGAGGAGCCTCACAAAGTATACAAATTAATGAAGGCCTTATACGGACTGAAACAAGCTCCTCAAGCTTGGTTCAGTCGAATTGAGAACTATTTCTTAAGGGAGGGCTTTGAGAAATGTCACAGTGAGCAGACACTCTTCGTCAAGACAAGCAATGGAGGTAAACTTTTGATTGTAAGTTTGTATGTTGACGATTTGATTTATACTGGTGATGATGAGGCAATGATAAGTGAATTTAAGAGCTCGATGATGAAGGAGTTCGATATGTCAGACTTAGGGAAAATGAGATATTTTCTCGGAATTGAAGTGCAACAGTTGAAAGATGGGATTTTTATCAGTAAAAAGAAATATGCAATGGATGTATTAAGAAGGTTCGGGATGGAAGGAAGTAATGAAGTCCTAAACCCTATTGTTCCGGGGTTCAAAATCTCAAGAGATGAGAATGGAGTGGAGGTTGATGGTACATTCTATAAGCAACTCGTTGGAAGTTTAATGTACTTAACTTCTACACGTCCAGACTTGATGTATGCAATAGGTCTAATCAGTAGGTACATGTCACAACCTACAGAGCTTCATCTCATGGCGGCTAAGAGGGTGTTAAGATATGTGAAAGGGACTGTGAGCTTTGGCATTCTGTACAAGAAGGAAGGAAGTGGTGATTTGACTGCATATACTGATAGTGATTATGCAGGGTGTTTGGAGGATAGAAAGAGCACTTCAGGATATGCATTTATGATGAGTTCAGGGGCAGTGGATTGGTCATCCAGGAAACAGCCGATAGTCACTCTTTCTACAACTGAAGCTGAGTTCGTAGCTGCTGCAGCATGTGCTTGTCAAGCAGTGTGGATGAAAAGGATTCTGAAAAAGCTCGGTTATGAGGGTGATGAATGCACAACCATCTTCTGTGACAACAACTCAACAATCAAACTATCTAAAAACCCAGTGATGCATGGGAGGAGTAAGCATATTGATGCGCGTTTCCACTTCTTACGAGATTTGTCCAAAGAAGGAGTAGTGCAGCTGGTCCATTGTGGTTCACAAGAACAAATTGCTGATGTGTTAACTAAACCACTCAAACTTGAGTTGTTTCAAAAGCTGCGTGGTCTCTTGGGAGTATGTGAATTACCAAAATAAACTAATCTGCACATGCAGTTAGTTTAAGAGAGGGAATGATATGGTTGAGGGTCCTTAAACTTAGGATTTTAGCTTTCTGTTAATAAGATGCCTATTATCTAGGATAGAGTTGTTAGTATTGCTGGTTTAAAGTTTAAGTGGATCTCCAAGTGTTTGGGTTACAAACCCCCGTCTGATTGGCAAGTCCAGTTGGGTATCCTCGAAGCTGAGCTTGATTCTAGTGGGTTCCTTAGATGTTGCACTGGTTTTGGACTGCCCTAAAAAAGGCCCACTTCCCATTCATATCTGTAAGCTCTCCTCAGTTTCTTATGTTAGGGTCGAATGGGGAAGTAACTTCTTCTATGATAATATAGTATCTCGTATTTTTTGCTGACTAAATGAAGGGGCTAACCATAAAAATATCATTTCTTCTGAATTTGTCTCTTTTGATTGGATCCAATGAAAGCGTGAAGACGGCAAGATTGTTGGTGCGGCAGGTGATGTAAATCTGATTGTAATGGGAGGATTTCTCTAGGGACAAGGCACATAAGAAAGCAATATTGAAATGAAAGTAGACAGCTATGATGAATTTCAAAGGTAAGAGAGGAAAGACAATCACTAATTTCACATACATACTATCTGTGCAGCCATGGAGAGAGCAGCCTGGAGAATTATAGTCCTTGGGTCCTATTGGCGATTAAAAGGTGGATAGATGAGCTTTCGCATTCTATGAGGGAGATTATGTAATTTGGAACAACTTGATGGGATTCAATGTGGAGGTGGTGGCGATAAGCCTGGAAATTAAACTGTAGTGATCAGAAACATTATTTGGACAAGGGTCAGAAGATTCCTGTTGGTTTCGTTCTAAATTGGACAATTGGTTAGTAGCCGAAAAGACAATGGTGAGCTGCGGATCAAACCATTTGAAATCACGACCAATCTTTAATTTGAAATGTATAATAGCGGGCTGTGGAGGAGAGCCATTGTGGTAGGTGCGTGGTCACCAAAGCTTCAAAGAAACCTCTATGGTTTGAGCATGTTGGAAACGGTGGGTCTTAAAAGTGGGAGGGGGATTCAAATTCAGTTGTAGCGTGACACTTGGGTGCAGGATCTCCTTTAGGGGAGGTTCCCCAGACTCTTATTTGTATCCTAAAGGAAAATGAGATGGTCTCCTAGTTTGTCTCTTATGTTGAGGGGGAGTTGGTATTAAATATTCATCATATATGCATATAGGAGGAATTTGTTTGAATGGAAAAGGGCAAGTTCTACAAATGATTTGCTTGCTTGAAGGCGTGGCCTTAAAAGATGATGATAATTGGGACTGGAAATGGAAAGAAATAAAAATGTTACATGTTGAATTGCCCATAAAGTTTGTTGCATGACAATGCTGTTGGGACTGTGTGCCAACTAAAGATATCCTTGTAATGAGGGGCATTGCTATTCAAGGTTGTTGTGTGGGATCTGATCCCTCAAGGAATCTTCTGTGCATTGTTCTTTAGCTCAAGGGTATTTTCTTTCTTGCCAAGTTTACTATCCAGAGAGTTATGTCAGGCTCCATTTGAAAGTACGCGGTCTTGGAAGGGATTCTCCAATCTCAATAGGTCTGGGTGGCTTGTGGGAAACCTCATACCTTAGGCCATTTGCTGGACTTCATGGAAGGAGAATCGAAGGGTATTTCAAGGTGTGCTGTAAAGAGGCAAAGCTTTGTATGGAGCGTTTCATCCTTGCCTTGGATGGTATACTGCCTCAGCTAGGAATGCACGTACTCCTTGAGGTGACATTTGAGAGATTTTGGTCTTGCGAGGCTTTATTTATCTCATGCAATGCCTGCTTTAGTACTTAATCATTCATTGATTTCATGAATGAAAACTCCTCAAGTCCTTGTGCCTCATGAGGGTGGTACCTTGGGATAGTTATTTTTATTTTTTATTTTTCCTGTTGGAATATTACGTAGTTTGCTTTCTTGCTGTTGGTATCCGTAGTTAAGTTCTAACCTATATGGATTTTCGATGGAAATGAACCCAAAAAAACCCAAGAATTTATAGATTAACTTGTAAAAATAATATATATGCTGTTAAGTGATAACAGATCTTTGCCTTTATTGATTTCATATCATTAACTCATCTGGATGATATGAGCACACAGACCAACCTACCCTTTAGCTAAATGGTGGCATTGTTTCAGTGATGAATTGTGATGTACTATATGTATCAATTTCATTGTTTTTACCCTCCTGTTAGTAGCTGCATCTAGGAACTCTCAATTGGATAAATTTGAATATTATGGGATTCACTTCAAACTAAAGATACTTAGTTACATGCCAACTACCATTCTTATTAGAAAGCTTCTTTTTTTTCTCCCCTGTATTGTAGAAAGATAAAGAAAGGAGCACCAATGAGGAGATCAAAAGCCAGTTTATTATCTTATGGATGCTGTAACGAGTGACCGTACTATCGAATGTTCCTTGTAACTGTTCTTTTTCTGTGGTCTGGGGAGCCCATTTACACCCCGCGCTTGCCTTTCAAAAAAAATAAAAAAAATAAAATGAGGAGATCAAGGAATCTTAAAAAGATGAAAGCCATCGAGAAAGCTATAGCTAGAAGTGATAAGCCAAAGTTGTGAGAACTCAGTCGCAAAAGTGTTTTACGATTAAAGTTTCAATTTCTGAAATCATCATCGAGTATCTCATCAAAGGGGAAAATAGAGCAGATTCTGTGTAAGGCACACCCATTGTTGTTTTTTGCCGTTACATGTTTTCTGTACTCGAATATAGTGTTATTAAGTTAGTAGAAAATTTATTACGAATGTAATTGGCACATCAGAGAATTTCCATTGGTTCAATACATGACACACTGGTTTGAATGTAGTTCCCATGTTTAAACTTCTGAGAATGAAAAGGAAATGGGTGGCATCAGAGGCTTTGTGCTGTACCAGTTGCTATTTGGGAGCTACCAACCAATTTTGCGAAAACCTTAAAGAAGGGATAACGAGTTGTCTAGTAGTGTTTGCCTCGGTACTTGATCTACCTGTTTAACTTTTATTTCTTAATTCTAGGAGGCGAGGGAGATGGAGCGACTAGGGGTGTAACCACCATCCCTTTGAGATACATGTCATCGCTTATCTCGAGGGGGATGGATGGCTACACCCCTCTCTCGCCCCCTAAAAGGGCTCATTAAAATATGTACATTTCCATTCCTGACAGTGTGATCAAAACTGACAAAACAACTAATGAGTTTGGCAAAAGCAGGTCATTGAAGCTATTATGTTGAGTTGTTGACCCTACAGGAGTTTGACAATATGCATAAAAATGCACTCAGTCATAATGGAAACCATTTTACTTTCATGCCTATTATGTCAACAATATCATACTCAAATTTACATTACTACCTTCTTCTTTCCTCATCTCTGAATCACCTCCCAGGCAAACCACCAACAGTATTCTTTTAAAAATTATACTTCTGGCCTCCTTTTCTTAAACCTTTTTGTCAAGTATTTGTATAGTTTTGTTTAAGTAGATTAGTTGATATGGGGGTACATTTTTTAGTAAATCTCTAGACAAAAATACTAGTTGATCTGGAGTGGTTCGGGTTTCACTTCGTAGTGCTGGGAAAGTTTTAGTAAAATTTTGTAATGTTGAATTGATAATTGATTTTTATATGGGTGAACAGTGATGTTATATGAATTATGTTAAATTTGATTAATTCATTAGGGTCTTATTTAGTTATGAATTTATTTGTGTCTTGATTAATTAAAATGGGACCGCGCCATAATTAAACAATATGACTAGCTTGTTTTGATTTTATTTTTCATGAGTTACGAATCACATAGTTAGGTTTAATTTAATTTTTTTTCCAAGTGTATTTTCAGCTATCTTTTAGGCATTTATAAAGAGGGGTGGAGCCAGTAAAATTTGCTACCCCAGGCTATAAATAATAAAAAATTGCGGAAAAAATTAATTACAATAAATTATGCAATGACCCTTGAAATTTTACCATTGCACTAAGAACAACTAAATGGAAAGTTGACAGAAACACATAATTTTCTACTACCATACCAAAAATTCTAGCCAGCCTTGTTTGCTGGCATTTTCTTAACCTTGTTTGAATTTTTTTTACACTTCTACCTCTTATATAAATAGTGTTTGTGATTATATTTTAAAGAGGAGGGACAAAAAGTGTAAAAACACCAAAACATTGCCAAAAAAAGCCACCAAACAAGGCTAGCTAGAATTACTCACTAACATACCAAAAATTCTAAATGGCGAGGAAGTGGGCGTGGAAATCAGCGAGGGAGGGAGAGAGGGAGCCGCCCATCCCGATGAAAAATGATGGCACACATCCCGATGGGGATGGACGGTCCCCTCTCTCCCTCCCTCGCTGATTTCCTCGCCCGCTTCCTCTTTGTGTAGAACAGCTCCTAACATACATAATATATTTTTTAAATCTACCCAAGGCTATAGCACGGGTCTTGGTACACATTCACATAGCTCCGCCCCCTGTTATACAGTACCCCATAGGTAGTGGATCTTGGATTCGCCGCTGCATATGTTTGTTTGCACAAAATCCAACTCTTTACAAATAGAATGGAAAAAGGGAATAGACAGTGTGGTCGTAAATGACATTCTATTTCTCTGTCAGATAGTATGAATTTACAAGTAACTATACGCACCCTCTAGCTAGCAATACTTTAAGAAACTCATCTGAAAAATATTTCCTAGAATTTCCCTTCTTGCATGCCAATTTTCATTTTGATTTGAATTGAAATGACAGAGATCAAAATTAACCCTGGTTGCAACAGTGGGCTTTATAAAGAAATGTGAAATTTCTCAGAAATACAAAATTAACCCTAGTTTCAGTGTCGCCCCAAGACTAAAACTAGCAAAGGAACCACCACCACATCATTAGAAGATACATCGTAATACTCACAAGCATAAAACTCAGACAGGTCATTCTACAAGCGCTGAGCTTCACAATCGACTTCAATTCTGAATAAAGCTTGCATTTTTTTGGCAGCAGATGAAGCGGTAGATCCATACAAAGTGCGGCTTCTTTCATTTAGGACATTTATTGATGAACAATAACCCACTTACCATTTGTTAAGTCGCAGTCAACCACAGCTTCAGGCATCACAGATGAGGATATGGTGAACTGCATAATTGAGGAGTGATAGTCATAATTGGGTCCAGGCAAAATTTGGAAAACATTTATAGGAAGAGGCAGGAAATTGTGATTAAGCTCTTTTAGGTGAACTATTCCCTCGTTAGGCAAAGGTAGAGAAACTGAACAAAGTTTGTAAGTTCGCCCTTCCCTCGAGACAAGTACCATGTGTGTATCACTAAATCAACATCCTCGGTGATAATTTCTGATTCATCATGAAATACATTCTCCCATTTTCTCAAACCAGCAGCTTCAACAGGACAACAGAGAAGGTAATGATAATCAACAGATTGACCCTCTTTTGCAGCATCAGTAAACTGATACAGGGTTCCTTGATGATGGTTAACAATGCAATGGGCTTGTGACTCACACTCCCAAACCAACACCATTCCAGACAAAGGATCTTTTGCATCAATCAAGTAAACCTTGAAGAGGTACTTGTAAATGTATTTAAGAGTCACAAATTGAAACCTTAGTGTGTCTAATGATAACAAAAAAAAATTCATCCAATTCTTCAAGAAGTAAAACATCATCTGCCTTCGATCCACCCGTGCTACAGAAATATCTGATCATTTGCCAGGCCAAATTGGCAACTCGATCAGCGTCAGGCTTTGTACATAATGATCCAGAACTCAAATCCCTAACTGACAAACGGAAGTAGTCATTGTCATATATAGTGTATGCAAGAAACCTGTGATCAGGCGAAACTTCAGATAGTTCTTCATAAGCATAACCTCCAAACCTTTCCGCTTCTTGATTGTAATCAAGTAGCTTTTGTTCGATTCTCTTTCCAGCTGTGTAATTGAACCCAGCAGAAGAAGAATTATAAGAACTGAAGTCTTATTTAAGGCAGCTGGCCTATGACACAATATTGGATACTGCTTGCCTTCTTCTACTTGTCTGAAATACAACCAAGGACCCAATGGAGTGGACAGGTTGGAAGTCATACCAATGCAAGTGCCCATCTCGGATTGGAGTTTACGTGGATGCGATCACTCTCCAACATTACTGCCTCTATATACTTCTCTTCTTGCTCCATGTAGACATCCGTGTGGTGCATTGTCACCTTGTCACTCAAGTTGGACATCCAGCTATATGGATCCTCCCACGTCTCATTGAGAAAGGTAAATGAAACAGGCTTTTCTGGTGGTTTGGCGGTGTTGGAGGTGGTGGTGCTGCTGCTTTCGACCTAGACTTGGAATGAGCAAAGCGGAGAATTGCAACGGATCCTAAGCAACCACTACACCTTTTCTCAATGACTGATTTAAGAATGTGGAGAGTCGGAGTCATTTTCCTATATCCGCATCGCACACAAGAAGAGCAAGTAAAGAGACCCAAAAGTGAACCTTGTAACAATACCAACTAGGGTCTTAGAAATCAGGACAAAACAATCTCTTTTTAACTTGAAATATTGTTCATTGACAATACACTAGTTAAATAACAGGAATTCAGGGTGAATTCCTAAAAACTGAGTTTTGGAATCACCGAAATGCAACCTGAAATCTTGCTTGTGAGTTCAAATCGTAATCCCAATAAATGAACAAATCGATTTGAAGTGATCCAGTCGAAAACAATATCCAAAATACGAGTATACTCCAGTGAAAATCTAAAAACACATTTTTGTATGTAATTGAAATAGACTGTTTAAGTGAAGGAGATTGCTACACAATTTCACAAGGAAATTCCTGCTGCTGTGCACACGACAAGAAAACAAAATAAATACTCAACAGCAAAACCATGTACCAGGGTTTTAGAAAAACCAAAAAAAAAAGGGCTGGAAAATAATTTCATCAACCACATTTATTAGCTTAAAAAACCTGAACTATAGGGTGAGTTTATTGAAAATTGAGTTTCTTTCTTGATTTTCCAAAACCCAACTTTTTTCTCTTTTTTTTTTGTTGCTTGTGCATTCAAAATCTTTGTCGAGTCATCATAGCACTATATCAACAAAATTATATGAAATTAACCAAACAAATTATGATTGATCATAAACTTCAGTGGAAACTGGAGAGAATAAGTAAAAACCCTAAAAAAAGAAGAAATCGTGAGATTGTTGAAATGAAATGAAGGAGTTGAGTGATGGTACCTTTCAGAGAAATTATTTGAATCCTTTTGTTGGTAGCTCCTGTGATGGACAAGATGATGTCAATAGAAGAAAAAGGGTGAGGGTAAAAATGGGCTTGAGACTTACCAGGCCTTTGAGTACCGGAAGAATTGGGGAGTGGGAGTGCCTAGCGCTGATATGCCAGCAACTGGAGGAATTCTTGGGTTTTTTTTTTCTTCATTATGTCATTGTTCAATAAGAGAACGGTCGCTTCTCATGCTAAAATTGGGGGTACTGATTGTAAAAATTTAAACGAAAAGTACTATAACTAGTAACCACAGATTGGTTATGTCACATGTGTAATTTCTATTGGACAATGATCGAGGGGACCAAAAAATTTCAACTAGAGGCACCATTAATTCTCAAGTGTCAGCACTCAGTTGAGTTTTAGAACAACATATTGTTGTTTGAGTAATCTTGTGCTTCCACATTATGACATTGTTAGTTCCGAAGAGCAAACAAATTGAGGTATTAACTTGCTTGCTGGAACATAAAAAATAAAATCCTCCAACATCTATACTCAAAAGGTTTATTTTTCGTTTCCAGTATTTTTCTTACATATCCCATTTCTCTTTCATAAAAACCATGAACCCCTCCGACCGTCTCAAGTTGGATTCGATACCCAAACACAACCTTATTTTTGTCAAAATCTATCGAGGGAACACCCTCGGAGACCACACTCAAAATAAACAAAAGCCATCAAAGATTCCTATTACTTGACTTTAGTTCATGCAATATTACCTAAAACTGAATCTATGATTCTTATTAAAATAAACACATTTTATGACATTACATTACCCAGCTTCAAGACCAGATTAAGTTCCAATTTTAAAGTGAACATGACTTGCAATATGAACATGATTGATTCAAAGTCTTCAAAATTTTGAAATTTTATAATTGGAAAACAGAGTACACATGGCATCTCTTACGGAGGGGACCATCCCATCTATTATAGCATTTTGGGAGAGTAAAGTCCACTACAACTGAATGCTATCATTTGAAGAAAATGAGTACATCATGACCATTGGTTTGAAGATCGGACAGCTGCAATGGCTACTTCGATGGAATCTGTTCTAGTTCACTTACATGACACTCTAATCTCATACTATAAACTTAAAGACAAGAACGAGCATCTAGAGAAGATACTACTTGATCTCGTGGGCAGTTTATGTAGGGGTTCAACTCGAGGCAAAAAATTGGCCATGACATAAAATGGAGAGATTACTTCAATTTTTTGGGAAATTGACAACTAAACTAGAAGGCTAGGACTGACTCATCTTCCGCCCCAACAACATGAAATTTTAACAAGTATGCCACTCAAAGTCATCTTCGATAAAGGGTAAACAATCTTTGTCAATCCTTTTCCTTATCGGTACAAGTATCATCAAAAGAAATGTGATGGCATACCTTGACATTGATGGGTGTGTTAAAACCGAGAGATACTGGTCTATTTAGCAAATGAAATGCAAGTATCTGCCACAAGAAAACACAAAAAAGAGGCACACAAAGATTAGATATAAGCAGAAATTATTAGAAATGAACGGAAAGATAATTAAAGCCTATAAGAGCCCTTCTGAACTTGCTACAATCTTATCACTTATTCACAAAAACCTGATACGATAAAGAATGTAACTCAAAGATAAACAATAACATGAAATTTTCTAAGCCTCTTGAAGATTGTCACTATCATATGATTCAATTTTAATCACTTGGAATTTTCCGTCACTGGGAAATTTTCATGCACTATGATTGTCACTATCATCTTGAAGATTGCCACTATCATATAAGAGCAAGATGAAGGTTTACCAAAATGATACATATTTGTCGTTACACACCCCATGGGTCCAAAACCAATACAACTTACCCCTATCCTACTATACATAAAGAACAAATATGCATTCAACTAAAGGAGTACCCTGAATCTAATCAACCCACTGTATATTATGGATAGTTGCAAATTTAGGGTCTGTCACTACAAAGAGGTGATGATGGGGAATGTGAGAGAAGAAGAATGTTCTGAGTTATTATTTCCTTTTTTTAGTAAGTTGGTGAAAATCAATGGGGGTGTAATTAGGGGGTTTGTCATAAAACTTGTAACACGAAATTTAGATTATTTGACCATGGGGTTTCTAGTAAACAGTGGGGATTTCAAATCTAAAGCTTTAATTATAACTAAACAATCTTTTTATTTCTTTGCTTATCAGTATCAACCAAAGAGGAAGACGTGTCAAACGGAAATGCTTAGAAAGGAAGTGAAGGAAAGGTAATAATTGGGCTACAAGATCTCCTTTGGATTTGCTTCTATTTTCATTCCCATCACTTAAATATATGAAGACGTGAAGATCATAAATAATTAATTAAAGTAACTTAATATTACCAGTGAAGAGAATAAATAATTAGCTCAAGTAACTTAAACCAAATAGTTATTAGACTTCACACAAAATCAACAGAGAAAACTCACAGAAAGGATTATAAACCAAATGATAACTACTATAACATTTGAGCATCTTGAAGTGTATTACTATAATACTATTAACTGATCCAATTTCAATCACTCAGAAATTTCCATCACAATGTTACAGGAAAATGACAAAAAAAAAACGTTTTCAAAGACAACCAACCCACACAAACC
Organism: Berberis vulgaris; assembly: GCA_963556465.1. Taxonomy (NCBI): domain Eukaryota; kingdom Viridiplantae; phylum Streptophyta; class Magnoliopsida; order Ranunculales; family Berberidaceae; genus Berberis; species Berberis vulgaris. Next base: position 71,884,704 of record OY747133.1, read on the forward strand.
CCCAGCACACATGATGAACAAACGACACCAATGCCCATAGCCAATATGATCAACTGTGTATGTATTGCAACAAGACTGAAACCAGTTACACTATGACTGTATTTCCTCCCTAGAAACAATTTTTAGTGCATACTCCACAATAATTTTAATTTTGATCAACTGACTTTCCCTCTTTGTTAATGGCAATGAACAAATTTGCTACTCAGAGAACAATTTAGAGAGAAGATTAAGGGAGCAAAGACAACCATCTGGTGCAAATGCTATAGAGAACATAGCAAACACAAACCATGACCACCATAGGAAAGAGATTCTTTATGAGTTATGACTAACTAACCTTGAATGATAATATCTGAAGCATAAATGACTTATCCCCTCCCCTCACATTCTTTTTTTTTCTTTGCATGAATCCCCTTGGATACTAGGGATAATGTTGTGTGTTAAATAAGCAAATGACTTTGTTCCCTAGGTACTTATCTCCACTCTGTAAGCCTATTTCTACTCGTGTAAGAGGTACAACACAGTATTGGGGCACTCATCCAATATATGTGATGATCTTCATCTTTTGCAGCCAGTTTGCCTGTTATCAAGTCAAAGCTAAATAAAAATCGAGTACCCCATGAGACAAGATGGACTGGTTACCTTTTCATAGTTGTTGCTTTGAACTCACCCCCTCCCTTCACCTAATTCATTTCTTCGAGCTCTCAGTAGATCCCCCCCCCCCCCCCCCCCCCCCCCTTCCTTTCTCTCTGACTGCATGGTGAATCTGCAATTATTTCAACAACGGGCTTAGACCTTGAGATCTCTTTTCCACTTTCCAACAAGAAAGTTTCATTTTACTGACAACAGGAGTGTTGTTACCAATCACAAAATAAAAAAAGATAAAGAAAAACAGCCAAAGGGGTTTGAAAGTAGCATGCCTCCTGTAAGAAAAGAGGGAAAAAAAAGGTTGACTAGAGGTCAAAATCGAACAAATCAATCATTAAAACAAAGCCAGTGAACTAGGTGGATATCGTGGTGCATCAAAATGTGAAACATACCATCTCCAAACCATTGTAGTTAAGTTGTTGAGGCGAGGCGGACGAACCTGAAAACGCCTCAGAGGCGGACACCTCACTTCACCGAGGTGGTCTTTACATTTTTTATAGATTTTTTATTATAATAAATTGAAACATATTTAAATAAGTAATATACATCTACATTTTGATAAGTATCATAAGCCAATATGTACAACAAGTCACACAACTATTTAAAATTGAAATGAAAACATAATAAAATTACATAGCATAGCAAAAAGATGCACTACATAAGTGTACTTAACTTGCCAACATCCACTAAATCACTAAGAAAAAAGAAATAAACAAGAAAAAGCATCAAAGCATAATGTAAACGAGTTCATCAAGTCACCAACTTCTCATTTCTCACTATTTCACTCATCTTCCTCTTCAAAACCCAATTCTTGATCTTCATTTTCTGCAATTCCTTTAGCATCTACTTCAAAATTTTCATCATCTTCAAAACCAGCCATGTCTTCCTCTAAATCCAATAGATGTAGGTGCAGGTGCTGTTGCAAAGCCTCTTCTTGAGTAAGTTGTTGGAGTCGTACTATTTCTAGAATTTCTACGTGATTGTGATAATCTTTCACCAACTCCAGCAGCTTCTGCATATTGACCCCACGTCAAGGTATCATTAGGAAATACAAATTCATCATCTACATTTATTTCCTCCTGCATCTTTCCAACTAACCACTCATTGCTTTCATCAATGTCAGACAAGGAAAAATGATATAACGGTTCTTAAGCTTTTGATTGTACTTGATCAAAACCAAATCATTCAGGCGCTTTTGCTCCAACCTATTCCTCCGTTTTGTATGGATCTAATGTTATGCAAAATAATAGAGATATAAGCACAATATATAATAAAATAACCAATTAATATTTGGCATTAATATTAACCACATTATAATACGATATACTCATTACTCACGTGCTCAAATATACTCCAATTGCGTTCACATCCACTTGCATTACATGTCAAACTAAGAATGCGAATAGCTAGTTCCCGCAAAGTTGGAGCCTCTTGCCTCATGAATTCCACCACTCGGCTATATTATATTATAAATCAGTTATGCACTATAGAAGGTTTAGTCCAGGACTAACATAAACTAAATAGACATAGACATACCTGGTGATAAAATTTTCCTTTGCCTCATTGTCATTTCATCCCCGAATAAGCCTTGGGCGGCCTTATAATAAGACAACTCAACACTAATCTTCTCTTGGTCTCTTTCATTTGGTACAAGTCTCTTAACAGAAGCATAAAGACCCTTCACATTTGCATTTGCTTGAATGGATGGATCGGAATAAAAGTACTCTGGATTCAGGAAGTAACCAACAACATAAATAGGACGATTGAGTTGAACATTCCACCTGCAATCAATATTCTCCAATACTTCTTTATATTTATTGTCATTGTACTTAAATGAAACCTTAATGGCGTCCTTAGCCCTATCAATAGCCTCATATATATACCCCATAGCTGGTTTTTTCTCACCATCCACCAATCTGAGCAAACGAACCAAGGGGTTGTTATCTTGATAGAGTAGGTGATTCCATTCCAAAATGCAAGTGTCAAGACTGTGATTTCTACAACCTTTCCATTCACTTCCTTCACCCATTTACTTGACCTCCACTTCTCATCATTGAACATGTGCTTCAAGGCCTGCCTATGCTTATACAAGCTTTGTAAAGTGAGAAATGATGTAGCAAATCTAGTTTTTGCAGGCCTAAGCAACTCTCTACTTTGTGAATTGCCGCGACAATTTTAGAACACCACTGATATAACCACTCAATGAAACTGCCCTCTTGATCAACTTGTACATCTTAGGCATCATCCCAGTATCCTCTAGCATTAGATCAATGTAATGTGCAACACAGGGCGTCCAAAACAAATTTGGGCGCTTAGCCTCCAACATTTTACCTGTTGAGTTTTGAATGTTAATTGTTAACATATTATTTACATTTATATTATAATAAACACAAATATGCAACACATAAAGTTATAAATTTATTGTCACTAACCTGCAAGCACATATGTTGATGCATAGTTAGTGACTTGTATAACATTTTTTTCTCCAACCTTTTCTACAAATCCATCTAAGTAGCTCAAACAATTTCTCTCCAGTCTTGGAATATGATGAGGCATCAATTGATTCCATAAAGACTGACCCTTGAAGAGAATTCGCAAAAAATTGATTAAAGTCCTATCTTTTCTATCCGTCCAACCATCTGACATTGAACATCCAGATTTAACCCATTCCGCCTTGTGGCTTTTCAACAAATTTTCATTATAATCAACTTCTTTCTTTAAGAGTGACACCCTCAACTCATGGTAGCTTAGAGCTTTCATACCCTTCCCAAACTCTCCAATTTCTTCAATCATTTTTCGAAAACTAGGGAGGCGAGCAGTATTAAATGGAATGTCAGCTTGATAAAACCACCGAGCAATGTATTGACATGTTTCCTCTCTTTTATCTTTCTTAACTCTGTCATGAGTTGTACTTTGCTTAAGTTTTCCCTTTCTTTGTTTAGTCGCAGCTTATTCTTTTCTAAAAAATGCCTCAATTGCACCCCTTTTTCATGATTGGCTAGAATTAGAATTTGTTGAAGAAGGTTTCACTCTATTAGTGAGATTTTTTTCCATAACTGATTTCTACCCCAAACTCATCGGAGTCTCTCATAGTATCATCATCATCCAAATACAAGTCATTAGATGAAAAATCCATATATGAAGTTATGCTCTTCTTTTCTTGCATATAATTTCGCACCAACTCTTTCACACTTGGCTACATTGTGCCCCACATGAGCCAAATGTTGTTTGTGCCTATATATTCCAGCCTTTGTAACCTTCCCACAGAATGTACAAATAATGTTGTTTTTGTTGTGTGGATTTTCTAATCGACCATAGTGCCATCCAATATCTTTGTTCGATTTAGCATCCATTTCAAGTACTTAAAACTGCATAATTACATATTTACATAGCAATTACCAAATAAATAATTACTGGTTACAAAAACAAAAATTTGTATGAAAACTGAAAACACAGTAGAAAAACAAAAACAAAAACTTTACCGATCTTACTGATTTGGTTCCTGTAGGTATTCCTGGAGTTTATTCAAGAGCTAGAATCCAATGAACTTCTGAAAACAGGTGGTGACAATCATAAAGAAAGAAGATCAAGGGGAAAAACAGAAAATGGCAGCAGAAGTATATATAAATTAAGCCGAGTATGAGTTGTTTCTACCAATTGCTTTGGCTTAAGCCGAGTGTGAGTTGTTACTTCAAACATGTAATGAAGTCTGTGAGGAAAAAAAAAAAACACTTGTTTGATTACTTGACCGTCCACACTATACAACTACTTGTTTGATTACTTGACTGTCCATCACACTTGTTTGATTACTTGACCATCCAGAATAGTAAAAAAATAAAGATACGAGAAGATAGAAGAAGGCAACAACAGAAAGAAAAAAAAAATTTAAATATCAGGGAGAAAAACAGAACAGATGGGGAAAAAAAGGGCAGCAGAAGAAGACAAGAGAAGAAGAAGAATACAAGAGAAGAAAAAGGTAACAGAATGAGAAGATAGAAGGCAGCAGAAGAAGAAGTTGATTTTAAGGAGAAGTTGATTTGAAGAAAACGTCCCTGAATACACACAACAGCAAGCAGCCAATCTCTTGTCTTAACCCAAGCAACTCATCCTCTTGTCTAAACTAAATACCCCTCTTAACCCTAATAGATTGCAAATGGGCTTTTGGATTTAGGCTAGTGTTTGGGCTGAGGCGTGAGGTGGGGCAGACCCCTCAATTCACCGCTCCGCCTTGCCTCATTTTGAGGCGGTACTCTGCAAAAACGCCTCGAAGCGCGCTTAGGCGACCGCCTTAACTACATTGCTCCAAACATCTTCCCAATTCTTCTTACAATCAATTCAGTCTAAACGGATCAGATATGGAGCGGATTAGTCTGTATCCGATCCGATAATCCAACGGATTGTCAATAATCAAATCCATATCCGATATCTGATCCAAATTTTTTTATTTGTTAATTTTTTTTTAGAATTGTTTATGTTATTAACCAAGTATATAAATGCATTTAATGCTTGTCAAAAGTATAAAATATATATTATATAATATGGACTCGGATTGGATATGCTCAAATCCATATTTGCTCTATCTAATTACCAGGCTAGCAAATTCGGATCATAATCAGATTATCGGATTGAAGCCCTAAATCCATCCCCTATTAAATACATCGGATTCAGACTAAAAGGTCTAATCTTCTTGACTCTGTCTTTTAGATAATATATAGCACACAATTCAATTACTTAAAGCAGGTCAGCAGTTAAAGAAAAAGAAAAACAAATATACATAACTGACCATGAAATCAGGTGAAAATCAAACTTAAGTAACAACAATACCGTAAGATAATCCACTGACCTTCATATATGGACTCCCAAATGAAATATCTACAGATGCATCACCACCAACTTCGCTCTATGAATCCATCATCTTGATTAGAAATGCAGTCTCGAGTGCTGACTCTTTGCATTGCAAATATCTGTTTTCCTCCACTATATCTGTTGTTAAATTAAGTAATATAGGCCTTTTAGGATCATAAATAGCACGCTCTCTGACACGTGCAACCCACTTTGCAGCTTCCCACACTCCAAATTTTGTATTAAAAGATGATGTTACCAACACAGCTGGATAAAGAGCATCCTTTTGGATATTGTCATAAGGGGAGTATTTTCTTATGGCCTGAAAATCATCAACATCACCAGGATACCCAAACTCTTCATACTCAACAGGTGTAATTGGTAAAATCGGGTAGAGAAGCGTGTTAGAGGCATCCAAAAATGGAACCTTCAGAACTGCAGCACGAAACAAATCAGGTCGAGTGTTAATAGCAGAAGCGACCAATAGCCCCCCTGCACTATATCCCCAAGCAGCAAGCTTGTTCTGATCCACAATTTCCTCTTTTATCAAAAAATTAGCACACGAAATATAGTCTTTGACGGAATTCAGTTTTTTTGTTCTTCTTCCATTGTGGTGCCACCTTCTGCCCCTGCCACCTCCACCTCTGACATCAGCATAAGCAATCACCCAACCACGATCAAGAAGGCTTTTTAACTCACTACTCCATCGTTTATCTAGTAACTCCCCATATGCTCCATGACCATGAAGTAAACCAGGATTTTGACCAGCTTGTTTAAGTTTGCGTGAGTAGACTATAGTCATTGGAACCACCACCCCATCATTGGAAGATACATCGTAATACTCACAAGCATAAAACTCAGACAGGTCATTCCACGAGCGCTCAGCTTCATAATCAACTTCAATTTCTGAATAAAACTTTTTTGATCTTTGTGTTCTTTCCATGCTGGCAGCAGATGAAGAGGTAGATCCATATAAAGTACGACTTCTTTCATTAAGGACATTTTGTTGTTGAACAATAACCCACTTACCATTTGTTAAGTCATAGTCAACCACAGCATCAGGCATCACAGGTGAGGATATGGTGAACCGCATGATTGAGGAGTGATAGTCATAATTGGGTCCAGGCAAGATTTGGTAAACATATTTAGGAAGAGGAAGGAAATTGTGATTAAGCTCTTTTAGAAGAACTATTCCCTCGTTAGGCAAAGGTAGAGAAACTGAACAAAGTTTGTAAGTCCGCCCTTCCCTCAAGACAAGTACCATGTGTGCATCACTAAAATCAACATCCTCGATGATAATTTCTGATTCATCACGAAATACATTCTCCCATTTTCTCAAACCAGCAGCTTCAACAGGACAGCGAAGAAGGTAATGATAATCAACAGATTGACCCTCTTTTGCAGCATCAGTAAACAGATACAGGGTTCCTTGATGGTGTTCAACAATGCAATGGGCTTGTGACTCACACTCCCAAACCAACTCCATTCTGGACAAAGGATCTTTTGCATCAATCAAGTAAACCTTCGAAGAGGTATTTGAAAATGTATTTACAGTCACAAATCGAAAATCCTTAGTGTGTCTAATGTTAACAAAAATGTTTTCATCCGATTCTTCAAGAAGTAAAACATCATCTGCCTTCGATCCAACCATGCTACAGAATATCTGATAAGGTCTCTTATTATTGTCTGTAACTGTGTAGAGCAATGCTTGGCCATCATTTGCCCAGGCCAAATTGGCAACTCGATCAGCATCAGGCTTTGTACATAATGATCCAGAACTCAAATCTCTAACTGACAAATGGAAGTAGTCATTGTCCTTGTCATACATAGTGTATGCAAGAAACCTGTGATCAGGCGAAATTTCTGATAGTTCTTCATAAGCATAACCTCCAAACCTTTGCGCTTCTTGATTGTAATCAAGTAGCTTTTGTTCGATTCTCTTTCCAGCCGTGTAATCGAACCCAGCAGAAGGAGAATTATAAGAAATGAAGTCTTGGTTTAAGGCAGCTGACCTCCGACACAATATTGGATATTGCTTGCCTTCTTCTACTCGTCTGTAATACAACCAAGGACCCCAACGGACAGGTGGAGTGGAGAGGTTGGAAGCCATACCGATACAAGTACCCATCTCAGATTGGAGCTTACGCTGGAGGCGATCACTGTCCAACATTGCTGCCTCCGTATACTTCTCTTCTTGTTCCATGTACACATCCATATGGCGCATTGCCACCTTGTCACTCAAGTTGGACATCCAGCTATAAGGATCTTCCCACGTCTCATCATGGAAGGTATAGGAAACAGGCTTTTGTGGCGGTTTTGGTGGTGTTGGAGGTGGTGGGGGTTTCAGTGGTGGCGGTGCTGTTTTCGACTTTGACCTAGACTTGGAGTGAGCAAACCGGATAATTGCAATGGTGCCTAAGTAACTACTACGCCTTATCTCAGTAAAGGATTTTAGAATGTGGAGAGTCAGAGTCATTTTCCTATACACGCGGCATACACAAGAAGAGTAAGTAAAGAAACCCAAAAGTGAAATCCAATAACAACCAGGGTTTTAGAAATCAGAACAAAAACAAAGTCTTTTTAATTTTGAAATTTTGTTCATTGACAATACAACAGTTAAACAACAAGAACTCAGGGCGAGTTCCTAAAATTAAGGTTCGGAATCACCGAAATGCAACCTGATATTTGTTTGTGAATACAAAAATATTATCAGATCACCACACCAAATATGAACAAGTCTAAAGTATACGTTGAAATACAGAAAGAAAACAGAGAAGAAAGTTGAAGAACATACCTGAAGGTGGTGTCGGCAACCCTAGAACGTCACGGAGACTTCAATAACATTAGCAACAGCTGGAAATTGATGAAGTCGGTAGCTGATTTCGTTGAAAATTGAAGAAGAACAACCTGGATCCGAAGATATGCTTGGTTGGAACAGCTGGAAGAGGGAAGAAGAAGGTGCACCACCGCCTATGAAGCCTATATAAGAAGGAGGAGCTTCCCTTCTTCAATCATCCTCCAAAAAGGTGTGAGATCTGTGATTTGAGTTAGGGTTTATCCCTGTTTGTGAGTATTTGTGAGAGGAAGAAGAAAGGGAGGAGAGGAGAGGAAAGAGCGTGCATTTTTTTTTTTTTTTGGTTTTGTGTGTTGCGTATCTGCGTGGCGTCGTTGAGACACCTTGAATTTGTAACGTCCTTGACGTTTTGTAGCTTTCTCCGTTTGTAATCTTTCGATCTCACCAGTAAAGTTGATATTTGTCGTGGACGCGAGTTTGTCGAACCACGTAAATTGATTGTCTCCAATATTTGTTAGTATTTTGTTTGTAGCTTGGCATTTCAGCATTTGTAACATTTTCGCGCGTAACAAATTGGTATCAGAGCCGAGGATTAGTTCTTGAGGTTTGTTTGAAGCTGCGTGGACTAGTGATTGATTAAAAGTATGTCAGATCCGTCAACTTCTGGATCAAAGATGGTTACCGCTACAGTCGGTAAATTTGATGTTGAGAAATTCAATGGAAATAATAACTTTGGCATGTGGCAATGCGAAGTTCTGGATGTGTTAGCAAAGGAAAATTTGGATGATGCTTTGGGAGACAAGTCGGAGAAAATGAGTGAAGAAGAATGGAACAAATTAAATCGGCAAGCGTGTGGGTCTATCCGACTGTGTTTAGCAAATGAGCAAAAACACTCGTTATGAAGGAAACCTCTGCTAAAGCATTATGAAAAAAAGTTGGAAGATAAGTACATGACGAAGAGCATCCAAAATAAGCTCCTTCCTCACGAAGCAACATTTTCAGATGAATATGAAACCCGGGATTACTTTGTCTGAGCATTTGGATGAGTTCATTAGGCTTATTGCCAACCTATTGAATTTGAAAGAAGATGTTCCAGAAAATTACAAGGCATTGTGCCTTTTGAATTCCCTTCCAGAAGAGTATGAACATCTCGTTACGACTTTGCTAATGGGAAAAGAAGAATTGAATTATGATGAGGTAGCTACGGCGTTGCTCAATTATGAATTTAGGAGGAAGGATTTCAAGATCCATCAGGATTCAACGTCAGAAGTGTTGGTAGCGAGGGGAAGATTTGAAAAGAGGTATGTTGGTAATAGAAGAAGATCACAGTCAAGAGGAAAATCTGTAGACAGAAGATTTTTGTCAAATGATGAATGTGTCTAGTATCATAAGAAGGGCCATTGGAATATTGATTGTGAGATATTGAAAACTACAATAGAAAAAAAATAGAAAAAGTCAGATGCGAATGTAGTGCACAATTTGGATGAAGATGAGGATGGGGATGATGCTTATTCGTTGTCTGCAACTTCAACATTGGTGAGTCATTCTAATGAGTGGCTGCTTGATTCAGGTTCTACCTATCATATGTGTCCCCGTAGGGACTGGTTCTCTAACTTTAGAGAGTTGGATGGTGGTGTTGTCTATATGGGCAACAATGATGAATGCAAAATTGCAGGGATAAGTAAAATCAAGTTGAAGTTGCATAATGGACTTGTTCGAGTTTTGAATGATGTTCGGTATGTACCTGATTTGAAGAATAATCTCATATCCGTTAGTGTTTTAGAGTCCAAAGGTTACAAGATTTCGGTAAATAGGGGAACTCTAAAGATTGTTTCTGGTGCACTGGTGATTCTGAAAGTAGTTCGAAAGGGTAACTTGTACTTTTTGCAGGGGAATACAATTACAAGGAATCGAAAAGTTGAATCTGGTGGAGCAACTTGTGTTGTTGAAGGCCCTATGGATGTTGCTTCTGGTGGAGTTACTGATAGCTTCAAAGATGTTTGTAAGGAAACCTCGAGGGTTTGGCATTTGCGTGCAGGTAGTAAAGGTGAGAAAGTTCAGCACGAGTTGTTGAAGAAACGATTGATAGAAGATATGAAGATGAACAGTATGGAAGTTTGTGCACATTGTGTTTTTAAAAAAGTCTGGTTTGAGACTCCATCCTCGTCAAGCTGGAGTTGGTTTGTTAGTTTGAGCATGCTTTGGTATATGGCACCTTCAAGTGTATGGCGCCTATGAGCGCGTGTGGAGGGTGAGACCCTCAATCAATATTGGTTTGCTTATGTTCGTTGAAAATCAGTTGCTTGTTTTTGTTCGTGTTGTTATCGGCTCAGATTTGTGAAATCTTCACCAAGGTGGAGAATTGTTGAAAAACAAAAAGAAAACAGAGAAAAAGTTGAAGAACATACCTGAAGGTGGTGTCGGCAACCCTAGAACATCATGGAGACTTCAAAAACATTAGCAACAGCTGGAAATTGATGAAGTCGGTAGCTGATTTCATTGAAAATTGAAGAAGAACAACCTGGATATGAAGATATGCTTGGTTGGAACAACTGGAAGAAGGAAGAAGAAGATGGTGGAAGGATTTCCACCGCCTATGAAGCCTATATAAGAAGGAGGAGCTTCCCTTATTCAATCATCCTCCAAAAAGGTGTGAGATCTGTGATTTGAGTTAGGGTTTATCCCTGTTTGTGAGTATTTGTGAGAGGAAGAAGAAAGGGAAGAGAGGAGAGAGTGTGCAATTTCGTTTTTTTTTTTTTGGTTTTGTGTTATACGCAACCAGCGTATCTGTGTGGTGTCGTTGAGACACTTTATATTTGTAACGTCATTGACATTTTATAGCTCTCTCCATTTGTAATCTTTCGATCTCACTAGTAAAGTTGTTATTTGTCGTGGATGTAGGTGAGTTTGCCGAACCACGTAAATTGATTGTCTCTAGAGTATTTGTTAGTATTTTGTTTGTAGCTTCGCATTTCGACATTTGTAACGCTTCTGCGCATAACAGTATATTCAGTGAAAATCTCAAAACACATTTATTGAAACAGATTTTTCAAGTGAAAATGACTGATACACAATTTCTCAAGGACGGATGTTTTTTTTTGGAATGCGAGCAGAGTTTTTATAGGATCCCAGAACCCATTAAAGACCAGAACTGGTCAACACACCATAAACTGATAAAGATGTCGCAAGTTGGGTTCGAACCCATAACCAAGTGGTACCATCCGCCAAGCTCCAGCCGTTGAGCTGTCATGCCATTGGCTTCAAGGACGGATGTTAGAAATGTGGAGGGTCATTTTCCTATTCTAGCTGCTTCGCGCTTGGAAAGAGAACAACAAAACCTTTTACAAGAGTTGTAGAAAAAAAAGTTTGTTTATTTGAAATAATTGTTCATCAACAACATTTATCTTAAAATTAGGGTGAATTTATTGAAAATTGAGTTTCTTTCTTGATTTCCACAACCCAAATTTTTTTCTCAGTTTTTTTTTGCTTGTGCAGTCGAAGTGTTTGACAAAATACTATAGCACTATATCACCAAAATGATATGAAGTGAAGCAAAAAAGTTAAGAGTGGTGATGAAATTCAGCGGAAAGAAGAGAAGAAGTAAAAAGACTTAAGAAAAAATGAAGAAATTGTTGATATGAAATGAAGGAGTTGAGTGATTATACCTTATGGAGAAATTTGTTTGAGTGGAAGAGATAAGAGACTTGATATCTTTGTGTTACTAGTGAATAAAAAGGGGACGAGGGTTTAGGGAGAGATGGTTTCTCTCTCATGCAGAGATGATCGTTGAAGAAGACGGGTTAATGGGCTATTGACTATTGGGTTTGAGATTTACTTGGCCCAAAGGCACTTTGTTTTGATATAGCAACCCGGGGGCCTAGTACTGAATATGCCAGCAACGGGAATAATTTTTGGGTTATAGCGAATATCTCGTCAATTTTATTATAAAGCATTAGGGTGTGTGTGGACGTGCTCTACATGTAATTTTTTAACTTATTCTATAACTTCAATAATAATAATGCAGAGAATGTTGGCAGTGAAGTCTAAAATCAGGAATAACACCAAGCCAAGATGCAATTTTTTACGTCATTTTTGCATCCAAAGTTTCTCCAATTAGGGTTACAAAATTCACAATGAATGACCAATATTATAAACAAAAGGATTTGCACAAAACATCAGTAGCTTCAAAATTCACAATGAACCACCAACAGTAGGAACAAAAGGATTTGCACAAAACATCATAAGGTTGTCCAATTAGGGTTTCCAAAAAAAAAAAAACAAATTAGGAACAAAAGTATTTGCATAAAACAACAAAGCTTTTCCAAATAGAGATTAAAAAAAAAATACAATGAAGCACCAAAATTAGCAACAAAAGGATTTACACCAAAGGTACCCAAAGAATAAGAAGAAGAAACATAGATCTTCCTTATTTCGTCAACTCAAAAAATGATTCGCTGAAATTTAAGAGAGGTGGAGAGATTTTCTGCAAAGTAGAGCTTTCAATCGCCAAATCAGAAATTTGACAGCTCCAATTGATAACCGATTCAATCAATCCTCCTTCGTAGGAGCTTACAATCGTCGTTCAACGATTTGATGAAAGTGAATAGAGGTGGAAAGATTTTCAGCGGGAGGAGAGAAGGCGACGTGAAGAGGAGGTCGTGTTTGTTGCGCGTAAGAACGTGGTGAAAACATTAGAGTCTTGACTTTTGAGGGAGAGAGGGGGATGGTTTTGGGATTTTGATTTTTAGGTGAGGGCTCTTTGGGAAGAAAAAATAGTGCATGATAGATTGACAAAATCACTATTCCCTTCCCAATTGTCATTACAAAGTTAGACTTAGACTATCCATTGCTATACAAACATAAATTCAAATAAAACAACCACCAAGATAGGCCATTAGCAAAAGATCATGTTGCAAACCTCATGTTCAATATACCATTTCATTTAATCATTTCTTTGTATCTTTTGTTCTGAGACAAACTCATAACCTTATATAGGCCACTATATTATGCCATGAGGTGGACATTAACCACCTAATGTCACATTAATATATGATGTGTTGAGGAGGTGGGCATACAAACCCATGCAAGAGATGGTTGTGCCACCTCACTAGTTATAACACTCCCCCTTAGATGACCATAATTCCAAGATATTGTCCACAACTGGTTTTGGATGCAATATTGCCTCATTAAAACTTCATTAGGAAAATTCAGTGGGACAAAACCTCAATGAAGGGAAAAGAGTACAGTACACAAATTGTCCTGAGTCTTTTGCAAAATCAGGTATCCCTTGATAATCAAATGACCAATGGAAGTTGAATTGTGAACTCGCTACATTTCATTACTATTATGCAATAATTGTCATCATTGTTGCCTCATTAAAAATCTTGTCAGTAAAACCCAGTGGAAAAAAATGGACGAAGAGAAAAATAGTACAACAACTTCAAGGATATGATGGGTGCACATAATGTTGCCTCATAGCACATTGACAAGAAAATCCAGTGGGATAAAACTGTGTTGAAGGAAAATGGGTATCACTGTTCAACATCAATGTAGCATACTTCCGGATGCTCCTGGTCAAGTACCCCCCCCCCCCAATAATGACACCCCCTCATGATATTAAAACTTTAATTACTTTGATGATTAAACTGACACATGCTAATCTCGTAAACCAATTTCTGAAATGTTGATTTAGAAAGTGATTTGGTGAAGAGATCTGCAAGGGTGTCACTAGATCGAATATGTTTGACTTTAATCACATGGTTTTTTTGAAACTCATATGGATAGAAGAACTTCACTAGAATGTGTTTCGTTCAATCTTCTTTAATGAAGTTTTCTTGCATTTGAACAATACATGCAACATTATCTTCATATGTTATAGTAGGCTGATTAATAACTGATGGCAATTTACAATTATTTCTTATATATTGAATTAATGATCTGAGTCAAACTTATTCTCGGCTAGCTTCACTGAGAGTAATAATTTCCATAATGATTTGAGGAGGCAATTACTAATGTTTGTTTAATAGATCGTCAAGAAATATTTGCATGCAATTTATAAATACGTAACTTGTCTGTGAACGACTCTTATGGGGGTTAGAAAGATAGCCTGGATATGCAAAGCCATCTAGATGGGTTAGATAAATCACAATAATAAAACAAATAAATATCAATTGTCTCATGAAGATGTCTAAATATTTGTTTAACTCTACTCCCGTGTCTACGAGTAGGTGCATAACTATGTATTGCTAATAGATTCACAAAAAAATGCTATATCATGTATTGTACATTGTGCTAAGTATAATAATGCACCAACAACACTTATATATGTTATTTCAGGATCAAGTATCTCATCATTTTCTCTCTACTGTTAACCATGAGAAGAACTCAGTATTGGAACTGATTCAGAGAGACATCTACTTGCATTTTGTGTTTTCCAAATCACAGATATCTATTGGTAGAAATTCCTAGATAGTATAATAAAAAAATTTCTTGAAAACTAAAAAGCATTTTTCATGTGTTGGGTTGCATCTTGCAACTTGAAAAATATGTGACCAATTTTATGACTTTAAGGTGTTTTTGTTTTTGAAAATTGACCAAAATACATACCAATTGGTTTTACATTACTATGCTTGCCATAGCCCAGATTTTCTTATACCCAATTCCACGAGTTTACCAAGTCTACCAACACTGCATCTTGAAAACATTTGTTTTCCAAACACATATTTGACTTCTAAGCTGTTCCCAAGCTGTCCCATTCTGTAATCCTTAATTCTAGATCATTGTATTGTTTCCTGTCTAGGTGAATTCATTATCTCTGCTCCTAAACTGAAGTATCTCATGATGAAAGATTTATACACAAAAGAAAACCCAAGTTGTATCATTATGATACATGCTCTAAATCTCATATCATTGAAGTACGAAATTGATATTATGTGGAAATGTTATATACTGAGAGTTGTTCCAAACTGGATGGTGCACATATAACGTAAATGCTCCAGATTGTGTTTATGAGACTGAAAATGGTGTGGCGGATATGAAGGAAGAGTATGATGAACAAATGATAAGTTGCTTCAGAGCAATTTGCAATGTAAAATCTTTAACATTGTCAGCTTCGTTCTTGAGGTATGCTTTCCAGTAAAAACTCTTATCTTTCAATAAAAAATGATTTTTCAGGACACTGATTACAAAATCAAAGCAACTAGGAAACGAAACCAGATTAGTTTTCCACAGGAAAATTTAATGCTTTGTAGTCACTGAGCAACTTGTACATTTTATCTGCCCTTAAGTCTTTACACGGTCACATGAAAAAGTTAGTAGTGTAATAATAATAATAAAACAAAACAAATAAATGAATTTCTCTATCAAATGTGTCAAGAGTTTTATTTAGGAGGTATGTATGGGTCTTGATGCTCAACACCAATATGCTTAGTGTTGGGATTGGCGTTTACTATATTGAAGTATCTAAGCAAACCTTCTATGACGGTTTGTTTCCATGTGCTAAGTTTATTTCAGAACCTCTGGCTTTATTAGAAAGACCGCTTTTTGGCTGAAAATGTGGCTCATGAGATACCCTTCCAATGAAATATGCACTTATTCATTCGCCCAAACTTGAAACTCTTTGCCTAGATATATCTAAGCCTGAGGTAATAAACATAGAACCAATTACTTTTCATTTCTAGTGAGTATGTATATTTTATAAGGTGCATCATTTATCTGATGCATAATTCTTTTCAATTGTTATGTAGGATCTTGCTTAGAGGATAAGACGGACCTAGATGACGAGGCAAGTCATCTAGCAACTCATGTTTCATTGATATTTAATTCTTAACAACAAGTTGGAAGGCTATGAAATAAACTGTTTTAATGATAACTTCTCTTTACTATTTAGAAGAAGTTCAATTGCAATGGGAAGGCAAGGTTTTCTTCAAGCTACCTGTTGCATAACCTCAAGGTTGTCGAGATGCAAGATTTTTTTGGTTGCATCAATGACTACAAGTTTCTTGAAATATTGCTAGAGGTTGTTTCAGTTATGGAGAGATTGGTTATTTATCCTTCTAATGTCAAATCGACTGAGAAAGAAAGCAAAATTATTAAATTCAGTAAGAAGCTATCATCATTCCCTAGAGCATCAACAAGTACAGAGATGTTGTTCATCTAGATTATAAAGTTGAATCTGGTAAGCTATTATTTGGAAATTGTCATTATCTTAGCTCAGCTTTATTTTCTCTTTTTGTAAAATTGTAATTACTGTTATTTGGAAATGAGGTTTCTTTGTGATTTTCTTCTATGAATTCATACACTGCATGATTCAATTTGAATATTGAATCCCTCCAGCGATAGCTGAGTGTCAATAAGCATTTTGGACGTCATGAAAGGTCTTTGAAAACAATTTAACTCAAAGATCTGCGTTCTTGAGAAATGCTTTTACTACATCTATCATTTACCAACAAAAAAAATTTTCTACAAATTTTTATTTCACTGTTAATATGGTATCATTGTCAACGAAAAAATATTCATTGAAAAAACCATAAACTTGTTACTTTTTTCCAACAAAATATATTTTGTGGGAAACTTTCCTTGTTAAATAGGTTACGGGAAGCATTCCCTCCAAACTTAATTTCCCGCCGAATTAATTTAACAATGAAATATTTTTTATGGTCACAAAATACTAGTTCCTTGGTAATTATGGCATCATCTGAAATGAAATATTTTGTTGCTAAAGAAGACTAATTTTAACAACAATTAACTTTCCTTTTTAACGGAATATTAACACATATTCATCTCTCTTTAGTAAGGAAATATGTTTTCCTAAATAATAATCACATTATTAGTGATGGTATACCAAATCGTCCTCTGATCAGCACCATACACGTGTCATGATAATCTCGTCAACAGAACGAGCATGCCCCATTGCATGCTCAATTCAACAAGGCCCAAACAACAATAAGCCCATCATTGGTAGAATCCAGAAAGTCGGGTTCGAGTTGCAATGAGCTAGTAAGTCCACATGTCACGCAATCAGGCCCAATACTCGTAAAACTTCTAAGGCAAGTATCAGAGAGTTCTACCCAAAATAGGCAGGCTAGCAACACATTGGATCTGATTAGGAAACATATATTAGAGTATAAGTTGGACAAGGAAACTACCTTGCATGGACAACACTCATAAAGAAAAACCTATGTTGCAGATCTAGAAGCATAAGTCGTGTAGGGAAACTATCCCACATCGACAGCTCCCAATCAGGAAATGATCTCCACAACAAGATCACTTTCCCTAAACTACGCCACCAAAGGCCTAGCCGAACGAGGACTCATTTACTATAAAAGGGAGATAAGGTCGATGAACTTGAGGTAGGCACTATAACCTAGTTTACCATTTTAAGCCTCTCCTAAGTCTTATCTAACTTAAGCATCGAAGTGTCATCGACCACCAAACGGTGGTCCTTGGTTTACGTTTGCTACCTGTGCATGTCTATGTAAGCAGCGAGGAAGGAGAGCAAAAATCACTACATCAGTTTGGCGTCGTCCGTGGGGAATGACAGAGTTCCTCAGAAAGACAAGTATTCCACATTTTCAAAAGAACCAACGAGATGGTGACAACAAGGTCTTTCAACAATAGAGACGTGGCGGAAACCTCAAACGCTCGAAGCGACATAACACTGCCCGCTCCAGCCCCACTGCAACCACGGGAAGAACCTTTGCAAACCCCCGTACTAGCTGTAGCCACTGCGGACCCACTGGTGAATCTACTATCAACTCATATACAACAAATCTTGCAAATAGTAAAGATACTCAAATCCATGAAACAGAAGTAGGACGAGATGTTAAGAGCATACATCACGCGTTTCAATGACGAGCTAACTCTTGTCAGCGTTTGTAACGATGCAACAGTCGTTGCAACTTTTACCGACAGTCCGAGGAACGACATCCTAACTTTGAATCCCCAGCAAATATGCGGACTTGGTAAAGAAGCACGTAATTACATCACCTTAGACGAGAGATTAATCGCCAAGTAAAAAATAGAATATGAGAAGAAGCTATTTGTCCCTAGGGACGAAGAAAAGCAGGGAGCACTGTGATGAGGTATGCATACTGCATGGAGTAAACTCGGAAATCGACCGCACCAACCTATCCCGAAAGGGGTTGCTATGCAAATTACGAACCAGATCAGCGTACAAAAACCAACAAATGCAACGCGTTTACTCCCAGGAACCGATTATGCCCTTACCTTTATGGACAGGGACCTCCAAGGCGTTCATACTCCACATAACGATGCCCTGGTAATATTGGTGTCCATAGCAAATTGGGAAGTGGGAATGTCTTTAGTAGATACTGAAAGCACTACTAACGAGTTGTTCCTGAACACGTTTCACAACATGCAGCTGAAGGAAGAAAACCTAAGCCCCTCGACACATCTCATGGTCGGACTCAGCGAGGAGAAGTATTTCCCGATGGGAGGATCAAATTAATGGTAGTGGAGGAGAGCCACGACTCCTAAAAATAATCCTTCAAGAGTTCATGGTGGTCGATGCACTGTCCACCTACATCATCATCCTGGGAAGGCCTTGGCTTCACCAGATGGAGGCGACGGTCTCCACTTTTCACCAGTGCGTTAAGTACCCTGTCAGTCAGACAATGGGCATAATACGAAGAAATCAGCCAGCCGCCAGAGACTACTATTACTAGGCACTGAAGTGGCTCGATAGCCGTCAACTGTAGATCGGGACCGCGACTGAGGCGGCCCAAAGCTCAAATCCGGAGTTGAGCAAGGACTCTCCCAACCCAGACAAAAAGGTCCCTGTCAGCCCGAGAGGAAGACCCAATGTCGGTTAACCCGAAGAGGATCCTGTGACTTTGTATCTAGACAACCCTAGTAACAACAGAACCATCCAAATAGGTTCCCACTTAAGCAAGGAGTTGGCGGGACAACTGATAACACTGTTGTGACAGAACCAAGATGTTTTTGCCTGAACGATGAAGGACATGGTGGGAATAGACACCTCCATAATCACCCATTGACTGATATATACCCAGCACAAAAATCGATCAGACAAAAGAAAAAACTTGTGGCCCCTAAAAGGAACCGGATTATAAACGAAGAAGTGCAGAGGCTATTAAAAGTCGACATGATCAAAAAGGCGCGATACCCAAACTTGCTGGGAAACACCGTCTTGGTGAAAAAGAAAAATGGAAAGTAGAGAGTCCGCGTAGATTACACCGACTTGAACAAAGCATTCTTGAAAGACAACTTTTCGCTTCCCCGCATCGACCAAATTGTAGATGTCACTTCCGAACACGACCTCCTAAGTTTCATGGACGCCTACTCCGGGTATAACCAGATACAGATGCACCCCCCGGATCATTCGGCCTCAAGAATGCGGCCGCTACATACCAACGGCTAGTGAATCGGATGTTCGAAAGCCAAATTGGAAGGAACATGGAGTTCTACATAGACGACATGCTGGTCAAAAGCCTCCACAGCCCAGATCACATATCCCACGTTGCCGAAGCATTCAGCCAACTCTGCAAGTATCAGATAAAGCTCAACCCACAAAAATGCATGTTTGGGGTTGAATCAGACAAGTTTCGAGATTACATAGTGAACCAAATAGGAATAGAAGGAGATCTGACGCAGATCCAAGCTCTTCTCGATATGAAGTCTTCGACCTCCATCAAGGAAGTTCAAAGCCTGGCCGGGAGGGTGGCAACACTTAACAAGTTTATCTCCAAGTCATCAGATAAGTGCCTCCCTTTCTTCAGGATCCTCAGATGAAGCAAGGCCTTCGGCTGAGACGAATAGCGCGAGCAGGCCTTCCAAAACCTAATGTCATATATGGGAAGTATCGAATCACTCTCGAAACCAACCCTAGGAGAGACGCTTTATTTATATCTAGTCGTCTCAGATCAAGTAGTCAGTTCAGATCTTATACGGAATGATAAGAGGGTACAAAGACTAGTATACTACGCTAGTAAAATTTTTGTGGAAATCGAAGCAAACTATCCGGATCTAGAGAAACTAGCTTTGGCATTAGTCATCTCTTCCAGGAAGTTGAAGCCTTATTTTCAGGCCCATTCTATCACAGCTCTGACCGAACACCCTCTTCGCATAGTGCTGCACAAGCCAGAATTATCTGGCAGAATGGTTAAATGGTCAGTGGAACTAGGACAGTTTGACATCAAATACGCACCCAGAACAACCATAAAAGCCCAAGCGTTAGCAGACTTCATTGTCGAGTTTACTGGTGGTGAGGAATGGGAGTCGAACAACTCAAAGCAAAGACTAGACGAGCCAAGTTGTATCCTATTATGCGATGGGTCAGCCACGAAGAAAGGATGCAGTGCCAGTATCACGCTCCACTCTCCAAGCGATTTTGTCTTGGAAAAAGCGGTCAGATTTGGTTTCCTAGTCTCAAACAACGAGGCGAATTACGTGGCCCTCTGGTTCGGCATGAAGATGGCGAAAAGAATCGAGGTACCTGTGCTAATCGCTTATAGCGACTCACGTCTAGTAGTCAACCAGGTTATAGGGGACTTTAACAATAAAGACCCAAGGATAATAGCCTATCGTGAAAAGGTCATTAATGCAGCAGGCCAATTCAAAAGATTTGAACTTCTGCAATGTCCGCGAGATGACAACTAGAGAACCGACGCATTGGCCAGGCAGGCCCTAATCACTGCAGAAATTGCCAATGGACTTATCGAATTCCAAGGACAATCAAGTCTGGGAGGAGAGAATGTCAACAAGCTTTACACAGACGAAGCAAATTCAAGCTGGATGAATCCCATCAGCCACCATTTATCCTTGCCAGGGCATCCACAAGCCAACAACCAAGCGGAAGTCACCAATAGAATAGAGCCATCTTGGAAGCGCTCAAAAGGAAGCTCGATGCGGCAAAAAGGAAATGTGTCTCAACCCTGCTAGGAATACTCTGGGCCTATCGGACCACAAAAGAACACCCACCGGAGAAACACCCTTTGCTCTAGCATATGGGTCAGAAGTGATGGTCCCAGTGGAATACAAAATACCAACTTTCCAGATAGAGAAATTTAGACCAAAAAATAATGATGAAGCTCTACGCGTCAGTTTAGATCTTCTCGAGGAAAGGAGAAATCAGACCTCTACTAGAATAGCCGCCTATCAACAAAAGATGGCTCAGTACTACAACAAGAAAGTCAAGCCACGATAGTTCAAAGTCGGAGACTGTGTACTTAAAAAGACTCGGCAAAGTACTAAGGTCAACATGAGTTGGGAAGAGCCATATAAAGTGACCGAGGTCAACATGCCAAGGACATATTGGTTGGAAGACATGGACGGTAGAAGCCTTATGCGGCCATGGAATGTAGAACACCTTAAAAAGTATTATCCATAAAGGATATTTATTTCTGCCAAAATTCCACTACCAGTCTTCCACTACTAATTCCCATATGCAAGCCAGGACGACCATAGTCAGATTTGTTATACAAGTCAGGAGGACCACAGTCAGACTTGCACCTTTCAGACACAAGTCAGGACGACGATAGTCAGACTCGTTATACAAGTCAGGACGACCACAATCAGACTTGCACCTTTCAGACACAAGTCAGGACGACCGTAGTCAGACTCGTTATACAAGTCAGGACAACCACAATCAGACTTGCACTTTTCAGACACAAGTTCGGACGGCCACAGTCAGACTTGCACCCTTCATACGCAAGTTAGGACGGCCAAAGTCAAACTTGCTAGACAAATCAGGACGCCCACAGTCAGACTTGCACCCCTCAAATACAAGTCAGATAGCCAAAGTAAGACGTGTTACACAAGTCAGGATGACCATTGTCAGACTTGCACCTTTCAGACACAAGTTAGGACGACCATAGTCAGACTTGTTATACAAGTCAGGACGACCACAGTCAAACTTGCACCTTTCAGACACAAGTCAAGATGGCCATAGTCAGACTTGTTATACAAGTCAGGACAGCCACTGTCAGACTTGCACCCTTCAGACGCAAGTCAGGATGGACAAAGTCAAACTTGTTATACAAGTTAGGACGTCCACAATCAAATTTGCACCCCTCAGATACAAGTTGGGACGACCAAAGTCAGACTTGCACCTTTCAGACACAAGTCAGGACGACCATAGATAGACTTGTTATACAAGTCTGAACGGCCACAATCAGATTTGCACCCTTTAGACGCAAGTCAGGACTACCAAAGTCAGACTTGTTATACAAGTCAGGAAGGCCACAATCAGACTTGCACCCCTCAGATACAAGTCAGGACGGCCACAGTCAGACTTACACCCCTCAGATACAAGTCAGGACGGCCAAAGTCAGACTTGTTATACAAGTCAGGATGGCCATAGTCAGACTTGCACCCGTCAGATACAAGTCTGGACGACCACAGTCATACTTGCACCCTCCAAGCACAAGTCAAGACAACCACAGTCAAGCTTGCACTCTTTATACATAAGTCAGAACCTCCAAGTCAGACCTATTGGGTGGGCAAGGACGACCATAGTCATACTCGTACTTATTGCTCGAAGCCTAGTCCGAATAGAATGAGTGACGATGGCCTAGAAAGTGGGAGCTTAGTCAGTGCTCATGTAGCCTGGTGAAGACGGCTTGCCAGAGATCATTTTCCAACTACAGATAATGATCACCAAACTTATTGTTCTAAGCCTAGTACAAATAGAATGGGGACGACAACCTAGAAAATGAGAGCTTAGTCAGTGCTCATGTAGCATGGTGAAGACAGCTCGCTAGAGATCATGGTCATCCATAGACCATGATCACCGAACATTATCGCTCAAACACCCTGCCTGCAAACACCAGATGACAATGAAAATAGTATTACAATCAACACGTGTATTACCTGACGTACGCTCGATAAGTTGTTGTACTCTCAAGAGCAACATCTGGAAAGCTTTGGCGACTAACAAAAGATCAAGACCGAAGCCACGACCCAGTACTTAAGAAAGTCAAAATAGGTCAACAAAAGAGAAGTGCAAAGTGTCAAGATCAAGCATGCAAGCAACAAACTGGCGCACAACACATAACACAACCTAGCTGTATAGGGTACAGGTACGAAAAATACTTGTTGAACACTTTTTAAATAAAACCAAAAGCTACACTGTTTTGAAGAGCTTTCTCCAAAGGACGAAGAATCACTTATATCAGAAGGAAATGCGGGGAATAAAATATAGTTATCTAAAGCCAGTCTTGAGTTGCCAGAAGGGCAAGCATGATCGAAAACTTCTGCATCGTCAATCTTCCAAAAAACAGCCCTCTGGTATCGATCAAAATCGAACTCCAAATGGGGATTCTCATCCTCAATCAGTTCAAGCAATTATAGCCTGCCATGAGCGATATCAGAAGATCCTGAAGTTTCACGATGGGCCTTGGGTTTCGCTAAACTTGTATCTGCCTCCGATAATCTTGAGAAAGTGCAGTCATATGAAACTCCTCCTCCGCCAATCACTCATATAATGAGTTTAGCTCTGCAGAGCAACCACAGCCCAAGCCTCAACCTCCTGAACTTAGCGTCGCTCGCCGGCCAGATCAAATTCAAACTCCAAGCGCAAAGCAGCCAACTCAAACTCGTGAAACTGCGCCTTGCATGCCAATCCCCCTTCAACTGCTCATTTAAGAGACCCAACCTATGGAGTGCGTCCGAGTACGACCTGCAAAGCTCCACGAAAGGTTCCTTCGTGGCATGAACTACATTACGAGTGTCAGGATGCAGATCACCCTTAACAAATGACAACAAGGAACCTTTGGGAGACACCAGCTCAGTAGACTTCTTAGAAGGAATATTAGCTCGTCGCTCGACATCAGGCTCTAGGGGAGGTAGAGAGGATCCGCTTCTCAAGGTAGCAGGCTTGGCGGATTGGAGATCATCAGAAACAACATTGACTTTGTCGGCATCTACCAGTACAACCACAGAAGCAGGAATTTCTAGACAGACACTCCGCCTCCCAGGAGACATCTCTTTACTAGACTGCTCCACAACCGCCACTTCCGGCTCTAACAAGATTGGCTTAGAGGAAGAACCAACCTTGTCGTCAACCGGCCTTCTCCTGAGATGGTCGATAAACGACATGGTCACCTCCAACTCGAACTGCTTTGAAGGGCTTGATATTTGCGAGACGTGCATGTCGGTTCTGGATGTTGGGTCTATGTTGGCCACTCCTCCACCTCTGGTCCATTGAGAAGCTGCAGAGGCAGCACGGCTCTCCTGAACGTGTTCTCTATAACTTTCTAGGGACTAGGTTTTTCACTGCTCATGGTCTTCTTCTAGGGTGGAGGATTCCATTGCTTGAGTGCCTCCACTACCTGTGTGATTTGTTGCATCTGGGTTGATAGTAGATCCACCCTTGGGTCCGCCGTGGCTGCCACCGGCGCGGGGGTCTAAGAGGGTTCCTCCTGTAGTGGTGGCACTAGAGCTGGCGACATTCTGCTCGTTTGACCGCTTGAGGGTTCAACAACATCTCCATTGTTGCGAGACCTTGTTGTCACCATCTTTCTGGCTCTTAGGGAAAGGTGGTACTACTGTTTCTTTTGAGGAACTCTGTCGTTCCCTACGGACAGTGCCAAACTGATGTAGTCGATTTTTGTTTTCCTTCCCGACCTTGACCTGAACCTGCACAAGTAGCACACATGAGCCAAAGACCACCATGTGGCGGCCGATGGCACACTTAAGTTAGATAAGGCTTAGGAGAGGCTTAAAGCTGTAAATTGGGTTCTATAGCGTACATTTGTTCATCAACCTTATTTTCCTTTTATAGTGTGAGAGTCCTTGATCGACTAGACCTTCGATGGCATAGTTTAGGGAAAGAGATATTGTTAGAAATCATTTCCTAGTTGGGAGTTGTCCATGTAGGGTAGTTTCCTTACACGACTTGTGCTCCTAGATCTGTGGGAGAGGTTTTCTATTCAAAGTGTTGTCCATGCAAGAAAGTTTTTATGCCCGACTTATGCTCCAATATTTGTTTCCTAGTCGAAACCAATGTATTGATGGACTACCTGTCTTGGGTCGACCTCTCATATACTTGCCTTATAGGACCTATGAGTATTGGGCTTGACCGCATGACTTGTGGGCTTAGTGGCGCATTGCAACTTGGATTCGACCTTCTAGATTATGCCAATAATGGGCTTAGTGTTGTTTGGGCCTCGCTGGATTGGGCATGCAATCAAGTCTGCTTCGTTCTGTTGACGACACTATCATGACACACGTATGGTGAGAGTCAGAGGATGGTTTGATGTATCATCACGTACCATTGATTTTTTTTATTGCAAAAGAAGCGAAATTTGATTTAATAAGTTATGAAGTTGCTTCACACAACACAATTATTAAAATAAACTAGCACCATGTTTCCTTGACTTATCATCCGTTTTATTAAACAAACAATTTAATTCTTTAGTAAAAACACTTAGCTAGGGGGATGCTGCCACGAACCTAATAACAGATTTTTTCCTTCTTAAAAGTATTTTTCAACAAAATGTTGATTTTTTCAAGGATTTTTTCTTGAAAATGCCTTAATTGTTGTAGTGGTAGGACCTACCAATTCATTGTGACATTTGATATAGAAAATGAGAAATTCGGCAACCTGGCACCGCCCGAAATTTGAGGTTCATTACGTTGATAGGAATTTGGCGGGCGAGTTAAGTGGTTGTGTTTGCATGATTCGTAATATTTCATGACCCTTATGGAAATAAGGATGGTGAAGGATTATGGAGTAACTGAGTCTTGGACTCAAGAATTCTCCATTCGGCAACCAATTCAGAGCACCCCATATGACAAACCAGTGAAGATATTGAATGGTACGATTCTCATACTAAACAACAATGGAGGCTTGAATTGGTTTGTAGTTGGCTATGAGAAAAGTCTTGTTTGGAAGAGGAAAGGTTTGAAGGTTGAACAGAAATGTCTTTAGAATCTCCAACAGAGATAATAATCGAAATTCTCTCATGGCTTCATGTTAAATGTCTTTTACGATTCAAGTGCATATGTAAGTTTTGACGAAGTCTAATTTCCCATGACCAAGATTTCATCAATATGCATCTCAATTGATTAAGACCTCGAATCAAAAAATTCAGCTTTGCAAGTACGGCGATTCCTTTTACATTCTCAAGTTCCCCTTCCATTTGCAATGAGCTCAAAAACTTTGCCAATGGGGTACTAGCTTAGCTGGTAGACTTGTGGCGGATGCAGTCACAAGTCCAAGGTTCGAACCCTCTGCAGGCGTTTAACGGTTCTGGATCCAATAAAAACTTTGCTCGCATTTAAAAAAAAACTCAAAAGCATGATTATCTTTCCCATTGTCCTCCTTACTATCCAACTCATTTTTATAACAATTAATAACTCTACTTGTAATAGACTTGTCTTCTTATACACATATGGAAATGTCGATTCTCTGTCTCAACCCATTCAACGGAGCCTACAAAATCCTACCCAAGTCACATGCCCACGACCTGGATAAACCATTGTACGCCGGACTTATGTGGTTCGGTTACAACTCCCTCACCTTTGAATTAAAGTCTTACAAAAAGTAAGTTTCACTGTTGGTGGGGCTTATATGCGTAGGCATGAGATTGAAGTCTACGTATTGGGGACAGATTCGTAGAGAACGTTACAAGATGTTCCTCTGAAATGTTTCAAGCTGCGTATGGTGGTATCCTTTTTGACCAAACACTTCATTGGGTTGCAGAATCTGGTAATATCTACCCTTATATTGTGCCATTTGGTATGGTAACTGAGAAATTCAGCAACGTGCTTCTGCCTACATTTGTGGATCCTAATATTGATATGCATGTCTTAGGCGTGTGTTAAGTGATTGTCTTTGTATGATTCGCACATTTTTAACATCACATTTAGATTTATGGATGATGAAGGATTATGGAGTAATGGAGTCTTGGATTCGAGAGTTCTGCATTACACAACTTATTTCTGGCACCCCATACAGCAAGCCTTTGAAGAATTTGCAGAACGGTAAGATTCTTATGCTAACGAACAATGGAGACCTAATTTTTATGATCCAAGGAGTAAGCATCGTAAGAATCTTAGAGTGGATGGTAATCAGGACTTATCTAACATTATTAGCTATGTGGAAAGTCGTGTTCTTATTAATGATGATGCTTAATGATTAGAAGAGATTTGAATTTAGCTGGTACAATTAAAATTGGCCTATCAACTATTAGTTGAAGATGTTATTCAAGTTTTGCACATTGATTCCATGAAAATGAATAGCTATCTGAAGAAATGGTTATTTCAATGAGTTTATTGTAGTAATGAAATAGTTTCTCAAGATGTATATATACAACAAATTGTCAGTAAATCATAATTCAACATTTGCAATGACAATAGTGTTTTCGACTTATCATCTTGCAAAATCCTCCCTTGGTGCAATCCAAATGGCAACTAGCATTGCAAGTTTCATTTTTGCAATTAGGCCAATGATAGTCTCGACAACACTCAATCGCATCCACGCCAAACTGATAGTCTGCAAGAAAATAATTTTTTTAATATAAGCTTTCATCTAGTTGTCACAAAATATTAACTAAGAGGGTTGAGATTTATACTATTTATAAAATGTTGAAACAAAGCTGTGGAAGTTTCCCCACGGACCACCAATTTAGCCAATGACTAGGAAATACCAATCGTTAACTTGGCTTGTATTCCAGGTTGAAACATTCTATATATTTCCAGTTCATAAATATTGTTTTCTTTATATTCTTTATATTCATAAATATCATTAACTTGGCTTGTATTCTCAACCGTCTTTTATCTCCAACCCCAAACACCATTCTAATTTGTGATATAGACTAGGGTATTCCCCGTGTCGTTGGCACGATAAAAGCTTAACATGATGAATAAAATTAATTCTACTTTAAATATCAAGATAAATAAATATCAAAATTTTGGGTATGGGAATCAAACCCATGCACTCTTATTAGTGCTTTAAGTTCTATGTGATCCATTAGATCTTGATGTTTCGGTAGATATCAGTCGTCTTTTATCTCCCACCCCATACACCATCCTGTTTTGTAAGATGGCCTAGGGTATTCCCCGTGTCATTGGCATGATAAAAGTTTAAAACTTGTCAAAATATGATCACTCTTGAGTTTTCAACACGACCATCATCAACAATTGAAGAAAAATAAAAAAATGTTGGGTATGGAAATCGAACCCATGCACTCTTGGTGCTTTGAGTTCTATGTGATCCGTTAGATTCATATATTTGGCTAAATCTCAGTCGTCTTTTATCTCCCAACCCAAGCACCATCTTGTTTTGTATATATAACTAGGGTATTTCCCGTGCCCTTGGCACGATAAAATTTTAGTATAATATATAAAGATAAATGAATATCAAAATATTGAGTATGGGAATCGAACTCATGCACTGTTATTGAGGATTGATTGAAGGTAAGACATAAAGACTAACTTTAAGTCTCAACCATTAAACGAAACCAATCTCAACCATGCGCTCTAGGGTACACGATAAAAGTTTAAAACTAGTCAAAACATTATCACCCTCATGTTTTCATCCTTCATACTTACATGCCTAATCACCACCATCAATAATTGAAGAAAAATAAATAAATATAAAAATGTAGGATATGGGAATCGAACCCATGCACTCTTGGTGCTTTAAGCTCTGTGTGATCCATTAGATTCTTACATTTGGATAAATCTCAACTGTCTTTTATATCCAACCTCAAAAACTATCCTGATCTGTAATGTAAACTAGGGTATTCCCCATGTCGTTGGCACAATAAAAGTTTAAAACTTGTCAAAACATGATCACCCTTAAGTTTTCATCCTTCATACTTACATGTCTAATCACCACCATACAAAATTGAAGAAAAATAAATAAATATAAAAGTATTGGGTATGAAAATCGAATTCATGCACTCTTGGTGTTTTAAGTTCTATGTGGTCTGTTAGATTCATATATTTAGTTAAATCTCAATTGTCTTTTATCTCCCACCTCAAATACCATCCTGTTTAGTTAAATCATCAAAATTCCCACATGGCTTCTTGTTAAATCTCTTTTACGATTCAGGTGCGTACGTAAGTTTTTGCGATGTCTAATTTCCCATGACCAAGATTTCATCAATATGAATCTCAATCGATCAAGAACTCGAATCGACAAATTCAACCTCCTTAGCAAGTGTTGTGATTCCTTATACATTCTCAATGCCCCTTCCATTTGCAACAAGCTCAAAAATTTGGTCACTGGGGTATGAGCTCAGCTGGTAGACTTTTAGCAGATGGTATCACAAGTCTAGGGTTCAAAACCTATCGCAAGCTTTTAATGGTTCTGGATCCAATAAAAACCTTGTTCGCTTTTCAAAAAAATAGCTCAAAAACTTGATTACCCTTCCCATTTGTCCTCCTTAATATTCAACTCATTTTTATACCAATTAATAACTCTACTTGTAATGGACTTGCCTGTTTATACACCAATGAAAATGCTTACATTCTCTTTCTCAACCCATCCCACAGAGCAAACAAAATCCTACCCAAGTCACCTCCTGCCCATGACCCGGATAAACTATTTTACGTCGGTCTTATGGGGTTCGGCTACAACTCCCTTACCCATGAAAACAGAGTCTTACAAACAATAAGTTTCACTGTTGGTGGGGCTTATATGCGTCAACATGAGATTGAAGTCTATGTATTGGGTACAAATTCATGGAGAACGTTACATCTGTTAACTGGCACGAGTCCTCTAGGGATTAAATTGTCCACTGTTAGCATATGATCATGAGCAAGTGTCCATATGAGAAAGCTCACCGTTGGAGGGATTTGTTTCATCCAGAGAAGAGAAGAAGAAATATTGCTGATATACTCAGCTGAAGCTCGATAGGAAAAGGCGGAAACACTCCTAATAGTGCTTCACGGATAATCTATGTGACTTGTGATTCCACACCCATATATGAGGTTTCTCATTGAATAAGATCAAACACTTCAAATAGGTGCATACTACTCTTCAACTCCCAGAAATTGAAATATTGAATGCCTTGCAAAATCCCAAATCCAAAGCTCCATTACTTGATTGTTGACATAAAAAATTGAAGTTGACCATCTCTTTACATTGAAAAGGTCAGGGACTTCCTCTTTGAAAGACCTCTCAGGCACCCACCTATCAAGCCAGAAATCTCTTGTTTCCTACTTTGAATAAAATTTGGAATGACATTTGCACTTGAGAATTGTTTCTAAATAAGTGATGGTGCTCCAAATTTGGCGTTTGTTTGAATAAGAGGTGATCCGCTCTCAACCTTTGCTTGGGACTACTAATATAACTCATTTTAGGAAAACTCGTCATGGACATTCTTTTTAAAAGATCTAACTAGGGCTTAATCAGACACTTTTGAACCTCCAATTAGAGCCTCGAATTAAGATTTAAGAAGTTACCTCTTAATGAAACAAACACCAAGTAATGACTCTATTTGTATTATGCTCTTAGTTGTTTGATGCGTCCAAATCTGGTCTTCTGTAAATCTAACCTTAGATTGCCAATATCACCTACACTTCAATGCTTAAGTCAGTAACTCTGTTGAATATGGAGATTAATATGGACAGAACTCGGTTAAAATTGCATACTTTTGTCGAATATTCCCTTTAACTTATATAATGATCGTTATTAATTCCCTGCGTGACTTAAGCATGTGAGGCTCATCGAGGGGAGACGTTCTATGTAACAGTCTTCTCCTTTATGAAGATGTGGCATTGGGGGAGTAACTCCCTCCATGACTTTTTTTCTCCGTAACGTTCCTTTTCTTTGAAGGGAGCCTTGTTGGGCCTGGATTTGGGCCTATGACTATGATTTTTTTGAGGTTGAAGATAAAAGACGGTTGAGATTTATCCAATAATAAGAATCTAATGGATCACAAAAAACTCAAAGCACCAAGAGTGCATGGGTTCGATTCTCATACCCAACATTTTGATATTTATCATGTTAAACTTTTATCGTGCCGTGGAATACCCTAGTTTAGTTATAAATAAAAAAAAATTAAAAAATGAAGAAGAAGATACTCCTAAAATATATATAAAAAATGGAGACTTGGCTGAATATATAGTTCGTCCAACGACCTCATAAAAACTCGGAATAGTATTCAAGAAAAATCTTAATGAAAAGGATCAAGATAAAATAATAATAATAATAAAGAAATAATAAATGCTTATTTATTTCACAAAGAAAAAGATAATAATAAAAAAAATGGAATCACCCGAGTTCGAATTAGAGACCTTCGGTGTGTGAAACTAACGTGGAAACCAACTACACCACAAAACCAATTTGGTAATGCGGCTAGTATGAAGTTATGTAATAGAGATATTTGTTGCACATTCTCATATTTTCTTTCAAGGTTAAGCGCTTAGGCTCTAAAAAAACTAAAGAACAACCTATTTTCTTTCCCTCTTTATTTTATCATTCCAAATGAATTGTAGAAGGTTACAAGTTTTCAAACTTATTACCTAACTTTTACACATTGAGTCGTTCAGAATGCAAAAATGGTAATTTGTTTTTGTTTTTATTTAGGCTTTTCAAAATGTAAGATCTCAAATGATCTAAAACAATTCTCAAGAATATAAGAAAAATTTCAGAGACAAATCATGGTATATGTATAATAAAGTGATCCAAACATGATGATGATAAGATGAGAAGTTGAGTACAAGTACAAGAGGGTGAGTAATATACTTCCCTTTCTTATATGGAGTACCCAAAGGTCCCATACTAATAAATAAAATTTTGCAGTAGATCATAGTGTCTTGTGAAAGAGATGGAACAGTCCCCCCCCCCCCCCCCCCCCCCCCAAACTAATGGTTTTGGAACTTTGCAAGAGAAAAAAAACTAACAAACAAGACCCATTATTAAATAAAACATGAAATGGTTTTTTTTTATTTTTAAATTATCGGGTTAAAACTAGCTCGAGCCAGTATAGAGGGCAATCCTAACAAATCTGTCTTATATAAAGAAAGTAGAAGCGTGCAAAATTTACTTTAAGGGTATGTTTGGTTGCACGGAAAATAGATATGAAAATTGAAACCGTTTCCATGAATTTGATTCTGAAGCCTCCCCCGGATAATTCCCTTGAGTAGTGAGAAAAACAATTTTATAAATAATCGAGTTCCTGTTAATAAATAGATAACCAAACATCGAAAATCTATATAACTAGGAAAATAACTAACCAAACATACCCTGAAAACCCAAGCCACCAGAGAATTTTGTACTTATTGATCATATACCAAGTGATCAAGCACCATAGACAATGGAGGAAACTTTAATCTCAATACATACTAAAAGGAATAGGAGTACTTGATTCTCAACATGAACAACCCCATATACAAAAACCAAAGGGGTGTATGTTTTTGGTGAAACCAATATTCAAACAAAATGAAGAAAACATTGGACATCAATCTCACAACACTTGATTGAAACTCATTTCTACAATGGAAGAAAATGAAGGAATGGCAAAGCAAAAGCAAAAGCAAAACTTGCTTAAACAAAGATATTTTTTTTATCCCTTAACCAATCCCACCCCATATGCCCCCGGATGGGTTCGACCGCATGACCTAGAGATGTCATCCGCCACTGCTCAACCACTGAGCCATCACACCTTTGGCACAAAAAGATTCTATAGTAGTACTCTTTGGATGGACGTGCTCTACCTCCAACGCTCTGTAGACATATAAGCAAAAAGAAACCATGTTTTCCATACAAAGAAACCCTAAAATTCCGTCATCACCACTTTTGTCTCTTACTCATTCATTCATTCAAATGTTAACAGTATAGTATTCAATACACTTTCAAACCACAACTTTTTCAGACACCAATGAATCATACTACATTGCAACTAATTATTGTGTTAAAAAAATAAACAAATAAAACATAATAAGAAATAAAGTAAAATAGAGATAAAAAGCTCTAGGTGTTTGTCTTAGCAGGGCTAGATAGCTAGATCGATACCTCTCCAGAAGTTAAGACAACTACTATTTTGGTTTTATCTGGAGATCAACAGCAGAAGAGCCTGAGTGAAACACGTATTTCTGAGAGAGATGATATTGAGAGTTCTATGGGCACTATGCAATGTAGAACAAATTCAAAGATATCATACCATCAAGTCTACTACATAATGAAATAGCCTCAAAACCATTATAGATCCCAATGATAGCTTTGATATGAGAAGAAGAATTTAGTTTTTAACACATGGAACAAAAATCTGCAACACCGGATAATAATACCACATTTACAGTGCACTAAAAATAACACGTGCATATGAACAATCCGTGAACCTTTGCTGACAAGTGCTAGATTAGGTGGTAAGATTTGTGGAGAATGGTATTGTTCGAATTATGCCTATAGTTTAGCAGAAAACACTCCTAAAACATTAAAATAAAAATGAAAATGGAAACTATGGTCAGGTCGAATGGAGGCACTTGCTTCATACAATGATTTCATACTAGTCTCTCTGACAATCGAATGCAAAAGTGATACAAACAACATAAAATTGAAAAGGAAAACAACACAAAACAAAACAAATAAATAAACAGATATGAGAAAATAACAACACAAGAAGAGTATCATCAGCTTTATTATCACAATCTGCACACAATGTTCATCATTAAATAACAACAAAACCTAACAACAACTCTGGATCCCCCACCTCTCCATCACCCATGTAATGATGACTACCCTGCGGTAAACCAAGAACACAAAAGGCAAACTAAAACTGAAAAGAAAGAAAGATAAACACTAAAAGATAACAACAACAGTCTCTTACATGGGTGGGTTTTATTTGATTCTTCTGTTCTCTTTGTTTCCATCATCTTTCATTCTCCCTCCACACTTTGTGTACTAATGAAAACCAGTACTACCATGCTGGTTCAATTCAATATTCCACCCTTGGATTCCAATTCAGTTGCTTGTATTTCCACCACCACTGCAATTGATGTTGATGTTGTTGTCGTTGGGGGTGGTACAAAGAGTGTTTGTGATTGGGTTGAAAGAGTTGTCGAAAACCCACTGAGAATCTTAAAGTTCATGTTAATTAAGACTGATATGTAGTTAGCTATGAGGAAAGTCTTGTTTGGAAGAGGAGAGGTTTGAAGGCTGAGCAGAAATGTCTTTGGAACCTCCAATAGAGGTAATAATCGAAATTCTCTCATGGCTTCCTATTAAATGTCTTGTCCAGTTCAAGTGCGTATGTAAGTTTTGACGAAGTCTAATTTCCCACGACCAATCAATATGCATATCAATTGATGAAGACCTCGAATAAAAAAAATTCAATTTCCTTTGCAAGTGTGGTGATTCCTTCTACATTTTCAACTCCCGCTTCCATTTGCAATAAGCTCAAAAACTTGGCCAATGGGGTACTAGCTTAGCTAGTAGACTTATGGTGGATGCAATCACAAGTCCAAGGTTCGAACCCTCTGAATGCGTTTAATGGTTCTGGACCGAATAAAAATCTTGCACGCATTTAAAAAAAAAAACTCAAAAACTTGATTATCCTTCCCATTTGTCCTCTTTACTATCCAACTCTTTTTATATTAATTAATAACTCTACTTGTAATAGACTTGTATGCTTATACACATATGGAAATGTTGATATTCTCCTTCTCAACCCATTCAGCATAACCTACAAAATCCTACCCAAGTCACATGCCCACAACCCGAATAAAATATTTTATGTTGGACTTATGGGGTTCGGTTACAACTCCCTCACCCATGAATACAAAGTCTTACAAACAATAAGTTTCACTGTTGGTGGGGCTTATGTGTAAGCACGAGATTGAAGTCTATGTATTGGGGATAGATTTGTAGAGAATGTTACAAGATGTTCCTCTGAAATGTTTCAAGTTGCGTATGGCGTTGTCCTCTTTGACCAAACACTTCATTGGGTTGCAGAATTTGGTAATATCTACTCTTATATTGGTCATTTGGTATGGTCACAGAGAAATTCAACAACATGCATCTGCCTGTGTTAAGTGATTGTCAGTGTATGATTCTCACATTTTTACCATCACATTTGGATAAATGGATGATGAAGGATTATTGTAGCACCTCGTATTTTTTATTTATTTATTAAATTTAATAAATTTCATATATATATATTTGTGTGATTAATTATCTTCAGGAAGTTATGGGCATATGCATGAGCTATTTGTTTGTCCATGTGATGTGTGCTTTGTTTCTTAAGGAGGGTTAGTAGAAAAGTTATTTTTTGAATGATTTATTATTTGGACTCTAGTGTTGGTTCATTTGGAAGGTAGTTTGTTTATTTAAGAATTAATTTCCTACTTACCCTCCTCTACCAAATCTCGGGACGAGATTCTTTTGAGTTGTATATATTGTAATACCCGCCTAATTAAATAAATATAAAATTTTCTTATTTATTAATTGTGGCATATGTACTAATCTCAATTATTGGGAAAAATATTTGTTTGTCATTGCTAAATAGAATAAGGTGTGTGTGTGTTTAGCCAAAATTTGAAAACCCAAAAAAAATAAGACATTTGCCTTAAGTAAACTAATTAGTCACACTCTAAAAAAAAGGGTGCACATATACTTTAGTTAAACTCTAATCTTGATGGGTTTTATTCAATTTTCTTGGGCTTGGGCTTTCATGAAAGTAATGGTTAGGGTATTGGTTAGAGGGAAATAAAGGTTAAAAAAAATAAGAGATGAGTGATGGTTGTGTTTAGTCAAATAAACCCTAATTAAAAACTCATTTAAACCCTAACCTCCTTTTTCTCTCTGGATACACACAGAAGAAAAGAAAAACTTACGTTGAAAAAGGTGGGAGGTGCTGAAGGAAGAAATTTGCTCAAATCTTAGGATTCTTGCAAAAAGAGGTGAGTAAAACTCTATCTTTCTTCAATATATTTTTTTTCAATGTAAATACAATTCCCTAGACATTTTGATTTGATTTACATCTTTAATTGAGGAAAAATCGATTTGACATTGTTGGTTTGATTTATATCTTTAATGAAAAATCGATTTGAAATATTGGTTTGATTTAAATCTAAAAAAAAAAAAAAACCGAATTGACATCATTGTTCACTGTTCATGTTGGTATTACTGTTCATGTTCTTGTTTGACATCACTGTTTCTGTTCTTGTTTGATATCACTGTTCATTGTTCCGATTTTACATCACTGTTTTTGTTCCTGTTCCTGTTTGACATCACTGTTCCCTATTCCTGTTCCTGTTTGACATCAATGTTCACTGTTCCTGTTTGACATCAATGTTCCCTGTTCCTGTTTGACGTCACTGTTCAAAAAAAAAATGAAAGTTATTGTCCTTATAGGGATAATTTGCATGACATCATATGAGTATGTGGCTACGCCTACTACCCAGTGTACATTTTAATATTAGTTCATTTTATTTTATTTTATTTTATTTTATTTTTGATGGAGTAATAGATATTTGTGCATAATAATATTATTTGCTTTATTAGTATAACAATCAAGTTTGTTTGATGTATGGTGTAAATTCCTTGTGGATGGTTGAACCTACCCCCTGTATTTCAACATTCCTAATTTGCGGTGCAGAAAAAAAAAAAAAAAAAAAAGGGATGGGAACCCATATTAGTTTTATCCATAGGGGATAATTTATCTTTCCATTGGTGTATAAGGTACATAAAACATATTTATCAATCTAAGTCACTGTGCATGTATTAACTGAAGTTCAATACGGTTGAGTTCCTAACATTTCATTTTTTAATGTTATAATATCTATAATTTTTATAAGCTTATAATGTTATGAACTGAACAGAGGTATGGACTTGGATGTAAGTTGATTTTTATGTGATTGGTTTTCTAAAAATAAAAAAAAAACAACGACACATAATCTTCTTCACTGTGATGGGTGAGCGTGGTCGGGAGTCATATTGTGAGTTTTCTTCATTCTCCCTATTATGTACATTTTTGTATGAATTTAACAATGTTGAGTTTGTTGATTAGATATGAAATCTGTGAGTGTCTTTCTGAGAAATGGGTTTGGTTTAATTTTTATATTTTATGGTGGGTTTTGATGTTTACTGTGTTATGATCGTGTTCTGTTTTATTTTTTTATTTTTATAGTTAAGCATATTGTAGGGATACATGGGATTTGCCAATTCGCTTGATGATTGGTCTTATTGTAATGTACATAACTTTATTGTCTATTGTTTATCAATAAAGTTTAATCGTTTTATGACAATATGTATATGGTTAGTTCAAACGCATTCTAAGTGTGAGCTTCATTTGACGTGTGATATAAGTGACTTGAACGCGATGTTGTGAAGTGTATAACTTGAGGTTTGGTAATTATGAAACTGTTATTTGTTTCCCCAATAGAATGGGTGAACAATGTGGTTGATTTGTCGTGGTTGACAAAGCGTCACAATAAAAGAGTTTTGAGGTTTTATTTATTTTTTATGCTCTTTTCCACAACTCCGAAAAAAAATGTGAAAAGAAAAGAAATTGTTTTGTATACAGACTTGCTTGTATACGTGTGATATATTTATGGGTATGCAGACTTGCTTGCATATCGGTGCATCGTTCCATGTGAGTTCGGTTGTACGTGTAGATTTAGGAAATGTTTGTCATGGATCGAACTTCGGGTGAGATGACATGTTCCTCGATGTGGCACCCTACTTGGAACATGTACGCTCCGAGTGGTTTCGAAGGCAAGGGAGGCACACTTGGTGAGGTGTACGTGTTCGACACAAGGAGGATAGTGTGATTGTGGAAAAGAAGTGAGATTTCTTTTTGGTGTATGTGCATGATTACCTTAAAGGAAGAAACTAAATGCTCATTCAACCATTGAATGAGAACTATATGTCTTCCTAAAGGTAGAAAATGTGTTTTGTTGATATTTTAATAATAGTCTGATATGATTATGATTTGTATCGTAGTTTGAAAATAAATTAAATTTATGAGGATTGATAACTTAGAAATATTATCCGGTTGTTTCTAACATTTTCATGCAGGATGGCAAGTCCACTCATATTTCTGCAGGTCAGACTTGCCATAGTCAACTTCTATAGCGTAAGTACTAGTAAAGGCATATTTATTTATTAGGATGATGACACATTTGCCTCATTGAGGAACTACTTGTTGGTGTGGTTGTTTATGATTTTGTTTAGTTTGATGTTATCACGTGTGGATTTATTGATTTCGGGATAAAGATTACTCACACCAGCTTTATTGTTGACCCAAGTGAGCTTTTGATTCTTGGGTACATTCCTTTGCGAATGTAGCCGATTAGCCTTTCAGGTATAAAGATTTTTGGGCAGCGTTACTGGAGTTTCATTAGTGGGGCTAGCAACGTCGGAGTCTTTCCGGGTTAGAGTTTTATTTGTTTCAGTAATTTAATAATGTTTTAGTTGTTGCTGCTATTTGTTTCTATTGTTATTGAATTTTCACGTCCCGAGTTTTGGGGGAAACGGATAATCTTACGTGGATTTTAGGATTTTTGTTTTCTTCGAAAATCGGGGCGTGACAATTTTGGAGTAATAGAGTCTTGGACTCAAGAGCTCTGCATCCCCCCCCCCCCCCCCCCCCCCCCCCCCCCCCCCCATACAGCAAACCTTTGAAGATCTTGCAGAATGGTAAGATTCTTATGCTAACAAACAATGGAAACCTAATTTTGTATAATCCAAAGTAAGCACCATAAGAATCTTAGAGTGGATGGTAATCAGGACTAGTCTAACGTTATTAGCTATGTGGAAAGTCGTGCTCATATTAATGAGGATGCTTAATGATTATAAGGGATTTGATTTTAGCTGGTACAATTAAAATTGGCCCATCAACTATTAGTTGAAGATGTGGTTCAGGTTTTGCACATTGATTCCATGAAAATGAAGAGCTATTGATGCAGATTTAACTAACCTAAATAAATAGGTTAATTTAACCTAGTCTTAATAACTGCAAGTGCACAGTGTCTAACTGGTAGACAAGGGCAAGTACAGGTCGATCCCACAAGGATTGTGGTTGCAATTAAATTTCAGAGTTAACTTAAACTAATTTAAATGGGGATTACAGCAATCAAAATATCTAAACTAAAAATCAAATTAAAAAAAAGCAAAATAAAAGGTTTTAAAAATATGAGAAGGGAAACTAAGGCACTGAATCCACCAATTCAGTTTTTCAAGTCATTTTAATCTAACTTATTATTTTCTAAAGCGAGAAGCTTTAGGGATGAGAATCCCTTGCTTGCATCGATGATGTGATCGTTAAGAACAATTCAGTTTTAAAATCCAATGTTACAATTAACTTCAGCATAAATTATAGACTCCTAGCATTGAGTGTCTTATTACGGCACACTCAATCACAAGTCTAATTTATTAAGTTTCAACTCCTAGCATTGAGTGTCTTTTTACGACACACTCATTCACAAGTCTAACTTAACCAATTAAAACCAATGCTTTAAATATTAGTAAAGAAAACTCTAACTACCGACTAGTCTAGATCAAATCCGATATAATCGGTGAAAGTAATTTACTAATACTCAGAAATTAAATGTATTTTGCAGTTAAGCACATAATAAAATAAAAAGTTAAGCTAAAACAAACTCTTGAAACCCAATTGGTTTCATCTTAGCCTTGGCAAAGGGTTTAGTTGATCATGGTAGCGGTGGTCATCTCCTTGTGGTGTGGTACGCTGCAACTCATCTCTGCACGAACATGAATCTCGAGAAAAGGGTTGTTGATGGTCTGTGGTGGCTCAGAGCAAACACTGGGGTGCAAATAACTGCCACCCTTTCTCTCCCGATTTGAACAGAGAGGAGGCGGGAACGCAGGCGGGAAACGCGCAGGAGCGCTGTTGCGAGAGAGACCTGAGGATCCAGTGATGCTCAGGGCGGTTGAGCGTGCGGCAGGACGTTGGATGGCGGAGGGGAGACGGTGGGACTGTCCGGCGTGCGTGGTGTTGTCCGGCTTGTTTCCAGGTGGCGCGGTGAAGTTCTGTTGTGAGGAGCTTGCTGCTGCTCGGGTGATGGTGGTGGCTGCTGGCGTTGCAGCTGACGGCGAAGAGAGAGAAACAGTGAGAAATAGAGAGGGAAACAGGAAGGAGGGCCGAGAGAGGGGAAAAACAGGGGCGGCAACGGTTCGTGAAGGAGGAGAAAAAGGGACTCTGTTTTGTGCGCGAGGTGGTTGTGGTGGTGCTCGGGTGATGGTTGTTGAGAAAGAGGAAAACAGGGACAGATGCGAGGTGACGTGAAAGAAGAGAGTATTGGTGAGGTGAGGTGGTGATGGCGGGATTATCGCACTGTCGGCTCTCCTATCGAGTGAGGATTGCTGGCATGGTGGATTGGCGTGGTGGCCGGAAAGGAGAGGAGGGAAGAAAAAACGTGGAAGAGGAGAGAAGAAGAGAGAGGAACTTTCTCCAAACTGGGGAGAGCTAAATAGGGTTCTCCTATTTTATTGGGCTTGGGTTCTCCAAAAGGCGTTGGGCTTGGGTTCTCCAAAAGGTGTTGGGCTTGGGTTTTTAGGTTAGCATTTTGGGTTTGGGCTTAGGTTAAATTAGGTGGACCTAGGTTTATTAGGGTTAGGTTTAGATATGTGACCCTCG
Source organism: Berberis vulgaris (assembly GCA_963556465.1). Lineage (NCBI taxonomy): Eukaryota > Viridiplantae > Streptophyta > Magnoliopsida > Ranunculales > Berberidaceae > Berberis > Berberis vulgaris. Next base: position 71,925,519 of record OY747133.1, read on the forward strand.
ACTTTGTACCACCACTAGAATCGACCAATTGTCATTCCTTAAATTGTCGCCTTAATACGATTTCATCGTTCACGCTCAAATTCCTACAAAGACATGAAAACGAAATAATTATTATAAAATATAATAATCGAAACACTAACATATATAAATCAAATGATATATTATGTAATAATTACGTGAATATCAAATACCCCCAAACCTATATTTTGCTAGTCCTCGAGCAAAACAATAAAAATAAAATTTTAACTCACTTTTGCAGGAATCATCAGTTGCACTTACCTTAAACGTGCAACAAGGCTTTAAAACCCTAGATTACCTCAAGTGGACGAGTTATAGTCTCGTGAGGGTTTCCAGAAATGTTACCAACAAACATTATGACTCAATAAATTTTCAAAACATGGTAACTTAGTCTATTATCCTCAGAGTAAGAATCTAATTGCTAAAAAAATTTGAAAACAACTAACAGTCTCACAATAATATATCAAAGAGTCTCACAACAATTTAATAATACCCAAAGGTTAAATAAATTTCATCAATTATTCCCAACTCGAAGTGTGTGTGTGCATGGCCTTATCAACATAACTTTACTTTTCTCAGCAAAGATACGACTAGATAACCTTTGAATTGTACGCTTCGACTACAAATCTCTTTTGTCACTCAGAAATGAATCACTCATAAATTGGTTAGTTATCACTTAGTTTATATGTGAGAAAGAGAATAAATTATGGAAAGACAAACATCTCACATATAATAATCATGAAAAACTGGATTTTTCAAAGAATGAAATGAATATGATCTCATGGACAGGAATATTAATTACTTTGAGAATGTTGAATCACACGCCATAGTTCTTGTTTATTTAATCTCCACGTCTATGAACCAAACTTTTACTTAAGATCAATTAGGTCTTTATTAGGTTGTAATGATGCTAAGATTTTGGCTAACAATAATGGAAAAAAGATACGAGAAAATTCTCTGAGAATGGATACACCCTTTAATAAGCACGTGGGGCTCTGAAAAATATACCAATGTTGTACACCATTAATTTTTCTTCTTTCGAAATTCTTCTTCATATATATATATATATATTTTTTATACATGTTTTTCCCTTCTGCACAATAAAACATTTCAGTCCCGAGGATTCATGGAATATTTAATTTCAACTCTTTTTATTTGCCCATTTCAAAAATACATCAACCATACACATTCTCAGAGACATTAGGTAAGGATAAAAATAATATGGGATATTACTCTCTAACTGGAGTAGGTACTGGAAATGGGGTTAGCAAAGAAAAAGTCTATTTAAAAGCTCAAATGGCTGCAAACGGATATTTATCATTGGATAGGCTAAAATGCTAAAGAACGGTTCAAACAAAAAAAATGCATATATCACTTCTTAAGCTCTAGTCAGTATTATGACATCTTAACTAAATAAAACAAGAAGTTCTAGTGTAATAATTCAATTTTAACGACATTCTCAAAACAATCAATAAAAAAAACAAGAACAATGAGATCATCAACGAGAAAATGCGGACTCAAGAAAAGTCAGAGTTTATTTAATAACCCTCAAGAAAAATAGAATGTCTCAAAACTCACAAGGGTTAAGTCTCCACTATTATTCTAAGGTTTTCTAGTTAATATCTTACTGATTAATTTCAAATCATGCTAACTCGGTTTATAGTGCAAGAATGGTCGAGTCGAAAAATCACATGAAATATATTTAACTTAAAGATAATATCAAACCTTATGTTTTCCCATTGATATATAAAAGTGACAAGTGAAAGCATGTATTCCTCAAATTTAAAGGCATACTTGAAAGCACATCCTTTTCATTGGAAAGGAACTTAGATTTTGAATGTATTTTCAAATCGAAAATTTTCACACAGTCATAATTAACTATGTATTCAATGGAGATTGAGTAGAATACAATAGTCAATTGTGAAATACATTTCATTTCAAAATTTTCGAAGAATGCAGAAAAACTCTTAAACCTCACCCCCAAACCTAAACCAAACATTGTCCTCAATGTCTAAAACGATGATCATGACAAATGCAGGAAAAAGAAAAGATGAGAGTTAAAGTGATATTACCATGAGAAAGTTTTTACCAATTTCGACGAAATCTTCCACCAATGAACGCTCATAGACATAAGAACTGTGGACTCATCATGATAAATTGATAAAAACAATACAGGACACAAATGAAAACTAATAAAAAAATTAAAAAAAATTACATGTATCAGTTGTAAGTCAAAATTGTTACGGAGCTAACGAGTATGAGTGAAATGCAACAGAAAGAACTCAAAAATCAATCCAGACTAACCATAATGACACAACTGAAGCTAGACTGCCTCCTAGGAGCGCTTGGTTTAACGTCGTCAGCCCGACATATATTCCCCCTCGTGAATGATATATCATGAAGTGACGAGGAAGAACATAGAGAACATTCACCTCCAAACCTAGTCTATGATATAAACGAGTCAAAAGGGTTAAGGAATCATATACCAACAACCTGAAAAGTTGAGGATCAGTCCACTCAAAAATAGCAACCACATGCGACACAAGATATACTAGCACATACCAAAAGTTGCAAGGACACCATCTAAAATCATATAGAAATTGTAAAGAAGCTCGCATTTCTTGGAAGTCAGTAGGGATCTTAAACATGAATGGGTCGCAAGTAGTGATACGCAACAAAGGATCCTCCCTTACTCCTAAAATGGAGCATCCTAAGTCTGGTTCCAAATCAGAAGATTGGATAATTTTCACATCAGGATGGTGAAAATTGAAATCCTCACTCAGGAACATGGGATCCACATAATTAGCCCTGGTCAATGGAAATGTAATGCAGGTAGATGTAACTATAGATATATCAGGTGGCACAGGCTCATCATAACAAAATGAACTACACCAAGATGATGAGTTAGACAACGCAACAACACCCCCAAACCTAGAATTAGCACTACCTATGGCATGTAGTCTCTCCAAGGAATACTGAGGATCAGACTTCATGTAGAAGTCACTAGGAGGACAAATGTAAAATGGGTCATCATGAACAAGCGAAAAAGGGAATGAGTCAGAAAGCCCAATAGTATCAGCAGAAAGGTTCAATTTTGACTCACTGAGTGGAAGGAGTTCCACTTTAGGCTTCCATTTGTAACCTGGATTCATAATAGGGGCTGAATCAAGCAAAGCACTCACTTCCCTAATGGAATCATCAATATCGAAGTTTAAACCGAAGTGAGTCAAGCATGTTGCTAAGGGATCATCTGATACAGACTGCAATAAGGAATTCTCCATCGAACTCTCAATCATGTCAACTTCACAAACATCCTCGGGCTCGGGAGGTTGTTGACTAACATTAAAAACTTTGAGTTCGACGGTCATGTTGCCAAATGACAATTTCATAATTCCATTCCTGCAGTTAATAATGGCATTGGATGTGGCCAAAAATGGTCGACCCAAAATGACTGGAATGTGACTAGAGGGATTGTGAACAGGTTGTGTATCAAGAACTATAAAGTCCACAGGGTAATAAAATTTTTCAACCTTGATAATCACATCCTCTATAACACCACGGGGGACTCTGAAGACCGATCTGCCAATTGCAGTGTTACTCTAGTCGGTGTTAACCCACCGAGACCTAGTTGCTCATAAACAGAATATGGCAATAAATTAACACTCGCCCCTAAATCCAATAATGCCTTATCTATCACATGATTACCGATAATACAAGAAATAGTCGGGCAAACAGGATCCCTATACTTAGGCGGGGTTCTATGTTGAATAATTGAGCTCACTTGCTCGGTGAGGAAGGCTCTCTTCTGCACATGGAGCTTCCACTTTTGTGTGCAAAGATCCTTCAAAAACTTGGCATAGTTAGGAACTTGTTTGATGGCATCGAGTAATGGGATATTTATATGAACTTGTTTAAAAATTTCCATTACATCGTTTACACTTGTTCCTTTCTTTGCCGGAGCTAACCATGATGGAAACGGTGCCATAGGCAAATAAGATTCCTGAGTGGGGTCAGAATCAACATGAGCATCTTTAGAAGATGAGGCTTTATCAGCCTCCTTGTCAGATGGAGATGCAACCTGCGTTGACTTAGACGGAGATGCAACGACACACAAATTAGACACTTGTACTCGATTGTCAACCTGTTTTCCACTCCTAAGGGTAGTAATAGATTTGACATCTTCATTGTAGGACTCAGATGTACTACCAACTGCGAATTGACCCTTTAGGTTTGGAACAGGTTGACTAGGAAATCTCCCTGGCTCTCTCTCAGAAGAAGACTGAGTAATCTTACTCACAGCTATTTCAAGTCTTTGAGTCATGGCTTTCAACTTAGATATGTCCTTAGAATTCTGATCAATTATACTTGCTGAGCGCTGCAAAAACTGATTAATTGTTTCCTCTAAACTTGATGTGTTGGATGGAGGAACTTGGTTATGGTGGGGCCTAACAGGGCTAGGGGCTTGAGGAGCCTGGGAGACAACAACATGTCCCCCTTGGTGTGGGCCATGGGCCCAGGAGAGACTTGGATGTTTGGCGAACCCTGAATTGTAATAGTTAGGTTGCAGATTATTGCCAGGTCGCTACATCGCATTAAAAGAGTTGACTTGCTCAGCATAGTATGCAGGATAATCGTTTTGCAAGTCACAATTGGCTATTGAATGACCTGGACTCGAACATGCAGCACAGACTTCAGATGAAGCGTTTGCGAGAGGTATAGGTTGACTCAAATTCAAAAGTGCATCTATCTTTTGAGTCATGGTCATAACAGCCGTTTCTAACTTTGAGGCAGAAGGGGGTTGAACAGATGTATCTCTAACTTCATATATACCACCCTTACACCTATCAGACTCCTTTCTCGAATAATCCCATTGCTGACATTCATTTTCATTAATGACCCACCACTAGTGGCATCAATCATACGACGGTTTTGAGGGGTTAAACCGTCTTGGAAGTATTGAACTAGCCGCCACTTCTCGAATCCGTGATGGGGACACCTGACAATGAGCTCATTGAACCTTTCCCAACATTCATAGAAATGTTCACCCTCTTTTTGTTGAAAATTAGATAAATCTCGTCGGAGGGCATTCGTTTTATGAATGGGGAAGTATTTTGTCAAGAACTTTCTTGACAACTTATCCCATGATGTGATGGATCCTGTCTCTAATGCATTTAACCACGATATCGCCTTATCTTTCAGAGAAAAGGGAAATAACCTAAGACGGACCGAATCATCAGAAAAGTTTTGGTACTTCAGGGTAGCGCAGATGTCAAGAAATTCTTTGACATGAAGATAAAGGTCCTCTTTCTCAAAACCATAAAAAGTGGGTGAGTTCGAAACTGTTTGCACTTGTCTCAGGTAAGACAATGCAAGATGGAACACTACTAGGAAGAGGGGCGAAGTAATCCTTAAAGGCCTTCCCCTCAGCCATCTCAATGGACAAGGATGATGAACCTAAATAGGTAATGGGGACTTCAAAGAACTCTTTGAATTCTTGTCGGACAAGTCTACTCTTTGAATCACGCACCCAGGTATGCATACACTAATGGATAATGAAAGTTCAAAGTCAACACTCCTAAATAGACTTCAAATTTTTTTTTTATACAAGCCTAACCTCTATATGAAGATGACCTAACTCTAAAAAAAAATTTAAAATGGGAAAACCTAATCAGGACCTATATGATGCGCAAGCAAGATGAATGGCAACGACCCTAGATAAGTACCTAGCAATACAATCATTCAGATTGTCTTCGGGTACTGCGCAGCTGATAGTTATAGCCCCACGAAAAGTCGAGGTTTCTACGAAGCAAATTAATCTCGTGAGAAACTAATTTACTAGGTAGAGGTTGTAACGTCTCGTAATCCCTACAAGCACTCCTTTTTATTACCTATGTTTGTTACTAATCAAGGGCTGAAATCCATTTTAATTAGCCTATCCGCGGGAGAGAGCACAGAGTTTCCCAGCATAAAAAATATCCTGAAATCTAATTGCTCCTACCCCCTTTTCTACCTTCAGCTTAAAGTGTAATGCCAGTTTCAGAACTATTCCAAGATTGGATATGTTCCTTCACTTGACTACTTTAAACTTTCAAGTTTCAAAAGAGGGGTTCTATGAGTGTCTTGTCCTAATTTATCTTGCTACAAATTTTAATAGTGAGGGCTTAGGTCCCTAACCCTAAAATAGATGTTGGTTAACCTATCCACGGGAGAGAGCACAGAATTTTACAGCATCAGAAATATCCTCAATCTATTCAAATTTGCATGCAATTCTAGCTAAAAACAAAACAAGCAAAACACACAGTAATCCACTCAGAAACCGCGTGCAAATGCGGTGGGAAGAAGTTACATCTGGCGTGAACCTCTCTTGGGTTACTTGCGATGCCGGGTAGAAGTCGAGTTGACGTCGATCAGAAGCACCGTCCACCTGACGGCTCGCCGACTTCTGAGAGTGTCCACGCGATAGCAACCTGTAAACAATTCAGACCCTGTACTTTTTTTCTTTTTTTTTTTTTTTATTATGCAACCTGTAATATGTGCTTCCTACCTGTTAATGCCTACAAAAAAAATAAAAAAACAAAAACAAATATCAAAACTTCTAAGACTTAAAATAAATAACTAAAAAAAATAAAATCAAGCCTATTTTAAAAGCAAAAGCAATCTATATCTGACCTAAATTTTTTTTTTTTTTTTACCTAAACTACAAATAAGTGAAAATAAACTCTTAAATTCAATTACACCGCTACAGTCCCTGGCAACGGCGCCAAAAACTTGATGCAGATTTAACTAACCTAAATAAATAGGTTAATTTAACCTAGTCTTAATAACTACAAGTGCACAGTGTCTAACTGGTAGACAAGGGCAAGTACAGGTCGATCCCACAAGGACTGTGGTTGCAATTAAATTTCAGAGTTAACTTAAACTAATTTAAATGGGGGTTACAACAATCAAAATATCTAAACTAAAAATCAAATTAAAAAAAAAAAAAATAAAAGGTTTTTAAGAATATGAGAAGGGAAACCAAGGCATTGAATCCACCAATTCAGTTTTTCAAGTCATTTTAATCTAACTTATTATTTTCTAAAGCGAGAAGCTTTAGGGATGAGAATCCCTTGCTTGCATCGATGATGTGATCGTTAAGAACAATTCAATTTTAAAATCCAATGTTACAATTACCTTCAGCATAAATTATAGACTCCTAGCATTAAGTGTCTTATTACGGCACACTCAATCACAAGTCTAATTTATTAATTTTCAACTCCTAGCATTGAGTGTCTTATTACGGCACACTCAAACACAAGTCTAACTTAACCAATTAAAACCAATGCTTTAAATATTAGTAAAGAAAACTCTAACTACCAACTAGTCTAGATCAAATCCGATATAATCGGTGAAAGTAATTTACTAATACTCATAAATTAAATGTATTTTGCAGTTAAGCACATAATAAAATAAAAAGTTAAACTAAAACAAACTCTTGAAACCCAATTGGTTTCATCTTAGCCTTGGCGAAGGGTTTAGCTGATCATGGTAGCAGTGGTCATCTCCTCGTGGTGTGGTACGCAACAACTCATCTCTGCACGAACACGAATCCCGAGAAAAGGGCTGCTGATGGTCTGTGATGGCTCAGAGCAAACACTGGGGTGCAAATAACTGCCACCCTTTCTCTCCCGATTTGAACAGAGTGGAGGCGGGAACGCAGGCGGGAAACGCGTAGGAGCGTTGTTGCGAGAGAGATCGGAGGATCCAGTGATGCTCAGGGCGGTTGAGCGTGCGACAGGACGTTGGATGGCGAAGGGGAGACGGTGGGACTGTCCGGCGTGCGTGGTGTTGTCCGACTTGTTTCCAGGTGGTGCGGTGAAGTTTTGTTGCGAGGAGCTTGCTGCTGCTCGGGCTGCAGCGTGGCTGCTCGGGTGATGGTGGTGGCTGCTTGCGTTGCAGCTGACGGCGAAGAGAGAGAGACTGTGAGAAATAGAGAGGGAAACAGGAAGGAGAGCCGGGAGAGGGGAGAAACAGGGGCGGCGGCGGTTTGTGAAGGAGGAAAACAGGGACAGATGCGAGGTGACGTGAAAGAAGAGAGTATTGGTGAGGTGAGGTGGTGATGGCGGGATTATCGCACTGTCGGCTCTCCTATCGAGCGAGGATTGCCGGCAGGGTGGATTGGCGTGGTGGCTGGAAAAGAGAGGAGGGAAGAAAGAACGTGGAAGAGGAGAGAAGAAGAGAAAGGAACTTTCTCCAAACTGGGGAGAACTAAATAGGGTTCTCCTATTTTCTTGGGCTTGGGTTCTCCAAAAGGCGTTGGGCTTGGGTTTTTAGGTTAGCATTTTGGGTTTGGGCTTAGGTTAAATTAGGTGGACCTAGGTTTATTAGGGTTAGGTTTAGATATGTGACCTTCTACTTTGTACCACCGCTAGAATCGACCAATTGTCATTCCTTAAATTGTCGCCTTAATACGATTTCATCGTTCACGCTCAAATTCCTACAAAGACATGAAAACGAAATAATTATTATAAAATATAATAATCAAAACACTAACATATATAAATTAAGGGATATATTATGTAATAATTACGTGAATATTAGCTATCTGAAGAAATGTTAAGGAGTCTGTTATATTATTTTTTACTTTTGTTGCTTCCTAAGAATTCATTATTATTTCAACAATGAGTTTATTGTTGTAATGAAATAGTTTCTCAAGACGTATAAATACAACAAATTGTAAGGGAAAAAAATCATCATTCAACATTTGCAATGACAATAGTGTTTTCGACTTATCATCTTACAAAATCCTCCCTTGGTGCAATCCGACTAGCAACTAACATTCAAGTTTCTTTTTTGCAAGGGCCAATGATAGTCTCAACAACACTCAATCGCATCCACGCCAAACTGATGGTCTGCAAGAAAAGAAATTTTTTAATATAAGCTTTCATCTAGTCCCCACAATATTGGCAATAAAAGGTTGAAACGAAGCTGTGGAAGTTTCCCCACAGACCACCAGTTTAGCCAATGACCTCGTTAACTTGGCTTGTATTCCAGGTTGAAACATTCTATATATTTCCAATTCATAAATATTGCTTTCTTTATATTTTCACCATTCATATATATGTGTGTGTATATATAATCCATGTTAGAGAATTGTTCACTTGCGCATATTATAATGAAGAGCACAAGGAGGGCAACAACTCTTGCATGTGAAGCCATTTCAAACTTATGAATTTCACTCTAAAAAACGACTTCTTTCCTTTTGAAATATGAAAGAAAAAATTTGTAAGGCGTACTTATAAACTATTGATGGTGACATATTTAGAAAGTTTAGTTGGTTGGCTTGTTCATATATATGTTAAGGAAATCGTTGGACTGTTAGAATCTTGTACTAATCATTTGTAACTACTTGAAAGATTATTTTCTCATATAGCTTTCACTTCATCAATTTGATTCCAACAAAATGTGAAATATATAAATTTAATTGCAAATTAACCACCAAATATAGTTGATGGGGTAAAATGCAAAAGCAAATTTTATATTACAAATCAGAATGGTGTTTGGTGTTTGAGGTTGGCAAATTTTCTATATTACAAATTTTCTCACCATCATGTTTTGTATATATAATAATAATTTCTAACAACAATTGAAAAAATATATAAAAAAATGTTGGATATGAGAATCGAACCCATGCACTCTTAGTGCTTTAAGTTCTATGTGATCCGTTAGATTCATATGTTTGGCTAAATCTCAACATTTTTTTATCTCACACCCAAAACACCATCATGTTTTTTATATATAATAATATTATAATATATAACAACAATTAAGAAAAAATATTAAAAAATGTTGGATATGGGAATTGAACCCATACACTATTGGTGCTTTAAGTTCTATGTGATCCCTTAGATTATATATTTGGTTAAATCTCAGCCATCTTTTATCTCTCACCCCAAACACCATCCTGTTTTGTATATATAAAAATAATAGTCTAAGATATTCCCCGTGCCATTGGCACGATAAAAGTTTAACATAATAAATAGAGTTTATTTTACTTTAAATATCAAAATATTGGGTATGAAAATCGAACTCATGCACTCTTGGTGCTTTAATTCTATGTGATCCGCTAGATTCTTATATTTGGGTAAATCTCAGCCGTCTTTTATCTCCAACCTCAAACACAATTCCGATTTGTAATATAGACTAGAGTATTCCTCGTGCCTTCGACGCTCAAATTGTTTGATTGGAGGAGAATATTCAACTTTGGCTATGGGTATTTCAGTCTTATGCGAACACCCTCCCCTCCCTCTCAAGTTACCCACGTGCCTATGATTTTTATTTTTTTTTGTAAACCTCATGACATGACAACCAGTCTGTGCCTAAGTCACCATGAACACACTCATTTTGCCCAAATAATCAATTGAAAACATAGTTGCCCAACAAATTTAAAATTGCACACAATGGCAATTACTCAAAAACACCCAACTATAAATTTATGTGTACAAATAAAAATAGATTTAGTAAAAAAAGAATAAACTTATACTTAAAAGATGATAAATTGAAAGCGAGAGGGATGAAAGAGTGTAAGTGAGGGTTAAGAGAAATTAAAATATGAAAAATTGTCTAGGGTTGTTAGATCTTTATGTTTTGGTAAATTCCAACCGTCTGATTAATAATGTAGAATTATAATATGAGAGTCAATATATAATGTTCTGGCAAAGTTCTATGTGCAAATTTAAGGAGAGGTTTGAAGGCTGACTAGAAATGTCTTCGGTACCTCCAGCAGAGGTAATCATCGAAATTCTCTCATGGCTTCCTGTTAAATCTCTTTTATGATTCATGTGCATATGTAAGTTTTGGCGATGTCTAATTTCTCATGACCAAGATTTCATCAATATGCATCTCAATCGATCAAGAACTCGAATCGACATATTCAACCTCCTTAGCAAGTGTTGTGGTTCCTTATACATTCTCAACCCCCCTTCCATTTGCAATAAGCTCAAAAATTTGGTCAACAGGATACAAGTTCAGCTGGTAGAATTGTAGCGGATGGTATCACAAGTCTAAGGTTCGAACCCTATCTCAAGCTTTTAATGGTTCTGGAATAAAAACCTTGCTCGCCTTTCAAAAAAATAGCTCAAAAACTTGATTACCCCTCCCACTTGTCCTCCTTAATGTCCAACTCATTTTTATACCAATTAATAACTCTACCTGTAATGGACTTGTTTGCTTATACACCAATGGAAATGCTTACATTCTCATTCTCAACCCATCCAGTAGAGCCAACAAAATCCTACCCAAGTCACCTGCCCATGACCCAGATAAACTATTTTATGTCTTACTTATGGGGTTCGGCTATAACTCCCTTACCGATGAAAACAGAATCTTACAAACACTAAGTTTCACTGTTGGTGGGGCTTATATGCATCAGCATGAGATTGAAGTCTACGTATTGGGTACAAATTCATGGAAAATGTTACAGGATGTTCCTCCTGAAATGTTTCAGGCTGTGTACGGTGCTACACAATTTTTTTAATTGATCAGCGAATCAAACAAAAACTTTCATAAAATAAAGGCTTGTGAGTGAGACGTTCACAAGACAAAAGAGAAATATGTACATATCATACTTAACTCACGACCACATTAGCCCAATCTAACATACAGTCATGAAAAGGGACCACTCTAGAGATACGGCAAATACCCCCCCCCCCCCCCCCAAAAAAAAAAAAAAAAAAACCATATCCATCCCTTGATGTCAATTGCAATTTGCTTAACGATTCTACTATTATACCCTTAAAGCTTTAAGTGTTTCTTTCCTTCCAAACAACCCAATACCTGCCACCAAGATGCAATCCCCAATCCACATGGCTAAAGCCATTGGACAACATAAATACATATTGCTTAAAGACTATTGAAATGTTTGGTAAAGTGCACACATCTGTTAACTGACACGAGCCCTCTAGGGATTAAATTGTCCACTGTTTGCATATGATTATGAGCAAGTGTCCATATGAAAAAGTTCACCCTTGAAGAGATTTGTTTCATCCAGAAAAGAGAATAAGAAAATATTGTTGATGTACTCAGTTGAAGCTCAATAGAAAAAGGCAAAAACACTCTTAATAGTGTTTCACGGATAATCTGTGTGACTTGTGATTCCACACCCATATATGAGGTTTCTCATTGAATAAGATCGAGCACTTCAAACAAGTGCATACTACTCTTCGACTCTCAAGAAATTGAAATATTGAATGCCTTGTAAAATCCCAAATCCAAAGCTCCATTGCTTGATTATTGACATAAAAACTTGAAGCGTACCATCTCTTTACATTGAAAAGATCTGGGTCCTCCTCTTTGAGAGACCTCTCAGGCACCCACCTATCAAGCCAGAAATTTCCCTATTTCCTACTTTGAACTGAGATTTGCACTCGAGATTGGCGTCTGAATAAGAGATGGTGCTCCAAATTTGGCTTTTGTTTGAATATGAGGCGATCCTTTCTCAATCTTGACTACTAATATAACTCGTTTAAGGAAAACTCGTCATGTACATTATTTTTAAAAGCTCTAGCTAGAGCTTTTTTTTTTTTGGAAAGGTGAGTGTGTCGCCAGTGGGTATAGAACCCAAGACGTGGGAGTTAAACCACCGCAGCCTTAACCATCCAACCAGGTTACCATTGTCACCTCTAGCTAGGATTTAATCAGACACTTTCGAACCTTGAATTAAGATTTAAAAAGTTGCCTCTTAATGAAACAAACACCATCTAATTACTCTATTTGGATTATTCTCTTAGCTATTTGATGTGTCCAAATCCGGTCTCCTATAAATCTGACCTGCAAAACAAGTGTTAGATTGCCAAATACCACCTGTTTGGCAAACGAAGGCACTTCGTTGCTTAAATCAGTAACTCTGTTGGAGATGGAGATTAATTTGGACATAACTCAGTTAAAATTGCATACCTTTGTCGAATATTCCCTTTACTTTATATAATGGTCGTAATTAATTTCGTGCGTGACTTAAGCATGTGAATCTCATTAAGGGGCGACGTTCTTTGTAACAGTCTCCTTGAGGGAGTAACTCCCTCCATGACACTTTTTATCCGTAATGCTCCTCCTTTTTTAGGGAGAGCCTTTGTTGGCTTGGATTTGGACCTATGACTATGATTTGTTTTGACGCGCCATTTTTGAGCTTTGTGAGTTGATTCGGCCTTGAGATACTTAGTCCTTGTGATGGGCGATATCTGCCACGTGTATGGTCGCTATGATAATCTTATTTGATGTATCATCATTGTTGATGAAATTGTTCATTGTCAATTTGGATGTGCAAGTGGTGCTACAAGTCTAAGGGGTCGGTCGGATGAATTCTAGGTAAATTCCAAATTCTAACTTCTTCTACTTTTTCCAAATTCTAACTAAGCCAAGTCCATCCACACATTTGCTTGAGTATATATGGTCAACTTGATCCCATCCATTGTTATGTCATTACTCATTTTAGAAACAAGATACTGTTTTAGTTGATAATTCCCTTGTTCTTCCTTTTAGCTAAACTGTGTTTTTGGCATATTAAATTTTACCGTTCTTATTTCTTTTTTGTTTTTAGTTGCATCTGCAAATTTCATCGAATGGAACAAGTGTAAAAAATCATGGCATCACTATATAGAATTTCCCCTCTTCCTCTGATAGAAAGATGTGGGTAGAACTGATGAAGTGATAAGGAGTGATCTTGAAGAGCTAAAGCAAAGTTTTGAGAACTCAATCCACAAAATGTTGTATGAATTAAGTTTTAACACGTATCAGTGGCTTGCATGGATCAAAATTATTTTGAACGTGATTGATACCGCAGATACTAAAGACAATGTGCAACTAATTCATTAGGTAACATTGTTGGTTGAAGACACTTCCAATCTGTAAAACAATTGTTGGATCTAATTGTTGGTGTCAAAACCTATGAAGCTAGTGATGCCTTCTGCCCATGTTAATCAAACGTCTCCATGTTCGACTATTCAAAGGGGAAGCAAGTCATTTTGAACATCAGGTGACTTAACTTTGAGATATTTGGTTCCATTTATTTGGTCTCTTCCCAAATTTGAATTTGGGAGTTGAAATTTAGATAGGAATTGTGGAATGGTAAACAATGCGTTGTTTTACTTCATACAAAACTTATACCCTTTTATGTTTTGGGTTGAAACCAAAGCATGTGGTACACTCACTAGTTGTTTGTTATTCAGATTCAGAGATATATCTACTTGCAGGTGACTAGCAACATTTCTTTTGTGAACCATGGAGGTTGAGAATTTGCAGGACCAATTCTGAATAAGAGTTAAAGTCACAATCTCACAGTATGAGCTATGACCAAAACTCGAAAATAAGCACCACTGAAGGGAGGCTAAATGCACACATTCTTTTAAGGAACTTTCATTCACTTACTAATAGAGTTTTGCTCACTTGATCCATAATTGACACATTAGGGAACTTTTATTCATTTACTAATAGAGTTTTGCTCACTTGATCCATAATTAACACAGCTCGACCCATCGTGCATAGTGCCTACAGTGCAGGGTAGGAGGGGTATTGCCCGGCGCTGCAAGTTGTTTTGAGGAAAAAAAACAAATAAATGTGGACCAACATGCTTCCACGATTGTGGCTTCTGTGCATCTTGTCATTCAAAAGGGTGGATTAGGAAATTGTTTTGGCTGCCTCGAAAAATTTAAGGCCTCATGTGAATTTTAGCTTCTCTAAAACTTTTTTCATAATCGACAACGTACAACTACCAAATAGAAGTAGGGATACCATGTGGATCATTTACAATGCCTTAAGTGTTGAGTTCACATGCCTCCTTTTAACTTAAGGTTGAGTTTGAGGCGGTGTTATAATATCGGTTTTTTGTTTTCTTTCTAATCCAAATGGGATATAAATTACCTAATATAATTGGTGTGCTAAAATTTAAAAAGTATAGTTTTTTTAAAAACCAATGTAAAAAATAATCAGTGTTGATACTTGGGCACAATTACCTATCTAATCTCTAACAACAATAACGACCTGCATGGTTGTATGTTTGTGGCTATGAAATCTTGAAATTGTCCTCCAAAACTCGATCGAAGCATGTTAGTCATGTTGCATTTTAATTCCCAAAATGCCCCTGTGCAAAACGACAAATATGGAAGGAAATAAAAGAGAAACCAAATTGACTCTAGAAAGGCAAAGTTGATCCAACCCCTCATCTTCTTCTTTTTGGGTTCCACATAAACCCTCAATACCCCAACGTCTCCTACGACGACGCCGCCGAAAAGTGATGAAGAAGATGGAAAAAGCTCTGGGTCTGCGTCTTCAACCTGGATTCTAAAAAGGGAAAGTTGATCCAACCCACCCCAATTTCTTCTTCTTTTCTATCTTCACTTTCAACCTCGCCTCTCTCTTTCATCTCTCTGATTTTAGAGATTTCAAAGTTTGGAATCTTTGTTTGAGTTGATTTATGTATCAAGCGTGTTGTTTCATCTGTTCTTATTCTATATCTTCACTTTCAACTTCTTTTTCTCTCTGATTGATTATCAATTTACCTTTGCATTTAATAATATGACCGGTTGTATTTCCCATCTTTAACAATGTAATGATCCCTGATTAGATTAAGAGCATTTTAGTGGGTTCTGATGGTGGTTTGGGTTCTTTAGTGGGTTTTGATAGTGGTTTGGGTTATTTAGTGGGTTCTAATGGTGGTTTAGGTTCTTTAGTGGGTTTGGGTTTGGTTTTAAAGGGCTGATGGTGGTTTGGGTTCAGGTTTTCTTTAGTGGGTTCTGGCTGTTACAAGTCGATTCATTAAAATTTGATGTATCCCGAAATAGTCGATATATCCAAAATTATTATTAATTTTTTCAGTCATTTTTAACAACTTTTATCAATTTTATGCACACATTATAAAATTGCCCTCACCAATTTATAAAATTTTCAACATGTTCTCTTCCCCCTCAATAGCAATTGAAATTGGTTGTGTGTGTATGTGGACTTTTTGAAATTTCGATAGAGCCCTATGTATCTGTGGACTTTTCGAATTTCAAAATTTCTCCTAATTCTACTCAAATCCCAAATCAACCCAAACATTAACCCCCACACTAGCAATAAAATTATTTATTTCGATGGGTTGTAAACCATATGATAAAAGGTTTGATTTTTTTAACGATAACTTATATATTGTTTTATATTTGATAATTTAGTCAACAACAACAAACAAGAAGAAAAAAAAAAAACAGAGACAAGGGAGGGAGAGAGTTTGGAACCAACTCGTGTTCTCTCCGTCTCTGTTTTCACCAAAATGGAAGACCAAAAACAAGAAGAAATCGAAACCCTAGCAATGTCGGATCGCGTTCGAATCAACGGAAACCTAACAACAGCGGTGTCTGGTGGTGGAGAAGGAGGTTCTTGGTTTCTCGGTGCAAGGATCGAGTGTCACTGTTAGGGCTTTGGCTGAGAAGGAGAGCGGGTTGTCGTGTGGAGTCAATCGACGAGTTCGAGTGAGAAGAGATTTTGTTCGAGTGGAGTTAATTCCCTCTCTCTTTTCTTCTCTTCATCTCACATTAAATTGCATAAATCCCTTTCTCTCTTTATTTTATTTTTCTTCTTTTTTTATTTTCTTACCACTGTTTACACTTTCATTTTCTCAAAAGATTTCTAGTACTGGATTGTTGATTCGGGTCTCTCTCTTTAATGTCCATATCTCACCTATAAAATAGACCACCATCTTGGGTTTGTCTCTTCTCTCTTGGTTTATTGTTTCAACTTCATTTTGTGAGTGTTGTTTTGGGACGGGTGAAAACAACTTCTTCTTTCCCCTGTTACTTGGTTCTTGCAATTTGCAAGGGGATCTTTCAAACTAAAAGTTTCTCTATCTATCTAGAAATTCAATCCTTCTTCCTTCCATTCCTTTCACCCTGTAATTTTAACTTTATAAAATTCGAGGTTACATCCAATAATAAGGGGGTGTCACTAACCTTGAGCAAAACCCTAACAGGCAAGGGTTTTGTCTTTAGTGGGATTAAATAGGGGTTTGGGTTTCGTTTCTCTCGCCGCCAAAAAAAAAAAAAAGGGGGAGAAGGAGCAAGAAGGGAGAAAGAGAGAGAAAAGCAAAAGGAAAAGACAAGGGAGAAAAAATAAAAAACAACAGTGAGTCTCTTGATTTCTTTCACCTTTTACTGTGAGTTGTTTCTTTTTGTCCCTTTCTGATTTTTTTTGTTTTTTTTGCATAAAGTTGAGGACACTGTGCCTGAGTTGAATCACATGTGTTGAATCTGATTTCGATATTTGTTAAAGATTCAATGATTTTCTTGATCAATAATCAACTTTATTTGTATGTCTAATCACGAGATGTTAGTTGAGAACCTTTTATTTTATTTTAGTTGAGACTAAGTTGAGACTTGATCACCTGATTGCATACAACCTTTTAGTTGACTAGAAGAACCTTTTATTTTAGTTGAGACTTGAGAACCTTTTTGTTGAGAATTGATTACATACAACCTTTGCCGAGAAATTTTAACCTTTTTGAAAACTGATTGAGACATGTTAACACATGTTTTGAGAACCTTTAACACATGTTAATAGAAAACTGATTGAGACTTGAAAGTAGTTCTTCACCACATGTTAATATCTTTGTTTTTCTTTTTCGGTTGGTGCAGTTGGTTTAGCTTGGTTTAAAAAAAAATCCTCTTGTGAAGAGCATTTAAAAAAAAAAAAAAAAATTGTAACAGGAATGTTATACACTGCCAAACTAGGATGTATGTGTTATCCCTAAAATCTCATTCATATGGAGAGTACTATGTGAAGTAGTGTTTGATTGTGCACTATGGTTTGTTTTATTTTGATGTCTCGTTGACTCTATTGATGTAGGACCATTTAAGATTAATGATGTTCCTCTGTATGTATGCATCTTGAAATGGTTATGTTCTCCCAAAGGAAGGGGTGAATTTCATTGTGAATGACAAAATGTCACTTGATCACCGTGTTATTATAAAGCATGATTTATGAATATGCTATGCTTCCCCAAAAGAATGGGTGGATTTATTTATGAATGACAAAATGTCATTTTGGAGGAATTTTGAAATGTCAAAAAAAAAATTAATGATATTAAACTTTGACTCCGAAAATTTAAATCACTTGGAATTGTATCACTTAGAACTACCACACCTCTTTTGTTTATTATTTTCCCTCTCCTACTAGAGAAACTAAATGACTAGTGGGTCGTCTTATGGAGTTGGGGCACCCATTTCTTACTAGAGAAACTAAAATAACTTTCAGGTTAGTCTTGCGAAAATGAGGTGAATTGTTATGCCTAAGATAGGCTTTGATATTTATCCGTAAAAAATGTGACGTGAGTTTATGCGCATTGATAGCCCAATGGTGGCTTTTGGTACTCATATAGTTATGAGTATCTGCGATGCATGCATGTATGTGATGTCCCCACTTGGGCATGGATGACGGAGTAGTCCTCCTTTATATGAGAGAGGCATACGGGCGTGTATGTTCGGCACGGAAGTGGTACGAATGTGGTATCGTCTAAGTGATCATTCCGTTAAAAAGATGAATCAAATTCAAATAAAAATGAATAAACTACGTTTATATTGTTTCTAATCATTTTTCATGCAGGATGGCAAGTTCACTAATATTTCTGCAGGTTAGATTTGTCATAGTCAACTTCTACCGAGTAAGTACAAGTAAGTGCATATTTACTTATTAGGATGAAGATATGAATGCCTCGTGGAGGAACTATCTGTTTGTTTTGATGATTTTGTCGTACTACATTTTTCGGTCATACCCTGTAATTTCCTTTATTGATTTTTGGGAATAAATAAATTTCACACCAGCTTTATTGCTTACTCAAGTGGACTTTGGCTTCTTGGATATCTTATTTTCAGGATTTAGTAATCTCAGACAGGCTTAGAGCATTTTTTACCATACGTGACGAGCATTGCTGGGAGTTGCGCGTTGTTCGAAAGATTAGATCATTTTTAATTGTAGGTGACAGTTTAATTCTTGTAATTGGAACTCGGAGTTATTTATTATTTTCTGAGAGAGATATATTCGTAAATTGTTGAACTTGTTAGCGTTGGCTCTACGAGTTTTAAAATTTTCTTTTCATTTTGATGGACTTTTAAATCAGTTGTTTTATTTTTCTCTATTTGGTAAATTGTGCAATTGATTATTTCTCGTAAATGCTAACTGTTATTTTTTGTGAATGACAATTCATGTCCCAACTTTTGAAAAAACAAATAATCCTATATGAATTTTGGAATTTTCGTCTTTTTCGAATATCGGGGCGCGACACAATCTATCAAACCATTACAACATACGAACACTGGTACAAACTTAAAACAAACAACCAAAACCCCCCATCTTTATCTATCTATCAATCAAACTCTCTATGGAGTTTGCTATCTTCTTTCTGTCAAGTTTCAACAACAACAAACAAGCAGAAAAAAAAAACAGAGAGGGAGAGAGTTTGGAACCAACTTTCGTTCTCTCCGTCTCTGTTTTAACCAAAATGGAAGACCAAAAACAAGAAGAAATCGAAACCCCGGATCGCGTTCGAATCAACGGAAACCTAACAACAGCGGTGTCTGGTGGTGGAGAAGGAGGTTCTTGGTTTCTCGGTGCAAGGATCGAGTGTCACTGTTAGGGCTTTGGCCGAGAAGGAGAGCGGGTTGTCGTGTGGAGTCAATCGACGAGTTCGTGTGAGAAGAGATTTTGTTTTCGAACTTTTGACTGAGGAGGCCAAGCAGCTCTGGTGCCACAAGCTCGAGGAGTGAATCCAATCGTTAAGTGAGTCTTCCTTATCTCTCTTTAAACAATTAAAGTTTACTTGCACATTTGTTCAATAAACAAAGAATTTTGGGTGCGTTTTTATTGATTTCTGTTTTTGAATATTTACTATATTTTGATTGTTAAGTCTTAAAATGGGTTTCTTTGTTCATTTATTGCAAGCAAAACTTTTTTTTCTTTTTTTTTTAGATTTTAGATAATTTGTTATGAAATGGTGCTTGCTTGTTTAATTATTACAAGAAAAATTGTCCTTCCTGAAATTCATTTCCCTTGTGAATGAAAATGATTTTTTTTTTCAAGAGTTTGTGCAAACTTTTTTATATTATTTCTGAAATATAATCTGCTTTCTGATGTTACTTCAAATAAAGTGCAAGTATCCTTATCCGCATCCTCTTTTCCAGAATTTGCTGACTACTTTTTTTGTTGTTTGCTTTCTTTAAGATTTGGTACACTCCATCTGATAGTTTATTCCCTGCATGTTTTAGGATTTTTTTTTTTTCAAATTTCAACTACTTCTTTTTCATTGCACTTTGTGCAAATGGGTCACTCTGACATGATCTTTTGTCCTGTTTGTGATCCAACTTTTGTGGTAGCTGTGAATTCATAATGCTGAAACTTATTGGCCATAAATTTGCTTTCGAATGAGATATCTACACCAAATTCTTTCTTTCTTTTGACTTGAGTAAGGGTAAGTAAGATCCATTCTTATACTATACAAGATTTCTTCCTCCATCATTTGTTGATAAAATTGTCTAGAGGTTTGAGCTGAACTAAGTGGTGATTCTCCTTTTTGCTCATACAATAGATCGGCCGAAAAGTTTATTCATCATCGTTAACCCTTATGGAGGAAAAAGGTTTGCATCCAAAATTTTCGAAGAAGAAGTGAAGCCACTGTTACTCGCTGTCAATATCCAATATACATTGCAAATTTGCAAGGTAGATGTTATTCAAGCCAGTCTTGTACATTCGTTTTTTGTTAACAATTTTAATATAGCATCTTCATACGTTTACCTCTAACGGTTGCCTTGAGCATTTTTTTGTAGAGACTAAATATCAACTTCATGCAAAAGAAATAGTTCAATCATTGGATCTCTCAACGTATGATGGTATTGTGTGTGTCAGTGGAGATGGTGTGTTGGTTGAGGTTAGTTATCTATGCTTCGTTATCGCTTTCTTAATTGTGTGTTGTTGGCCATATTGCTTATGAGCTAGTTTAGCTCTTTAATCGCTTCTATTTCGTGTCTGTTTGAAGGTTCCCAAGGTATATATGAACCATGTTCTAAAAAGACGTGAGGTGTTATGTTGAAAACTCAAAAACATTAGTAAATCAGAAATGTGATTTTTCATATACGTTAATCAGTACAAAACAATAAGCATAATAAATCATGTTGTGTAACTTGTGGTGAAATTCACCTTATCTGATTCACTGTGGCAAGCTGAATACCTTGATAGCTATGTATTGCTAACATATAAGTCATTGATAATGCAATAATTAATTCCAACTTTAAAAGAATTTAAGAAGAGCAATGTAGATTGGATTAACAGGAGATAAATAAACATATTAACCAATTAACAGGGAATAAGATTGATCTATGATATTAAAAGTTCAAAATAGAGGGATTAAATGGTCATTGTTGTCACTGCATAAAAAAAAAACTTAAAACACTCCAAAAACCAAGATGTTGTTCTTTGAAAGACACCCTTTAGGCTCGATCTGGGAAGAGGTAAAACATATTTTGACCCATCTACTTTAGTGTAAATGTTGAAGCTCAAGTCTGTCGTGATGTAATTCTCAAGGTGGAAAGGCTTAATCGTCAACTTCATATGCTAAAGCTTAATCTTCATGCCAATCATGCTCCCGCTAGCCTTGTGACTTAAGCCTCATATGCCTTTGTATACAATCTCCTGCGATGAATAAATTAATGGAATTTAGCTTTTCCTTTTCTGTGGAGTAGTGGGGTTTTGAAAATTGGAGTATACTTTAGTGTCTATCTTAGGTCCAGTCTAGTTTTTCTCAGTTAATTTTATTTTTATTTTTAGGATAAGATCAAATATGTTAAGAAAAGATCCTTCATATGTTACTTTTCATAAGTTTATTAGATGACATGTTTATTTACTATAGCTGTTGTGTCATTTATTTTTCTCGTTTTGGTAGGTAAGTTGTAGCTAGTTATTGTTTCCCTTTTCTCCTAACAAACTCGGGTTTGTATAGTAGGTTGTGAATGGGTTGCTTCAGAGAAAGGATTGGGATTCCGCAATAAAAATGCCTCTGGGCATAGTTTTGGCAGGTTTGTTATACAGCTATAGCAATAACTAACTCCCTGAGAAAAGAAATTATAAACTGTGCATTCTAGAAAATATCTGATTCAATGTATTGAGAAAGAACATAAGAGGAGTAAGTCACCTATATAATAACTAGGCTGGAAGTAACAGACGGCCCTGTAGCATGTTCATACCCCTGGCCAAACAACTATCATGCAGCTTGTATTGGAAACTCAGGCAGGAGATTTGTTCAGCCTCCTCAACAACTCAGGGCAAGTGATAGTCCTTTCTTTTGATGATGGTGAAAAGGTTGGCAGCAATTCCATAAACTCAGGACATTCGGTATGAACACAAAGATAATTGACAATGGTAGAAATTATTGCTTCATCAAGCACAACACCCTTGGTTGCCATTTGACGAAGCAAGTTGATGACTTCTTCAATTTCACCCTTCGCACTAAACCCTTTCAAAAGTGAATCGCACACAATGGCATCTGGCTGCAATCCACGTGCTATCATACAATCAAACAAACTTTTGGCTTCATCCAGCTGTCCGAGACTTGAATACTTATAAGTGTGGAGAAGGTTATAACGTCATGAGCCAAATCCCTCCCAAGCATTTCAAGAAGCAATTCTTTCGCATACTCGAGTTTCCCTCCTTTGAGCATTCCATCAATTAGTGTATTAAACGAAACAATATCCGGTGCACAATTTGCATCTGTCATTTCCATAAACAAATTCCTTGCATGCTCCAAGTTGCCATCTTTGCAATAACACTTGATCAATGAATTGTAATCGTATAAGGTTGGACTAAGACCATGAACTTGCATTTAACAAACAAGTTCTTTTGCACTTTCAACCTCTTGCATTTTGCAAAGTCCATCTAATCATATCGTTTTCTTCGATCTGATCAAGATCATATACAAATAATGTAAAAATATATTTTTTTAAAAACCATTTAGCCACGGCAAAATGCTGTCGCTAATATAAAAATAATGTAAAAATATTTTTTTTTTTAAAAACCATTTAGCCACGGCAAAAGGCCGTCGCTAATATAAAAATAATGTAAAAATATATATTTTTAAATCATTTAGCCATGGCAAAATGTGTCGCTAATATAAAAAAATGTAATTTTTAAAAAAAAAAATCAATTGGCCATGGCAAAATGCCGTTGCTAATATAAAAATAATGTTAAAATATATATTTTTTAAAACCATTTAGCTACGGCAAAATGTCGTTGCTAATATAAAAATAATGTTAAAATATTTTTTTAAAAGTTAATATAAAAATAATGTTAATTTAAAAAAAAAAAAAATCAATTAGCCACGGCAAAATGTCGTCGCTAATATAAAAATATTTGTAAAGAGTAGCGACGGCTGAGTTACCGTGGCTAAATATTTTTTTGTATATTTTTTTTTCAAAAAATCTATTAGCTACGGTACAAGCTGAAACCGTCGCTAATATAAGAATTAGCGACAGTTTTTGCCGTCGCTAAATATTTAGCGACGAAATTTTGTAAATTTGGGTTGAAATAATGTCAAAAGCATTAGCGACGTTTTTTTTAAACCGTCGCTAATTTCCGTAGCTATTAATGTTTTTTTTTTGTAGTGATAGACTTACAGGTAATGGAGGAAGATGTGATGGTACGTCCGTCCGTCTTTCAGAGCGTCCCCCCCCCCCCTCGCCCTCAATTTTTAAAATATTTTTAGTTTATATACTTTAGTCTTAAAAAAAATCGATTATATAATGTAGAATACAATATGATCATTGTTTATATAAGTTTTTGAACATATCTTTGTTGGTGTAGTGGTTTGAGCTTTATCAATTTTAGTAAAATACCTGAGTTCGATACTCTTTGAGTGCATTTTTATTTTATTTTCAATGCAATTTTTTTTAGTAATTGCAAACATTAAAAAATGTTTAGTTTAATAAAAAATTATTAACATTACAGAAATGAATTGTTTTTCACAAGTGGTATAAAACCTCTAACAAAAAAATATTTAAAATTAATATCTAAAATAATAACTATAGAATTCAATCAAAATATATACCATTAGTCAACTCATACTAAATTTGAGCCTCATATAAACAAATTTTTCTATAAAATTGTATTATGATCATATTAGGTTCGCAAATTTCAAAAAAAAATTAGCTACACCTAGATACTTATCATAATTATTTTGTGATATTAGTTATATATTCTGGTTATTATGCTCGTTTGTTCCTTGCTAAGGTTATCAATAGTGACCTTATTTTGGCATAAAATTGAACCACACTGAATTCAATTTGGTATATGCAATGCATTTTTTATAACTGTATTTTTTTTATTAGTTACTAGCTTAGGTAGAAAAAAAAATTTAGTGTTACCATTGATAACTACTATTATCAACTAATAAGTATTTTTCATTTTGCCTCCCCTCAACTAAAATCCTGGGTCCGCCCCTGGTGGCGGCTCTACTTGGCTTGTGCCCGCAGCATGTACACCCGAGTGTGAAAATGGATCGGTTGCATAAACTGAAACTGGGGGTGCATATAGCTAGCTGCAAGGCTCGGGATCTTTAACTTTCAATGTCGCCCACGGTCACAGAGACAAGACATCGTACACCTCTCAGACAAAGTGGAGCGAAATGCATTCGCTACGAAGACGACTGCCAAAATCCCTCTTTGATGCTCTCTCTCAAACTTCTTCTTCTTCTGCAACTCATAACACAAGAACCCTTTTCACGAAACGAGCATTTCCATCACTGAACAACTCCTCCTCCAACAATAACTTGCTTCCACTTGGCACTCTATCCTCACCTTGGTTCGCCATCCAGAATCGTGGAGCTAAGGTTCTTGGTATTGATGTAAGTCTTCCTTTTTACACTCTCCCCATTTACCCAATTCGATTTCTTACATAAAAAAAGTTTTTTTTTTTTTTTTTTGCTGAAATCGTTGGTTATAGGGTATTAAAGAATATCCCACATCAGATGTTCATGTAAAAATAACACAACAGTTAGAATCAGAAATTAGGGTTTGACAGCAAGGAAATTTGTGGGATTGGGTTTTCAAGGAAATGGTGTTTGTCACGCTCCGATTTTTTTTGAGAAAAACGAAATCCTAAAATCCACGTGATAAACATCAAGCTAAACACAAACAACACACAAACACACCGATAAGTAGTTCCTCAACGAGGCAAAAGTGTGATGCAAGAAAACACAGTTCCAAGAATTTAGTTCCTCATCGAGGCCATCATATCATCATCCCAATTAATTAAAAATACATTTACTTACACTTACCCTATAGGAGTCGGCTATGACAAGTCTGACCTGCAGAAATATTAGTGGACTTGCCATCCTGCTTGAAAAGGATTAGAAACCAATATAAACGTAATTTATTCATTTTTATTTGAATTTGATTCATCTTTTTAACGGAATGATCACTTAGACGATACCACATTCGCACCATCTCCGTGCCGAACTTACATGCCCGTATGCCTCTCTCATATAAAGAAGGACTACTCCGTCATCCATGCCCAAGTGGGGACATCACATACAGGCATGCATCGCGGATACCCCTAACTATATGAGTACCAAAACCCACCCTTGGGCTATCAATGCGCATAAACTCACGTCACATTTTTTACGGATAAATATCAAAACATATTTTAGGCATGCAAATTCACCTCATTTCCGCAAAACTAACCCGAATGTTATTTTAGTTTCTCTAGTAAGAAATGGGTGCCACAACTCCGCAAGACAACCCGCAGGTTATTTAGTTTCTCTAGTAAGAGAGGGAAAATAATAAACAAAAGAGGTGTGGTAGTTCTAAGTGATACAAGTCCAAGTAGTTTATATTTTCAGAAATAAAGGTTTACCAATATCATTTATTTTTGATAGTTCAGAATTCCTCCACAATGACATTTTGTCATACATAAATCGATTCACAATCGTATCCACCCACATTTTTGGGGAAAACATAGCATATCCATAAATCATGCTTTATAATAACCCGGTGATCAAGTGACATTTTGTCATTCACAAGTAAATCAATCCACCCATTATTTTTGGGGAAATGTAATCATTTCAGTTGCATACATTCAGTGTTGGCAACAACATGAGCCACACTCACCATCCTATAACATAATAACTAAAATATTAACCAATATAGTAGTATGACCTAGCAAAACAATAGATTAGGATATACAATGATAATTTTTAACAAGACAGTGGGAAACACCACTCCAACATGATTCAATAAAGTATTCATATTTATAGCATCACTTCACATTTCACTATTAGCTACATATTTACAAAATAACATAATGCACATAAACTACATGAAAACTAAAAGAATGCACACAAACTACATGAAACTAGACAGATTTGAACAAGTCCAACAAGCCAACCCCAGACATCATAAGCCCATGTCCATCTAAGATTTGCCTCCCCTCTCAAACGTCCCTTCAGAGTATGCTAGCTACAATGCTCCTCATACACATTTTAAGGGGTTCAGCCATAGCCTTGGCTAATATAGACACCTCCCTTGAGACTGATCATAATTGAACAAATTTGAATCAAAATGTAGCCACATGACTGAATAGAAGCATGCATATCAGCAAATGGATGATATCCAACATATACCGTTTTTAAACTAGGAGCACGCACCTGTTTTTAGTTTGAACCTGAAGACATTGGGTATAGAATTTAATCCTAGATACTATCTAAACATAATGTTAACAACCATTTCTCCCTCACACTGGTTTCAACTTTGATATGCAATTGAACAAGAACATATATTTCAAGAAATTATTCTTCAGCCTCCTATCATTAGACTTGACTTTTGAGTGAGAATTCCTCTTAAACTCCATTGGAGATCAATTACAGGGAAAAAACATAGAAGATCGTATGAATCTCATCATTCATACACAACTCCCTAGCTTCATGTTTTCAACAATCATTCGACAACTATTAGACACACTAGCATGAAAAGAAACTGAATATCTAGCATAAAAAAAGACCTTGAAGAAAAAAGTGGTTACGGATACTAAGGAATATGGAAAGTAAATGGCAGCTGGGCCGTACTTGTTTCAAAGAAAATCAACTGCAAATACAAATGATTTCCAATAAAATTTGTAACATGATTAGTTTATAAGAATATAATTTGCAGTGCTACAGTAGATGTTACTTGGTAATGATCTGGAAGAATTCTGAAAATAGTTCACTCTCACCCCAGCTGACACCACTCGATGACCACACCATCACAACCAACAAGAAAACACATGTTCAAATTTGGAAGCAATAACTTATTTACTTCAAGGTTTATTTATACCCAAGAAGAAAACTAATTTCTCACTTACACTATCCTATAAGGTAAGATATTGCAATCAGTAACATGAAGAAAGACACAATCTTGCATAAGATGGTTGTGCCTATGACACTCCCTAAGGTATGCTTTCGATGGAGCAATCATCTTATAGAAAAAATGGGTGAAAGAGGGAGATTCAAAAGCCGAGCAACTGACACCATATCGCAAATCTGAAATGCCACACATTGGTAGAGTTTATATCGCTATAATAAGTGCATAACAAGTTATGTTAATGGGATGACTTATGGAATTGAATTGCCACATAAGATGTGTTCGCTGGACAAAGATTTCAACTGGATGGGACTTATAACGGGTGAGAGTTTGGTGGAGGAAAGAATAAGAGCATATCTCACCCTTCACAATAACTTCTTATTTACGGAAACCCAGCTTTTACACAAGGGTGTTAGGAAATTTTTGTGATCCCTTATGCCTACTTAAGAGGAGCAATCAAGTATTTAAATGGCCATGGAAGGTATAAGACTTGCTATGAAAGTTTCGGTCATATGGCATCGGTGCCACTCTATAAGAATGGAATTTGAAATTTCTCATCACAACTGGGATAACCTTAGATGTAGTTATGAAATCTCTTTATTCTACTATCAGCCCTGCCCTTGCACTGTACTCTTTCTCTTGGTCAATAAAGATTGGCCTTTAATGAAAGCTAAACGAAGTTAAATGGCAGAAGCACTTACAGCAGTATGCATTTGATTCAAACTATAAACACAGAACCAAGAAAAACTCTCCATCTTCATTTCACCAATTAAGCTCTTACCTATTTTTCTAGATTTCAATCAAACCCATAAACTATGCCCAAAACAACCACCAATCAATCATCAAAGCAAACAAAACAGATCACATAAAAACAAAAACACAAAATTTGACTAAGAAACAAAACGATGATGAACTCACCAATCAATCAACCCCAGACCCAAAACTATAACAAGCCAAATAATATAATTCAACAAAAGGTATGAATTAGTATGAAGAAGAACTCACTGTAAAGGTGAAGGGGATGGAGAAACTCACATGAGAACAAGACCAGTGACAGTATCACAAGGGTTAGCCAGAGTAGACCCAACCAGCTCAAGCTCTCCCAGATGACCAGCAAACATCACCGAACCCAAAGCAATGCCTGAAACAACAACACCACCCGCAGCTACGTAACCTGATGAAATATCTGCAACGCCAGTTTCCCCGAATTCCAAAGGACCCCAGACCTCACCTTCCATCGTTCATCCTCTGAGGAATCCCTCAATCTCGCGAGCACTACCCTTCAAGTGTCAATATCGCAATCTCCTCCAATGATGTGGCCTCTCTAGCTTCCAACTTTTGTAAAAGTTTCCCACTCCCCAATTATTTGTTTAAGGTGTTTTTAACATGAACCACAACATGTAATTGACTGAAACCATACAATCCACTTCTCCCCACCTTTGCTCAAGCAACTAAAAAAAAAACCCCTCCTCGTTAGCCATCCCTTCTTAAACCGAAAACCTCATCCTCTGCTCATATCAGAGCTATGGGAGCATGGTCTGATCCTGCCTAGACTAAGCAATAAGATCTACATGATCTTATCCCACCCTAGGCAAAGCAATAAAATCCCTGATCCCGGTCTAGTGAGCCCCACCTGTCCAGCGATTCTTGAGAAATCAAAAACCTATCAACCTTGCTCAAAACAGGCTAACTTGATTATTAGCCATGGGAAGGTTGCCTCTCTGCTACCAAGCAGACCAAATAGCACCACCATTCCCAACGCCGCCAGAGGAGAAGAAATCGTGAAGAAGGGAAGGAGAAAGAAGAAAAGAGGGTTTGCACAAGAGAAGAAAGAAAGAAGGGTTTTCTCTTTATATAGTGTGGGTGGCTATTCGCCCCCACTAAAATTCTGAGAGCACCCGCCCTTTAACTCACCAAATAAACCCTAAATTTTGAAATTTAAATTAAATTAAGTGTAACCCTATTTTATTTAATTAAAAATAAAATAAATTATCTTTATGAAATTTAGGGGTGTTACAGTGTTTTTATTGCATTTTCTATATATTAAGAAGCAAATTTTAAGAGACTTCAAGTGTAACGTTTCACTGTAATCAAGTATCAAACTTGATGTTGGAATTCTCTCATCCTTATTAGTACTAATTGGCCTCAGATGGAGCTTAACAATGTGAATTTATTTCATAAATGTTTGTATGTATGTCTTAGTATTTTGGCTTTATAATTTGATATTATGCTGGTGCAGGTGAGATTTGGAAACGTTATTCAGAGAAAAGGTGAGCTTTCCACCTCATTTTTATTCATTGTTGGTTTCGTTTTATTCTTGTTTATATGTAAATTCACTGATTCGTCGTTTATATGCTTCCCCACCATCCTTCCATTCTATCTTGGTTGCTTCAGGGCGCATTTACCAGGTATGAAATTTGTTATATGTTTCTCAATTTTTATTGAACAAAAATGGTGAAACCAAATTCTCCGTAAACTTCAACCTTTTCCTCCAATTTTTGGCACCCTAAACATGGTTGTAAACCCTGATTTCAGGTCCTAAAAGCACAACATACGCAACATGGAAGAGGAGGAGCACACATTCAGGTTTGTTATTGGAATTTGGAACTCCCTACTCTCATTTTGGTGGTATTTATTATCAAAAAATTCTACCTTACTGATGCAAGGTTTGCTGTTAACATTTTAAATTCCCTCATGAAATGGTGCCCTAAGATACCACTAGAATTACAAATTCTTTAAATCTTTTGAGTGTTCGATTTAATATTATGCAATGGGTCAGTGCCCTTCATAATGTAGCCCTAGAGGTTGACGATATGGTTCAGTGTTCAAGCTTCTATGTCTAGGCTAATTGATACCTCAGGGGCAAAATGCATCACCTAGGGTGACAATGGAGGCAACACAGCTTTACTCTAAGGTGAAACTTTACCGTACACATGTCAAACACAATGCATAAAAAAAACTCATAATAATCAATCTCCTCCTTTAACCTGCAAATACCCTACCCCAACAATTCAAACATACAATAAAGTCAAATTATACATATATGCACTTTCATTGTGCATTGAGGTGTCTTAATGAGCTCATTATTGTGTATGTTTGAATTATCCCAATGTTAGATGGATGTTAAAATCGCAATAATGCAATAACTTCAATTTGCAATCTGGAGATTGGAGAAGTTATAGGTTTTATATCACACTGTTCACTTAGTATGTTTCAAATGTGTCATGTTTTCAACTGATAGAATGCTGTCATCCGTAGCACGGTTCTCCATGGGCTTTATATTCAAGTGCTTTGCTATTTTTGCTCTTATGATTCATTATTCCTGGCCATGTCACAGCTGGAGCTCCGTGATGTTGATAGTGGAAACAAAGTGATAGAAAGATTTCGCACAGATGAAGCTATTGAAAGTGAGTTCGAGAACCTTTTCTGTAGCTTACTACATTGAATTGTCTAGTATTTCTTTGTGATGTTCTTTCTTTCTGATTTAATAATGGAGCTAATGCTGAAGAATTCTGTATATATTTGTTAAATATTGCTTTGTCAGTATGTGCTCATTAAGTTTCTGATGTATATATAAGTTTTAGTGTATCCGTGAAGTATCTGGGTGTCTTTTGAGGCACGATACACAAGGCAAAATGAAAGATCCAAGTGTCAGTCTATAATCTAGGAAAGATATGACGTTAGTGTAAATCATGGGTTGATTTATTGCACCTTTTACTAGGTGGAGCCCATCTTTATTTTTTTTTCTCTTTGGAGCACTTTGCTTTTTTCTTCACCGGAAAATTCTAGTGGAATTGGGGAACTGGTGGAGTTCAGGATTTTCATTCACACTGTATCAAGCTGGTCTGTTCAAAATTTGCAAAGTGCCCCGTTGATGCCTTGGTATTGGTGAAGTCCTTTTAAAAGGTTTGAAGAGTGGGCTTCATGAAATTATTGTGACAGATTGAGGGGAGATTTTTCTTTGATCTAGATTTCCAAGGTGTTTAGAGGTCAGGCCTATGCGTTTTCTTTTCTTCCTCTTTTCTAAGTGGGTTCATTATGTTTGAGTTTTTTTTTTCCTTAATGGGTCTGTGTGGCCTGTATCTTCTTCTATAAGTAATTGTTTTTGATCCTCCATTATATTTTAAAAAATGAGATTATACTGCTGATACCTGACAGAGGAAAATTTTGCATTGAGCTTGTATTGTGTATGGTTTCTCAATAACTTTGGTTTATATTTCTCTGAGTCATGATGGATGTAGTGAAATCCTCCTTTATCTCTAAGTAATGATTTTTTCTACTGATAAACAAGAGAGTTTTTTCATTAGTATTTATTTCTGAAAAAGCGCTGTCCTATTTATGAACACAATTGAGGTACTCTAGAAAATTGGGTCAACTGTTTCTGATTAGATGTGCAGCAACTGATGGTACACATCTGATGTTGATTTCATGGATTTGTATTTTCCATGATAAGATGATGGCTAATTGAACTTGCACTTGTGAATAATTATTTTATGTTTAGTGCGGTACAAATTAGAGTTCCGGGTCCAAGAGGAAGATTAGGTATCTCTTGTCTACATCATAATATATGCAAGTATCAGATCCAGAAGCATACTTTGAGCTGTTTACTGTGAGTTATATCTGTTGTATTTATAGTTGAAGAAGTTCATGAGACCTACTCTTCATCATAAATACTTGAGGTCTGGTTCTTTCCAATGTTGAGGTTTACACAAGTCCTATTTAGCCATTTAACTCTTACCTACAGAACTAACATAAATGTGAAAGTGCTGAAATAATGTCCATTTCTCATATAATTTTATATCTACCGAGTTCTCTCTCTTTGCGTTAGGAGTTATATTCAGAAACAGATGCTTGTAATTGACGTTTCCCTTTTATAATAGATTTATCATTGTAATATGCTGCAGAAGTTTATGTTGAAGAGAAACATTTCACATTTTTGTATTCAGAAGGCGACTCTGTGATGATAATGGAGTGAGTTTTTCTTTATTTCTTTGTATGATTCTATTAATTAGCCCCTGTTTGGCCTATTGAAATTTTTTTATTTTTTAATCATTATCAGTATCTTTTTATGACAGGCCAGATACATTTGAGCAGATGGAAGTGTCCAAGGACTTGTTTGGCAAAGCTGCTGCCTATCTGACAGGTTAACTACCAGAAACTTGAATTATTTGGCAAAGTTGTTGCCGGTGATCTTTATTTGCGAGATCTAAAGACAAATTTTGAGGCGTTTCTACAAAGCCTAAATATCAAAATTGTATCTCAACATTGTAAGCAGATACATATCCTTATGGAATGGGTAGGCAGTGTTGTCAGAATTGTTTAAATCACACGATTTGAATCATGAGTCGATCGAATCGTCCCTTGTGTGATTCGAATCATTATAAACCAAAATCGTGCAATTCGATTTAACCACTTTGCATATTCGCAATAAATCGTAATTGGGTATTTTGAAATCACACATAAATGGGGAAGAAGGGAAAACCAGTCGCATACCTGATTTGCTATTGTGTGTGTAGCAGCATCTTCAGTGTAGCGGTTTGTAGTGACAGTGTTCAGTTACAGTTGAATAACCTTGTAGGGATGTGTGCTTATTTATCTTTTGGGCTTTAAAACTTGTTCCAACTACTCAATTAACCAATTGAGACCATGGGTCAACACAATAAAACACATCGACTTTAAAACGATTCTTATGTGTGTGTTTATTTTGATGAACTATACATTTTTCATAGAAATCTGTTTAAGTAGAATCATTTTTATGTTATATTTTAATCTCAAATTGAATCTTACCATTTGAATCCCGATACAAATTTTCGAATGACCCTTAAGATTTTTTTTATTAGATTTAAACTTTGATAATATTGTGGTAGGTACTTCAGACTGCGCCTAAATACATTGTCC
This sequence comes from Berberis vulgaris, assembly GCA_963556465.1. NCBI lineage: Eukaryota > Viridiplantae > Streptophyta > Magnoliopsida > Ranunculales > Berberidaceae > Berberis > Berberis vulgaris. The sequence continues at coordinate 71,958,809 of OY747133.1, forward strand.
CCTGTTTCTCAGTGCATCAAGTACACGATTCCTTTTTGGCCTACAAAAACCCAAGACTTGGGATCTATAGGTGGCATACATGATACATTGTGCTGCAAACTAATGTGGTCAGGGAGAAACTTGATGGGGATTTTAATTATGAGATCTTGGAAGCAGTCAAAAGTTGTGGGAGGGATTAGGTGTCACGTCATGTCGAGTTTCACATAGGCTTTTGTTAAAACGTGTTGGGAGTTCATTAATGAGGAAGCTGTGTGGTGGGTGATCTATAAAATTATTTTTATCTTGGAGTGGAAACTGAACGAGTCATTTATTACCTTGACTCCCGAGAAAAATGGAGCAACTTCCATTAGAAACTTTAAGCCCATTAGCCTTATTCGTAGGATATGCAAGATTATTGCAAAAAAGAAAAAGGCTAGGAGACTGAAGATTTATTTGGATTAATGGCCCTAGTCAAATGAAGTGTGGATTCGAGGATTAGAAGAGACACCTGGATAGCAATTGCCATGAGGAGTCGGTTTTGAGGTGTATGATCATCCGAATTGGGGTTTTGTCTTGGTGTATGGGTTTTGGACAGAGGTCAAAACTTGTTTTTCAATAGTGCACGTCCCAGTTTTGTTGGCGGATCTCCGGTTGTTTTTTTCAAACTGTCAAGGGGTATTAGACAGGATGATTCAATGTCTTCCTTTTTGTTTACTATTTTGGTGGAGGCGCTTATTAGATTATTTGCTTTGAAATAGGATTGTTATCTAGTTTTCAGGATTCAAAGGCAGGGCCAAGAGTAACATATCTTGAGTTGTTGATGACACATTTTTTCCTAGGTGATGATATTTCCTGGGTGGAAGTTTTGGAATATATCTTGCTGAATTTTCAAGCTTGTTCGAGATTGAAGATCGTTGCTGAACTTGTGGTTTATGGTGTTGTTGAAGTAGCTAATAGTGCAATGCAAGTTGGAGTTTTGGGTTGTCACGTGGGTGTGTTGCCATTAGGGTTTCGTTTGGGTGCTAAAAGCAAGAACAAGCATTTATAGGATCTGGAGGTGTAAATACTGCAAAAGATGCTATCTGGAAGGCCAAAATGTTGTAGGTTGGGGCTTATCATGTGCTTTAGCCTACATGTGTGTTTATGATGTGTCACTCGTTCATATGCTTGCTTTAGTGTTAAAATGATTGAGAAGATGATTAGAAACTTTTTATGGCATTGGAGAGGAGAAAGATAAGGAGTATCATACTCACTGTTGAGATACGGTGTTCATGCCAAAGGATGTGGGTGGTCTTGGCATTCCACCTCTTTAGTTGATGAATAACCCTTTGTTGTCCAGACAAGATATGGTACGGACAGGGAATGTTTGAGGAAAGATGTCATTAAAGCCAAGTCCAATCAATTTGGGGCATTTTGGCTTCCTAGGCACCTGATTGGCCATTCTTATACTAGTATATGGAGAACAATTTCTTACTTCAAGGATGATTTTATTCGAGGTATCAAGATGGTGCTAGGAAGAGGATATAAGGTCAAGTTCTAGAAGGATGTTTGGATGAGGGATGAAGCCTTTAAAGACATTCCCAAGACTCTTCACCTCAAGTCAAAGAAACGGGGTAGAGTCGACGACTTTGGTAATCTAATTAACGGATCCATGCAATGGAACGAGCCCTTAAACTAACGTGAAGGCTTTACGGAAGCTTTCTTTTCCAATGTCTTGGACGGCATGGAAGGAGCACAATAGTATGATTTTGTGTGGATAGGCATCAAAGATTAGTGTCTTGATCATGGAAGATTTTATCACTCTTTAGTTTCAGCTTCTAATCTTCCATCTTTCAGAGGTCGCTTTTTTTTAAATTTGTATAATAATTGGGATGTGCTAGTGTTGGGGCCTTAATGTTTTATGGCCAACATTGTGCAATTTCACTAAAAATTTCCTTCAAAAGAAAATAATGATAGTAATTCTTTTAACTAATTACTATTGAGGGGTTGTCAATTGGAGAAAGAGTGGCATATGTATGCAGGCTATAGCATTTCTGAAATTGATGCTTTAGCCTTTGGGCTATCTAACGACGACACTCTATTTATTCAAACATAAGCGTGTTGGACACGTATCGTGTCGGATATGCGTGTAGACACTCACGGATACTCTCATCGGACACTCGATACTTAGATTATCAATTTTTTACATATTTTAGCATATTATGGCAAGTTAGTAATACATGAGTATCAATATTGACCTAGAAGTTAATGAATATGACTAAAAACTGAAAACTTATTGTTGAAAAGTAATTAATAATAAAATCTACAAAGTGTCCCCAGCGTATCACGTTTTGTATTTTTTTAAAGACGTGTCTGATACCGGTATCCGTGTTGTTACACAGCCCTTGGACAGTTTCTGACCAACTTTATTATATGGAAGTAGAGTGGAATTTGGAAGAAGAAAGAAGCAAATGATTCTAGTCCCCGTGTGTACGTTCTAGCTTAAAAATGCTTTGAACATGATAACTTTTTTTTGTTCTCAAATAACAGCTAAAAAACACAGATCTGGATCTTCTTTTTTTTTCCTAATCGTTTGGTAAGTTCAGTCATGCCACCTGGCTACTTCCTCTACAATAAGAGGAAGTAATCAGGTTTCTCACTCTTTCTATATTCGTTTCACTCTCTACATTTATTTTTTCAGTAATACAATAAATGTTATCTCTTGCACTAAGCTTAACTTTAATATCTCTTGGAAACAGATGATATGAAGGTTTCCCTGCAATTTTATGATGGAAAACCGATGTCTGCAGCTGTTCCAACGAGGGTGACATGTACTGTTACTGATGCAAAATCGCATAACAAGGGTTCGACAGCCACACCTCAGTGAGTTGCGGCACTTTTTCTATCATAAAACATATAATATTTTTAGCATCTAGACTCCAATTCTGTTTAGGCATTGCTGATATCTACACCTATTGACATAGAGGAGTAAATCTGTTTGGACTTAAACTTTACAGTTATTACCTAATTGACTTGTGTATGCTTCAGTTAGTACTTGCATTGAGAAGAAGTGTGGAATATATTGCTAGTGCTTAAATTGCCCATGTACCTAATTTTGTGCTTCCTCTAGTTGAAGGTCTTGTTTGTTTTGCTCACCTCATAGTAGTTGGTTTTGGTGCCGGAGCCAAGTATCAGTGACTCTTTGATTGTTGGTGATAATCGGGTGTCAGCTTTCATGGCTGTACTTTCTCTTTGAATATGCCGATTTCAATTATTTGATGATCTTTTTTAATAATGGGTTTCTGATTGCATCTCAATTTGGAGCTATATATAGTTCGGTATGTTCCAACTTGAGGTGAAGATAAGAGAATGTCTCAGTTTTCAACCTAAGATGTTAACATATTGTGATATGAGATGATTTATTATTATCTCGGACCCTTCAATTGGGCGCCTTTGCATGTCAAGTTGCGCTTTCTGAATTATTTGACCGAGCGAATGCTTTTAATGGATGTCACCTGAAACCTTTGAAACACTAAATGGGACGAGATACAAAGTCATCCTATGAATTGATCAAGGTCTGACCACCTTTGCACCTCGATGACGCCGTCACTGTCTCAGTTCGACTTCAACTGATCTTACTTCAAGGGTTGAGAGATAAAAATTCAGCTGCCATTGGCTTCGATAGAGAAATGGGTTGTGTTTTTACATTATTAAAGAAAAAATCAATTTAGAGCGTGCTTGGTTCTAAAGAAATACTTTTCAAGAAACTTTGCCAACAATGAGGAAGTAGGGGTAGGAGAAAAGGGAAAGGTACTGGAGACTGTGAAGTTGATGGTGATCTCCACCCTCGTGTTCTTTAACAAGATTGTGGAAACTGTTTCGGCGGGTGAGAGCAAAGAATACATTCTCAAAATATATAGTCATTTTCAACCTCAGTCCTCAAGCGGTGAAAATTTGCCCTTTTTCCCACTCACTTCTATTTTTTTTAGGTTTCCCTTTTTTCTTTAGAACGAAACATGCCCATCGTCTTCTTTTGGTTTTAACTTTTAAAGAAAAACCCCGAGGAAAACAAGGAAAAGGAAGAGAGTGAGAGTTGGAGCACTTGAAGTTGAAGTTGGTTGAAGATAACCATGTATTTTACAGCTTTCCTTAATGACATTCCTCCCCTTCCCATGGAGTTCTTTAAAATCAAATAGCCTTAGTTATTGTGTTTTGGGGCGGTTGTTATTTGTGTCAGTGTGAAATGTGGGTATAGTTTTGTCCTATGATGACTTTTGTTCAGAATTTCCATTCTTCACTTGCCCTCTTGTCTGCATTTTACTAGTGTTTTTTCCATCTAATTTGTTCATGACTTTTGGTTCTGTTTTGTATGATTTAAACAAATAGGTACAAAAAGGTGACACTGGACAACGGGCTTACTGTGCTGGTAAGTTCATTTAATGCAATTCCTTATGGTTGGAATCATCTGGTTTTTAATCATAAATGACTATTCTTATGCTCATAGATAAGTGCTTTCTGTATCTTAAGTCCACATCTTCAATATATTAAGATTAGTCTTAGGGAACCTGAGAAGATTTCATGGATGAACAATAACGAGGGACCTAGAAATCACAGGGAACAAAATTGAGTCTCTGTGGACTATTTAGAACCAAAAAGCTAAGGATGAGAAGGATTTCCTATGAATCATTGTATGTAAATTGGACTTCTATTGTAAAACAGCCCGAGCTTGGGTGGGTGATCGTTGTAATTCCCCTCGTATCAATAAATTTTGTAAACTTAACTTGTGAACAGAGTCCCATAGTTCCATTTTTACGAGTCTTTTAACTTGTTTCCTCCATACAACTCATAAAATAGATTAAGTGGCCAACTTAGTAAAGATAATAGCTAGACCTGTGGCATTTGTTATAGGCTGCTTTCTTATGAAGATAGTTTGGATGTAATGTTACTGGCATTTGTTAGATTCATTTATAAATATGTTATACTTCAGGGAAAAAGGAGCAACTAATCTTGTCTATCACTCCTTTTTTTTTTTTGAAGTGCTAGTTGTATTATATTTGCTAACCTTGATTTGTGCGAGCTTAGCATTCTCCTCGTTGCCAATCTAGTATGCAGCTTGCAGTAGATGCTAATAATCTATCTTCTAGTTATGAAACTGCTTCAAGACTGAGAATATTTTTCCTTCTGTACTGTTTAAATATGTACAGGTACCATCTTTCATTGAAACTGGAGATGAGATAGTAATCAGTACCACTGACGACTCATATATCACAAGGTATGACTGGTGCCTCAAAGTTTTGTGGTTACTAAGATTTTGTAGGTGGACAGTCTAATTAAGCATAATTTATGGTTTAAATGTAGCTTTCATTTTACGTGCACTCTAAAGGAAAACAAGCTTTATTTTTAAACATAACTTGGTATCATTTCAGAGAATGTTTTTGCCATAAGAATGAGAAGACATTTACTCCATACCCCAAGGGAAACAGGGATTTTCATAGAACTGTCTAAAATTATGCCGAAATTTTAACCGGGGGACATTGTTATTTTTATGTATATATTTTGGCAGAAGGCCAGCTGGTGATATTGGTATTATGACTCTTTCTATTTCATGACCTGACTTTGAAATTTCACTTGTTCTTCCAGGGCGAAGGGATAACTTATCATATTCGCTGCAATCAGTAACAACAAATATATGTCATAGCTCTCTGAACGAAGGTCTGAAAGATTCTCGTTAGCATATTCATTCACCAATCATTGGTTCAGCCTTCAAATGATTTTTTTTTCATAGCCTCAGTAGGAAAGGGAAGGGGTTAGATGCAGAGAACACATATATAGGGTCAAAGCTTGTGTTGAAAGATGTTTTGGATTTATTTATGAGTGCTACATAGGCCAATCTACCGTTACAGGCTGATGAGATTGAACATAGGCAACATAACCATATTCTTCAATAAGGAATTGCTATTCCAGATTTACGAACTATATTTCTTCTGTGCATTGTCTATAGTGTTCCTGTAATAGTTAAATATTGCATTTCCATCTCTCCTTTGCCAATTTCCTTCTACATACACAATTGAAAAGTAAAGAGATATTTATTCAAATGTCATAAACCATGACAATATTTATATAAAAAATAATAATAATAATAAAATTTTAAAAAAAATTAAAAAATAATTATTATTATAAAGATCCTAAGAAAGTGATGATCCTCCTCAGGTAACTTGTAGTATCAAACTTTAAATGGATGATATGGCCCTGAGCTATGCGTCAACTTCAACTAATCCTGCAAACAACCAAAACAAATTAAGTTGTATCAGTATTAAGTCAAAAGGTTGTTTAGATCCTCATAATAAATTTACAGGCATGTAAATTGCAGTCCTAAGGTTTATTAGCAGAAGCGGATGAAAGACAAACTACCACTTTTGACCTAAATCAGATTGTAGTATGTGTAAGCCAAAGGAAATGCATTCTTGAGATGTTAGTGCAAGTACTTAGTGCAATCAACGCTGCTGGAAATGGTGAATGGCAGGCTAATGCCACAGTTTCCAGGGAGGGCCTTGGCAAGAGCATCATTTGGTTTTATCTTTTGAGCCGTAGTCTTGATGCATCCGCAAGCAGTCTTCTTATCAGCAGAGGTAGTAACAGTGGATGCAAGCTTTGAGGCTCCGGTACAACAAGCACTAGGTGGCGCACCACTGCCATTAACCAGATACTTAAGACAGGGACTCAAGGCTTTTGCTACATCAGAGCAACTGACTGCAGCTTCTGAAATTGGAAGAAGCGCAACGAGCAATAGCTGCAATAGCACAGCTATTGCTGAGACTCTAATGTTTGAAGGCTTCATGATGAAACTAACTTTGACATGGTTTTGGTTGAAGGTTTTGGGTCTGGTTTTATAGCAGTTTTGGAGGGAAGCTTAAAAAATGCAAGAAAAAAGTGGGATAAATTTTAAAATGTGGAATAGTTTTGATTGAGTGCAAGAAAGACTGAAAATGGGATTTTTCTTCTATTTTTCAGACTAGTTTGGTATGGAGGTCAAAAGCTTGATTGCTGGGAACGTGGTGCTTTCGACAGAAGCTGTGAATGATCAATTACCTACCCACTTTCGATAGAAATTGGATAAAAATAGTGACCATCAAGAAATTATCACCGACACCTTGAGAGTGACATTTTATGTTGACGCATTCTATATTGGTCATTAGGTGGACATATTTAGTGCTTATACTTCATATATTTCCCAAAGCGTTATTAATAGCAACGTCAAATGTCATGGTCTGAATAGCAAAAACCCCGAAGAAACAATTAGGTTGTCTTGAATGTCAATTTTGTAGGGAAACTTATACATATGTTGTCCAAACTCCTATTAAGAAGTCATTTTCTTGTTTGATTGATTGCAAAAATTAGCAATGCTCTATTTGAATCAATCTCAAGATGTGTCCAACATTGTTTAACTCCTAGCCATTTAACTGCACCTCATCCATGTTTCCAAGACTTTCTAATAAACATAAAATTTATCCAAGAGTTATTCAAGGAGTGTGTTTTAATTAACCATGGGCAATAATACATTAACAATCAAGGGGAGAAATTTGTCTGGCATAAGCGCTGTACTTACTGGAGCAGCGCAAACATACAGTGTGCACTGCTCTAGAGAAGAATGATCACTGACCAAAGTATAAAATTGCGCAACCTTTTTCTGAAGGAGGCCTGTGCATTTCCTCCTGCAAAAAGAAAGCCTACATGCCAATACTACAAACGCACATTGCAATTTATAGAATAAGTTTTTCAAATATGAATTTCATATTGTCCTGCAAATTCAGAGGCATTCATGGATAACAGAGATTCAGACAGAACTGTGCACAGACCTCGACTTCTGCACAAAGACGGGCACACTTTCCAGGTGAGCAGCTAGAAAACCAATGAACTATCCTAGATAAGAAATACATAAAATTCCATAAAAATAAAATAAATAAATAAATAAAAAGATGATCATTATGTCCTCCAAATAAATGGCATGTCCTTTCAATATGCCAGGCAACAGAAAAATTCAATTCCAGTCAAGAAAAACAGTAACACAAGAAACAGGTTTTTAGTATAAAGGTACATCTAAATTGAACAATTTTGTAACCCAGGGAGTTCCTCAATCACTACTTCCAGACATGTTTCTGGACCAACTAATCCGGTAGCAAATGCCTAACATGTATCTACCCAGCAACAAAAACAAAATATCATCATACCATTACAGCTCCCATGAATTATTTGAAGTCCAAGGAAATCACACTGTAAAAATCCTCAGAAATGACCGAGAACCATCAAGTAGCTATAGCTAAGCTTCGACCACTGTTAAAGAGCCAAAATTTTATTAGGACCGACGAGCACAAAAACCCACTCACTATCTGGGAGTCGGCACTCTATAACCCGATAGATTTCTCTAACTTCTGGATTTGGTTCAGGAATATCCATGTCATCTGTAGAACATATAATGATCATAAACAGTAAATAATATACCTTAAATCTTAATGTTAAAAAACAATCTGAGAAGAGTTTTGAAGTATAACGAGGATAACAGTACCATGACGTGAGGCGCAATCCTGACACAGTAGACAGGAAATCCAGTATAGAACTTGAAGGGTCCTCCAGCTTTCAGCGTCTTCATAGCACAGTCTAGGGAACCAGTGTATGGCAATTTTCCAGTTGCATCAGGTTGCATTTTTTGAATTTGTGTTTTAACATAATCGAAGGGTAAACTGCAAGCTGCAGCAAAGAACCCGGAAACAGCACTTGCCCCTAAAAGAGAGAAAAATGAGAGTGAGCGGAGGTCACTATCAACCAACAAAAAAGTTTATTATCAAACCAAATCTTCATCAAATGATGATTAACATTAGCACAACATAATAGACCTCACCCGATTCCAAACATCACAACTGAAAATGCTTGAATTGGTATGACTTGACAATAAAAAGCACGATTTCAAACTCTCTCAAGTATGTGGTCTCTTAATGCTAGAAAAGAATATGGCTAGAATTGTATGCCTAAACCAAAACTTCAACTAAAGACACTTCAAGGCTTAGGAAGGAGCAACAGACAGCAATGAGTAAATGACCTTATAGAGGCTACTGGGATCATCTGTCTGGGGGATTATGGGCTCATTCATGTTTAGACATGTCACTGGGGGGTTGCGGATGTTTAGACAAAAACCTTTACTTTGATCAAGAGAAAACCTCGGGATTTTATCTATTTATTTATGTGCATACCAAGAGATCTTCATTTTTCTTGCTCCCACTGCCTCTTTAGTTCCAAGTAAGATTCCAAGAGGGATTAAACAAAATCACACTGTGAGAAGCTCTTAGAAAAGTATCTCACTTGCTTGTGGGTCAAGCTCTTGGAACTTGGAAGAGTATCTCACATGTGAAAAGCAATAGACACCAAGTGGCTTTTATTTTCTCCAGTCTCCATCACCCATAGAACAGGATTGAATTCTATGACGAGGTTCTACAGTTAATTTTTACAAATGTGACTCTAATCAAACATAAAGTATAATCAAAGAACTTGGGTAGAAACAAATTAACGGTTAAACTCATCCTAGCATGTTCAATGTGGAAAAACTAATTTCTAATGTCTGTTTGTGCCCAAAAGTTTACCAAATGTCAGTTACTTACCAACCACGGTACTCGCTTCACCGAAACCAAGTGAATCCTTGAAAAGCTCGACACTTTGGTCATAAGAAGCAAGCATGCCCATGTTTAATGCCATAGCCCTCACAACAGTAGGACCTGCACCTTTCCAGAGTGCTAGAAACCCTTCATCAGCAACAATACGTGAGAGTGCATGGAACGCGTTCGTGTAATGGCGACGTTGTGCAAGAGGTAAGGTGGCATCAGCTTGCATTCGGATGAGTGCCAAATCTGCTGGACTGCCAACACATGCTCCAATTGCTCCAGCTGTCAACCCACACAGAGCCTTCTGATATAGTGGCAGTGGCTTCCCATCATTGGCAGCAATTGCTTTATTCGTCAAGATCCTAAGCAATGCAATTAGAAAAGTTCAGAAGAAACATCAAGACTCAAGAGGCATTTCTTAGAAGCATGCAAAATAATATCTCAATAACTTGCAACTCGAGCACACAAACTTTCACAGGATAAAGGTATCAATCAATCAATTGACCTAACATGAGAATGGTGATAGTTCTAAGAAAGTAACTGTCATTCTTTTCATTTCTGAAAATTGTGGTTACATAAGATGACGGGGGCTAAATCAAACAGCCTTTATTAAGGTAAAGGGACATACACATCTAGCAAGTTTCAAAAGACTAATATTTTTATTGAGCACACTGAAGAAAACTTTCACAGAAGAAAATAAAACATGAATGATACAGCTATGGAGTTCAATCAAAAACAAATCCAAACATAAAAAGGGATATTTTGTCTCATTTATCAAGGCAAAGGTAGTTTTCCAAAAGATTGATATTTAAAAAGCACATTGAAGAAAATGTTGAAAGAAAAAGATGACGTGGGAGTGACACTGACAAGATACAACTAGGAAGTTGAAACGGAAACAAATCCAAACACAAAAGAACAATATTTAGTCTCAAATTCAAGGCAAGGTATTTTCCTCAATGCAGGTAGAAGTATCAATAATAACCCAAATTTTTTACTGCTGTAAAAAATGAACAAGAACAGAGAGCAAGTGTAAGCAAATGCAAGAAGAAACAGTAAGTTAACTGAAAGATGTGCAAAATGGTACAAATATACATCCATGTGTTTAAATAACAATGAGCTACATACGTTCGTTATTTAAACAATATAGAATTTTCATTAACCTTTTCTAAAACTTTAAAAACCAAGACAACTATGAACATTAAAAGGAGAAGGAAACCAAAAGACCGAAAGCACACAATATCTTGTCATTCTTCTGTAGTTGCGTATGACGTGTGATATCCCTGAACCCTTACCTGAATGATCCAAGTCGTGCGGTTGTGTATGTAGCTTGCCTAAGCAATCCAGCTGATAATCCCTGTTCAAGAAACGAGGTTTAGATAACCTATGGAATGAAAATAATGGAATAAGCTTTTGCACGTGGATAAACAACAGATTGTGAATGAAGAATTGTGCCTATAAAGTTAGTCACTCAGTTACTTGGAACAAGCTTAAGACCAACTATTGGAAGGCAAGATGCCTTGTTCGTAAGTAAGTAAGATCTAACCTAATGAACAAATCATGACATTCATGTGCTAACCGAAGAGGACAGATGAAATAATGAAATCAAAGGGACGTCCAAATAAGCTGCCCCACTACACATTGACGAACGATGAATGGAAATCAGATCGTTTTACAAGAAATGATATTCACTAAGCATATAGACCTTATAGGAGAAAAGCACTACAGGATCATCCAATTTCATTAACATCGACTTCAACTAATAGATCATTTAAAGGACACATAGGTCGACCAAGAACTACAATGTCCCTCAGAAATTCGCAAATCTCAAACATAGAACAAGCAGAGATTCCGCAATCTTCCACATATAACTTGAAAAACAAGTAGCAAGTCGATCACATGTAATTGTGTTTCCGAATGATAACACTTCCATTACAATCAAAGAAGAAAACCAATGGCCCAATTATTTATAAATAATTTCCTAGATTTGATTTCATAACATACAAATATGCATTAACGTTAACATTTTGGCTCCAACACACACTCACAGCCAACACTTAAATCAAGTCCCAGATCTTAATATCATCTTAAATGAAGCAATAAAAACAACCCAGATTCAAATTTCATGACATTATTTAAACACACCTTGTATAAAGCACCAAACCCCTCCTCCTTGAGCATGTTCTTAGTAACCTGAGCAGCTGATCCCTGACCCAGTTGAATTCTCACCTGAAAAAACAAATCATTCAAAACCCACTCAAGAAATACACAAACAAAACACCCCAGACCCTCATCTACATCAAAATCCCATCAGATCAAAAGATCTGGGATCTCCCCAAAGTTCCCAAGTTTCACCAAAACCAGCTCGATTCGACCCAAATTTCAAAAAATCAAACAAAACCCATTAAGGAGAAACACTTTATATCCACCTACCTTGATCATGTCAACTGGTTGGATGACACAGGTGGCAAGCATCCCTGAAGCTCCCCCATTGGCAAAGGGCTTCACGGTTTGCCAGACACCGATGGCCTTTGGCTTCTCCTCTCCCATTTCGATTAGAGCGAGTGACTGACGGACGATTCGGAGGGGAGAGAACTAGAAAAATCTCTCCTCTACGAGAGAGAAATTGTGATAGGTGAAGGTGAGGAGTGTGTTTAAGAGAGAGACAACCAACCCCCGCTCTTCCGAACATAAAGGATTTCAGGGTTTGTGTAGTTGCATGTTTAACCCCTGGATATGGAAACTTTTACAAATTTAGCCCTGTAGTGAATTACCATGTTGTTCTTCATTGTGTACAAATTTTTTGTCGAAAGCAATGATAATTTTTGAGGTCCCAAATTCTAGACAGCTGGTGATTTGCTGCCTGGTTGCTATTTTTTTGGCCCCTCTCTTTAATCACCTTTTCCAAAAAGGTGTTTAAAGGATAAAATTGTATTTGAGCCCCCCCCCCCCTAGGCAGTCTACTTGGGCTGTTTAGAATTACTCTTTTGAGGTCTCAAATTAAAATTGAGTGAGGCCAGGTCTTCCAACTATGTTTTGCAATTCGGAAATTCTGGCGAGAAAACGATCGAGTGAGGGGGTTCTTTGCAATTAGAAGGGTTTTTTGCATTTAGGATGATGTGGCATCGTTAGATAAGGTTTTTTACAACCTCGAGATACACATAAGCTTTGTGAGAATTTTATCATTCTTTAGAAATCTTAATCACGCCACGCCATGTCACTATGGCGGCAAAACATGATTGTAAAAATCTGATTTTCTAGCATTTTTTATTCAAATTTGCAAGTGTGGCTCATCTTCTTCGTCTCAAGACGCTAAATCTTAGTCGCTTCTTTTACTCCCATAATCATTGGTTAAGACTATGCGCATTATCAATACCCCTTAACAAGAAGTTTACGAGATTTTAAGAAATTAAATGTAAGCAATACGACGTGCTCTTAATTGTGAAGGACAAAAATCGGTTAATTGTATTGGCATTAAAACTCTTTGAACTAAAGACTCACTTATTCAAAGTTTACTAAATCAACCTACAAAATCGCTGGCATGGCGTCTTGTTTCTCTACTACATTCGGTTTATTGACTGCTATTTTTCGTAATTTTATTCTTTACTCTCGTATATTGGCCAACTGTGACAATTGACAACAAATCTTATTTATCATATTCAAAAAATATCTACTAATGTGCTAGCTCTATTTGATATATGATAAATTTACATTCTAATCACGTAATCATGACAAACAATCACTCCCCAAGCCAATGGACTCTGAAACACATACTACATATTCCAATCGTTACAAACACAACATTTTCTCCCATAATATTTTGATAAAACCAATGGATAATAAATGCTAAATCCCATTTACTTACAGTTCCAAGAAGGCTTTATTGTCTTATCCACTGGGTTTTGCTGGTTAATGTAGCTCTTGTTTCAGAAGCAAGTTGTCAAAAATAGGAGGAGGAGGCCTCCTTTTCCTTTTCCAAGCCGTAACCCATAAGACTCCAAAAATAAAACAAACAAGAGTTCAGATTGAAGCAAAACAAATGAGCTTTCAAGGGACAAATTCGTAATTATAAGACAACAGCATGGGTCAGACCTTAACATTAACAAACGACGTCACAAGTAGCTACAACTAACAGCGATGGTGTCGAGGAGAAGTTAGTATGGGAGGACATAACCGTCTTTCGGATGTGGTGGTGCCACAAGAATCTCACCTCACAAGTCACAACCACTTCTTTGGAAAATGGAACCTAACTTTGTTATGGCCACCTGTGCCTGCCCTGTGGGTGTCTCTTTGGTCAACCTCTAATGTCTCGTCCTACTCACTTACTCAAAACAGTTTCAAGACCAGTGTTGGAGAAACAAGAACACAACAACAAAAATACAAGCCATTCTTGACTAAGGATTAATTGATGCCGCCATTGATGAGATTTTAGTTAATATTTGTGACATTGTCAAGATGGAGAGAAAGAAACTCACATACCATCCTATTCTTGTATTACATACAAGTAAGTCACTTGATTGAGATGGTGAAACTTGTTTATTTCCACTGGGGGTAATGACTAAGGAGCTGTATGTTAGATCTTAGAGGTGCATACAAATATTCTACTATTATTTTGGATCTCAGTTGCTTAATGGCTTGTTGTTATGCCTCTATTATTGCCTGAGCATAGCAGTTGGGAGTGCATGGAGACCAATTTCAAATATGTTTATAATGAATCAATGATTAATGAGTTCAATGTGGTAAGTCCAGACTAATTGATGCTGAAGTAGATGTGATGTCTTCATTTCAAATTGTCAAGATGGATCTAAAGAAACTCTCCATCCACATATCTTATGAATGCCGGTATACAAATCACTTGCAGTTTTTCTAGGCCTCGAGGGAGGGAATGAGAGAGGGAGCGAGGATCCTCCCTCGCATGTGACATTTTAGCGGAATGAGAGAGAAATCCAAATTTTTGGCTCCAAAATGAAACTGGGTTTCCTCCAATAGCAGTTGTTTCTCTCCCTCAAAAAGCAGAGCATCTGTTTCTGAAGAAATGTGATTTTTATGTTTCTCTCCCCACAACCTATCAACAAAATCCAAATACTCTAATCGAAGAAATCGATGAAAGTTCTCTTATCTGTTTCTCTCTAAATTGAAGAAATCGAAGTTGTTTCTCTCCCCATATACGATATCTGGAGCATTAACTCCGGCGAAGTCGAAGAAATCTGCCTTTTCTCTCCACCCTGAAATCGAACAGTAAGTTCATGTATAATCGATTGTATAGAATTGCATTAAGTTTCTATAGAATTGCATTAAGTTTGTATATTGTCCAAAAGCTACCTGTGTAATCGATTGAACCACTCATTTGTTAATGCATCCCACAAACTACCTGTGTAATCGATTGAACCACTCATTTGTTAATGCATCCCACAAATTATTGAACAAAACTCTGGTTGCATATTAGAAATCAACTTCCATTCATTTGTTAAACATATTGTTCAGTAGGTGAGATGTAACAAATTAAACATGTTTGTTAATAACCCATTGGAATATACCTCCATTCACTTACCAGTACAACCTCTGATTGAGTGCAGGGGAGATCATGAGAATAAACTCTGATCATGAGAATAAACTCTGGTCAAATGAAATGCAAATTTTAAGTCTACTTATGCATTAATGTTAGCTTCCATGTTTAGATTTTTATAGGTAGATGGATCCATAATGTTTTCTAATTAAACATTTTCTTTTTAATTACTATAAGTTACTTTATTCTCATTATTGGTTGTTTAGCATATATTTGATGTCATTTTCCTCAAAGTTAGAACAACAGACTAAAATTTTTCCTCCCTTATTATGTTTTGATATAATTCTGATAGACTTGATGCTTAGTCTGGCATAACATCATTTCTCCTACCATATTATCTAAGTTTTTCTTTCACTGCTGTCTGTTTTGGTATTAACCGATGTTGTATATTATAAACATATTTCAGGAATGGATAGTATAGAGGATAATGAATGTATGTTGTTGGAAGAAAATTCAGAAGAGTCGAGGGAACCTACAGAAGGGATGGAATTCATCAACCTTGATGAGTTCCAACGTTATTATCATGAATATGGTAATAAAAAGGGATTTTCAGTGAACGTAATGACTACCGAAAAAGATGTTGATGGAAAACCTATATTCATTCAGCTTTCATGTGGTCGGGCTGGGAAACCAAAAAGTAGAGCAAAAAATGTCGTGGGTTTGCGTGGGTCGAGCAAATGTGGTTGCATGGCTAAGATTAGAGCTCATATACGGCCTGATAGAACGGTTGTAGTGAATAGAGTTACAGTTGATCACAATCATCAGTTAAGCCCTAGTAAATCAAAAAAAAATTCCAAAGAATATAACTATGAGCTTGTATGTCAAGAAAAAACATGAATTTAATGATAGGGTAGGTATTAGAGTTATTCGACATGTGTGCTTGAAGCTGGTGGGCATGATATTTTGCCATTTTCCCAAAAAGATCATTATAATTATTTGGACAAAATGAGGAAGTTGAGACTTGGTGAGGGGGATGCAATGGCACTTCATAACTACTTCCAAAAATGCAAGCTAATAATGTTGATTTCTTTTATATGATGGATTTGGATGATGAAGGTAGGTTGAGAAATATTTTTTGGGCTGACGCATGGAGCAGAGCAGCTTACAAGGAGTTTGGGGATGCTGTTACTTTTGACACTACATACTTAACAAATAAGTATGACATGCCTTTTGCTCCTTTTGTTGGGGTGAATCATCACGGTCAGTCAATTCTTTTGGGATGTGGATTGATATGTGGTGAGACGGTTGAAGAATTTGTTTGGCTTTTTCAAACTTGGCTCGTGTGTATGAATGGCAATGCTCCGTCTGCTATAATCACTGATCAAGATAGGGCAATGAAGAAGGTCATTCAAATTGTATTTCCCAACACACGACACAAATGGTGCTTGTGGCATATTATGAAGAAGTTGCCCGAAAAGCTGTCAGGTTGCAATGAATATGAGACGATCAAGTTTGCAATGCAAAGAGCAGTTTATGATTCCCTGTCTCATGAAGAGTTTGAAGAAAATTGGCATCGGTTTATTGATAAATATAATCTGGATGAAAATGATTGGTTGAGTGGATTATACTACGAAATGATGCGTTGGGTGCCAGCATTTCAACGAAATACTTTTTGGGCGGGGATGTCTTCAACTCAAAGGAGTGAAAGCATGAATGTTTTTTTTGATGGTTATGTGAATCCGAAGACCACTTTAAAGCAATTTGTAGAACAATATGAGAATGCACTACGTAGTAAGGTCCAAAAGGAATCTGAAGAGGACTTCAAATGTTATAGCCGAAGGATTCCTTGCATTACTCCGTATGCAATTGAGATAAAATTTCGGGATGCCTACACTACAAATAAATTCAGGGAGTTCCAAGAAGAGATAGTCGAGAATCCATGTTGCAGAATTGTCGATGCAGCTATGGATGGGAGTGGCTTTCAGTTGTACACTATTACACAAGACATGGTGATAAATGATAGGCAACGATCAGTCAATTTTATAGTCTCTTTTAATGCTGTCGACTTCGCCATCAAGTGTAATTGTCAATTGTTTGAGTTCAGGGGGATCTTATGCAAACATGTATTGAAAGTCTTGTTTGAAAGAGGGATTCATGATATACCTGATAAATATGTTATTCGTAGGTGGAGGAAAGATGTTAAGAGGGCTCATACAAAGGTGAAGATTATTTATTCAGATTGGGGAATGAAGCCTGAAAATGCGCGATTTGAAAAGATGTACAATGCCTTCTATGAAATGGCTGACTTCGCCGCTGAGGATGAAAAGAAGACATGCCAAGTTCAAGAATGGATTACTTTGAAGATGATGCAACTTACAAGGAGTCATGGTGATGAGCATGTTGATTCACAGGGGTATTTGGAAGTGGCCACCACTACTGCTAGTTCTGTCATCCAAATTCATAGTCCATTAGCGGTTCGTAGCAAAGGACGGCGGTCTAATTCAAGGATGAAATCCACCGTTGAGAAGATATGTAAAAGGATACAAAAAAAAAAAAAGACAGGCAAAAGGATCAGGCCATTGAGACTAATCTGGTATGTTTTGCAATGTGTTTTATGAATGTATATTTTCTTAAGTCAAGAATAGTGATTAGTGACTTTATATTTACAAATGTATTTTGTAGGGTTTACAGTGTATGCCTTATGTTATGCCTCGTGAAAACAATGTGATGCCTCTTCAAAGCAATACACAGGTTTGTTTGTTATATTTACAAGGTATGAATCAGTGAGTATGCTTGCCCACTTATGATTTATGTGTTTTTCGTCGTTAAGGATGATAATACGGGGTCAGACTATTTACAACCTGGAAGAATTGATCTTTTGTACTCGCTAGTGTCACAGGTACATATTTTGTAATGTGTGTTTTGTATGTTTGTCCTTTGTAGGGTTTGTTTGTTTGATATGTGTTTTGTATGCATCCTATTATTTATTTTTTAATATTTATTATTAATTTTTGCAGCCGCCAGGTTCAACCAACGAAATGGACTATACATACCTTTGAAGATGATCAGGTAGGAAGGCAAAAATGGTCTGTGGCTCTGTGGAAAAACTGGTCTTTATATTCAACTGTGGAAGAAATGTCTTTATATTCAACTGTGGAAAAAATGGTCTGTGGAAGAAATGGTCTTTATGACCAGGTTTGTTTGTTTGTGATGTGTTTGTTTTGATGGTTTTGAGATGTGTTTTGAATGTCAATCTTTATATTCAAAACACTGTGTTTGTTTGTTTGAGATGTGTTATGACCTGGAAGATGATGTATTTTGTATGTTTTGTATGATAATGGTGTTGTGTACAAGGTTTGACAGTCTTTTTGAGATGTGTTTGTTTGAGATATTTTGTAATTCAGGTTGTTGTATTTAAGTTGTAATGACTCTGTATCAATTTTTCTGACATAGTAATTCAGTTTGATAGAGCAATAGCTTACTGCAAATTTAGGTTGCATACTAGCTTACTGCTTACTGCAAATTCAGATAAGCATATTTGAAGCAAAATGAATTCCATATCAGCATATTTGAAGCAATTCATTTACTGCAAATTACTGCAAATTCCAGATAAGCATATTACTGCAAATTTAGATAAGCAACATGAATTCCAGATCAGTCTAACTAGCTTACTGCTTACTGCAAATTCAGATAAGCATATTTGAAGCAAAATGAATTCCAAATCTGCATATTTGAAGCAATTCATTTACTGCAAATTCCAATTCAGAAGCAATTCAACAACAAAGCAATTCAGCAATTCAGATATGCTGATCAGAAGCAATTCAGCAATTCAGATAACTAGCAATTCAGATAATTCAGAAGCAATTCAGATAACTAGCAATTCAGAAGCAATTTTCTTGAAGCAATTCAGATAACTATAAGCAAAACAGATTATATACCATCCAAAGTCATTTACATCTCTGAACAAATTCATTTACATCTCTAAACAAATTCATTTACATCTCACATACCATCCAAAATCTTAAAAAACAAAAGTACAAGAATCAATAAAACTACCACTAATATACTGTTGATTAGGTCCTTTGTAAAAGCCAAAGGATCGTAAACTTAGGTTTCATGAGCTTGATCACCACAACCCTCATGAGCATTATTTGGTTGGTCCACTACATCTTCAGTGTTTGTTCTTGACTCGTATGTTCTTGATTGGTGCTCTCTTCTCGCCTCGTGCTCCTTCCACATTTCATAATCTTCATAGGGTTCTTCAATTGAATTGAAACCCTTGTAGACAACACCCTTGTACCCGTTTATTTGTAGTGCGCAACTTGGCCACGTAACATAAACACCAGGAATATGCCCACGATAAACAACGTAAGCTTCGTACGTCATTCCTGCGTTAACAAAAAAATAATATCAAGACCTTCTTTCACAGAATCAAGGTATGAATCCTACCCTTTTCCAATATACACTTTGATGAGCTACAAGGACTTAAAGCAGTATATAAAACATACAAAACATCTCAAGAAAAACATACAAATTCCCGTCATGGAGCATAGCATCAAAGTCCTTTGTAATAAGTGAGTGGAGACAGAGAGTGAAGTGTGTCTTTTGGAATGTGAGTATGCTTGCCCAGTTTCATATACAGACCCACCCGAAATTTAATCTTATAGAGACCCATTATCATACAAAACATACAAGTTCACGGTGAAATTCAATGAGTTCACGGTGAATGCATCATACAAAACATACAAAATACATTCATCAAACAAGTAAGCATTCATCAAGTTCACGGTGAAAGATGCAAAATTCAATGGTTTTCTGATTTTGTATGATCTCAAATATGCTCTGAATATGCAAAATTCCAGAGCACTAACTTGATGAATGCACTACTGAATGCATCAAGTTCATCAAAACATACAAAATACATTCATCGCTGTGTTTGTTTGTTTGAGATGTGTTATGACCATTGAAGTTCATGGTGAATGCATCTGATTTTGTATGATCTAGAAACCATCAACAAGAATTGAAAGAGGAAACCCTAGATATACAAATCAAAGAAGGACTTTGAGAAAACCAGAAGGACTTACCTTTTCTTCGAGGATTTGTAGAAATGAGAGGTTTTTAACCGTTTCGATGGAAACCGGTGAGCTCTTTGAAGACGAGCTGGTCCCTTCTTCTGGTTTTCTTCCCTGTGTAATTCTTCAATTTTTGGGCTGGGAGAGACTGAGAGAGAATGAGTGAGAACAGAGCAAAGTCGAATCCACAAATTTTCTTAGACGAATGTGATCATTTCTTAGATCTAGGGTCGGGTTGGAGAGACTGAGAAATGAGTTGAGGGGAGCTTTGCTAGGGGTCGAGGGAGAATAAGCTTTGCTAGATCTAGGGTTTGTGGGAGAGACTGAGAAAGGAGTCGAGGGAGCTTTGCTAGGGGTCGAGGGAGAAGAGCTTTGCTAGATCTAGGGTTTGTGGGAGGGACTGAGAGAGAAATAATCCCCAAATTTTTTAGATCTAGGGTTTGACTTGGAGCCAAAAATTTGGGATTTTCACATTCACATTCCGCCAAAATGTCACGTGCGAGGGAGGATCCTCGATACCTAGAAAAACTGAATCACTTGATTGAGATGGTGAAATTTGCTCATCTATCTTTTGTTAAGAAGTTGTGGGATGCATAAACAAATATCTTACTGTTACTGTGGATCTCGGTGAAAGGTACTTCAATTATTTGTTCATAAGAGTATCTCCAATGTTAAAAGTTAAAATGGAAATCAATCATCCTCATTTTAACCAAAAGCTAAATTTAGGGGTTTCTCTATTTCTTTATCACTCCAATCATATTTTCTATTTTAACTTTTTCATCATTATTTAAATATCTATTTAAATTTATTTGATTTGAGGAGAGAGAATGAAGATTTTGAATAATTTATTATTATTATTTTAGATTTAGAGAATTGTTTGGTTATAAATTTAGGAGAAAGTTTGATATGAAGTTATTTTAGAGAATTATTTAGGGGATTGATTAGAATATGGATTTTCTCCCGTGAAAAAGCTATTTTAGAGAAGAATTTTTGACAGGACCACCTCATTCTCCTAGCTAGAGATTCTCATTGTTGATGATCCATTGACATGTGTACTGATACAAATCCCTACTAATCGGCATTTTCCCAAGATAATGTGTTTGGACTTGTCAATTTTCCCTGGCTCCACCAATATTTGTGGTTAAGGCCCGCTAAAGGACTATGGAGACTTTTTTAGTCTCCACCAATGGTTGTCGAAAGCTATCCACATTGCCAAAATGTCTTTCATGTGACTGGGGCACTGGCGGATTGATGCAGTTGGAATTGACCAAATTCTATTCTTCATTGTTAAACGTAGGAAGTTGACAAGGATAAATACCATTCCTTCCATTCAAATACATGTTTTGTTCTCTCTTGAGATGTTGGTAACTTGCAATTGAATTGCAGTGATTGCTGATGAAAATTCTCATAATAACAGCATGTGACACCAACACATCTTAAATCAACCTCAATCCTAATGCACAAGAAATCCATTTGAAGAAAAAAATTACCAAAACAAGTCCCAGTTCCTAACAGATCCACCACAAGAAAGCTCAAGTCAGTTCTTACAGATGATAGGAGATCAGCTTTCTGAGCTTTTCAAATGGGAGTGTTTACAAAACCAAACTTTGCTTTAGTAACAACTAATGAAATGCCATTACAAACTGGATTCTTGAATAACACTATATTCAAAACATTTGTTTCGTATCAAAATAATACGTAAAATCACAAAACAATCCAAAAGAGATAACACTGCATGGAAAGGGTTGCCCCGACTTGACCAATCCTCAAATATTGCACTTGTAAAGCTTAATAATCTTCATCTTCAGGTTCATCATCAACACCTTCTGCCCCCACTTCTTCGTAATCCTTCTCAAGAGCAGCGAGATCCTCACGAGCCTCTGAGAACTCTCCTTCTTCCATACCTTCACCAACGTACCAGTGGACAAATGCTCTCTTGGCGTACATCAGATCAAATTTGTGGTCAATGCGAGAGAACACCTCAGCAACTGCTGTATTGTTGCTAATCATACACACAGCTCGCTGCACCTTGGCTAGGTCACCTCCAGGTACGACTGTTGGAGGCTGATAGTTGATTCCACACTTGAAACCAGTTGGACACCTGGAAGTTGACCACCAAAAGAGTAAGATAAAAGGGACAGAGATGATGAAAATGGAAGATGACGGCTACATGTGTGCTCCAATTTGGAACACATAATGAGGGCATGAACTCTGCATTGCAGGGATGGTCCTACATGAGAGACCACCTGGGTCATACTCATTTAATTTAATAACAACCAACACAACCAGATGTAAACATTATCTACTGGGTTGTTTAATTGAATCACAACCATCACAACAACCAGATGTAAACATTATCTACTGGGTTCTTAAACATGTTGAACACTCTTTTAATAGGATGTCTTTTAACCTGTTTTTATTATACGAAATTGTCTATCATGCTACCAAAAGGGAACCCATATCAAGCGATTGGAGAATGACTAAGCAGTGATGCAAGTAATTCTGTAGGTTTATGAATATTCACATAATTAGATGCATAAAAACTCACCAGTCAACAAATTGCACTGTTCGCTTGGTTTTAATGGTGGCAACAGCTGCATTAACATCCTTGGGGACAACATCCCCACGGTACATCAAACAGCAGGCCATGTACTTCCCATGTCTTGGATCGCACTTGGCCATCATACTTGAGGGCTCGAACACTGCATTTGTGATTTCTGGAATAGACAGCTGCTCGTGGTAGGCTTTCTCCACAGAAATGACGGGGGCATAAGAAGAAAGCATGAAATGGATACGGGGATATGGTACAAGGTTAGTTTGGAACTCTGTAATGTCCACATTAATGGCTCCATCAAACCGCAAGGAAGTTGTCAAAGAAGATATGACCTGAGATATCAATCGGTTCAAATTGGTGTAACTTGGCCTCTCAATGTCCAGAGATCTCCTGCAGATGTCATAAATTGCTTCATTGTCTAAAAGCACAGAAACATCTGTGTGTTCAAGCAGAGAATGAGTGGATAGCACACTGTTGTAAGGCTCGACAACTGCAGTAGACACCTGCAATGGAGAAGACAAAAAGAAAGGTTGAGGAGAGAATAAAAACACAAGGATTCACAATTTCACGTAAAAGATGAAAAGGGGAGGTGTCTCAGCTTTTTAAGAGATGGTCAACATATACAGATTAAGAACATAAACCATGCAATCAGTATCTGACATGGTATAATGGGTGGAAACACATTCAAGAATTTGAAAAGAAACCATGTTGGTATGTTATCCAAAATGGAGCCAAGACCAAAATATCCAGCAGTGGCCAGTATCCTGATTACATAAGATAAATGCAAGGAGGGTTTATTTGGAGAGAACAAAAAAAATACCTGGGGAGAGGGAAAGATGGTGAAACCAAGCTTGGATTTCTTTCCATAATCCACAGACAAGCGTTCTAATAACAATGAGCCCAAACCAGACCCAGTGCCACCACCAACAGCATTAAAAACCAAAAACCCTTGTAGACCAGTACAATTGTCAGCTAATTTCCTCACACGATCAAGACATAAATCTACAATTTCCTTCCCCACTGTAACATATGACACAAAACCAAGTTAATCAAATCAATTTTAACAAATGCAGGGATGATTTCAAAAGACTAGCGGAAACACATTTTACCAGTGTAATGTCCCCTGGCGAAGTTATTAGCAGCATCTTCCTTTCCAGAGATGAGTTGTTCAGGATGGAATAGTTGTCGGTAAGTTCCAGTTCTTACCTCATCAATGACTGTGGGTTCAAGATCAACAAATATAGCTCTAGGAACATGTTTACCAGAACCAGTCTCACTGAAAAAGGTATCAAAAGAATCGGCTTCGATTCCTACCGTCTTATCACTGCAAAAACATGAGAAAGCTCAAGTATCCAACACTTAATAGTCTCAGATCTAATAAGAAAAATTCCTATAGATGAATAAACATTACAAGATTGTGTTAATGTTAACTAGAAGTAACTTAACAGTTAAGCCCAAGCACTAACAGAAACTAGGACGTCATAACAAATGATAACAGCATTTTCTTGAAAATCCAATGCAGTATGTCTCCAAGCCATGACAATCATCCCAGGTGTTTGAAGTAAATGTCGTTAATATCACAAATGAAACAGGGGCAATCCAATGTTAGAAGTTTTGAACTTAAATTTGAGATGTTAGTCGCATAAATTTATTAATCTAGATCAAAAAGTTTGCATTAAGGTCCTAAATTTATGTGATTATTGCCATTTTTGTACACAAAGTTTTGCATCATCTGGTATCAGAACCAGAGCCGTTATTAAGGGGGCAGGCTGGGTCCAACGTCTGAGCAACCATGTTTAGTTTGCTTTGGGCCAAAGTAATAAAGACCTAGTGTCAGTGCAAGTATATAATGTGCCTCTGGGCTAACACCAAAACCAAATCTGACCATCTTTTAGGTCATAATTGCATGGTAAACTGTCAAGATCCTAAACAAATGTGTTCCCTTCCCTCCCATCTCTAAGATCCAAGTATTGTTCATTTTTTAATGGAGTTCCATACACCAAGATCCATTATAACACAGAATTCAATAAAAATCAATTATGGGTTAGGTTCCTTGGAATCCATGATGGGGCATAAAAAAACATTGTGCCTGCAAACCATCATCTCCAAAACCAACAAAGATTATCCACATGAACATCAATCTACATTAGCAGAAATTACATAAACACCGATAATAACAACTTCTACTGAACACCCAATACAAAACAAGTAAAGAAAAGCAGATCTATGAATCTAACAACATTTCATCATAACTAAACGAATAGAGTACCAAATCTGATGAAAAGATATACCTGGGCATGGTTCCATCGGGCTGAATTCCATGCTCGAGACAGTAAAGCTCCCAGCAAGAATTCCCAACTTGAATTCCTGCTTGACCGATGTGTATGCTTATTATCTCTCTCATCTCTGTTCTGCTCTTTCTTCTTCTCTACAACTTTTTGGGTCTCCTCTCTTCTTCTCTCTCTGTCGGCCTTGTTTTCTTTGTTTCTCAAACAATCTATCTTTTTATCGAGATTGGTAAAACAAATATATCAAAGAAATTTTTGACCTAAAAGACAACCGTCATCTCGCTGTCTCACCCACTTGGTCCGGCGCCAACCCGATTGATTCACATTTGACCATAATACCCTCAAGTGTCGTATGGAAATCTTACAAAAATGTTGGGGTAGAAATGGGGATTGGATGCAAGTGGATAATTTGAATCGAGTTTGGTATAATGCCAGCGTTGTTGTGCGAGTATTACCAAACCTACCACCACCCATTGAGAAAATATCCGTGATGTGTATTTAAGGATCTGAATGATTGAATACAGTAATGGAATGTGTAGATCGTTAGTGAATATATAATTTATATTAATTGCATCTTTCCTAACAAATTGCAAACTTGTAACATGGGAAGAGAATACCAAACATTAGAAGACCATGTGGCGTTCATGTTCCAGTTGCAAACCGGATCATCTCCTGTCTTTTTTTTTCCAGATCAAAACGTTCAAAACAAACCCAACATCTCAACCATGCAAACTATAAGTCGTAAAGCAACCAAGTTTTACCTTATGAAGCTCTTGGCTTATAGCACAATTTAACATAAACGAAGTAAATTATAATAGCCTCCATGACTTGGTTCCATGAAAGCTTCTAAGAAGTAAAATGATCATTTTGTCCTTTAAAAGGTTGAACCACATCCACGTGATCCACCACTAGATTGTAAAATCCCATATGATCGCACCAAACAATATGGAGGGATTGATAGCAAAATCCCATATGATCCAACACTAGATTATAAATTCCTCTTCCTATTGGATTCATGTATGTATATATCACATTGGCAGTGTAGAATATGGAGGGAATGATACCACCCAGCCTAGATATTGTACAATATTATAAACCTGTTTTTCCAACCCTCTAACATTTCTAGTTTCAAAGACAAATGTAAGATGCTTGTGCAAGTCACACTAGCTCAATAATCTTTTGATCAATTCTACAAAAGTAGATAAAGAGTAAACCAAATTACCAATCCCAATAAAATATTTAAAATGGAGCAAAAGATCATTGCAGATGCTCTCATAGATTGAAACAACTTTGTTTCAAAAAAAAAAATAATGTTATCCCATTTAAAAAGAACACTTTAAAGGGATATTGGTCATGACCAATTTGATGTCCTCCATTCTTTTTCTTCCTCCCCTCTCCTCTCCTTCATCACCTTTTGGCAAACTTCTAGAAAAGTTTCATCCAAAGCACAACCATAACATACAAGTGTTAACCATCTGCAGGAAAACTTTATTTCAAAGCACACCCTGAGCTACAGCCATGACACAAAAGAAGACTGGGATATCCAAGACCTGACCAGAGACCCAGAAACAGAATTCTAACAAGGACAGTAACTTCAACCCAAATCAGTTCTCTATATGAAATCGTCTTCAATTCTTTGTATAAGAATCACATTCCAAGTTCCCAGTCTTGACCGACAATAATATATGTCAACATGCCCTTCCTAAAACACTCAGTCATCAATTCTTCTTGCGACCACCTATCACTACCCCATTTCACATGCTTTCCAGTTGTGTTCAATGCAAATGGAGGATGCAGGCAATTACCAGTGATCAAAATGAAACGCACCCAATGACAACACAAATCCATCTAAGCCTAGAGTAAATATGTCCCCATCATAGATATATTTTGATAGTTGCACAGTATTTACTGCAGCCATCATCTGACTGCTATTTTGATTTTTGAAAAGAGAACCATTACAAGAAACAATGAAGAAGATATGATGACACAAATGGAAGACAAAAAAAATCGGACTAAGGTCTAAACGTAAAACCCGCTGAATATTTTGGGACAAATGGGATGCAACTAGAAACACCTCTGGAAAAAAAAAATCACAAAACAAGTCACGAGGATGTAGCAGAAAACTGTTAAACATCTTGATCAAAATCCTAGAAAGGCATCTTCGGCATCCTTTCCACATTTCTGTAAAGGAAGAAAGGAACAATGAGGTATATCCAACAAATTTGACAATCCTGCTATTTCCACAAATTTGACACAACCTGGTCACATTTCCCCAAAAAGGTAACAGCATTGGAGTATTTGCACAAATGTAAAAATAAATAATAATAAATAAATAAATAAAAAACCAACACAACACAACAGACAAGAAAGAAAGTAATAAATAATTAAGTCCGCTTATAAGGTTCCTCAAAATCATCAACAAAAAATTTAAATGACAGACAAAACTGGTACAAGAACTGCTTCCACAAACAATTCTCTGCTCCGACTTGACCAATCAACTAAACATGGTCCTCAAATCCACAAGCCCCCATTCTTCTCCTTTTTCCTCTTTTCATTTTTTCGGGCACATAATTATGAATCACTCTTTTTTTAAATTATACACATTTTACACCCAAAACCCTCAAAAAAAAAAACTCATCTTATGTTTCTCAACCGCAAACTGGTAGCCCTAGCTACCACAGACAGGCACCGCATTGCCAGAAACCACACTGACTGAATGCATTATGAGAAAGAATGGGTAATAAACAGAAATAGACACAAACCAACCAAACAGCGATTTCTTCTTTGGATGAGCACGGACGACTGTACTTGCCAACTCACTTAAGACGATAAGATGGACTGCAGAGCAAGCTGCTGTTGAGGCTGCAAGGATGACCAGGTTGACTCTAAGGTAGAAGGTGGTAATGTCTGCCGCAGTTGCCTTAGAAGATTAATCATTCTGCTTGCTGTTTGCTCAGTAGCTAAATCTTTGCCCGCGCATAAAACCTATACCAATAATAAATCCCACAATTTTAAAATAAAAGGGAGCAATCTTGTGCAACAAAACAACCTCCACACAAAACTGAATGACAAATAGCAGATGAAGATAAATTACCTCAGCAAAAACAGAAACAATTTTAGGAAGGTATTGGTTGTTGGGACCCAAAAGCTCTCCATCGGACCTGCAAACGAATAAAATTTTGAAGTTGATTTCAGCACATTAGTCGGACATGTTACAAATTGAAGTTGATTTCAACACATTAATCAAGACAAGTTACAAACAGTTAAAACATTCAGATACTTTGAATGAGAGAAGGGACTGCAATAGGTCAAACCATTTCTCACCTTTCAACCATTGCACACAGCTGGTCATGAACAACTTTAGCCTCAATTAAATCACCTTTAATTGGCAAGCAGCCTAACCAAGCAGGAATAACCTGCAAACAACATAAAACAATAACAAACAAGGGTAAAGCCAAACATAAAGACCAGTGATAGTAACAATTGTGCTTCTACATACAACTTGACAAAGTTTATCAAGCTAACCATACAGTCACTTTGCAGAGAGAAAGGAAAGCAACTAAGAAAGCTTAATCCAATAGCCTTCAACCAGAGGGACTGAATAGCAAGCAACAATAAACACAAGTAATCGGAAAACATTACCTGAGCAGCATCTATACTGTCACGATGAAATTGGCATATCTTCCCAAGAGCCGAAACAGCATTGTCATATGCCATCACATTATCAGAATGCAGAGCATTGGGATGTCTTATCACCACATTTATTCTTGATAGAGCCTCTGTTGAGAAAAAATAGGTAAAGTTTACTATTTAAGATATTTCATTACAAATCCTAAAACTATTGGAAGAAATAAGACAATTACCTCCAACAAGGGGTTTAAAAACAGAACCACCAAACTCTGCACACACCCCAATCCCATAAACAGCAGCCTGAAAAGAAAAACAATGACACCTTCAGAACGATCCAACAAATAATGCAAAACCAGTCACAAATTAAAAGAAAAAGGGACAAACAACTGCAAATTTGGCACAGAAGCAACATAAGTATCATAATACCTGTCGAACATCTGGATTCTCATCATTGCAAGCTTCTAACAGGAAAGGAAGATAAGTATCATAATACCTGTGCCACCAACATAATAGAATGAACACACTGATAAAGGAACTTCCAACTAGCTACTTAAATGCTATGATCCTGACAGATGTAAGCTTACTTAAGAGCAGCTTCTCGGCATTGCTCCGCAACATCATCAAAAATGCAAATAGCAATTCGTCTCTCTTCAGCTGTTTTGTCTTTACCCTGTACATACAAGCCATGCACAGTGAAATAGAAGAACTGGAATAGTTACATGGGACAACCGGACAAACACCAGATAACGGGTATAGTTAAACAAGAATACAAGGAAAAGATTTTTTTATTGTTATCGAATTGTAAGATTAAAATTTTGATGGAAAACAAAAGGTGTGCAGCTGTATATTATAAAGAAACTCACCCACATAGGCGTAATATACGTTGATAGTTCATCAAAGAAGGGCAGGAAAGAGGCCTTGAATGTTTTAATTAAAGTTCCTAAGCAATCACCAACCTGCACGCGGAAGATACAGTGAGACAGGATATATACAACACTGCTACGTGAATGATGCATTTTGAGAAGGGTTTCTTAAAACAAACTTGATCAAAAACTTGTTCTTCTTGCTCATTTTCTTCTTTAAGTAACTCCCCCTCCTCAGCATCAAAGTCCTCTGCTCTGGCCCTCTCAGCTCTTTCTCTTTTTCTAGTAGAGCTGGCTGTGATCACTTGTTTTATCTCTTCCACAATGCTTCTCACCTGGTTCTCATCCAGAAGTGGTCCAGAAATCTATACATAAAGGGTAAAGCTAGCAAGATAAGGCAATGATCAAGAATGCAAGGTATAATTAGATGACAAGAGTCCATAAGTAACAGATTAATTAGAAAGACACTCTTAATCATTGATAAATTCCAAATGAACAAACCTGAATGGATTCATTCAAAGCATCCAGCATACTTGCACAAATTTCTATCTCAGGCTCCTGCAAGGAAATTGCAATCAGTACCTCAACAGCCACAAAGAAGAATGTGGATACTGCGCATTTAATAAACAAGGATACTAATATGACCTTATGCAGTGCTTCAACTAGGGCTGGTATTATGTAATCTGACAACTGCTTGATATAGGATTCATTGCGACCTTGAGCTTGACCCTTCTCCACCGCTAATTTAGCTGACCGTAAGAGCTCAGGCATGGCTGCAAAATGATATATGGATAACATGAAGATACAGGGTAAAAACATAGAATAAAAATAAACATAAATATATCATCATCAAAGACATGAAACCCATGAGAGAAAGTATGAAATCATCTAAGAAACTAAGGCATTAAGGTAATACCTGAAACGGCTGCCTTCCTAACTTCCTCATGGAAATAAAATTTTAGAAGTGGAACCAAAGTAGGAGCAACCTGCCATACATTAAATATTTAGCAACTGTATTCATACTAATTTGAAAACTTCATGTAAATTACACAATAAGCAACCTGATCGATCCATGGATAAAACCCCTCCTTCAACTCATCGGCATAACAACATAACATGTTGCAAGCAGTAGCTTTCTCTTCAAGCACACTAGTTTTGATACCTATCCTTTTATCCCCAAGAGTAATGGTCTCAATACTGCACAAGAAAATAGAATATCAAATACAATTATAAACTGATGAAAGCAATAATCCAAAAGAAATTACCGAAAAGAAATGCAAATAAATGGGACCACAAGATTCATTTGTGAATCCTAGGTTTCATGACAACATTTAAGTGTAATGCAGTGGAAATCAATTTCAATAGCTCTACAGCAGAACTTATTCGTCCTTTTACCTACTTAATGAATAAACAGTACTGGTCAACATCCATGAATGAAATTAAATACAAACCTTTCATCATCTGATTCGTCTATATCCACATCAGAATCTGCGGAAGTTATGGTAACATCAGGTTTAAGTTGAGCCGACTGAAGTAATGGAGGCATAACAACACTCATGTATGGAAGGAAATCCTGCCCTAGGCACTTGCACAGCCTTGCCCAAGCCTGCACCATGTAAGAGGTTATTATTCCACGAAATATGAGTTTTATTCGCCAATCAGGAAATGAAATGAGCTTCCATGAACATGATAACATACTTGTAGCATATAACTGGTTGTTGGATCATCTGTTTCCATCTGGGATCCTTGCAATGTCATTAACACTTCCATCACCTTGCATAAGATAACAGAAAAATGGGACAGTCAATTCATACACATGATAATATCATCTGATGTGATCATTCCTCAGTACAAAAAGGAAAAATAGAATTTAATTTAGTCAATTTTCTAATATTCATAAGTTTGTAGTTTTCATAATCAATAACCTAGAACCAGAAGGTATAGATGCAGTAAGCCATTGATGCCATGTCATTCAATCCGACTCATCAACATCAAAACAAGGTTGAATTTGGGGAAAACCATCAGATAAGAATATTTTCACAATGCAACACATAAATTAGGACAATTTCCACCCATAAACCATTCTAACACCACATAAAGGAGAGTCACAAAAACATCAAAGTTTCAATATTACCTGCTTTGCATCATCCCTGAATTTCTCCTTTCCAACAGCCATTCCAACCAAACTGATGCATTCCATGGATTTGGCACGAAGCATCCGATTAGACTTATCAGTTGCATTCACCAAGATAGCTTTGAGGTAAGGCATAACAGCATCATAGTACTTTTGGAAATGCTCCTGCGAGTACACATGATATGAGACAGAACTGTGTCCGGATACTATGCATTAAACAACAGCTACAGCTAATTCTAATGGTACCTGTGATGAATCAGCAACCGATGCCAAAGCGGTCAGGGCACCCTCTTGTACCATTTGTTTCCCATTCTGTCTCAAGCGCAACCAACAATAATTCAACATTAGGACAACACACGGCGTTTGATATTCATCACCAAAGTACATGTCAATTTCCCCTCGCCTGTAATTACTTAGCTATATATTGGCTGTTTGATGTGTATTACTTGAACCCCGAAATGACTATAGGAATATGTTTGCATATATTTATCGTACTACAAAAGAAGGGTTTATAATTATTCTTCACCGAGAATTGGTTTCAAATTAACAGAATAACTTTTTTTATTAAACCCTTCCAAGGGATGAAACTTAGGAAGAGTTAAGAAGTTTAATAATTTAAAGTAAGGCATAACAACATGGGGACTGAAGCAGCAAAAGATTTGAAAATGAGTAGAAAACAACAAAAAGTGGGCAATGGAATGAGTAAAACGATGCAAGTCCAACAATAGTTAAAATTGTGCCTATAAGGGATGAGAACTTTAATAACTGAATCGAGCACTCCACAAACACATGCAAAGGTTGTACCTGTAGTAGTACAAGCAATTTTCCAACTATGCCATCTAAGTAAGGTGTTAAGATATCAGGCGTGCAATTCTCACTGAAGTTGAGGACAGCTGAAGCGGCGTGCGCCTGCAAAAAGGAAAATGAAGGTGAGCATTAAAGTAATTGGTGTTTCTTCCAAAACGAAATGGACAGTGACCAAACTTACTGTCTCAGAGGTAAAACAATTAATAAGAAGATATACATGTGAATGTGAAGCAACTAATGAATTGATCTTAAACTGGAAAAAACAACAACAATATATATATATATCACCAACAAATAGTAGGCAATAAAAGTGAGTAAAAATCTCAACTATCACAAGAATAATAAAAAATGGCTTAGTGGATGATCGATGGCTTTAAAGCCTTAAATAGCAGAACCATAATTGCCAAACACGGTTCCTTCAAACAAAGAGCTTGCATTGGATATAAAATATAATCATGACTGTCTAGCCTTTATTCTTCTTTTTTACTTTTGAAAAGCAAGACAATGAAGACAGTGAATGAGAAAAAAGTGAGTGCCATTCACAATGTAAAATACAAAGAGCGGGAGAAATGGGAAAGCTACACCCCATGTAAAATTACTAACCCCACCCCCCAACGAACATGAATCAGAATGTATGTATCTATGGAAACTGTGAGCAAATTCGAATTCCACACAATAGCTTGGCTGACTCATGAAACCCACTACCATTGTGTATTTCATGATAACACATGTGCCTACTCCAGTCGACAAAAAAAATAATAATAATAATAATACACAAAAAAACAAAAACAAAAACAAAAACAAACAAACAATCATAACATCAGCAATAACTCATTCAAATGGTTATCATCGGCAAGGATTCCCATAGACATCCTTTAAAAACCAAATCCTGTATGCACTTCTCCTTGCAACTTTTCTGAACAATTTCATCTCGTTCTTCATCAAATAAATCATAAAATACATTTTAAACAACCTGAAATATTTACTGAGCCCACTACCAAATTGAAGAGTCACTCATCCATAAACCTCTTGTTTGATGATCCATATGAGCACAGCTCTGTAGGAAAATTTTGTGATATATGACTATATGAGTCTTAGATAGACCTTAGGAAATACCCTAAAGTGAGCGAAATAGCTGGCTTATGATGTTCACTTTACTATATGGTTAGCATAATTTAAGAATGAAAACCACCGCTTAAAAGTTAACTTCTAAGCACTTTGTTGAACATCAGTTTCTGAAAAGGTGACAATCAGAGTAGAAGTCCAGAATTTTTAGTTTGCCACCATCTAATGACTAAAGGAACATCACAGCACACGCCAATGACAAGTAGGGGCTCGAAGACATTAAAAACAAGGGTAGCACGTCTTTTTACTACTTACAAGATGACTGAGGATGGAAGCTCTATTGAAAACTTAGATCATACAACGTCAATGGTACAACATCACTTCCAAGTTCAAATGTGATCAAAAGAAACTAACAAACTTGGGAATTTCATAATAATACATGAACATTTGAACGAAATGTGGTATGCTTATAGAGCCTGAGAGTTTGCACCCTACAGCATGGTACAAACTCACTGAAACACAGAAGGTAAACGTTAGAAAGGTTAAAAGAAAGAAGCTTTGATTATATAACTCAATTAGAAGAATGTGGTTCGTGAAAAATTTTGTGATACATGAAAGGTTTTTTGATACAGGAAAAGTAAAACTCTTCTTCCTTATGGTTTAATAAAGGTAGCAGGTGCCTTTGGTTTTCACACTTTGATACAGTGTTATACGAATCGGTCCAAATCGCGAATCAAATCGCCGATTTGACTCGAATCGGTACACCATCGATTTGAATCACAGATTAAATCGTGATTCTCCCAAATCGGAGCAAATCGCCCCCGATTTAAGGAGTAAATCGCCAAATCGCGATTGTTACAAATCGTCCGAGTGTTGTTCCGAGTGTGGTTGAAGATGAATACATACAAAAAAATCAAGAAAAGATGGGGAAGAACTGAGAAAAGAGAGAAAAGATGAATCGATCGATCTCTGCGTCTGATCTCTGCGCTGTGGGTTGAATCGATCGGGTTGAATCGATCGATCTCTGCGTCTGATCTCTACGTCTGTGGGTTGAATCGATCGGGTTGAATCGATCGATCTCTGCGTCTGATCTCTGCGTCTGTGGTTGAATCGATCGGGTTGAATCGATCGATCGATCGATCGCGTCTGTGGGTTGAATCGATCGATCGATCGATGGTCTGTGCGGGTTGAATCCCTCTCTGCGTGTGTGTTGTGTGTGTTGTGTTTGATTTTTTTTTTCTGCGTCTGTGTGTTGTGTTTTGATTTTTTCTGTGATTTTTTTTCTGCGTCTGTGTGTGTTGTGTTTTGATTTTTGGGAGAGAGAGAGTGTGTGTGTTGTTGTGTTGTGAGGGACCCTTAAATAATTTTTTTTATTAATTATCATGCTTAAATTTTTAAAGATAATTAATATAATAGAGACAATCTTATTTTTCAGACTATAAAGAGCAAATTCGACCACCGTTAAATAAAGGCAAATATATATATATATATATATATTATAATTAAAAAAATCTTACGATTTACGATACGATTTACGATTAAATCTAAATCTTACACGTTACGATTTACAATACGATTTACGATTCACTAACATTGCTTTGATACATTAGTGTCTTAAAATAGAGTTTCAAATATTAAACATGTTTAACTGAGCTGTTTTCCTTACATTATTGAAGCTGTGCATGAAGTCAGTTAACGAAAAAAAGCAATACGTAGAAACAAGTGCATTGAGAAGGGAAAAAAAGTATACTGATAGTTTGACAAAGTATGGCTGATTATAGTTGTTTCTAGATTACAATTATGCCATGTACACTAGTCTCTGTTTGTATGTTTGTATATACTGTAACAGCACAAAGTAAAATAATGCGAACACAAGTAAGAATGAAGACAGATACTAACCTGTACTCGGGGATTCTGGAAATCATCCATAGCCGTGGCTAACGCTGGTAGCACTCGCTGATGATATTGAACTTGCAAATCTGGGCCCAAATCCGTCGACAATTGCCCTATAGCATTAATGGCAGCCCACCTCACACGGGGATGAGGATCTTGGAATGAATTCAATACCATATTCACTACCTGCTCCAGATTTTTAATCATCACCTGCACAGAGTAGATTGTTGATTATAGAGATACAACCTAATTAAATCAGTAACTGAATGCAAGGGCAACAACTGTAATAGTTAAACTTTATTGAACAAATTAACCACAGAAATGCAAGTCAGCAAACAAACAAAATAATATAGAACATTACTGTCAACATTCGAGTAAAATAAGCATTAACATAAGAAACAAATAAGGGTACAAGTGTAAAACCTTTGCGCATCCTTCTGCAATCTGAGCAAGAGCAATAAGGGCCGCATGGTGCTTCTGCCATTCAGGAGCAGCCAAGTACAATGGCAATAGCTCCGAGGCAACGGGTACAATCGTATTCCCACCCAATGAGATTGAAAGCCTATCTAAGCACTCCTGACCAACACTGTAGTTACTGGACTCTCCAGCATCCTCGTCCTCAGTCTCCGCACTGTGCCACACAGGATCGTCCTCGATATCCAACAACATCTTCATCAAGATTGCGAATAATCTGCTAATGAACTGCGGCAACTTCCTCATCATTCCTGGGGCACGCTCCCTCGCCTCCGCAAGAGTAATAACAAACTCAATAGCAAGATGACGAGTTCCCTCTTCTAGAGTCTCGGCCTCCGCAATCTGAAGCATAGAACCAACCACATCAACCAATTGCCTTCTCAGGAACTTTGGCTCGGTCCCCGCCAACTCAATCAACAACTCGAGCGCCTCTTGCGCAGTGGCTTCTTGTCCAGAATTCAGTGCTTCAGTCAAAGTCTGCATCATCGGAGGTAATAGGTCCTGAAACCTATCAAGATCAGATGGACTCGACAAACACTGAATGAAGTTAATGGCAGCACCAAGCGAAGCGATTCGAACATCGGAATCCGAAGAAGAAGACAAACACTTAAAGAACACAGAGTGCAAAGTATTCAAATGAGGAATTAGGGTTTCACCGATGAACTGAGCGAGTTGAGCGAACATCAAGAGAGCGGATTCTTGAAGTCTTGGAGAATCCGAAGTAACGCATTGAAACATAAACGGCAGAAGCTCGGGCCATCCTCCGTCTGGCAAGATCCCAGAAGCGAGTTCCGAAACAGTGTCGCAAAGCTTCTTAGTTATTGTCTTGGCGTCCTCTCGTTGAACGCAAACAAGGAGGTGAGATTTCAAGGCGGATTGCGTAGTGGGAGAAAGCCTTGGCCAGAGGTAGGAGTCGTCGCGAGTGAGTTGCTTGCGAAGCAGAATCGCTGACATGGCTCGCACCTCGACGTGTGGAGACGACTGAAGAAGTTGAGCAAGCTTGAGAGATAAAGCGTCTGGTTGATTCTCCTTGCAGAGATTGAAGAGCGCCTCGGCTTGCGATCGCTGCTCGTTGCCTGTCGACATGAGATGAGAAATTAGGGTTTCGAAAGGGGCGGGATCGGGGCCGAGGATCGCCGCGAGTTGGGCCTGTTGAAGCTGAACCGAATCGGAATCCATTGCAGCTGCGAGTGAGAGAGGAGTTTTAGGGTTTTGGATGAATGTATGGATACAAGTTTTCAGAAGAGTTGAAGAGAGAAGATGGAGGCGCTGCTTCGGCTCTCCCTTTGTGTTGTCAGATAGAGAGAAGAGAGAGAGAGAGAGAGGAGGCGTGAAGCAAAGCGAGTGGAGGGTTTTGTATGTGGTGAAAATGTTGAAGGGATTGTGGTTTGATTAAAAAAATTGGGTGTGAATATAACATGCCACGTCAGCATTGTTAAATAAAGAATTTTCAGAAATTTTTTTTTTCCCAGTTTTGGAGGGAAGGAGAAGGGAGATACTCAAACACGTGACTCGCTAGTGGTAACTCGTATCTGAACGACCATTTGTTATCCATCAATGTATCGAAACTTTGATATCCAACAAATGGTGTTGACTGAGATGGTAATGTCAACTGATTTTCAGTGATACACAGCTGGAATGGGTGAAGGAGACGGGGTGGGGCCAGGTAGGAGTGATCAAATTCCTAATGAAGGATTGCTTTTTGAGGTAATTAATTTGCATAATTGGATAATTAATTGGATTAGAGGGTAAAGTGTGGAAGACCAACTAATTGCTTAGCTAGCAGATTAGGATCCACCACAACCGCGTGCGTACTTCTTTATGAAAAGAGTAGGTCCATGTTTTAGGTTCTTTTTGGTGTGGCCGTGTGGGGATTGTGGTACAGTGCCACACTGTTTAGGGCGATACAGTTTGGGTTTGGATGAGTGAAAATTATGTATACTACACCTTTTTTTTTTTTTCCAATATTTGAATGAGATAATGATGGAGATTATTCATAAGTGTATGCACCGTATTTTTCCCAAATGTTTGAATTATAGTGATGGATATTATCCTTTAAATCAAAATTATTATTGTTGAGTTAAATGTGACATAATAGTGATACCAACAATTGTGAGGTACAGAAAGTCGATTGAAAGCGCTATGACAAAAAATAGTTAAAACGTGTGTTTTGATAGAGTAATTCATTCTTATTTGCACCAAAAAGGGACGAAAATTTGATTCTTATCCAAACATCACATGTTCTTATCCAAATATTGATTTTTATCCAAATATTGAAGAATGTCTCACATGTTTTACCTGTGTGAGACATTCTTCAAGATGATTTTAAGATATTCGAAAGGAGCGCGCATGTATAAAAAATATTGGCATTAAGTATTATTGTGTTACAAGCAAAGCTCCAACATTAATTTAGATAAGTGTACAGTACGGTTGGTGCATTTAGCTTTGAATCACGAGGAATATGTCAAACATAACTACTAGTTAAGTCGGGCTTAAGTATGAAAGAAATTGTTAAATACATCTCTACGACTGTTATAAAAAAAATTAACTGTAAGTGTCTTAGTTCAACACAATTTTATGTCCCGAATGCATTAGTTATTTACTTTATTATGTCACATTCATCCGAATGCGTGCGGCCCCGAGAGAAGAGTAGTATGAGAGAGTTGTCGTTTCACCTCATCTGGTTTGCAAGCCAAAATCCAATACCCTTAAGTGCCACATTTTCGTTTCCAAATCTCTTAAATAGTGTTACATTTCACAGTAATAGAGTTAATTAGATTTGCTAACAGTATTCAAACACAGTGACGGAGCCAGGATTTTTGTTGAGGGGGGGCAGAGTGATGTCATAATTAATTAAATATGATAAATATAATATATAAATTAGTTACTTTAACATAAATATATATATATATATTTTTTTTTTTTATAACTTGAACAAGACATAAATAATTATACAAAACTTCATTTAATCTAATAAAAGATTTTCATTCAAAAAAATGATGAATACCACTTTGGATATACAAAAATAGAGTTCTATGATTTGAACTTTTACATATCTACACCCATGAATACCAAAAAACTCTATCTCCCCCCTCCCCCTCTCCAGTTAGAATAAAAAAATATTACAACTGGCTTCGACGCGTTTCCATACCCTGAAATCATTTCATGATTGTTTCGTTGTCAATGTCATCAAAAACTTCCTTTTCAATATACGTAACTAAACAATCATTCATCCAATCATCTCCCATTCGATTTCGTAACCGACTCTTCACTATATTCATAGCAGAAAATGCTCTCTCAACTGAAGCGGTGGCAACTGATAGGATGAGTGACAATGTTATGAGTAAATAAACCATGGGATAGACAAATTCCTTCTTGATCTCAACCATCTTCTTAACTAAACCGCTGAGTCCATTGACATTTGAAAATTCATTGTTGGAACGCATATCAATAACATAAGTTTCCAATTGATCATGAAGTACCATAAGATCTACATTTGAAAAATCAGCTGGATAAAATTGAGCGAGTCGAATCAACCGCTGACTATCAAAAGCTGAAAAATAATCACTTGGATTTAAGCATGCCATACAAAGAAGCAATTCGGTGTTCACCACATCAAAGCGGCTATTTAGCTCTTGGAGTTGCATATCTATGTTGGTATAGAATAATTCAACTCGATAATGATATAGGTTGGTTAATTTTTCAGTATTGTGTCGTGATCTTCCTCGTTGTATAAATGTATCATCCATCTCAAGAACAACAATATCGTGTTTTGCACAAAATGAAGCAACATTGTCCACAAGTATATTTCATTCATCTTCCATCATCATTTGCAATCTTTGTTTGGAGATTTTAACAAATGTCATCGCATTGACAATATCTTGATATTTTCTTTGTAATGCTATTGACAAATCCCAGGTTATCGCCAATATATCCTTCATTTAAGTGCAAATTGAATATGAACTCAAAAGATTGCATAGAATCTAATAAAGCATATGCTTCTACCTTCTGCTCTGAGTTTAAACCATGTTTCACAACATTTTGGAGCACATCAATCACTGAAGAAAAATTAAGAAGCAAATTTATCAAGGTTTTATAGTAAGACCCCCAACGTGTATCACTAGGTCGTTTGAGATTGGTTTCTTGATTCAACCCTTGACCACTTGATAATTCGCCACTATTGAACTTTTTAAGAATTTTAACAGCTTGTTTGTCTCGAAAAATTTTCTGACGCTTGCATGAGGGTACAACAATGTTCACTGCACTTGAAACCAAGTTGAAGAGTAAAGCAATCTGAGGATGATTCTTTGCAACATGTACAAGCGCTAACTGAAGTTGATGCGCAAAACAATGTACATAAAATGCAGACTTATTTTCCTTGATAATCAAAGATTTAAGTCCATCAAATTCGCCTTGCATATTGCTCGCCCCATCATAACCTTGGCCACGTAACCTCGTTATATTCAACTTATGATCTGAAAACATTTTTACAAGTGTTGTCTTGAGTGAAATTGCCTTTGTTTCAGTAACGTGCATAATTCCAAGGAAACGTTCAACTATACATCCCTTCTTGTTCACATAGCGCAAGACAACAACCATTTGCTCTTTAACTAATACATCACGAGACTCATCAATTAAAACGGCAAATAATGCATCTCCAAGATCTTTGAGTATAGCAAGAGTGGTCTCACATGCAGCTGCACGTGTAATATCTTTTTGAATATCAGGTGCAGTGAGTTTGTGGTTCTCTGGAGCATTTTTTAGCTGTATATTGTAAAAGCTCCAAAAAATTTTCATGGTTAATTGAATTTATTGATTCATCATCACCACGAAAAGTCAATCATTGTCGCAAAAGAACCCGAATGCAATCAACTGAAGCTGATAAATGATGGAGATTTTATTAATCTAAATTAATAAGCTAATAAAATCTCACTTGTAATAACCGCAAGTGCACGGTGTCTAACTGGTAGACAACGGCAAGTACGGGTCGATCTCACGAGGACAGTGGATGCAATTGAATTTAATAATTTAATTAAACTAATTTAGAGAAAATGGGGTTACAATGCTTTTAAAACTAAACTAAAAATAAATTAAAAAAATGAGAAAAATAAAATAAAATAAAAGATGGATTTTGTGGGCTTGGACTCACCAATGAGTTAGCAAAAATATTTAAATCTAAATTACTGAAAATTTAAACGAGAAGCTTTAGGGATGAGAATCCCTTGCTTACACCGAATATGTGATCGTTAAAATCCAATTCAAATTATATCATGTTTCTATCAAACATTAACAAATTATTTCAAGCAAATACGCTCTTACCAAGTATTAAGTGTCTTTTTAGAGCACACTTAATCAAAGTTTAAGCTTAATATTTTTAGCACATGCTTTGAATATTGATAAAGGGTAATTCTAACTACCAAACATATCAAGTTTAATTCCTCGAACATGAAAGGTGAAAACAATTTATCAAAAATTCAGAA
This sequence comes from Berberis vulgaris, assembly GCA_963556465.1. Classification (NCBI taxonomy): domain Eukaryota; kingdom Viridiplantae; phylum Streptophyta; class Magnoliopsida; order Ranunculales; family Berberidaceae; genus Berberis; species Berberis vulgaris. The sequence continues at coordinate 72,000,180 of OY747133.1, forward strand.
ATAAATTGTAATTAACAATTAAGCACACAATTCAGTAAAATAAATCAAAATGAATTATGCAACCCCTTTGGTTTGTCACAAACTCGATGTGGTGGTACTCAGCAAATAAGCAGGTGGTCCGAACACGAATCCCGAAAAAACGTCCAAAACGCTTTGTGGTTGTACTCAACAGATCCGGGGGGTGACTAGCCAAAAAACAGTTTTGACACAGTCTCCCGCCAATGGCACAGTGCGTCCGCTCTCCGCCTTCGTCTCCAGCGAACAGCGGCGCTGCTCCGCCTTCCTCCGTGCTCCTCGCGAGTGTCCTCGACCTCCAAATGTCTCCAGAACCTGCAAAAGAAGAGAGAAGGTAAGGAAACAGCGAGAAAACTAAAAAAACAGAGAGAGAGATCGGAAGGAGGCTCCCCTGTTTCCGTTGTCGCGGTGGTTGTGCGCCGCGGACGAGCCGCTCTGTGATGGTGGCGGTGAGAGATGGAGACAGGAAGGATGTCGAGACGAAGAGAGGCCGAGATGGCGGCTCGCGACGCTCTGGCTCTGTCGCGAGACAGAATAGAGGCGCGGTAATGATGGTGGCTGAACCTGTTCTGTCGCGAGGCGGTCAGTGGTGGTTGAATGGTGGCGGAGAGACAGTAAGGAGGTTGGAGACGAAGAGAGGACAGAGAAGAGAGGAGCAGGGTCTGTGGCGAGGCGGAACAGAGTCGCGGTGAGGCTCTGTTTCGCGGCGATGATGGTGGTGGCTTTGCTTGTGACGATGAAAACAGGGGCTGATGGCGGTGGAGTGGTGTGCGACGCTCGGTGGATAGGTGAAGGTCTGACGCGAAACAGGGTTGTCACTCCCCTGTTTCGTGGTGGCGGTGCTGCTGTCCGGAGATGGTGGATGAGAGAGTGATGGTGGTTGATGGTGGATGGAGGTGGTGATGGTGATGAAAATCACTTTGTGAGGAAGAGGGTTTGATTTTGGCTATTGATGCTTGATTCCCTTCTCCTCCTCCCTTTTCTCACCCCTTTTCTCTTGTATTTATAGAGAATGGGCACAATGAATAGAGATTAGATAAAGGGATGATTCATGGAGAGAATCAATGGATCATTGGGAGAATATTTTTTGGGTAGGATTGGGCTTGGGTTCATGGGTTAGGTTCTTAGGTTTAAGTTATGGGCTTGATTTTGGGTTTACAGGTTTAGACATGTGACCCTCTACTTTGTACCACTGTTAGAGTCGACCAATTGTCATTCCTTAAATTGTTGCCTTAATACGATTTCATCGTATCACGCTCAAATTCCTACAAAGACATGAAAACAAAATAATTACTATAAAATATAATAATCGAAACACTAACATATATAAATTAAGGGATATATTATGTAATAATTATGTGAATATCAAATACTCCCAAACCTATATTTTGCTAGTCCTCGAGCAAAACAATAAAAATAAAATTCTAATTCACTTTCGCAGGAATCATCGGTTGCACTTACCTTAAACGTGTAACAAGGCTTTAAACCCCTAGATTACTTCTAGTGGACGAGTTATAGTCTCGTGAGGTTTTCAGAAATGTTACCCACAAACATTACTGACTCAACCAAACTTGGTCAAACAATGTTCATTTTAAAACTTCAAGAAATGCAAGAAACCAACTGTGTCATTTTAGTGTATCAACAAATTTCCAAATAATTTAATATTCTCCAAAGATTAAAAAAAATTCACAATCATCCTCAACTCAATGTGTATGTGGATAACACTATCAACATAACTTTTTATTTTAGAGTAAAATAATGACTAAATTTCCTGTAGAAAGTTTGTTTTGACTTCAAACTTCTCATGTCACTAGCTCACAACAAAAAACTCAGAGATTTGGTATTCACTCAGTTTATATGTGAGGAGGAAAACAATCATCTCACATATAGTAATATGAAGAACAGACTTTTCAATAATGGAATGAACATGATCTCATGGACAGGAATATCAATTACTTTTGGGAATGTTGAATCGAACACCATAGGTCTTGGTTATTAAATCTCCACATCTACGGAACCAACCTTTACCTAAGATCAACTAAGACTTTGTTGGGTTGTAACAGGGCTTGGGTAATGGTTAATAAGGAATGTCAAAGGATTCTAACAAAAATTTCTAGGAATGTATTCACCCATTATACGAACAATTAGGGCTGTCAAGAATAAATCAATGTTGCGCACCATCAATTTTTTCTTCATTCTCACATCTTTATCCTCATTAACATTCTTCTTCTCCTTTTTTTTCTTTCTATTTTTTTTTCATAGAGGATTTATGAAATATCTCATATTTTGCTCTTTCATGCCCTTTTTACACCAAGTATATCCATCCGTACACATTCCCAAAAAAGTTGGGTAAAGGTTAATGGGTTAACAAATAAAAGTTATTCTAAGGCTCAAAAGGCTACAAAAAGGTAAATGTTATGGGTAAGTTAAAAGGCTAGTTAATAGTCTAAAGAAAAAATGCCTAGATCATTTCCTAAGTTCAGGTCAGTATTATGACATCTCAATTGAATAAGCCAAAAAGTTCTAGTGTAATAATTCAATTTTGATGTCATTCCCAAAGCAATTGATCAAAAAAATGAAAATAATGAGATCATCAACGAGATAATACGGACTCAAGAAAAATCAGAGTTTATGTATAACCCTCAGAAAAATAGAAATGCTCAAAACTTTCAGGGTTAAGTCTCCACTATTATTCTAAGGTTTTCTAGTGCATATTTCACTCATCAACTTCAAGTTATGCTAATATCGCTCATGGTGCAAAGATAGTCGAGTTGAAAAATCTTATGAACTAGATCTAACTTAAGAATCATACTAAACTTTAAGTCTTTATCAATATACCAATATGTCAAGTTGGCTTGCATTTCTTGAGCATAAAACATTTAAAATCCATTTTCATAATCGCAAAAGATCAAGTTTTCTTGACAGAAAAACATTTTTTTTTAAAGAACAAGAAAAGAAGAAAACACTACGAAGAATTCACCGACTCATGAACCCTACCCCCAAACCTAATCCAAACATTGTCCTCAATGTTTAACAAAATAATTCTGACAAATGAATGAAATAAGTACATGAGAGGAGGTTAGAACATTATTACCGCGGTGAAGATTTTACCAATTTCCAAGAAGTCATCCATCAATGAGGCTCACAAACATAAGAATCATGGAGTTTTCATTAGAAATCGATAAAATGCAGACTCGACACTAACAAAGAAAACTTAAAAAAAAAAAAAAAAAAAAAAAACAACAAGTTGTAAGTCAAAAACTGTTATGGAGCTAACGAGTATGAGTGAAACACAACTAAATAGGGCACTCGAAAATCAATCCAGACTAACAGCAAAGACACACAACTAAAGCTAGGCTGCCTCCCAGTAGCGTTTGGTTTAACGTCATCAGCCCGACAAATATTCTTCCTAAAAAATGGTGTATCAAAAAGTAGAAAGGAAGAACATTACAAACACTTAGTCCATGGTCGTATATCAACAACCTGAACAGTTGAGGATCAGTCCACCAAAATATAGCAATCACATGGGGCACCAAATACACTAGGACATTCCAAAAGTGAGCAGTAGTCATACACAACAGATGATCCGCGTGCTCCAAAAAGGGAACATCTTATGTCTGGTTCCAAATCAGAAGATTGGATAATTTTCACAACAGGATGGTGAAAACTGAAATCCTCACTACAGCACAAGGGATCGGTGAAAGTAGCCTTAATAAATGGGAATGTGATGCAAGTAGATGAGACGATGGATATATCAGGTGGTACAGGCTCATCACATGACTTACATAGAGATATTGGTCTAGACAACTCATCACCTGAAAATGCATACCTGAGGGTGTCAGGTAATTGTTTAAGGTCAAGCTCAGGTGGCTCAACTGATGGGACTAGTTTTGACTCACTGAGTGGAAGAGGCTTCACTTTAGACTTCCATTTATAACTAGAATCCACAATGGGGACTGAGTCAAGCAAATCATTGACTTCCCTAATGGAATCATCAACAGCAAAGTCTAAACTAAAATGAGTCAAACAAGCCTCTAAATGGTCATGTGTATCATGAAAACAGTCAAGGGGAGATTCTAAAGAATGTTCACAGTTTGATTCGATGCATGAGTCACTAGGGAGGCATGAGTCAACATGGGAAGGAGATGTCTGTAGTGTCTCAGAATCTACAGGTTCATCAATAAATGAGGCTTTATCAGCCTTCGTATGAGAGGAGGATGCAACCTGTGTAAAATTGGGTGAGGATATAATAACACTTATGTCAGGCATTCCTACCTGATTGTCAACCAGTTTTCCACTCCTAAGGGTAGTAGTAATGGATTGGGCATCTTCACTGTCCGGCTCAGATGTGCCACTAATTTCATATTGACCATTTGGGTTGGAAATAGGTTGGCTAGGGAATTTTTCCGACTCTATCTCAGGAAGTGACTCAGCTATTTGACTCAAAGTTATCTCAAGTTTCTTGATAGCATGAGAGTTTTGTCGATAAATAACTGTCAATTCTGTGATATCCTGAGAACTTTGCTCAAGAATTTCTCCTGTTCGCTGCATGACACGAGTTAAGGCGTCCTCTAAACTAGATGTGTTAGAATGAATAACAACTCGATGAAATTGAGACTCATTATCAGGAATGAAAGCTTGAGGAGTCTGAGGAGTGTCTAGAGGTCCTTCATGGTACTGACCATGAGCCCATGAGAAGTCAGGATGATAGGCTAAACCTGAGTTGTAGTAATATAAATATGGATCATAATCAGGTCGTCGCATGTCATAAAATGAATTGACTTGCTCGGAAAAATAGGCTGGATAATCCCTTGTGTTCATTTTTTTTAAATTTTTAAAATTTTAAATTTTTTTTTATTTTTTTTATTTTTTTTTAAAGCACTAACTCTAAAAATATACACAGACTTACACGCAATCAGCAACCAATAAATGCACAAGAAACATGTCTCCCTAAGCAATCAACGTTTTTGAAATCAATTATCTTTTTATCTTTGGGGGACAATTATTTCTTATGTAATCTTTATGACAGAGCAATGAGTGCTACAAGTTGATTCTAAGAGTTTACACTTTACACCGCAAAGTTCAAAATCAGTAGACTAGAGTTTTGTTTCAAAGAAACCGGATTACTGCACAAGAGAAGGAGGTCACAATGGTCCAATTAAGTACTTCCTTGTGCTACCGCTCTGTAAGCCAATAGATGTGAGAACGATGTGATGTTAAATGTACACTTGAGGCTTATGTTCCTAACCCAAAACTGTTAGTTACACCAATTCTTCTTGTGGATCATAGCTTACTTATGACTCGGCGTACCGGGTAAATTACCCTTGTGGCAGTGGCCTCTCGGAGTTCATTGAATAATTAAACCCATCATCACTTTTAGCGTTGGTCAACACGAAAATTATTGGATTCACCTTGGTCTTGGTTGTCCTATGAACACCGTACCTAAAAAATGGCTCTATCTAACTTGCTAATTGATTTTAATTATGTTTGGCTATTGGTTGCACACAGCTGGAGTGATGAGGTTGAGATATCAAGTCCCACCAGTTTCTATTTATAAGTTGGGTCTGCTTATTATGAATTACTAAAGTTTAGCATCCACAATTACAGAAATTAAACAACCAATCACATAATTTCAAACAATTACACAAAGCACCCGGGTTGCTAATACGTTGCGTGTGATAGAAATACTTACAGTGTGCGTATTCCGTTCTGCACAAAAAGTTAGCACAATTAAAAAAAATGTCTGACTTCTTTTTATCCGTTTCACTCAACACACAAGCACATGCAAATAAATTTACTGGTCTTGGTATTAGAAGTCGGATTTCTAGATCACAAGAAATTATTGGATAACAATTAAAATTGTTTCCCTATAATTTCTTTTGACTTAGAAAATTTTGGGTTTTTTTTGTGATTAAACAAAATGAAAAACAGTAGAGTTTAAAAATTATTACACCGCACACTCGTAAAACGAGGTGAAAATAAAATTAAAACTCTCCTCACAAAATAAAAAAATAAAAAAAACTTTACTTGATGTTTTGCAGGATCATCCAATATCCTCGAGAAGCGTGTAATCTGCAAAATCAAACACAAAATGAGTGTAAAAAGAACTTAATAAAAATAATAATTTTTTTTTTGAATTTTAAAATTTTTATTTTATTTTTTTAAATTAGTGAAATAAATCTTAAATTCAATTACACCGCTACTTTTCCCGGCAACGGCGCCAAAAACTTACCACTATACTTCCCCGGCAACGGCGCCAAAAACTTGATGGAGATTTTATTAATCTAAATTAATAAGCTAATAAAATTCCACTTGTAATAACCGCAAGTGCACGGTGTCTAACTGGTAGACAACGGCAAGTACGGGTTGATCCCACAAGGAAAGTGGATGCAATTGAATTTAATAATTTAATTAAACTAATTTAGATAAAATGGGGTTACAGTGCTTTTAAAACTAAACTAAAAATAAATTTAAAAAATGAGAAAAATAAAATAAAATAAAAGATGGATTTTGTGGGCTTGGACTCACCAATGAGTTAGCAAAAATATTTAAATCTAAATTACTGAAAATTTAAACGAGAAGCTTTAGGGATGAGAATCCCTTGCTTACACCGAATATGTGATCGTTAAAATCCAATTCAAATTATATCATGTTTCTATCAAACATTAACAAATTATTTCAAGCAAATACGCTCTTACCAAGTATTAAGTGTCTTTTTAGGGCACACTTAATCAAAGTTTAAGCTTAATATTTTTAGCACATGCTTTGAATATTGATAAAGGGTAATTCTAACTACCAAACATATCAAGTTTAATTCCTCGAACATGAAAGGTGAAAACAATTTATCAAAAATTCAGAAATAAATTATAATTAACAATTAAGCACACAATTCAGTAAAATAAATCAAAATGAATTATGCAACCCCTTTGGTTTGTCACAAACTCGATGTGGTGGTACTCAGCAGATAAGCAGGTGGTCCGAACATGAATCCTGAAAAAAGTCCAAAACGCTATGTGGTTGTACTCAACAGATCTGGGGGTGAATAGCCAAAAAACAGTTTTGACTCAGTCTCCCGCCAATGGCACAGTGCGTCCGCGCTCCGCCTTCGTCTCCAGCGAGCAGCACCGCTTCTCCGCCTTCCTCCGTGCTCCTCGCGAGTGTTCTCGTCCTCCAAATGTCTCCAGAACCTGCAAAAGAAGAGAGAAATTGAGGAAACAGCGAGAAAACTAAAAAACAGAGAGAGAGATCGGAAGGAGGCTCCCCTGTTTCCGCTGTCGCGGTGGTTGTGCGCCGCGGACGAGCCGCTCTGTGATGGTGGCGGTGAGAGATGGAGACAGGAAGGATTTCGAGATGAAGAGAGGCCGAGATGGCGGCTCGCGACGCTCTGGCTCTGTCGCGAGGCAGAATAGAGGCGCGGTGATGATGGTGGCTGAACCTGTTCTGTCGCGAGGCGGTCAGTGGTGGTTGAACGGTGGCGGAGAGACAGTAAGGAGGCTGGAGACGAAGAGAGGACAGAGAAGAGAGGAGCAGGGTCTGTGGCGAGGCGGAACAGAGTCGCGGTGAGGCTCTGTTTCGCGACGATGATGGTGGTGGCTTTGCTTGTGACGATGAAAATAGGGGCTGATGGTGGTGGAGTGATGTGCGAAGCTCGGTGGAGAGGTGAAGGTCTGACGCGAAACAGGGTTGTCACTCCCCTGTTTCGTGGTGGTGGCGGTGCTCGCACGGTGGTGGTGGCGGTGCTGCTGTCCGGAGATGGTGGATGAGAGAGTGATGGTGGTTGATGGTGGATGGAGGTGGTGATGGTGATGAAAATCACTTTGTGAGGAAGAGAGTTTGATTTTGGCTATTGATGCTTGATTCCCTTCTCCTCCTCCATTTTCTCTTGTATTTATAGAGAATGGCCACAATGAATAGAGATTAGATAAAAAGATGATTCATGGAGAGAATCAATGGATCATTGGGAGAATATTCTTTGGGTAGGATTTGGTTTGGGTTCATGGGTTAGGTTCTTGGGTTTAAGTTATGGACTTGATTTTGGGTTTACGGGTTTAGACATGTGACCCTCTACTTTGTACCACCGTTAGAGTCGACCAATTGTCATTCCTTAAATTGTTGCCTTAATACGATTTCATCGTATCACGCTCAAATTCCTACAAAGACATGAAAACAAAATAATTACTATAGAATATAATAATCAAAACACTAACATATATAAATTAAGGGATATATTATGTAATAATTATGTGAATATCAATAAACGAACCCGGTATTCCATTTTCTCTGCATCGGATTGCTTAGATAAAAATGATTGGATATGATGTTTTTGATTCATTAAACTTTGACTCTTCATATAAGCTTGGGCATGCAAACTATTAGGCTTTCCTACATGAGTTGTAATTTTTTTTTTCCAATTACTGAATCCTTCACCAACAAAACAATCACCACCCCCTTGTTCTCCGACACATCTAAAAAGATAGCAATGGAGACAAAAAGCAGCATCATTTGTTATGCTATACTCCAACCAACTCTTATACTCCGTAAACCCAGCTACATTAAAACGACGTAGCGTACCTCCTTTTTTTTTGTGGGAATGTGTAGTTTATTGGCTGACAAGGACCCCTTTGCAAATAAACTCTTCTAACAACCTCTTGATCATTCGGATGGTAATCAGAAATACGAATTCTTAAACCAGGATCAGTTGGAAGATTTGATAGGTCAACCTCTAAATGACTTTTCTTTGAGATTGGTTCTGATAAATTATGATCATCTGTATTTTGTGCTGGAGGTGGTAAATCACTTACTGACTTTCTTTTTAAAAACTTATCCATAACTGAAATAAAACAAAGATTATATAAGAATGCATTCTATATATTTATATATTCTAAAACTTTAAATGAATAAACTAAAACCATATTTCCATGTAATAAACCATGTAATAAATCATACATATTTCCAAAATAACAAATCAATATACCTCTATTAATGAAGCACCACAATAGAAGTATCGCCACCAATAATAAAACGCGCAAAATTGAAGACTTTCAAAGCTGCAATTGACACACAAGCAACAAACATTATTTCTTCTTGAAATCAAACCATGAAAGAACAGTTCAAGCAACAACAAGAACAAAATTTAAAATTAAAGCCTCTAGGCAGACTGATCCATTCAATACCTATTTTGAACTCAGCTTAAGTAATGGCTGCATCTTGGAGTGAGTTCCATTTGGTTAAAGTTAAATAAAAGTTGTTCTTTATAGCATACAGTACATTTTACAATGTTCATTGTTGAGCTTAGCTATAGGAAATTGTAATCATAACATAAAGTTAAATACAAGTTTTGTAATCACTTATGAATGATTTTTAAGCCCAAGCGGCATAATAAGGAATATGTATAAGTGCACAACTCGGATGGGATAAAAAAGCATCCCACTAAAACATGTTTAATATCATTGTAACAAATCAGATTCCATTCCATACATATCCTACAGATGGCATAAGCATTTTCAGTTTGTGGTCTCTGATAAATCCAAAGATTCCTGAAATCATCTTATCCAAAAAGTTGAAGTTTATAACGTGAGTAGCATTTTGTATTGAAATCATTTATCATTCTTGATTTGGTGATGACAAAGACTAATGAAGTGGAAATGGACAATACCATTGTTGGAGCTTTGAGCAACAGCAGAACACGAAGATGAAGAAGGACTTTGAGCAACAGCAGAACACGAAGATGAAGGAGCTTTGAGCTTGCAACTCTGCAAGGAGTCTGTAGCTATTCCAGAGTTTTAATTAAAGTGGAAGACAGACAGGACAGTTGCAGCAGAGTTTTAAAGGGGAAAATTAAAAAGAAAACCTACTTGGGGATTTGGGGTATACATAAAAAAAAAATTCTCAAAAGCTAGTGGGGGCAAGTGCCCCCACTTGCCCCCATGCGGCTCCGTGCCTGTTCAAACATTAATTCTTAAGAGTTGTGTTTAGAGCCCCACAATCATGAATGAACTCTTGAGGTGTTGGTTGTCCAAGACATGAGTCTCCAAACCTTTGTGCATGGCACCTCATGCCCATCGCTCTAGATGTCAAGTCCTTACAAACCTAACTCCTTATGCACCACCTTAGTTTAATAAAGATTTTGTACTTACAGTTTGCAAACACGTAAGTTTTATTTTTTCTTTCTTCATCTACATCAACTAACTTCATCATCCTTACCTACACTTTGACTGCCCAATACGTCATCATCCTCCAACGCTTATTTTTTTTATTAACAACAAACATCTTATTTAATCAACCATACACGAACCATGAAAAGCCACCAAATCAACGATTTGGGACTCTTAACCACTTCAAAATACAAGTTTCTACTAAATAATTGAGGTCTGGAGCAGTGACGGAGCCAAAAATTTTGTTGAAGGGGGACGGTGATGAATCATAGTTAATTAATGATAATATAATAATTAACTATTTCAACATAAATATTTTATTCGAACAATACATACATAATTATACAAAAACACCAATTGCTAAACAAAACTTAATCTAATCTATTGGGAAGAAATTTGATCTATCTAATTGGGTTATTTGCGATTTGCCTCTATCAAAAATTATAATTGATTAGAGTTACTCGTCATTAATCACTATTACAGTCTCTCATAGGACTAGCAGTCCACATGCGTTGACTGTTAAAAGGTTCATGTTGATTACCAAAATGCTCTTTAAACAGGAACCCATAGATGAATCTCAAAATACAAACATATATCTCGAGGAAAATTTAATGGATCATTTTTTTTATGTATCTCCAGAAAAATCTCATGAATAAAATATAAACTAGACCTCGAGATACAATTTCATCTCGAGAAAATACTTTAAAAAGTCATTTTAGTTAGGGGGGAGGGCTTTCAATAGTTTGCGTTTAATATAGTTTAACATTCGTTTTGAAAACTAATTGAGTCTAACCCTCAAACTAACGTTGACTGTGTTAGTCAATAACAAACATTTTTTTTTAGTCATTGACTGTTTTATTTATCGTAAAATCCAAAAATGACCTTCACTTAAGTGGCACAACATGCAAGGTACATGAAAATACAACTAGGAGCAATAAATAAAAAAAATTACATTAAATGAAAAAAACGTTGATCTCGATGAGATCTAACCGTTTGCCTCTCATCATTTCCTAATAAATTGGGGGTTTTGAAAATGTTAAACACCGTGGCGATGACATTTGCTTAGACGAAAGAGGGAGGGAAAGTTTGTTGATGAAATAGTAACACCTTCAACGAACCACTTGCAATATTTGTTTCTTCCTCGTCGACATCACTATACTCGTATTCGTTGAATCAAGGAATGAAGTTTTCATTATAATTTTCTAATTCAATGAATAAATAAAGACTTAAAAGGAAGAAATCCAAACAAGCGACACCGAGAAAAAAAGAGGTTGCTAGGGGTGGGCACATGACGGGATGGGACAGGATAGACCTCATCCATATTCCAACGAATAATCACAAAAAAAAAAAACATCTCACATTACTAACACACTAATAATGCCTAATGTATGTACATATAACTTTCATTATAACAATATAAAATTTAATCTCACATTAGTCTTAATTGTATCTTTTATGAATGATATAAGTTTTCAAGTTTTTTTTTTTTTTGAAAGGCAAGCAAGCAGGATTTTTATAGAAATCCCAAAACCCATAAAGATGCCGCAAGCTGAGTTTGAACCAATGACCTAGTGGTACCATCCGCCGAGCTCTAACCGTTGAGTTGTCATGCCATTGGCTATAAGTTCTCAAGTTGTTTTAATATAAGTTTAAAAATGAAAAATATTGCTCATTGACCAAATTTTCAACTACATAACTCTTAGTGCAAAACTAAACCAAATCAACATTTTTCTTTATTTTAAACAATAATAAATGTCCTATAACCAATCTAAAATGTGAAAAAACATAATTTTTCATGGATTCTATTTGACATAAAATATTCAAACTAAAGTTTATATCTAAATAAAAAGTATCAAACAAAGTGAGTTTTCAAACAATAGATGTTTTGATTTAATTTCAACACATCATAAAATTTCCTTTATAATAGTAGTTTGACTAAAATTTATAATAATAAATATTAAATAAGTAAGTTCGAGACATGACGGGATATGGCGAGATTGAAAATCTCCATCCCGAACGGGACAAGATCGGGATGAGTTTGATTACTCCAAAAAATACCCAAAAAACCAATATGGGATGGGACAGGATCGGGATCGCGGGATAGGATGCCGACCCCTAGAGGTTGCGTCTAAGTTATGAAGGCAATGAAATTAAATATGTAAACAATAGATTTTTATGTTGATTATGTCATTCTCGATCTGTAGCTTTCGAAGAATTAAGATTTAAGGTGTTGATTTGAAACAAACTATAATCTTTTTACTATTTCCCTTTTAGAACTTGTAAATCGGATATGATGTTAGATTTACAAAACTTTGTGTTATTTTTGTGAGGAATTGTGGTTATCCACCCCTCGAACATCTGGATTGACAAGGGGTTTCCACTTTATAGAAGGAACCCTTGTGGTGGTTTTGATGTATTATGGTCATGATTCCTTGATTATTGTTGTATCCTGATTGGTGGTGGATGAGATTGTGGACTAGTAGTGGTTTGATGGAAGATAAATGCAGGCTATTGGTGTTGCACTCACGATGGCGGATAAGTGGTTGTTAGTATAAGAAGATGCATACAATAGCTTACACTTAGGTTGTGTTTGATTAGGATAAGTAGTTCCACGAAATTAAGGTAATTTCCCTAAGTAAGGAATCCCTGTAAACTTCCTTCACAAAAATATGAAGATTTTATTGTTTGATTGCAACATGTAATTCCATGGAAATTTCAAAGTACTTTGTAGAGTCGTACCCATAATGCAAAATCAATTAAATCAACAAAACAACAACCATTATGATTGAATGGGGTTAAGTATTTAGCTAAAAACTACCCATCAACGGACCTTCAACTGATCAACTGTATACAATATGAAGATTAAGGTTTAAATAGTAGGTGAAAATTAGATGGGGAAGGGAAATAGGTGAAGAGTGAAGACAAAGATATAAACTGGGAGAAATAGAGGAAATATATAAGAAAATAGAGGGAAAAGGTAAAATATGAATTCAACGTCCCTGGGTGCGTCTCCACAACGCTCGAGTTGTAGAATTTGAGTTGCATTCATGAATTTCGTGGTTTCCGTACGAGAATCTTAGGGGATCAATGAATTGAAAAGTCACAAATATCAATTTTTTTTTGTTTTTGGAATTCCAGTAACGTGATGAAACTTGCTTAGGGAAGTAAAGTGTCAATCAAATACTGGATTGTGGATATTTTCATAAAAATTACCTCGTTTCCAAGGAATCGGGTAAAATCAAACACGACCTTAAGGGAAGATGATTGATATGATTGATGCAAAAGGAATATAGTGTTGGTAAATGAGATGAATAAATGAATATAAAAGAGATAGCGGGGAAATAGTTAGATCTCCTAGCGATAGTGCTTTTAGATGCAATGATTTTTTTTCTCCCTTCATGTGGTAGTATTTTTAAAAGTCATTAGATAAATTAGGGATTTGTCAAGCAATCATGGCCCTTAGATGAATTTTGGGATGTTTTTATACTAAGAGGTGTTTGTGTTTTGGTTTCGAATAGAGTAAATTTTTTTAGTAAGAAGTGAGACACCATGTTTAGGGTGTTTGTTTATTTTTTTTATTTATGATTAAAAGTTGAATTTCTGATTGGAGTAAGCAACATGGGTGCCGACCACTTAGCACTGAGTGCTTAATGAAAATTCATTCAAATGACAACCTCACAATAAATTGTAATGACTACTGTGCTATCTCTTTTCTCTATCAACCATCCTCTATTTTCTTCTACCTCATATCTATCATGTAAGTAGTGTCGCCACCGCCACCATTACCACCACCCTCCCCTCATCTTCATATTTCTTATCTTATTTCTCTTGATATTATACAAGGAATGGAGATGGATATATAGTTATTTTTTGTAGTAGTGGAAGGAGGATCTCTATGGTAGGGATGACAGTGGGGCGGATTTTCACGGATATCCGCCCCACCCAATCCGTTTGGGGCGGTTTTGGATATGCCTAAACGGATTTTGGGGCCGATACGGATATTCAAACAACATCCATTTAATTTTCGGGGCGGATACGGATTTGGCCATATCCGCCCCACGGATATCCGTTTATCCGATAAAAATACAAAAATACCCTTCCCCTATATAAACGAATTAAATCACTCCATCTCACATTCTACCCCTCCCCTCACCATGCTCTCGTCTCCAGCCTCTCTCAAAGCGAAAGCAGCGAAGGCCTTCGTCCCTTCGTCCCCCCTTTGTTCCTTCTTCTCTCTCAAGACAGTGAAGGCCCGCCGCAAAGGGTAGCGGAGGTCGACCCTCCCTTCTCTCTCACAGCGAAGGCGAAGGGACCCTTCTCTCTCACAGACTCACAGTGGAGGCCGTGAACGAAGGCGACCCTTCTCTCTCACGACCATTCTCTCTCACAGTGAAGGCCGCGAAGGGACCCTCCTCTCTCACAGTGAAGCCGTGAAGGCCGCGAAGGCGAAGGGTGCCGGTGATCTCAGATCTGATCAAGATCTCAGATCTGAAATCAAGATCTGACCAAACCCTCTGCGTCTACGGTGGTTCGATCAATCGTCTGCGGAGATCAATCATCTGCGGTGGTTCGATCAATCGATCTGCGTCTGTGGTGGCTCGATCTGCGTCTGTGGTGGCTCGATCTGCGTCTGCGGTGGCTCGATTTGGTAATTTGATGATTTGGTAGTTTTGTAATTCGATTCGGTAGTTTTGGTTCGATCAATCGATCTGGTGGTAATGAAATGGTTGTTGTTGTTGTTTGGTTGATATTTGGGAATGAAAATGGTGCTGACCTGTTTGATGAAAATAGTGCTATGATTTGAGAATGAAAATGGTGCTGAGATTTGAGAAGGAAAATAGTTGAGAATCTGTCTGTTTTTTTTTTTTAAAATTTTTTTTTTCCGGGTATTGGGGCGGGGCAGATATCCACCAATCCGTCCAGTTCGGGGATGGTTTTTACAAAATATGGTAAACGGATATTCGGAGCGGATTTGGATATCCGTGATCTCCGGCGGGGCGGGGATGGATTTGTCCAAATTCGCCCCAATCCGCCCCGTTGCCATCCCTACTCTATGGTGTCTGAAGTGGAGAAAACATGTGGAGAAGGAGAGTTACTACTAATGGTTTGTAGTAGCGGTGGGAGTTGCGAAGTTGGGAAAGAATGTAAACAAAATTCAAATCAACACTTAAAAAAACACTTTTAATTTTACAAGTTTTAATTAGCAGTTAATTTAGAAATGAAAAACATAGTTCATTTAGAACTTCCAAATCCAGTTATAAGTCATATTCAGAACACTTAAAAAAAACAACACCTAAGCATGTGCCACTGAAGAAATGCATTTTCAGCCAATAGCAATCAACTAAATTGACTATTATTAACTAGCATACTTCAATTTGAGGGTTAAACTCAAGTAGTTTTCAAAATAATGAATTTTATTCATAAACTATTAAATGCAAAAAAAAAAAAAAAAATAAATAATAATTTGTGGTAGTACCAGGACTAATGGTGGATGCTTCATGTACAAAGATTTTCGAAGGGACCCTGCTTAACCCCAAAGAAGGTCCATTCGAATTCGACTCGACTGTGTGTGTCTGTCTTTGCTCTCTCCTTCTTCCTCACCTCCACCTCTTCTCCTCTCCCGTCCCTCCTTTACCAACTCCTTGCTTCCCTCTCTTCTCTCTCGCAGCGAGTTTTTGAAGGCTATGAAATGCTGAGCAGAGTCACAAGGCGCTGTTTGTCTACTGCTTCTTCTCCCCAACCATGGCTCTTCATCGGCTTGGGAAACCCTGGCGACAAGTACCAAGGCACACGACACAACGTAATCTCCTCTCTTCGCATTTCCCTCTTTTTAACAAACCCTAATTTCACGATCACTCACTCTCTAATAATTGTGTAATCAGGTAGGGTTTGAGATGATCGATGCGTTCGCAGAGTCACAAGGCATTTCAATAGACACTCTTCACTGCAAAGCTCTCTTCGGTCAAGGTAAGGTTGATTCTCTTCAGTTAAAACATCGAACTCTCCACTCCACTCCACTCAATTCCGGCGTTAGTTCGTTTTGAATTTTTTCTTCCCAACTTTGTTTCTTGAGTCAGGTTTAGTAGGAGGTTCGTCAGTTCTCCTAGCAAAGCCGCAAACTTACATGAACTTGAGTGGTGAATCTGTAAGTGTTTTTTTAATTTTTATTTTTTTTATACTTCCTAACTTTAAATTCATGTGTTATTTTTTGTTTCATTTTGTTTTTGGTTTTGTTATTGTAATATTAAATGCAAGTTAATTAGGTTTGTTTTATTTAGAGTAGTTAATTTCTGGAAGGCTTGTCCATTTTATGCATTTTCTTTGATCAGCAAAGATAGAGTATGTATTAATATAACTCATGAAACAGTGTCGTTTGTAGAACTAGGTGGAGAGGGAGTAGAAGAAGACGAAGAGGAAGAGAGGGGAAAAAGGTATATTTCAGGCTTACAAGCACTGTCATCACCTTGTATGTGCGTAAGAATCACAATTCTCAATGAAGTTTTCAAACCAGAGACATAAAAGTAAGTGCTTTAACATATGCAACAGTGGTTTAACTCCAAATTCATCCAACAGGAACACAATTCTCACAACATTTTTTTTTTTTTTTTTTCCACTCTATCGATAAAGGGAACTTGTCTTCCAAGGCTTTTCCTAGTTGTCGAGAGGACAAATTGACCCTATCCAATGTGTTCACCCTCAACTGCTTTAGGAATCTCCCTAATGTTAGCCCGACTTGCCTAGAAGAGTGTAGACCTTTTTTTTTTTTTTAAATATATATATATATATATATATATAAATTTATTTATTTATATTAAACATTCCCATTTGCAACGAAAAAGAGTGGGAGTTACTTGAGCGAGATGCTCTAAAAGTCAAACATAGAAACCCACAAGAAAAAGGCAAGCAGGAAAGAAACACTAAAATAGAAGAGTTTAGACCTTTAGTAGAATGGAAAGGAAATGGCATATACATATGCCATTGCAGAGTTTCATTGATTTTACAGGATTTTAGTCATGCTTTGTAAGAACGTCAATGGTCAACATATTGTGAAGGACAACACAACACAGAGAAAATAAAATTTGAATACTCAAATGTGTTGGTCCATGGGCTATTGGGTGGGACATCTTGTGAAGCATTTCCTGATATAAATTTCTCGATTTTCTGTGAACTAAAAATTTGCTTGACTTATTTATGTTTTGGTTGAAATAATTGCAGACTGGACCACTTGCAACATATTATAAGCTGCCACTCAATCGCGTTGTTGTGGTACTAGACTCTTACATTCTTTATTGCATTCTCATTGTTATAACTGGATGCAGATTATTATAAATTTTGTTGAATGTGGTATGAGGTTAGTTCTTTGATGATATGGACTTGCCATGTGGAGTGCTTCGTCTACACCACAAAGGAGGGCACGGAAGCCACAAGGGGTATTGATAATTATTTCAATTATTTTCTTCTATTTCTGTTATTATTGTAGCTTCATCTTTGCATATGGTTGATTGAAATTTCATTCCATCAGTACACGTAATCATGAGTATCTAAATGTCATAAACTCACAATGGCTCTAGAAAACCACAACACCCTACTTTATGCAAACCTTCTTATGCATCTTTTAAATTTTGCTCCCCTTAAACCTATAATTGCTTTAGTTATTGTTTGACCTTTTCTTTTTTTTGCTGAGTGCATGCACCCTACCAATTAGGTGGCCACTTGACAATTATTCTTAAATTATATTCAATTTCTTTTGTTAAGATAAATGATATGGCCTAGTAAGAAAATGTCTTTACACTTTCTTTTTCTTCTCTCCCGATAGTTTTTTTTTTTCTTTCTAAATTTCACGTTCACTCCATTCAAGAGCCTCATTCTACACTTGTAGCCAATTGTGATCAAGGGCGGAGACAAAGTTCTCATAGAAGGGGGGCGACTAATTATTATATGAGTTAGTGGAGTAATGGATCCACCATTTGAGGAAGTGTGGGGGCAATTGCCTCACTTGTCTCCAAGGTAGTTCCGCCCTTGACTGTGATGAATCCCCATATGCATATCTTTGTTATATGTGCTTTTTATCCCCATATCTTTGTTCTGACCAGATTACATATATAGGTGTTTTTTTCTCATGATTACTTTTCCAAGGATATTTTTCTTAGCACGTTGTTGACCAATCCTATGTAGTTAAAACGGAAAGCGGACCCTTCACGGTCTAGGATCGGTCTATATTTTCAAAGCATATATATATATAGTGATAAATCGTCGAGTTGGATGGGTCGATTTATCAGTGACTCTCCGATTTATCGGTGACCGCTAAACGAAACCATCCAATCCCCTGATAAACAATTTTTCATTGATTTAACGGCGCATTAATAACACATGACCAATCCCTTCTTGATTTAATACTAGCAATCATTTATACCACAAGGTAAATTCATAATTATGTTTGTAAATTAACCCTATGGAAGGCCTTAGTAAAAGCATGTTCATGACAAATTAATGTGTGGATGCAATTATCTCGTTATAGCTAAAACATATATGTATGTGATGTAACGTAAGATTAATTTGTTTATTTGATATAATTTAGTTGTTGGGTCGGACCTAAATAAGCCTATTAGAATTAGTGAAGATTAGGGCTCCAACAGAATCTAGGGTTAGATTTAGTATAAATAGGATCTCTAGGCCATTGCTTGTAATGAGTTGATTGATGAATATGAATTTAGTTTTATTTTATTAGGTTTAGTTTGTTAGTTATTTATTTGAGATCTAGGTTAATTAGTTTAGGTGTAGATTACATTCTTCTGGTATTAAAGCGAATCCAGGTTCGCTTGTTTGGTTTACATGTGATTGAGAAGAGCAATTCAAAAGTCTGAAGAAATTTTTTTGTTTGAAGCCCAAGCCCAAATCAGTACCCATATCTAGCGTTGTCCTATAGTAATTCCACCCATGTTTACTAATTACTATCCTACACCACAAGTCACCTATGTTCTGTATCACCCCCACCTGAATCTGTTTCCCTCACACCACCACCTTCATCCCCATTCCCATTGGCTAGTGATTTACACACCCCTGCCATTTCCCTTATGGCGCGAGTTGAGCAGTTAATGATAGATTTTTGTCAAAATAACACTTACGAAATGACCAAGATACTTGACAATGAGATGAGAGTGCTTTAAGAAATATTGGAGGGAGTTTGTTAAGAGTCCCTCCAACTTTTTGAGGAAATTCAATGCACCATCACACGTACTCGATTTTCGAAATGTGGGCCATTTGACTTCTATGATTTTTTCCCATTTTTGGCCAACATGATGATGTTTCTATAAAGACAGTAGTAGTGAGCGAATATGTTTACATTGACCCATATTAGAAATATTTTGTGGCACAAGCTTTTGCACATGAGTTTGTTCAACAAATTTATTCCTGATCACCTTGCAACTTTTTTGAGATGGTGCTATCTATGGTAAGTGTGTATCATGGCAAGTTTCGAGGTCAACTACTTCGCGTGCACTTCGCATTGTGTTCTGTAATTGGTTGCTTGTGTTCTTTTGACTTCTTTGACTTTAAGCTTAAGGACGAGCTTCTTCAACCGGGAGGATAATGTAACATAGGATTTAATTTGTTTATTTAATATAGTTTAGTTGTTGGGTCAGATCTAAGTAAGCCCGTTAGAATAAGTGGAGAATAAGGCTTCAATAAAATTTAGGGTTAGGTTTAGTATAAATAGGGCTTATAGGCCAATGCTTATAATGGGTTGATTGATGAAATATGAATTGAATTTTATTCGTTTATCCTTATTTTCTTAGGTTTAGTTTGTTAGTTGTTTATTTTAGATCTAGGTTAATTACCTAATTTTTATCATGTCAAGATGAAACCAAATTCACATAGGTGGTTACATGGCAAGATGGGTCACCCGATTTTTTGTTGAGTTCTTTTTATCATGGTTTAACTCAGCTAGCTGAAAGAATTACCATTTTTTTTTTTTTGGCTTCACCAACTGAAATGTAGCTTGTGGATTTATTTGATTGAAAAATGGACTGTTAATTTCATAAAACTTCATCTTCAAGGTGCCAATTCTGAGTTTTGACTTAAACTGTATAATATTCCCTGCTATATGTTTATTGCAACTGTGAAAGTTCCTGACGAGTAGGTAGCCATTTTTTAGTGGCCATTTGTTCATGTTTTCTTAAATAAGTTATTCATAGTGACAGCAGTAAAGGCTTAAAGCCACATTTATTAGGTTCCTTTGAGATGTTTGTTTTTCTGTGCTTGCATTTCCACGACTATCGTATTTTTAGTGCCTTTCACTTCTTGATACTCATGTCTTGTACTTGAGTAACACTGCCCCATTTCTCAATTCTTACTCTTGAGCAGGTTGAAGAGCGTCATTTACAATTTTCAAGGAAATAGAGAGTTTGCTCGTCTGAGAATTGGTTGGTTGAAAGTTCGTAATCTCTTAACTTTTCTGCATAAAAAATGCCTTTACCAATATTCTTCGGTTTCAGGTATAGGAAAGCCGCCAGGTCAAATGGATCCAAAGGCTTTCTTGCTTCAGAAGTTCAATACAGTAGCTCGTCAACGAGTAAGTTCACGCTACTCTTCTTTTTTAATAGATATGAAATGAAGGATGAAAATTGGTGTAGGTACTAAATATGCCTCTAAATCTCAAAAAAAAAAAAAAAAAGGTGAAATGAGGGTAATGTTTGTAGATTTAGAGATTGAAGGTGGGGAGAGTTGGTTCTTGCTTTATAAATTTTAGGGGAGATGTAGATCTTAGATCAATCAAAGTAAATCCAGGGATCACTAGATATTGGTGAATTGAGGAAACTGTTGATCTAAGAGAGATTGAGGAGAGATATGAAGATCTAAGTTGATCGAGGGTGGATCCAATGGAATTAAAGAAAGAACTGGAAATTGAATAAAAACTCACGAAAAACCTTTTGTGGCTAAGGACCGAATGAACCTTAAGTTACATCAATTCCATCTTCTATTTTTCCCCAATTTAGTTCCAACTCCAGATGTCATGCGTTTGCTGCCTACTTACCATTTAGGTGGCCCCACTGAGATTAGGTAAAGGAACTTGCCTTGCTTAATTTTAGCCAAAAAGAATGTAGAGATAAAAATTTCCCTTTTTCAATTTATTTTCTCAGAGGAACTTACTTAAAAATCCATGAAATTTCTGGTGGGATTTTGGTTGCAAGTGTTAAATCCGAATTGAATCTATTCAGTCGTTGATTACTCCTCAAAATCGACCTCTACGAAACTGAGCACAATCCTAAGGTTGAAATGAAGCAATGGAGGTAAGCCCATTCTAGTACGTGCATTTGATTATGTTAGATCTCTTTCTCAAGATAACTCTATTCTATTCCTAAAAAAATTTCTAGCCTCTTTGCATTTAGGTCATATTTATCTAAAAATGAAAAACCTAAAGAAAATCAAACCAAATCAAGCAGGTTGGTTCAGCTCAGTTAATCAGATTTTTGGTGTGATTTTGGTTGTAAGAATCAAAACTGAAATTACTTGTAAAGCCGACCCATATGAAACTGAGCACAATCTTAGCTCCTCTCATGGAAGTTCAGTAAGTTCATCCCAAGTGCACTAAATAGCCATTTCTCACGTTTTTGTGATTCTCGGGGAGGTACAGACGAGATCACTGCTGTAAACAACCAAGGACTGAAAGAGTTAATCAATGAAGCCCTTGGTAAGCAACAATCCTGAGATTTTGAAATCAAATGAAGGAGTTATGAAAATAAGAAGCGATCAGTTGACCTCTCTCACCGTTGTCATGAAGATGTGTTAGAAGAGTAACAAAAGTCAGAAGTCGTGGACTCGAGATTTTGCAAACTAGAAGTACTAAATAGCAATCAAAGAAGCTCCTACCTTCCACTAGGGGTGGGCAAACGGGTCGACGATCCGCGGATTCAACTCGAACCGGACCGTTTTCCTCTAAACGGTCCGGATTTAAATTATAAGTTTTTAGATACGGTCCGGATCGGTCCGGATCCGTTATAAAACGGTCTGGTCCCGGTTCCTAATTTTAAAAACTAAACGGTCCGGGTTGGACCCGTCCGGACCGTTTCAAATTGCATTTACTATAAAAACCAAAACCTAACCCTAAACCTAAACTCTCCTCTCTCAGTCTCTCTGTCTCGACTCTCTCCTCTCTTTGTCTCTGTCTCGAGAAGGGGAAGGAGATCTCCCTCTCCTCTCTCTGCCTTTGTCTCGAGAAGGAGATTTCCCTCTCCTCTCCTCTCCTCTCTTCTATCTGTCGAAGATCAGCAGTGTCGAAGAAGCAGCAGCAGAGAAGAAGAGAATAGAGATCAGCGAGATCAACACTCCTTTCTCTGTCGAAGAAGCAGCAGAAGAGAAGAAATCAGCGAGATCAACACTCGCTGATTAGGCCTATCCTCTCTGTCGAAGAAGCCCTATCCTCTCTGTCGAAGCAGCAAAACCCTAAGCAAGGAAAAATCCACTGATATCATTCCTATCTCCATTCTTCATCTTTGAGTTTCATCATTGATGAGGGTTTTTTTTTGTGGCCTCAAACTCAAACTCAAAATGGGTCTCTCAATCACAATCTCACCTTCTCTTCTCCTCATCTTCATCTTCCTCACAACCCCATTTCAGTTCATCTCAGGCGAAGCAAACCCAGATCTGGGTTCGATCTCAAAGGCCACCAAAGGGATTTGCTGGATGTTGATCGATCTCAAACCCAGAATGATGCACAACCCCATTTCTGTTGATGGATGATTTGTGGATGTTCTTAATGATGGATTGTGAGTTTCTAGGCCCCTTTACAATTTAGAGCACCCTCTTTCAGAATGTTCTCACCTAATAGTAGATACAATGTTTTTGTTTACTACTAGTGGTTTGTTGACTGTTGTTGATTTCCAAACAGAGCAAAGTTCCCCGTTTCTGTAAATTAATATGTTGGTTTTTTTTAAATTTATTTTTTCTGTAGATCTCTTATGGATCTGTATGAAATGAATATGACAGGATAAATTTTTTGTATGATCTGTGTATGAATATGATTGGAAGTTTGGAACCGTTTGGAACCGTGGAACCGAACCGTTTAGAACGGTTCGAGTTAGGTTCGGTTCCAATTATCAAAATGAAGGGATCCGGACCGGACCGGATCCGTTAAAATGTAAACGGTTCGAGTCAGGTTCCTTCAAATTTGGAACCGATCCGGACCGTGCCCACCCCTACCTTCCACTGAAGACATGGTGAATGGACCAATTATGGAGCCATTGCAAAAAGTACAAATCGGGGAGAAAGGAGATGAAACAGCGTTCATAGGATCTAACCTAGTATGAATCCAATTAGAACAATGGATCCATCACTTTTTAGTCTTCAATGGAAAATCAGGGAGAAGCTCCTACCCTCCATTATTTTCTTTGTCAGTGATTCCATCACTTTGATTCCCCGTGCTCTACCTCTACCACTATAGAAGATCTCAGAGATGCTTCACAAAATCTTCCCCTAGTTGTCCATCACATTAGGACTGGTATGGCCACATATTAACTGACTTTCTCATCAGACGGTCAATAACCCCTCACCTCCCCACCCACACACAAAATGAGAAAATGCATTGATATCTCGTGCTTCTTGTGATTTGCCTGTGTTTGTTCTTGAGCAGATCTATAATGTTGAACTCTCCCTCCCCCACAATGAAAAATTCCCGAGGTACTTCACAAAATCTGATATGAGTTGTCAATCATTAGGACCATGCATGACACACTGTGGGGATGTGTTAACTCACTACTGATGGGAAGGTCAATAAGTTCATCCTACTAAGAAATGCAAACCTTGAAATGTTTCGCATACTTGTTGGGACCATATTGTTAGTTGTTTATTCATCAAATCTATAACATGGACTCCCCCTCCTTCGCTACAAAAGATCCCAGAGGCACTTCACATTGCATACCTCTTGCCAAAATCTACTTTGAGTTAGGACACTGACAAGGTGTAGAATAAAGAAAGTATATCTTAATTGCTTTATGATTTTATTCGTTGTACACTCCTTAATAATTAGTTCAATCGTTCAAAATCACAAGCCATCCTTCAATCCATCAATTATATTCCTCATGTTATCAAAAGAAACATACACATGAAACTGTTGAGAATTACATTCATGAACGTAAAAGATCATGCGAATATGCCTACTATTATATTCTTATTATGATTATATATATTATTTTCTTTTTATTCCTCATTCTACTTGACAATGAGATATAGATAACAATTTGGCTCAGTGTCCAAGAAGTGTTGAGGCATGCCAACCCATGATACTTGAGGAGCCACGTTTGATACATGTATGAAGAATGTCTAACGAGTATTGTGCTCAACATGGACATAGCGGCCAAAAGGAGTGTCTGTGCATCCAAATTAGGATCAAACACGACAAGTTATGGGCGTGTAACTTTTTTTCCAGTAAAAAAACTATCTACATAAACAAGCATTATTTATTAGTGAAGATGCAAAAGTTTATGTACTTTTTTATGTGCAATTGTTGCACATTGGTGTGTATGTACCTTTTGAGAAAGGGCTTAGGGCATTTGCAATAGTGCAACATATAAGTTGAATGTGAGGTGTAAAAGTTATATCCACTTGCTGTACATTAATGTTGTAGTTTTTTACCCTCACAAGGTTATGATCATCTAAAAAACAACCCACTGCCCAGGTGTCACATAAAATCCATCACAAGATTGGCAAGATTCAAAACATAATTGCCTGACACTTTGTACACTCACCAAAATGTATAACTTTATATAGTTGTCTAAATAACAAGGGTTGACATGCAGACATGGATACCAGATAATGTGCAGCCACCTTCAACTACTATATTTTGAGACCCAGAGGGAAAATAATCATACACATATGTAAGGGTTGTCAAGCAAGTCTGACTGATTACATGATAGTGCTGAAGTCGGGGTAAAGGTGGATTTCTTCAATGCCCAAAGAAGAGATGGAACTAAATGGGTAAGATATTGATGAAATCGGGGTAAATGTCAAAATTTTAAACTGAATGGGTGTCAAAGCAACCCATCTCATGTGGAATACTGTTAATATTGGTGCATTGTTCTGAAAATTGGAATATAATTACAATAAATTTTTTGTTGAACACAATATAATATGATGCAAATGTTTTAGTTTGACCACCCCCATATCCATATGAAAATGAGCATCACAACCATGCGATACAGCTCTTTCAGTTTTTAGCTATTTGTTTTTTTTTGGAAAGTTTTACGATTGTCTTTCTTCTTCTGCTCTTTTTATTTACCTTTCTAACATTCTCCCCCCCCCCCCCCCCCCCCCCACACACACACACACACACACACACCACCACCACTAGATTGATACTGCTTTGCAAGAAGGGGTTGATGCACTGAAGCTCTTACTGTCCAGAGGTTTGACCGAGAGTTCTAGATGCTTCAACAAAGATCAGAAATACAAGCATCTAAGGGTGCAAAATTTACAAGTTTGAGTATTTATATCAAAGAATATTAAAGCCATATGATAAAAGGGTATGTACTTTTTTCTTGGTCTGCATTGCATTTGTAAAAGATTATGCAAGAAAAAGGCTTACCACGGTGATGTACATCTCAAGTATTTACCATAGAATTACAGTTAAGGCATTATTCTTCTTATTCAGTTTGTCCCTTGATCTTCTTATTCAGTTTGTTGATGCCCAAACTGAAATTAATTAAACTACCAATATGTAAACCAAACTAAGGATATCTGTCCTGTGCAATGTGCATTCCGTTGCAAAGTTATTATTGTTGTTGTTGTTATTATTATTATTATGATTATATTATATTATTATTATTATTATTATTATTATTATTATTTGAAAGGCTAGCAAGGTTTTTTGGATCCCTAAACCATTAAACTTGAACTTGCGATACCATCTGCTACAAGTCTACTAGCTGAGCCGTTGGCTGTTGCAAAGTTATTTCTCGTGACGAATATTGTTGTTATGATTTATGGTAGACTGACTTTTTTTAGATAGGAAGTGGATCGCTGTGAATATCAATGAGTTGCTAGCTGTAGATTAGAATATCATTATCGTCCGACTTTACCCTAATTAAAACAACAAGGAGCACGGTGTGTGTGTGTGTGTTGGGCGGGGGGGGGGGGGGGGGGGGAGGGGGTGGCTGTAAATTTATCTTCTATGATTTCCAAGTTGCCTGGATTTTCTCTTTATATGTTATTCTGAAAGTTTTTGGTATTAGGAATTTAGGATGGAGATCGTGCTGTAGGTCAAAGCTAGTCCAACTCCAAACCATCATTATTTATCCACGGTATTAGCTATGGAAAAGACATCTTGTCCTCCGAAATCCAAATCAACTCCTTTGCTGGAAGGCTGCAAGCCTTTAACTTATGAACTTTACTTGCAAAGAAAGTACGCTTAAATCTGCTAGCATTTTCAATGTTGAAAGGCGGCCCAAGCTTTCTTTCTCAGATAGAAAGTAGTATAGAAGTGAAGGTTACACTTGATTACATTGGTGGAGTAGGTAAGTAATGCTTTTCAGGCCCATGAAAAGTCCCAAAGTTATGTTTTGTCTTGGTGGAACATTGTAGAGAGTAAGATACCAATCCCTCAAAGATGGCAATAAAGTTTTGTCAAAGGTTCTAGCTCATTGCACAAGCTAAGTACCTCAATAGTATACTTCTAATGCCGAGCATTGTTCTTTAATTTTAAAGCTTCTAACTGGTGCATTAAATTAGACAAGGTCTGATGCGAATCAAAGGAGACTGCGGAGGAAAATGGTCTTCTTTAATCCTCTTGTTGTTGATATGGTTATGGTCTGACAGAAGTGAAGGGAGATTTAGTAGTAGTTCTTCTATGGAGGATTTATCTGCTGAGGCTAAAAACATTTTTTTTATCCTTATTTTTTGTAATATGCCCTTATTACAATACAAGTCAAATGACTGAAACTCAGTTCAATCACGGTGTGTTCCTCGGTGGAATATCATTTTCAGAGATTATTGCTTCTCCCTGGTGTGATATTAGCAGAGGACTTTGCTATCGCTGTTAAGTTCTTGTTTTTAAAGTTATTCTTTGTTGCTTCATCTTCATCATGTGTTATGCCTATTCTAATTGCTCATTTAAATCCTATATTTTGCAGCAGAGCAGGTGGATTTGAAGCTAACCTGGTACCGGGATCCCTTTCTGAACATCAGCAGACAATGAGTCTTGTATTGTTAAGGAAAACTTCAAAAGTGCATGTACATTTGTGTAAACTCTGAAAATAGAGCCTGACATATCTGCAATTCTCTGGTGGGTCTACGTGGATAATCAGTTGCAGACTATAGAAAATGGGCTGTTGGTGTGTGATCACAATGCTTCAATAAAGGGTTCTTTAGAATTGCTGCCGTGTGAACTTTTCAAGAATGCGACATTATAAGTCTAGACTTCAGACTTCAGACTTCAAATGATTTGATAACACGTGCCGAAAGAAGTAGAAGTGGAGAATTCGAATACTTGTATTCCATTGTGTTCCACTGTTATTCGGCTTTGATTTTCTGAAGATGTGCAGGAAATCTGATCCAAAGGCCAGATGCTATTCTCTCCAACACTCCCTGTTGACTACGCATCCAAATCCCTGTTGAACTTTTCAAGAATGCGACATTATAAGTCTAGACTTCAGACTTCAGACTTCAAATGATTTGATAACACGTGCCGAAAGAAGTAGAAGTGGAGAATTCGAATACTTGTATTCCATTGTGTTCCACTGTTATTCGGCTTTGATTTTCTGAAGATGTGCAGGAAATCTGATCCAAAGGCCAGATGCTATTCTCTCCAACACTCCCTGTTGACTACGCATCCAAATCGCCTTCAAATAGATTGTTGTATGAATTTAGAAGAAAAGGAAGAATTTGTGTTGCCATCTCAAGTCTCAACTTGCAGATAAGTTAGAGCTGTTCTGTCCAATTTTGTAGTGGAATATATGGGTAGGCAGTCTTATATTGTCTACTGCTATCAATGACATTTCTCCTCGAGTTCACGCAACTACACATGAAAGGGCCATCAATGTGGTCTGACCCACATCGATCTAGCTGAACCAAGTCAATTTTCAATTTTTGGTTGCTTTGGCGCGATTGAGTTCAGGTTGTCCATATGCTGTGAGAGAATTTCAATTTTTCCTCCTTGAGCTAAATCTGCTTCATGTCTACTCCCGGACAAACTTATATGGTGCAGGCTTTTAGTGAGGAAGGTTTGTAACTTAACACTGATGTTTCTTGATCGCTTCACATCCCATCAATGGGCACTGCCTTCATTATCCTGTTACGGCTAGAATGGAATTGGAACCATTAGGAACCAAACTGGAACTGGATTACGCATTTAGGTCACACTGTGGACCTAAATCCTTGCCATTCGATTTCAATCACATTTTATTGCCCTTTGCAGGCAGGGGGCTAACACTTTTGAATCCATATGGAAATCTGACAAATTGTTCTGTGAACACTTATCTTCCTGCATTATCTTTTATTTTTCAGTTTTTCACACCATGGATTTACTGATGAGTTTTATGAGTGAAGTGTGTTCTCAATGTCCACAAGTTTGCAAGGGTCCTGAGATAAACTAACTTTCACCAGTCTTTGTCGAGATTTTTCTTTCTTGTAACAGAACTTCCAAGATTCTTCTTCTTTGTCACTTTGTACGATATAAATCTCCTGCAGCCTGCCAAGTAAATTATTAAGATTAAAATTCTATATCCACAACCTTCCAAACATGAGAGGTCGTTTTTGTTATGAACTTTCACAACATAGTTGTCGTTATACATACACACCACATGCTATTCATACACAAATGTTATTCATACACCCCACATGCTAATTTTTTTTTTGCGATATTGTGATGATATCAACCTTGATTTGTTAATTTTGTGCCAACTAAAAAAGGAAAATGATTTGATTTTGCAGAGCTTGAGCAGGTCCCCCAGCAGGTGGTTGAGACAGAATGATGATTGAAGTTGAATAAGTGAGTACGAAAAAATAATATAGAGTACGCAAAAGTTGAATGAGTACATCTACCTAAAAACTAGTGCGTAAGTTTGATTAGGTTGGGAATACAAGTAAAACGAACATGTGGAACACATTTTCAAAAAACATACACTGGGACTGGGTGAGCTCCTATTATTGAAAAATGAGAATGGTTGCAAAAAGAAAGAAGAAATACGCGCCAGGTAGGGGTCGAACCTACGACCTTCTGCTTAGGAAACAGACGCTCTATCCACTGAGCTACAGGCGCACATGTCGTAGTGAGTGAAGTATATAATAAATGACTATACTTTATTTAAGCTTCCTAGGTAAATCTTTTTAATCTTTTGTTAGTGTGTAGCATTTGCCTCAAATCACTTCAAATTTTATGGTTTTACACTCTCAACTGCCATTGTTTCCACTGAGAGTGAAAATCATCCAAATGGCAAGTTTCAAGCATCTAAAAGGCGCTAGTAAAACTATCTAATATGTGTTTTGTGATACAATAAGAAAGCTAACAAATTCACCCACCCTCCTATCTTATTATTAAGTATTAACCCCTAGTTGACTTGAATGCAGAGTGATGCCATACATATTTTAGGAAAAATCTACGGTGCTTGGAGTTGTGCCTGGTGGCCACCAGGCACCGTCCATCTGTCTCAAAATGTACATTAATACATATCTCGCAACAGATAGACGATGCTTGGTGGCACCAGGCATAACATCAGACATACCACCGGGCACTGTAGTAGTGCTCCATATTTTATGCATACAAAGTTCATCATTCTTCTGTTCTCTCTGAAAACGCCTTGTATATTATTGGGATCCATTTTATGAATTGTTTGTATACCTCCTTATTCATTTCTTTCTTGGAATATCCTAAATTCGATCGGGCCTTGATTATTTCAGGGATCCCTCCCAGAGAATTGTGTACAAAAATCTTAGTAATAAATCCTCCCAAGGAAATGAGCGAGGAAACCAGCGAGGGGAGTGAGGTGGAGAGGGGGAACCGTTCACCCCCTCGGGATGTGTGCCGTTGTTTTTGCACGCGCATCCCGAGGGGGTGAACCCATCTCCACCTCACTCCCCTCGCTGGTTTCCTCGCTCATTTCCTCGCCATTTAGAATTTCACATCCTCCCAATTGTCCATTACCAGAAATTCTAAATGGCCTGGGAAAACCAGCCTGGGTTGACTGCCTGGGGGGCGAATTTACACTATTGCTCCCCTTCTTTAACAACCTTTTAAAAAAGGTGTTTAAAAAAAAGGGGGCAAAAGTGTAAATTCACCCCCTCCCAGGCAGCAGCCTCGCTGGTTTCCCAGGCCAGCTAGAATTACTCTCACCTGACAGAAAAGCCCTATTAGCCGCCCCCTCCCCAATAGTATGCGTACACTTGTCAGCTCAGCAAGTTACGTTGTCAATAGTGCTCATACACTGTAAAACATCATCCAAGCAGTCGATTCATAGACAGATAAGAAACTCATCCCACCCTACCATGCAATACATGAAGATGGTCCCACTCAAACTAGCCCTTCCCTTCATTTTCATCATCATCATCATCTTCTTGTTCCACTTCCCTGCCGCGCAATACTACATATTCACCACAAAAAGCAAATCCCACACCCTCCACCTCCCCATTCTATCTGGTAAACCAAAGAATTAAACATACATATTAACAAACTATGAGAAACCCGAGCTCGGGATCCTCTTCCGCCACTGCCACCACTAGTAAAACAACCACACCTTGTTGTACGAAAATCGGTCTCAAACGTGGTCCATGGACACCGGAGGAAGACGAGCTTTTGTCGAATTATATAAAGAAAGAAGGAGAAGGTAGGTGGAGAACTCTACCTAAGAAAGCTGGACTTCTTCGCTGCGGTAAGAGTTGTCGTCTTCGTTGGATGAATTATCTCCGTCCTTCCGTTAAACGTGGCCAGATCTCACCAGATGAAGAGGATCTCATTCTTCGCCTTCATCGTCTTCTTGGTAACAGGTCCGTCCATGATGATGAATGAATAAATTCCTACCTACTCCTTCAATTCAATTTCATTTCATTTCTTACTTTACAACCATGATGATTCAGCTCCCCGGGATTTTACACAGGTGGGCTTTGATAGCTGGAAGAATACCTGGAAGGACAGACAACGAGATCAAGAACTACTGGAACACACACTTAAGCAAGAAACTCATCACTCAAGGACTAGATCCAAGAACACATAAACCTCTAAACCCTAACCCTAACCCTAATAATTCTTCTTCGTCATTTCCTCCTCTGCAGCTTACAAAACCAACTCTCAGCAAAACCAACAATCTTACCCCCAATCCAAATTCTTCTGGTTCAATTGCCGATGATGACGCAAAGGGTACCGATGACTTGGATCGAGATGATAATTGGTTGAATTCAAATGAAAAAGGAGATGATATTGGATACTGCAACGATGATGTCTTCTCGTCCTTCTTGAATTCCTTGATAAATGAAGACGTTTTTGTGAATCAGCCCAATGTGAATTCTCATATTGAGACACTGGTTTCATCTGCAAGGAGTTTCGGACATGGAGCTGCAGTATGGGAGTCCGCAATATCTTCTTCTAACGCTGGTGCTGCCGGGTTTGATGAAGAAGAATACCGTAAGAGGATGCTCAATCATGTTGACAAGCGTTCATGAAATGCTCCTGCAATATAGGATTATTATAATTAAGAGGTAATTAAGAGGCCTTTTTCTTATTGTTATTATTATCATCTAGTTCGTGATCCATCTCTACATGATGTTCTTTTTTCGTGTTGTTCATATGGTCTTGGATATTGTTATTGAATTGGTTCATATTAATAAGACACTACTACTGAGCTTTGTGTACTCTTGTTCAAATTAAGTGTATTACTAAACAGTACTGAAGTAGCATCGTGGACCAGTTAGCATTTTGTTTTTGTGTGCAGACAGATCTCAGTTCAGTTCAAAAAAAAAAAAAAAAAAACTTTCCTAGTCTTTCTATATATCTATCTCAAAGACAAACGATTTGCGATATATATATATATAGTTTAGTTTCCTTTCTTCCCCAATATACATTTTATGTTGTTCATATATCAATATCCATAGTTTCATACAAATTAACACTGAATCAAAAGACATATAATTAATGATTTTAGACAATCATTTTGGCATCATATGTGATGAAACATGACATTGAGGATGAAGATAAAATCAAAGACAGTAATGAGTAGAGGCCAGGTTAAGGAGTTGAGGGAGGTGGCATGGGTCGTTTGTTTTACAAGTGTGGTCCATTAACCAGTGATGCGAGGAACCTCTAGATCATTGTTTTGTTTCAACATCTTTGCATTTCATGTGCTAATTATAATGAACCTTCTCCTGTTCATATCATGAAGTGATCGAACTCAGTATTTACTAGACATATATAAGAAATTTAATTGAAGATCTTCCCTCAGATGAACATGTGTGTCGAAACTTCTTCTTTCGAGAAATCTCGGGTTTCAAAGATTCATCTACTTTAAGTTTAAGATTCCAACTTTTTAGTGTTTTCAACGAAAAAAATCCGGACTTAGTCTAAGTGCGACTAACTCTTTCTTCGGTGTTACTTAATGGATAAGATAGAAACACCTTTTTCCTTTCGAATTAAGGAACATACAAAAAAATTCTCAATCTTCAACTTCAGCTTTTTAAAAATCATTTTCAGTTTTCAGGATTCTGATTAATTAAGACTCTACTTGAGCGTTTTAAAAAACTCCACGTAAAATTTATCTGTGCTCCATTATTTTCTTTATTTTTTTTTGAAGGGGTACATGATTGAAAATTTTCATATTGATCAAAATGATAGTTTTGTTATATTTTTTGGCAATAAATTTCTTGGGGATGCCTGGAATATTGCTATCAAAGGAATGTGATCAGTACAATAGTTGATACACCAAAACTGAGTAATTACCAATTGAAGAAGAAACATATTTTCCTTTATCTCGAAAGGAAATTAAATTGAAACACTGTAAAGTCTCACTTTCACATCAAGTTTCCGAAAGCTTAATTAGATCTTTCAACTTGAGATTCATTTTACAAAGGAGAAGAATATATAGTTTGCATTGCGTTAAGATGTAAACATTGCTTGAATTGAGCTCTAATTAGGTTTAAGAACTAATTCTGATAATAAGGAATTATGAGATATAACAATGTATTGTAAAATTGTAAATCCTCTCTATATATGTGTGTGATCATCATACAAATTAAAAGAGAATACAAATTTTAACTACTCATGCATGTGAGCAATATGATACGCACAATCAACACAAAAAAGATATGTATCACAAAAACAACTGTAAAATATGCGAGTGAGTAGATCGAGCACAGGCATGTAATGATCGATCAGGTTGTTGCTCAATCAGGCCCCCTTTTTTGACACCCAAACTTGTGTGAGAAAGCAACCTAAATTTTGTCTTTAGAGCTTAATTTGTTCACACTAATCTTTTTTTTAAAAATAAATAACTATACCCTTGAACTAAGTTTTTGTAAAAAACCCCTCATTGTAGAATATCAACCTGCCCTATTGAAAGAATCATGTTATACTCCACGGAATCTTAATTATGCATGTTAAATAATAATAATAAATCGATGACATCATGATTTCATAATCTCAGAAAACATAAGGTTTTATGTAAGATACAAAACTGGGAATAACTTTCTTGATTTGAATATACTAAAAATAAAGCAAACCCTAAAAAGTTCATGCAGGACTATACTACACATGGGACGTCTAAAAGCACTTTTCTAAAGAGTCTTATAATCAATCATGAAGGAAGACACGGCACTAATAACTTTTCTGCTAAATAGACATTTATCCAAAAGGTCATATCCCTTCGACAAATTAAGGACTTAAAACTTTTTTTTTTTTTTTTTTTTGGTTTTCATCATCGATGAAAAGTGAAAACCCTTTTGTATGGAGAGTTTAGTTATTTATATAATTATATTTCTTTCATGTATATATTGGTGAAGCATTTGGAAAACAACAACTCTATGATCGACTGATTACCTCTTTTTCTGATGACACAGAATGGATTGAATAGCTAAATTATCATACTCTATTTAAATTGTTAGCGAAGGCAAATTTTATCATATATCAAGCGTTTGAAATCAGTCTCAATGTATAGGAAGACTGGCTAATGATTGTAAGTGTGTTATTTGTTAGTATACTTAATTAGCTAATTAAATGCTATGACCTAATCTTCTTTGAATAATTGTATGTATACAATGATGTTCTAATATTCTTTCTATGGAGGAAGGGGTGGTTTGAAAATTGGTTGATAGTGTGCATGAAACAATAAACACACGTGGTGGAGGTAGATTGGAGAATGTTAGGTAAAGCTACCCAATAAAGTAGAGAGGAATAAATGAGTGAGTTTGATATCCAACTAGAATCAATTTCCTTCCTTAATGAATGGTGGATCTAACATTCCAGCTAACTAGTTTCCCACACTAGCTTTGGCTTGGTTGTGGAGGGTACAAACAAATCCATGCCATTGCTGCCATGAAAAAGACCTGTTGTAGGGTCTCTCTCCTTACTTAACACACTGAATTTTGAAGCGGATGGATTGCTTCAAGTCATTTAAATAGACCAAACAATAAGTTCAACCATACAATGTTTTTTTGACTCTAGTCCTGTTTGCACTTTTCATTAAGATGTGGTCACAAACATGGACCCTAAAAATGCCAACCCATGCCATTACCAAAAAAAAAAAAAAGAAAATTAAGATTTTAGCAATTTGGGTGCAATAATTATCGGCCAAAGTGGAAGACTTTGATCACGTGACAGTATGCACTAGGTCGCTGGGAATGCAAATTAAATAGAATGGACAAGCTACAGAGGATTGATGCATAGTGCATGTTATGCATTTGCGGAGTTTTGTCAATAAAAGTTTAATGAGGATGAACATCACTTCGCTTGCCCAACCATACAAATTTGCTCTTGTACAAGAAGTACAAATGTTACAAGACATGACTAGGCTGATGTAATGGAAATACCTGTTAATGCAAATAATTTCAACACAAGTCCTAAATCTAGTTGGTGATAGTGAATGGCTAAAGCGCTATGCAAGTAATAGCAAACAACAAACAATAATGCAGAAAATAAAGATGACATCGAGATTTACGTGATTCGACTTTGCCTACTCCACGGACGACGACTCTATAACTATCTTATTGATATAAAAACACTTACTTGAAGATTACAACGTTGTTAAGCAATAATCCTTGAGATTACCCAATCTCAAGCCAACAATACCGTCAAAGGCCCAAAAGTTTGACGAAACACGCAAACGAAGAACACCCGAAATCACTCGATTCCAATCTTTCTACTTGGCTATTGTTTCACGTTGCATACAGACCAAATCACGCCAAACTCGCAGCCTGTTTCACGCCCTTATCGCAGCCCGTTTCACGCCGCACTCACGCCACATTGCTGCTCTGTTTCAGCGTTGTATTTGCTGCCAATCTGACATTGCGTTGTTGCTGTGTTGTTTCTGCGTTGTTGCTGCTGTTTTGCTGCGTTGTGTATGTGCTGCCTGCTGCGTTGTGCTGCTGCTGATCGTTGTGTGCTTGCTGCTCACGTTGTATTTTTTTTGCTTCCCTTTACATGTTGTGTTGCTTGCTATATAAACAAAAAAGAGAACATGAGTTTAAGTCCTTGTGAATAAAAGACTTTAATTCCCTCTTAAATTCCTCCCTTAAAATTGGGAGTCACAATTACACAAGGACTATGAGTCTTATGTCTTTGTCCCACAATCTCCACCTTGGCCAACAATTTCAGGCCACCACACAAGTATCACAAACAATCACATAACCATCCCCACCTTGGCATGAAAAACCGCCAAGACCCATTTCTCGGTTAGAGAATTGTCGTCATGCCTTTAAGGGCCCTACCCCTCTTGGAACGTCAACACTTAGAGATCCTGATCAAGTTGAGATAATGCTCAAACTTGATCCCTGGAACCGCTTTTGTCAACATATCAGCTAGGTTGTCTTTAGTACTCATCTTCTCCAAGAGAACCTCACCATCCTCGATGACATCCCTTAGAAAATGATACCGCACATCAATGTGCTTCGTTCGGACATGATTAACCTGGTTCTTCGCCAAATGGATAGCACTCTGACTGTCACATCATCCTGAGTAACACCCAAATCACTAACCAAGCCTCGAAGCCAGATGGCTTCCTTCACCGCCTCTGATAGAGCCATGTACTCTGCTTCAGTAGACAAAGCAACTGTAGACTGTAACTGAGACTTCCAACTCACTGGAACCATCGCCAATGTAAAACAATAACCTGTAGTCGATTCACGCCTATCAAGATCACCAGCATAATCCGAATCTACATAACCTCGGATCATATTTGACACATATCCTCTCTCATATACTAAACCAAAATCTAGCGTACCCCGAAGATATCTCAATATCCACTTTCACTGCCTGCCAATGTTGTTTTTCCGGGTTTGACATAAACCTACTAACCAGACTGACTGCATGAGCGATATCCGGATGTGTGCAAATCATGGCATACATAAGACTACCAACTGCACTAGCATAGGGAACTTGTGACATGTATTCCCTTTCATCCTCTGTGCTAGGAGACAACTTACCCGAGAGCTTAAAGTGAGCAGCCAAAGGAGTACTTATCGGCTTAGATGTATCCATGTCAAAACCGTGAATAACCTTCTCTAAGTATTGTCTCTGTGACAATGTCAGTCTGCCCTTCTTCCCATCTCTCACTATTTCCATCCCAAGTATCTTCTTCGCTGAACCAAGATCTTTCATCTCAAACTCCATGCTAAGTTTCAACTTCAATTTATCAATTTCTTTCATGCTCTTCGCAGCATTGAGCATGTCATCAACATAAAGTAAGAGAAACACGAAAGACTCTTCCTTGAGCTTTTGTGTGAATACACAAGGATCATACTGGCTCCTCGCATATCCCTTCTCAATCATAAAAGTATCAAACCTCTTGTACCACTGCCTCGAAGATTGCTTCAATCCATACAGTGACTTCTTCAGTTTGCATACCTTTTCTTCCTTACCAACAACAACATATCCGTCGGGCTGAGACATGTATGTGTCCTCTTCCAAATCTCCATGCAAGAAAGCAGTCTTGACATCAAGTTGCTCGAGCTCTAAGTGAATCTGTGCTGCTAAGGCCTAAAGGACTCGGATAGAAGTGTGTTTTACCACCGGAGAAAATACTTCATTGTAGTCCACACCTTCTTGCTGTGCATATCCTTTAGCCACCAATCTTGCCTTGTATCGTATACCTGTACAAGTACCCCTGGAATCTGGAATCCCGTCTTTCACTGTGAAAACCCACTTACACCCAATTGGTCTCTTTCCTTTAGGGAGTGTCACAAGCTCCCATGTATGATTCTTCTGAAGAGATAACATTTCGTCATCCAAAGCTTCCTTCCACTCCTTTTTCTGAACACTTCGCAAAGCATGCGTATATGTGGTAGGAACATCATCATACCCATCAAGAACTGAGAATGCGCAAGCTGCACCATCCTCATAACCAAATCTAAGTAGTGCATGTCTGACTCTAGGTTCTCTGCCTGCTGCTAAAGACGGTGTTTGTAACTGTTGAACATGTTGTGTAAGATCCATGTCCCCATCAGTAGGAACCTCATCTTCTGCCACTGTCTCATCAGACATCATATCTGTATCGCCCATTCCCTCAGTAGAAGGAACATCATGCTCTGTATGAGATCTAGGAGCTCCAAGCTCTACCTGCAGAGAATCTTCAGCATCATCATCTTCATCATAGCTATCACTCTTCCAAATAGAGGAACCATCTTTGCATATCTCACACTTTGCCTGTAACAAAGCCTCCTTATGGAACTTCACATCTTGACTGATCACAAAATTCTGCAAGTCAAGGCACCATAATCTATACCTTTTCACATTATCTGGATAACCGAGAAAAATAACTTTCCTGGCCCTTACTCCAATTTTATCTTCCCTAACATGAAAATATGCTGGACAACCAAATACTTTCAAGTTAGAATAATCTGAAGAAATACCAAACCATACCTCCATAGGAATCTGAGACTCAATAGCTGATGAAGGAGAGCGGTTAATGAGATAGCACGCCGTGTTTACTGCTTCAGCCCAAACATGCATTGGACAACATGCACCGTGCTCTCTCCAATAGGGTACAGTTCATCCGCTCTGCTACCCCGTTCTGCTGTGGTGTCGACTTCACTGTGAAGTGTCTTCTAATGCCATGTTTCAAACAAAACTGCTTCAAGGGATCCTCGGTATACTTACCGCCATTGTCAAGTCTCACTACTTTGATCACCCTTCCTATTTGTTTTTCAATCATAGCTTTCCACTTCTTGAAGATATCAGTGACTTCATTTTTATGTTTCATGGTATACACCCATACTTTCCGGCTGAAATCATCGATAAAAGACACAAAATACCTGAAACCCCCTTTGGATGCAACTCTAGAGGGTCCCCAAACATCAGTGTGGATGTAATCCACAATCCCCGCGGTGCTATGAGTAGCATCACTAAAACTGACTTTGCACTGCTTTCCATAGATGCAATGTTCACAGAAATTCAATTTTGCCATTTTATCACCGCCAAGCAAGCCCCGCTTGCTTAAAGTTCTTAGTCCATTCTCACATACATGCCCTAATCGCATGTGCCATAACTGTGTACGCGTCAAGCTTTTCTCATCAACAACTGTAGAAACCATAGCTCCACCTTCAACTATACTGCCTTGAAGAAAATACAAATTTGCATGCCTAACCGCTTGTAACGACTCGATCCACAGAGTAATATATTGTCCGCTTTGGGCCCAAGGCCCGCATGGCTTTAAAACGCGTAGTACTTTGTAGATCCAAACTCGTACATATATAGCACATCCTCTTCCCTCACCTAGGCGATGTGGGACTATAATCTCCCCTTAGTAGCTCACCCAACCCCTATTGGGATCAACGGGCCTGTTGGGCTTCACCATCACGGGCCTTTCCCTCACCCTCCCCCTCAGGCCCGCCCACACAAGGGTATCACAGTCCACCCCCTAAGGGAGCCCAACGTCCCCGTTGGCACACTTTCGGCTAGGTCCGACTCTGATACCATTCTGTAACGACCCGATCCACAAAGTACTATATTGTTTGCTTTGGGACCAAGGCCCGCACGACTTTAAAACGCGTAGTACTTTGTAGATTCAAACTCGTACATATATAGCACATCATCTTCCCTCACCTAGGCGATGTGGGATTATAATCTCCCATTGGTAGCTCGCCCAACCCCTATTGGGATCCACAGGCCTGTTGGGCTTCGCCATCACGGGCCTTTCCCTCACCCTCACCCTCCCCCTCAGGTCCGCCCACACAAGGGTATCACACCGCTGTCATAAGCAACCTGTCACCAAAATAAACACAGCATACCCATTCTCACCAATATACTTGTAGCCCTGAGCTTCAAGCACCCCAAGAGAAATCAACCCATTTGAAAGAGTTGAAACATGACGTACCTCGGTAAGCTGTCCACATGACCCATTTACCAACTGGAATTTGATTGTACCAACACCCATTGTCTTGCAAGGCCGAGAGTCACCCATTTTAATTGAATTGCCCTTCACCTCGCGATAAGTGCTGAACCATTCCCTTATGGGACACATATGATACGAAATTCCCGTATCCAACATCCAACCGTCATACAAATGGTCATAAGATTTTGCCATCAGTGCATGTGCTAAATCACCCCCGATTAGAATATCCTTTACCACATCCGGTGTCTCAACAACATTCACTACGCCCTTACTCTCATTCTCTTGCTTATTGTGATTATCTTTCAAGTCTGGACAATTCCTTATGTAATGGCCTTTGCGCTTACATTTGTGACATTCAACCTTAGACGTATCTCTGCCTTTTGATTTAGACCGGTTCCTTCTGTAGTTGTTCCTATTATAATTTCTTTCCCTTGTCATTGAAAGACCATGTGCTTGAACCTCCTCATTCGAAGCACTTTTTTCTGGAAGCCTTTGCAAATACAGCTTGAACAATATCAATACACAAATTTCTCTTTCTTCAATGTTGTCATCTGATCAACAAACGGTTCCCATTTCGGTAACAAAGAAATTAACAAGAATAATGCTTTCTGACTATCTTCAAATTTAGCTCCCAAGCTAACACAATTTAAATATAAACATTCAAATTCATTTATGTGATCAATCATGAGTTTACCTGGCTACAATCTGAAAGTGAAGAGCTTCTTCTGTAGGTATATCACATTCATCTGATCATTCTGAAGATACATAACCTGAAGCTTATCCCAAATACCCTGAGCCTCATCTCATCAGCGAAGTTGTAAGCCACATTGCGAGAAAGACACAAACGAATCGTATTACATGCCTTCTGACCCATTTTACTCTACTTCTCGATAACCTCAACCGTCTCCTTATCTGATAATGGTTTCTTTTTCTCATCTAGTGCATCAATCTGATCCAAACTAACTAGAATATCTTTACAATCCATCTGCCAAACTTTTAAATTGTTCTTATCATTGAATCGAACAAAATCGAACCCATGAACTTTCACATAGCCGTCATCATGTGATGAGGAAGATCTTTCAACCATTTTAATTGACACCTTCAAAACACAAACAACAACTAATTGACGTTCTGATACCACTTGTAAGGAAATACTTGCTAATGCAAATAATCCCAACACAAGTCCTAGACCTAGTTGGTGATAGTGAATGGCTAAAACACTATGCAAGTAATAGCAAATAACAAGCAATATGCAGAAAA
Organism: Berberis vulgaris; assembly: GCA_963556465.1. NCBI lineage: Eukaryota > Viridiplantae > Streptophyta > Magnoliopsida > Ranunculales > Berberidaceae > Berberis > Berberis vulgaris. Next base: position 72,041,119 of record OY747133.1, read on the forward strand.
TAAAGATGACACCGAGATTTACGTGATTCGGCTTTGCCTACTCCACGGACGACGACTCTATAACTATCTTATTGATATGGAAACACTTACTTGAAGATTACAACGTTGTCAAGCAACAATCCTTGAGATTACCCAATCTCAAGCCAACAATACCGCCAAAAGTTTGACGAAACTCGCAAACGAAGAACACCCGAAATCACTCGATTCCAATCCTTCTACTTGGCTATTGTTTCACGTTGCATACAGACCGAATCACGCCAAACTCACAGCCTGTTTCACGTCCTTATCGCAGCCCGTTTCACGCCGCACTCACGCCACACTGCTGCTTTGTTTCAGCGTTGTATTTGCTGCCAATATGACACTGCGTTGCTGCTGTTTTGTTGCGTTGTGTATGTGCTGCCTGCTGCGTTGTGCTGCTGCTGATCCTTGTGTGCTTGCTGCTCACGTTGTATTTTTTTGCTTCCCTTTACATATTGTGTTGTTTGCTATATAAACAAAATAGAGAACATGAGTTTAAGTCCTTGTGAATAAAAGACTTTAACCCCCTCTTAAATTCCTCCCTTAAAATTGGGAGCCACAATTACACAAGGAATACGTGTCCTATGTTTTTGTCTCACAGAGGAAGCATTTGAGATCTTAAAAGCATTAATTAAGGATATATTTCCAGTACAATGTATGATAAGTGATGATACATCAAATAAGACTTGAATCACAGATTGTACACGTGACAAATATCATCTATCCCGAGGACCAGATGTTTTAGTTCAGGCTTGACCCGCGAAGCCCGGAAAGGCAAGTCCAACCATCAAAGTTCAAAAGGGTCCTTTAGAACAAAACACCATCAGAGGCCTGAATCCAGGCCCAATGAGAGACGTTACGAAAGAGACGAGTCATAGTGTAAATCACTCCCTCAAGGACGTATCTCAATGAAGAAGGAGACTGTTACAAAGAACGTCTCCCCTCATCACGCCCCATATGCTTAAGTGATGTAAAGAATTAATAACGGACTTTATATAAGGTAAAAGGAACATTCGACGAAGGTATACAATTTTAACTGAACTCTTCCAGATTTAGTCTTCTCTCACAGATTTACTTACTGAATTAAGCATCGGAGTTCATTAGGCCACCAAAAAGTGATCTTTGGCAATCTAACCCTGTCTTACAAATCGAATCTCTAAAAGACTGGATTTGGACGCATCAAGAAGCACCAATTTGCCCAAGAACAGAAGGTAAGTTAAGAACACCGATTTTATTTAGCATAAAAACAAAAAAAACAAAAATAAATAGTGGGATTGGGACCATCGGCTTGTTCTGTACAAACAAAAGCCCAAAATATGGGCCTAGGGGTCATAGCTAGATCCAGTCCAAAATCATTATGTCGAACCTCTTAAGCTTATTACCTTCGGGCCATAGATACTTTTGCAGCCCGTAACTGAGTTAGGCCAAGCCCAACTCAAATTGTTGAAGAGTCCGGCGAACCCAGCAAACTTAAAATTAAAGCCTCATCAAGTCATCACATGAGCTAAAATGTTAGGTTGGCCTGCTCAAATTGCGCCCCTTAGATTCTACAGAACGGGTAATTTGGATATGGACCTGAGATTCCAGCTTAATCTGAAGCTACTCGACTCTCCATGGATCTCACAATTTCAACACATTTATATAACCTTCAAAAATCTCCGAGAAATGATTAATATGAAATGATATTTGTTTGTTGTCATATATGATTTGGGCCTAGATAATCCAAGGACCAGATTCTTAGATCTTAAGACGGCCCATATTGGCACACGATACATATAAACCAGGATAGAAACATACACTGTACCCTCCTATTGTTGACAAAGTAGGGACAGTGTGGGAGATGCCACACCCAATGTTTTTGGGAGGATTTGGAGGTTCAGAGAGCAACAAGACTCCAAACTTCCTACTTTTTCCAGTCAAAAGATTGGATCCTAGAGGACAGAAAAAGCTTTGCAAAGATTGAACAAAACATTAACATTGTTGAGGGAGTCACACTCACTTAAAACCTTTTAATCAAGTAAATCGATACTAAAATGAGTAAATTTCCATAAGGTGAAAGTTTTTAGATCTGTTTACCTGGACATAGGCACTATGAATTAATCCATGGAACGGGGTGCCAAGTGATTTGTGGGCTGCAGCGATTCATCAAAAAGTAGAGCGTCATTTCATCTCCTTTCAATGCATGAGAAATTGACTCTCCTCATCCTGATTCCACTGCCGCATCGCCTATCCATATCACGGGGTGTATTTAAAGATCTTGCTTTTCAGTGCAAGGAAGAGGAAGTTTCCGGGGTCCCCGCTCGGTTGGAGTGAATCGGAATTGATTTCGGATGAATCCAAGGGGGTGTTATATGCTCTGGAGAGGATCCCCGTCTTGTAGTTGCGGAGTTGTGATCAAGTTAGTACCTGGGATGAGCGCTTTCCTTTTTTTTTTTTTTTTTTTTCTTTTTCTTTCCAAGGAGTCTATATAGGCATAAATCGATATGGTAAGTTCCAGTGCGCCTATAAATACAAACATTAATTGTCACGGTTCTACTACTTATTTTAATTGTTAAGTAATAATTTGATAGAACATATTAGAGGGGAAAAAATGGTTTGGTGAAATTATAGGATAGCGTTGACAGTCTCCACCAGTAATTTTTCAAATTTCTCTTGAATTGTTCAAACATCTTTCAACTTTGTATATATTAGGAAATTACATTTTGGCCACTTTAGATGGAGATGACCTATATCTTAAGACTCATTTCTACTCTTTGGTGTCCATTAGGCGACACACCCCCATGCCATGCACCTAGTAACCTAAGGTGAGTGATTCGACCTTAAGAAAAAGATCCTAAAGATTCACATAATTCTCCACTCACTTGTAACTCCTTTACAAACTTTCGTAAATATTTGCACAACCGTGTATTTTCAAGCATTTTGCCTATTATGTGGTATCAATATACACTTAAAAGTTGAGTAGTGACCTGGGTTCTATATTGAGGACTGAGGAGATATGGGAGAGCGCTTCAATTTAGCGTTCATGATGAGCAAAAGTTTACGACTTTAGTATGCGGGGCTTATAAGATTGCGCGTGTATGCCTGTACGGTAGAAATTCTCACACTTGACCTAGATCAAAATTGACCCCACGTACTACATTAATGGTCTCAAAACATTAACCCGATGGAGAGGCGAGTCATTGTTAACCCTATAATCTCAAAAAGGAGATATTCAATTATTTCCCGGTTTGTTTTCTTTTGCCTTTTTCATCCTTATACTTTAGAACACTACTCCATGTCCCGTCCCTCGCCCGTTTCCTCGCCATGTAGCATTGCTCGTGAAACATATACTAGGTACGATAAATCAAACATCTTTTCACCTGGAGTAATTTTATTATATTATATTAAATTATACAAAACAAAACAAAATTAAAAGGTGATCTTCCCTATAAAATTTCAAATATCAGACCTATTTTACTGTATCATTGATTATTTCAATTTCCATAATACCCTACTCTCTTTTTTTTTTTTTTTTTTTTTTTTCCTTTAATTGAAAGTCAGTGAAATCCATTTGTATAAATTCAAGGGGCCTTTTGCAACCAATTTCAGTGAACCTCCACTTATTTCTCCAATGATCTTTTCTTACCAACCAATGTGTTGTTCGTGTTGTAACCACAAGTCAACTCAATTTCTCCTCCTCTGATCCTCTGTAACCATGAAGCTCAATAACTTAACTCATTTTCCATTCCTGTGTCCATCCTAATCCTAATTTTCGAAAATTTAATCTAAGGGCTTCAACAATTTAGGTTTGTGATGACAATTGTGTAATGCAGGACAGGCTTATAAACCTAGTGAAAAAAACTACTTTAGAATTAGAAGAGATCGAGCCTAAGTAATTTGCAACAATCATGTACTCGTCACAAAAAATAAATGTATAGGGAATTCGAGCTCATGAAATTCAATAACCATCCCAAAAAACTCACATACTATTATACATTTACGTGTTCAATGTAATATGGGGAAAAACATATATAAACCAGTGAAATTTAACAAAGGAAAAGCAGAACAACCATGCATGTAAATCTTACCTGAAAACTGCCATGGATTTAAGCACCTGAGCATGCTATGGAGTCACTTGAAGAACTCAGTTCAGAGAAAGATAGCCATATGGTTTCAAAGTGAGAATGGTTCATCTTATATGAATGAGAGCTCAAAATATATAAAAATTTGGATTGACTGGTAGATTTGGTGGGGATGTGAGATTTTGGAGGATGACTGAGTCCATAATTTGGGGGAATTGAAAACCAAACATTCTAATAAAAATCAGAAAAATAAGGGACTATCAAGTGAGTATTGTAGTTGAGACCAACCTTTCCTATCTAACTGCTGATCTTTTGAACTGTAACTTGAAACTGTACTTTCATAGAGAAATTTGCATGGACCAATCAAAATGCAAAATGATCAAATGACTTGTCAAAGAGTACCCAGTGAGGAAAGAATGGCCACACTAAATGTAATACATATCATTTAATACCGCAAGGCACCCTATCGAGCTTTTGTATGTACTAGGAACATCACCACATGGGGTGGAAAGTACATGGATGAAAATGAATTCTTTTGCTCCCACACATATTTGCGTGTCAAAGTCTAAGCGCAAAAATTGATGTACACCCTGAACGCATCTAAATAAGGTGGTTTCCTTTCCCAACCAAAAACAGAAGAAGAGTTTTGTTTGACTCAACTATTAGGTTTCCCTTTCCAAAGCAACTATTATCACACAAAGTGTTGATGCCTCCAAATTCGTTTTCCTCGATAAATAAGATTATGTTATCAAATACCATCTGCTTGGTGGCCGAAGGCATTCTGATACTTAAGTCAGTTAACTGTAGGAGATAATGAGCTTAGACAGAGTATAATTGTGTTGTGTTTGCATACTTTTCCTCGATCTATCTCCTTTACCTTATATAATGAGAGTAATTAACTTTGTACGTGATTTAAGCATACATGGTGCAATGATGGGGGACGTTATTCACAACGGTCTTTTCCTAATTCCTTCATTGAGATACGTCATTGGGGGAGAGATTCCCGCCATGACTTGTCTCATTTGTAACGTCTCTATCCTTGAGATTCATTGTGCCTTTATCATTGGTCGTGGTCCATCGCTAAATGCCTCTTTGGGCTTAGGGACTGGACTCGTTATCCATGTTTAGTGTGAAGCGTCTGATCCTTGTGATGGATGAGATTTGCCGCGTGTACAGCCGTGATTGAAGGACTAATTGATTTATCATCAGCTACTCCCCCTAGTTAGTGGGCTCGCTTGCGTGGACACTAACTGTTCAGTGGTTGGCTCTCTAGGTTCATCATTGCTTCTCCGTGCAGCATTAAATGCCGTTAACAGTTGTCGACTCAGTAGCCACTATTCGGTTTCTGTTCCACTACCCTATCAATCAGCTCATTTTGGCGTGATTTTAGGGTTTCGTGCAACCATAATTTCCTGCACGATCTTCCATTGGTTGTCTTTTCATTGCCCCAACCATATAAAAGGGCATTGGGGATTTGTGTTTTCTTCTTTACTCTATCTCCATTTTCAGAGCTTGTTTTTTTGTTTTTTGTTTTTATTTTCTAAGTTATCAAAACTCTTCGTCATGTCTTCCACTAGATCTCTAGGTGACGACCATTTTGCCCACTATGTGTCCTTTTTTGACTGTATGCAAACAACCCAGGGCACTTTGGACTACATTTGTCAGACGTTTTCTATTCCGTTTGAGTTGGAACTTGTGTTGCCAAGAGAATGTGACAACCCTATCTAGCCAAAAACTGATTACATAGCTCTTTACCTTGAAATGTTCAGAGTTGGTCTCCATTTTTCGATTTCGAATGTCATCTGGGGTTATTTAGATCTGATCGGTATTACTCCTTGCCAAATGGGTCCAAACGGCTGGAGGGTTTTAATTGGCACTTTGGTGAAGGGTATGCGGGTTGGTATTTTCCTGAACAAGAATGTGTTGCATTCTCTAGTAACGTTGAAGTGCAACAAGAACGGTGTCTGCTATCTGCTTTCGCCTGGTTCTCTGGGCGCGCCGAAAGATGATTTTCAATTCTAGCAGAGGACCTGGTTCTATGCTTTCATGGAGTTTGGGGTTTTCAACCTTGACCGAAAACTGATTCTAAGGTTGTTCAGGACCCCTAGGAGTCTGAACAACTTGCAACTGTCTTCAGAGGATGAGGAGACAAAGTGTTAATTCCTTGCCCTTCCTTGGTCGGCTCTCGAAGAAGTGCTCAAGTGGGATGTAATTGAACAGAGTGGTCTCTACGACCTTAATGCTCAGGAGCGATCATTGGTTATTTATAACCGTGATTTATTTGTCACTGTTGCCCAAACTGCTCCTCCTGTTGGCTCTGGTGGCACGAAGAAGAGTATTGCTCCTGCTAGCATTGGTGGTGCTAGCGTTAATGGGAAAGTGAGCTCCTTCAAGAAAGTTACAGATCTCGATGCTCCTGTTAGAGTTGGTGATGCTGATATTGCCACCAAGAAGAAGACTCATGTTTGCATTGGTGGCGTTGGTCCTACCACGAAGAAGATGAGAGCTTCGAGGCTTGCTAGCCTTTCCAAGAGGCAAGTCGTGAGTAGTTTGATTGATTCTGCTCGTCCTTCAAACGAATAAGACTTGTTGGGTTGGGTTATGTTGCGAGGACTATTCTGAATGTTATTCCTCTTGCAATTTTTGGGAAGAGTTATGAGAACGACTCTCGCCTTGCTGCTCAGGAAGTTGAGGAACTGGAACAGGCTATGGAGAGGAGTAAAGTGGAGGTTTCCCGTCCTCGTGCTCCATTGAGTGAGTACGAGAAGGACCTCTTTGCTACTGCTGGCGTGACTAACCTCAATAAGGTTTCAGATGAGGAAGGTCCTGTCATTTCAAATAAGATGACACAGTTTGCGATGGAGCTGTCTCAAAATCCAAATGTAGAGCTGTCTTTGGACAACTCGACAATCCTACTTTTGATGAGGTTGTTGTTGTTCGGGGTCAGAGCTCTAAGTCTTCTCCTCCTTCTGTCGATCCGAGTTTGAAGGAGTTATCTGATTCATTTCATTTCCGTCCGAAGTATTCTTATGTTGTTTAAAAAAATAAGTGGAAGGTCAATGTGTCTGTATCACCAGTGTTCCAGTTGTCAAACAGGCGACCAAGGGTGGAGCTTTAGTCATTCCGGACCCCTCTATGCTCCAGCCACAGGTTAGTTGGAAGGAACTTGTTCTTGGGGCAATCCGTATCAATACGGATGGTGAGTTCAATTGGTATTCGGAGGTTGACATGCGGGAGAATGCACGTAATCACATCAACTCATGGCATAAATGGTTGATAGATAAAGTCCAGATGTCTGTTCGTTCTGCTGTAGAACACCTTGACAAAGGTGTACAACAAATAATGGAGGTAAAGAGTTCAATTCCTTTTTTTTTTAACTTTTTTCTTTGGTCCGAGCATGGAATGTCCCATCTCACTTATGCTGGGATGATGGGGTTCGATTATCAGGCTGCTTGTGATTATGTGTATGCCTTGGAGATGAAACATGCGGGGCAGCTGTTGCAACTTTCTGATGCTCTAGCTCAGGTGAATAAGTTGAAGGAAGCGTGTGCTGATCAGGAGAAGGTGATCAACGCTTCTCGAACTGCTCTGAAAGAAGCTGAGGCTGTCAAGGATCAATATGCTTCTGAGGTGGCTTTTGCAGATAAGGAGATGTATTGCCTGCGTGAGCGATTACATGCCACTGAGAGTGAATTGTCCATGGAAAAGGCAACTCTTGATCAAACATTAAGTGTTGTTGATTTGCAGTTTCCTCTCCGTGAGACTGCTGAGGAACAGGTGGAACAACTTGTTGCGAAACTCGCTTCTGTTAAGGAGCAACTTGTTGAGGAGAGAAGCGGTAAGGAGCAAACATCTCAGAAGCTTTCTGGAGTTGAAGAAGAGATTGTTTGGACCAAGCATGAACTGTTTGTACTTGCAGAACATGCTAAGTCCATTACAAATGCAGTAGAGTTTAATAAGATTGTTGTTGACCGAATTGAAATCATTGACTACATTGAAGCAGGGGATGGTTGGGACATGTCCAAGTATTGTGCTATAGGCGACAACGTCTTTGAGGATGTTTCCACTCTTTCTGATGATGATAAAGATTTTGCTCCAACTCCTCCGAGTGACCTTGTTGACGAAGACAAAACTTTTTCTCCTTTGGTTGATCCTACTAATGAAGACGAAACTTCGTTTCCTTCGCTGATCCTACAGATGCTGATAAGGCTTCTTCCCTTACTGCTCCTTTTGTAATCTATTCCCTCAATGTAATTGACTGAATTATCAATGAAAATTCTATTTTCTGTATTTGTATGACTCTTGCTGTTTTGTCTTCCTTACTTGTAATAAGCATTATCCGACTTGGAGGTCCGTTTTCACAGATACTTTAGTCTTAACTTGGTAGTTTAGACTTAGAAGATACAGTAGACGTAACATGATTTTGATGTCCGGGCTTCATAGATATTGTAGTCTAACTCGGTAGTTTAGACTTAGAGAATTTTGCAATGGCGGACTTGATAGTCCCGCCTGGCGAAATACCCGTCGCCGTTCGACATAGTTCTCGAACTGTAGAAAAATAATATCTAATCTGACTTTGTGGTCCTGACAAGCCGAATACACTTCGTTGTTTGACTTAGTGGTCAGGCAAGAAGATTTTTAACTTAAACATTTAGTCTGACTTTGTAGTCCTGACTATATTTATGCATTCGTTGTTCGACTTGGTGATCGGATAAGAAGATTTCTATTTACATGTCTGACTTAGTTATCTTGTCCAGCGTAATATACCTCGTTGTCCAATATGGTGATTGGACAAATTGGCTGCTGTCCTTTTTTATCTGCTGTTGCTCTTTGTGGTTAAAAGAAAACCAAACTTTTTTGGAAGCCCAATTGGAAACCCAATAGAATTTGGAACCCCATTGGAAACCTAATAAAATTTGGAAGCCCAATTGGAAACCCAAATTGCAAACAAAGGGGTCCCACCCCTTGAAAAGTGGGTTTTTTCCTTTGGTTTTCTTAATCTTTGACTTGAGTGTCTCCCGCTCCACTTCGTCAATTTGTCTATGAATTTCCAAATTTGCCACGCTAACACACTTTTGTCATTTAAACTCCAAATCCTAAAAAAATAAAAGAATTACACTAAAATATACTATTTGAAACACTAACAAATATAAATTTGGAGGTATATTATGTAATAATTATGTGAACATCAAATACCCCCAAACCTATATTTTGCTAGTCCTTGAGCAAAACAAAATTAAGAATAAAATCCTAACTCACATTCGTAGGAATCACGGTTGCACTTAACTTAACGTGCAACAAGATTTTAAACCCCTAGATTACCTCTAGCGGACGAGTTATAGTCTCGTGAGGGTTTTCAGAAATGTTACCCACAAACATTACTGACTCAATAGAACAAAATCTATTTTCTAAAAACATAATGCAAAAACATGGGCATTCTCCTTTATTTTCCTTAGAGTAATTTTCTAATTGCTTAAAATTCAAGAAAAACAAAAAACTAAAAATGTCACAATAGTATATCAATAGAGTACAATAATTTAATAGTATCTAAAGGTTAAATAAATTTCATAATCATTCTTTATGAACTCGAAGTGTGTGTGTGAGAAGCCTTATCAACATAACTCTTCATCTCATAGTAAAGATGTGACGAGATAACCTTTAGAAAGTACGCTTCGACCACAAATCTCTCATGTCAATCAGAAATAAAACACTCAGAGATTCGGCACTCAGTTTATATGTGAGGAAAATGATATAAACTATGGAAAATGCAAACATCTCACATATAATTATCATGAAAAACGGAATTTTCAAAGAGTGAAATGAATATGATCTCATGGACATGAATATTGATTACTTTTGAGAATGTTGAATCAAACACCATAGTTCTTGACAATTCAATCTCCACATCTGCTAAACCAACTTTCACTTAAGACCAATTAGGTCTTTACTAGGTTGTAATGGGGCTTGGATTATGACAAACAATAATGGACACAAAAATTTTCTGAGAATGGCTACACCCTTGAATAAGCACATAGGGCATTGAAGAACAAATCGATATAGTACACCATTAACTTTTTCTTCATTATTTTCTTATTCAACTTTTTTTTTTTTTGCTACATGCTTTTCCCCGTTTATACAATCAAATACTTTTACTTTGAGGGCGCATGAAATATCTATTTTCAACTCTTTCTATTTGCCCATTCCATAAATATATCTCACCGTATACATTCTCAGAAAATTGGGTAAGGATAGAATAATAGAGGTACTCCTTGATTGGAGTAAGTATTGGGAATGAGGATAACAAAGAGAAGGCTATTTAATGGCTCAAAGGGCTGCAAATGGATATTTATTATTGGGTAGGCTAAAATGCTAAAAAAATGGTTTAAAGAAAAAAATGCCTATATCACTTCATAAGTTCTAGTTAGTACTAGGACATCTCAACTAAATAAAACAAGAAGTTCTAGTGTAAAAATTCAATTTTTATGTCACTCTTAAAGCAATCAATAAGAAAGTCAAGAATAATGAGATCATCAACGAAATAATGCGGACTCAAGAAAAATCAGAGTGTAATTAATAACCCTCAAGAAATAAAGAATGACTCAAAACTCACAAGGGTTAAGTCTCCACTATTATTCTAAGAATTTCTATTTCTATATCTCACTAATCAACTTCAAATCATGTTGACTTGGCTTATAGTGCACGAATAGTCGAGTTGAAAAGTATCACGAAATACATCTGACATAAGGATAATATCAAATATCATGTTTTCTATTAATATAACTACGTGACACGTGTTAGTATGTGTTTTCTCAAAATTAAAGGCAATAAAAATATTCTCTAAAATTAAAAAGACTCAAACCCCCCTTCCTCTATTATTATTATTATTATTATTATTATTATTATTATTATTATTATTATTATTATTATTATTATTATTATTATTATTATTATTATTATTATTATTTTAAATTCATTAAGAGTTCAGATTTCGAATGCATTTTCATAAGGATTTTGCACAATTACCGTAATCATCTAAGTATTCAATGGAGATTGAGTAGAACACAAAAAATGACTCGGTTTAATTGTAAAATACGTTTTAAGCTCAAAGATTTTTGAAAATTGCACAAAAAATCTAATAAACCACATCACCCCCCAAGCCTAAACCAAACATTGTCCTCAATGTATAAAATAATAATCATGAAAAATGAAGGAAAAAGAAAAGAGGAGGATTAAAGTGATATTACCATGGTGAAGCTTTACCAGTTTCAAATAGACAATGTCCTCACAGTCACCAAAATATAAAAAAAATCATACCGACGGGAGAAAGGAACACATGCGATGAGGGGCTACGAGTGACTCCAGTAGCAACACCTAAAATAACCTGAAACACTAAAAGAAAAACATAAAAGTAAAAACCTAAACAAAATAAAAATAAAAATAAAATTAGTTTTGAACTTTTGTGGAACAAAGAAGTGATATGGATGAACATAGCCAAACCCACCTCTCCTGTTATTAAAAGAGAATCTAAACAAAAGGGGTGGTTTCCAATTGTATATGGACCCCTTTTGTTAGTTGGTTTCCATTTGTTTTGGGTATTGGGTTTCCAATTAGGCCCAATAAGGGTTTTTTCTTTACCATAAATACAACAAGAAGAGAGAATATAGGGAGAGGAGAAAAACAGGGCAGCAAGCTGCCATAACACAGCAGCAACCAAGACGTAGGGCAGAACAACAGAGAGTGCGCAGGACGCAATACAACAGCAGGGAGCAGCAGTGGAGACGACGTTGTCCAGCAAGGTATGCATCGCAAACAAAAGGGTTTGGCTATTTTTTTTCCTTTGGTTTTCTTAATCTTTGGTTTGAGTGTCTCCCACTCCACTTCGTCAATTTGTCTACGAATTTCAAAATTCGCCACGCTAACGCACTTTTGTCATTTAAACTCCAAATCTTACAAAAATACATTATTTGAAACACTAACAAATATAAATTAGGAGGTATATTATGTAATAATAATGTGAACATCAAATACCCCCAAACCTATATTTTGCTAGTCCTCGAGCAAAACAAAATTAAGAATAAAATCCTAACTCACTTTCGTAGGAATCGCGGTTGCACTTACCTTAACGTGCAACAAGGCTTTAAACCCCTAGATTACCTCTAGTGGACGAGTTATAGTCTCGTGAGGGTTTCCAGAAATGTTACCCCCAAACATTACTGACTCAATAGAACAAAATCTATTTTCTAAAAACATAATGCAAAAACATGGGCATTCTCCTTTATTTTCCTTAGAGTAATTTTCTAATTGCTTAAAATTCAAGAAAAACAAAATACTAAAAATGTCACAATAGTATATCAATAGAGTACAATAATTTAATAGTATCTAAAGGTTAAATAAAATTCATAATCATTCTTTATGAACTCGAAGTGTGTGTGTGAGAAGCCTTATCAATATAACTCTTCATCTCATAGTAAAGATGTGACGAGATAACCTTTAGAAAGTACGCTTCAATCACAAATCTCTCATGTCAATCAGAAATAAAACACTCAGAGATTGGGCACTCAGTTTATATGTGAGGAAAATGATATAAACTATGGAAAATGCAAACGTCTCACATATAATTATCATGAAAAATGGAATTTTCAAAGAGTGAAATGAATATGATCTCATGGACAGAAATATTGATTACTTTTGAGAATGTTGAATCAAACACCATAGTTCTTGCCTATTCAATCTCCACATCTGCTAAACCAACTTTCACTTAAGATCAATTAGGTCTTTACTAGATTGTAATGGGGCTTGGATTATGACAAATAATAATGGACAAAAAAGGATACAAAAATTTCATGAGAATGGCTACACCCTTGAATAAACACATGAACAAATCAATGTTGTACACCATAAACTTTTTCTTCATAATTTTCTTCTTCAAGCCTTTTTTTTTTTTTTTTTTTTTTCCTTCAACCACTTTTTTTTTTACATGCTACTTGTTTTTCCCGATTCGTTGGGAGAAACCTTCTGTTGGACTCGTTGTTCTTCTTGGCAACCCATATTTCTTTGAGAGTTTGATATATTTTTGTGTACTCTTCAACAATGCTGTTATGCTCTTTGAGGGCTCCAGAGTTAGGAAGTTGTATAGTTGTCCTCCCTTGAGTCCAGAGGTGAAGGTGGTCATAGCCGTGTCGTCACTACATCCGCCAATCATGGTCAGCTCGTTAGTGAAACGTGTAATGTATTCTCTGATAGTCTCGTCAAATCTCTGCTTGATGTGAAGCAAATAGTGAGGACCTTTTCTGATCTACTGACTGCCAATAAATTTTGTGATGAAGGTTGTGGCCAGTGCTTGGAAAAAGTTTATCGATTGTGGCGGAAGGATGTTAAAGCAATTTACCGCCCTGGACGTGAGGCTGGTTGGAAAAGTCCTACACATAGTAGAATTGAAGCTATCTTTCAGCGCCATCACATGGAGAAAGTGACGCTAGTGATCGGATGAGTCAGAAGTGTCATCGTAAGATTTGAACTTTGGCAAGACAAACTTCTTGGGCAGAGGGGTGTTCATGAATTTGTCGGAGAAGTGCGGCATGGAAAGTTCATACAACATCTTTGGATCCGTAACCCCAATTTTGAATGGGACTTGTGGAGGAAGTCCACCAGTTCTGGATCATTCATCTTGAAGTTCGTTCCTTTCATGGTTTACTTGGCGGAGCTCTGCAAGAGCTTCTTGATTCTCCTGAATATGACTGACAGAGTTCTACTTAGGTGGATCTCTGACGTGGTCGACAAGGAGGGCATTCTTGTGTAAGCCTTTCGACCACTTTGGTGAGTTGGGCCATAGTGGCCAAAAGTTGATCCACACAAGGGTTCATTATCATTCCCCCAAGAGCAAGGGCTTGTTGTGATTCTAGTTGAGTGGTATGGGCCATCATATTTCGTGGTGGTAATTTACTGCTTTGCGCAACCCCCCACCCCCAATGCTGGATTAGGGATATATCCACTTGGCAATTGAGTTTCGCCAATGGAAGGATTTTCTTGATTGTTGCTAAGCTGAGAGTTTGTACGAGGTTCCATTTGCACTGTATCTTTTATTGTTGGTTCGTTCTAGAAATTACCAACTCTTGGTTTTAAGGAAACTGTCGTTCCCTACGGACGACGCCAAACTAATGCGTCCAATTTAACCTTGGTGGCTGAAGGCATTCTGATGCTTAAATCAATTAACTATAGGAGAGAATGAACTTAGGCAGAGTATAGTTGTGTTGTGTTTGCATACCTGTCATGACCCGATCCATAGAGTACTATATTTTCCGCTTTGGGCCCAAGGCCTGCACGTTTTAAAACGCGTAGTACTTTGTAGATCCAACCTCGTACATATATAGCACATCCCCTTCCCTCACCTAGGCGATGTGAGACTATATCTCCCATTGGTAGCTCGTCCAACCCTTCTTGAAATCCACGGGCTTATTGGGCTTCGCAATCACGGACCTCTCCCGCACCCTCCCCCTCAGGTTCGCCCACACAAGGGTATCAGACTATAATCTCCCATTGGTAGCTCGTCCAACCCCTCTTGGGATCCACGAGCCTATTGGGCTTCGTCATCACGGGTCTCTCCCGTACCCTCCCTTCAGGTCCGCCCACACAAGGGTATCACAGTCCACCCCCTAAAGGAGCCCAACGTCCTCGTTGGCACACTTTCGGCTCTGATACCATGCTGTCACGACCCCTTCATCCTCTCCCTCAGGTCTGCCCACACAAGGGTATCACAATACCTTTCCTCAATCTAATCTTCTTTACCTTATATAATGGGAGTAATTAATCCTGTTGGTGACTTAAGCATACATGGCGCAACAAAATGAATCGTTTTTCACAACGGTTTCCTCATTGAAATATGTCCTTAGAAAAGAGATTTTCGCCATGACTTGTCTCATTCGTAACTTCTCTATCATTTGAGAAGAGAAATTCATTGGGCCTTTAACTTTAGTCGTGGTCAGTCGCTAAATGTCTCTTTGGGATTTAGTGATTGGATTCACTATCCATGTTTATAGTGTGAAGCGTTTGTTCCTCGTGATGGATGATCTTTGCCACGTGTACATCCGTGATCGAAGGACTATTTGATGTATCATCAAGTGTCACAACTCATTCTTTATGCCGTCAAATATCTTTTGGCCAAGTTCATTAGAATGAAAATGAACAAATTAGGGTGAGTTGTCTTTTGCATCTTGCTTTCTACCCTATGAGAGTAGATGCTCTAAATCTTGATGGTGCAATTTTATCATTTATAAGACCAAACATGTGAACAAGTCACAGAGGTGGGAATTGTAGGAATTGTTAGTAAAGAAAAACGGTTAAAAAACACATAAAAGTAATATGTAGGAGATAAAATTGATTTCATAGCATAACCGAAGACATTTGGGGTATTGTTTGGGGTTACCACTTGGAGACCATAGATTTTCTATTGATATTTCCGCCAACAATTAGTATCATGCACCTTTTCTGTATTTAACAGGCACGATCATACCTAACACAGAGAAACCTTTTTCGTCGTAGGATCACATTTTGGCATGGGTGATGATAGGCATATTCAAAAGTCAACTCATAACACTATAGGTACTAGGCTAAGTTGCATGCATGTTTATTTTGCTTACTATCCAACTCTGCTTGTGCTAAGCATTTTGGGACTCGTCCAAAAGCTAATTAAGGACTAGAAAGCCAGTTCCTTTACATTGAAATCTCTCTTACTATTTGTAGAGTGAGACTTGCAATCTAACTCAATTCCCCAAAATTAGGGGTGTCAATTACTGACCTGACATGATAACCTGACACAAAAGTATGACATGACTAATAACCGGGTTGACATGACACAACCCATCAAATTTGTGGATTGGATATGGACTTAGTCACCGGAGATTGAAGCATGAGCAGATGTAAGAGCGTGAGAGCACTTAACTTCAAGTTTTGTTAATACTTAAAGCGTTTGAGAGTGTTTGTATACGCGATATAGGGGAGGGCATCCCATCCCGCAATCCCAAACCCGTCCCGTCCTATCCCGATTTTTTTGGGTTCTTTTGGGATTGATCAAACTCATCCCGATCCCGTCCCGTCCCGATCTAGAGTGGGATGGGATCATGATGGAGATTTTCAATCCCACTTATCTCGTCTCGTCTCGTATTTATTTAATTAATATTTATTATTATTATTTTTAATCAAAATACTCTTCTAAATTAAAGTTTAGGACGTGTTAAAATTAAATCAATGTAAGATGAAATTCTATATGAAATCTAAATGAATTGAATCATCAATTCTAAATGAAATTTAATATTTATTTGCCTTCCAAAAAAAAGTTTAATATCTATTATTATTTATGATGCAAGTTATATGTATATAAATTTGACATTATTGGTGTATGAGTAATGTGAGATAAAACTCTTTTTGTTATTTTTTATTGGAGGACTATTTAGTACGTGTTCATCATGTCCCGTCCCGATCCCGTTTGAGATGGGATGAGGTCGGGATGAAGTCTATCCCGTCCCGTTCCGATCTCGAATGAACGTGATGGGATAGGAATGGGTCCATCTCGTCCCGTGCCCACCCCTAACGCAATATACTTTTTAATTTTAGTCTTATATATTTTAAAATATTAAGTTGAGTTCCATCAATTTTATTTTAGTAATATCAAATCAAAAACTTAATTACTAATTAATAATTATTTAAGATTAATAACATCAAAATATTAATTACTAATTAATAGTTATTTAAGATTAATAGTTAGATTTAAGAATATTCATATATATATATATATAGAAACATGAAAACTATTATTTACATGAAATTTTTTTCGTAAAGTACATCAAAATATGAGAATAAAAAAAAAGAGGAGGATGTACAAGTCAAATTAACAAGGGAACTTATAAGGCTTTTTAATTGTTGAATCTAAGGGTGTGTTTGGTTGGATGGAATCCTATGTCATGAGAATTCATGAGAGGACTCATATATTTTAGGCTAAATTGATGTATAACTCCACATCCACCATTTGACTTTGTGATCAATGGTGGGAGTGAAAGTCTCATGAACATGAGAATCACATACCTTGGGAGATCAATTTAGTGGATGTGAATTGATATATCAATTTAATATAAAATATAAAAGTCCCCTCACAAATTCTCGTGACATAAGATTTCATGCAACCAAACAATTAAATCCTTACAAAAAAAATATCTAGACCAGACCATTCAATAACTTAGATCCAACCACTAGGGAGCCTTGTGATCACTTATAAAATTCTCACCTACATAAATGTTGGTCATTAAAAAACTTTTTGATGAAACAAAAACATTTAAACAATTATTCAAATTTTGGAAGTCTGTGTGACTAAGGGTATGGGACTGAGGTCTTTATACTAGTATACTACCATTCGGTTGTTATTTCATAATCATTTTTGACTTAGATATGTTTTTTGTAACTATATAAATTTGTTATATTTATTATAAACAGTCATAAAAATAAAACCGTATCAAACATGCACTTAAAGTATGTATAAACTTTAAAAAATAGCTTTGGCAAGGTTAAAAAATGTAATCTTAAAGGTAGTATACTTCCATTTGGACTGAGGTCTTTATACTAGTATACTACCATTCGGTTGTTATTTCATAATCATTTTTTATTTAGATATGTTTTTTGGTAACTATATAAATTTGTCATATTTATAAACAGTTATAAAAATAAAACCGTACAAACATGCACTTAAAGTATGTATAAACTTAAAAAAATAGCTTTGGCAAGGTAAAAAAACGTAATCTTAAAGGTAGTAATGATCAAATATGTCAGATGCAAGTAGACACTGTTTACTGAATGAGTCGGATGAGCTTTGCTAGGGAGCGAGGGCCCATCCTCCTCGAGATAAGTGCAATGCCGTGGAGATATGTGCTGTCACTTATCTCAAAGAGGATGGTGGTTATACCCATCCCTCGACCCCTAGAATTTTCGGAGTCGGATTGGTTTTGACAAGTTGGACACAACACTTCATTTTGACACAACACAACCCACTGCCACCCATACAATGACTTCTCTATCACTATCTCCAGCACGAACCCTCAACAAATACATACAAAATAAAAACATTGAAAATTTTGCATTGCAGGAGGCAGAGCAAGGCCATCAACTAGGGGTGGGCATTTCATTCTGCGATTTCGATCCCGTCCTTATTTTTCAGGGTCTTAATGAGATTGAATAATTTCATTCCGATCCCGTCCCGTCCCGATCTAGAATGGGATTGAATGAAGATTTTCAATCCCGTCCCTTCCCGAGCTAATTTTTTAATATTTATTATTAATATTTTATTTATTTATTTATTTTTATTCATATAAACTTAAAGATGACTGAAAGAAACTCATGGTGTTTGCATTTGAATCATTTCTGGGATCTTCATCTTTTGATGTTCAAGATTACATTTGAATTTCATTTATTTTATTTTGGGTTTTATATATTATGTAATATCGATTTAGACTATATATGAGTGTCTCTTGAGGCAATCATTTATGAGTTTATCTGAAATTTCAAGGAGAAAACAGATAAAAACAAAAGCAAATTGAACTCTCCCAAACATCCCAACTAGATTAGTACTTGAGGGAAGTTTGCAATCAATCACGTGCTCGTTACGTATACAATGTTATAAGCATCTTGAGATTAACACTTGAGGAAAGTTTGCAATCAATCACGTGCTCGTTACCCTCGAGCAATAGGAGTTATCTTTTTTTTTTTTTTTTTTTGAAAGGCAAGCCGGTTTTTTAGCCTAGGATCCGTAACCTAGTCCCGAGATGCAACCTACGGGTCGAACACCACCCCGAAATAAAGATGCCTCCAGTGGGTCTCGAAGCAAGGATCTGTGGATCAAGTCCACAACGCCTTAACCAATCGACCACAGCCCCGAAATAGGAGTTATCTTGTAGTGTTAGAGAACGTATATTCAAGAGCTGATCTGATTTACGAGACCTTGGGTTTTTCATGAAATCGTCTCTATATTGGTGGGTATTTCACTGCTTAGGTGTTATCCATCTATTTCCAGATTCCTGCAATTTGCTTGTAGGTTTAAGAAAATTATTTTTCACGCTCTATATCTAATTATAAGATAATTTTCGCAGCAGTCACAGGCAACACGATGATCCCGTCCCGTCCCAAACCCGTTTGGGATGGAACGAGATCGAGATGGAATTTTTCCCATCCCCATCCCTATCCCGTATGAACGGGATGGGTATATCTCGTCCCATCCCGTCCCTTGCCCACCCCTACCATCAACCATTGACATTTGTTTATCAACACTGCTGTGTTTTACCACTACTCAGCTAATGAAATGAACATCAAGATTGTAGATCTCAACAAATAGTATAAAATTAAAAGGTATCACTCTAAATAACAGTTGTATCAACAGTAAATTGCTCAATATCCTCTTTGCATGGTCTCTCGGAACCTTAAAGCTAAAAAAGACTGGACAAAATTCTCTAGTTCTTCAGTAAATCCACCTATAATCTCTCTACCGATTGGCCTTGGCAACTCGCTCGATTTCATCCTTCTTTTTGATCGCATAGCTGAAAATATAAAAGTTCAGGGGAAATCAGAATACAATACAGGCAAGAAACTTCACAGAACTTGCAACTAAAATATGAATATCAACCATATATACCTGTTGGATGAACCCTTAGCAGCATTGATAAGCTCATCTGCCAAGCACTCAGCAATGGTCTTGATATTCCTGAATGCACTTTCACGAGCACCAGTTGTTAGAAGATAAAGGGCCTGGTTCACACGCCTTAATGGAGATATATCAACAGCCTGACGCCTTACAACACCAGCAGATCCGATTCGGGTTGCATCTTCTCTTGGACCACTGCAAATAAGGATTTGAAATATGAGCTACAAGGTAAAAACCAAGGGGGGAAAAGTCAGTAAAGCAATCTATCTACCTGTTGATAACAGCATCAACAATGACTTGAATGGGATTCGAGTCCGTAAGAAGGTGGATTATCTCCATGGTGTGATTCACGATGCGGACGGCCATCAGTTTCTTCCCATTGTTCCGACCGTGCATCATCAGAGAGTTTGTCAGCCTCTCAATAATTGGGCATTGTGCCTTTCTAAACCTCTTAACTGAGTATCGACCAGCTGTGTGAGGAACAAAGGTTGCATGCTTGCCAGCATCTACAGCAATATAGTCATTGAGAGAGATGTCTGAAATCTGCAAAGGTTAAAGCTGTGTGAGGAACAAAGGCCGATGTCGCAGAAACCGTTAGAACCAAAGAAACAAAAAATACGAGTAGATCTGGAACATAGCATAAACAAATATGAACATTATTCTAAGCAATTAAAACTAACTTGCACAAGAACACAAAACAAGAATAAAGCAATAGACAAGTTAATTATTTGTGTAGTGAAAAGGATGTTTCTCAAGTAAACAAGTTAATGACAGGATCAATCCTATACCTCGAAACAAAAGTTTAAAACATCTATTGACCTTTAGTACCAGGGATCATCACCCAGACAAAGAAGTATGACAAACACTAACCAAAAAAGTAGCAGTCCAGCGAAAACCACATACATGAGAAGGTCTAGAGTTTGAACAATTCTTACCTTGTCTCTAAATGCTTACTACACATTTAATGTTATTTTTGCAAAGAGATATAAAAAAAACTAAAAAAATCTAAAGCTCCTTAACCTAGCCCATAAATGTTATGAAGAAATACTATTTTGTAAATTGAACGATAAAAAATTGAGCAAATGCATCAGAAAAGAACCAACAGGAAAAAAAAAACAGAATAAAGAAATGGGCTCAGAGTGTTGCTAATGTGCTCAATGAAGAGAACGTCAAAGATGAACTCCCCTCATACAAGAGGTGTCAGAAAAATAGCACTCATTCATCCTTGCAGCAATATCAAAGACTGGAAATTTTAGAAAATTAATTGATCTTAGCATATAGTAGCACCTTTTCTCTAAATGCTTACCACACGTTGAATGTTACTTTTGCAGAGAGATATAAAAAACTAAAAAAATCTAAAGATCCTAAACCTATCCGATAAATGTAATGAACATATACTAGTTTGCAAATCGGCCAATAAAAAATTGAGCAAATGCATCAGAAAAGAACCAACAGGAAAAAAAAAACAGAATAAAGAAATGGGCTCAGAGTGTTGCTAATGTGCTCAACGAAGAGAACATCAAAGATGAACTCCCCTCATACAAGAGGTGTCAGAAAAATAGCACTCATTCATCCTTGCAGCAATATCAAAGACTGGAAATTTTAGAAAATTAATTGATCTTAGTATATAATAGCACCTCACATTTACCACACGTTGAACGTTACTTTTGCAGAGAGATATAAAAATAAAAAAGTAATCTAAAGATCCTAAACCTAGCTGATAAATGTAATGAACAAATACTAGTTTGCAAATCAGCCAATAAAAATTTGAGCAAATGCATCAGAAAAGAAACAGGAAAAACAAGGAATAAAGAAATGTGCTCAGAGGGTTGCTAATGTGCTCAATGAAGAGAACATCAAAGATGAACTCCCCTCATACAAGAGGTGTCAGAAAAATAGCACTCATTCATCCTTGCAGCAATATTAAAGACTGGAAATTTTAGAAATTTTTTTTTAGAAAATTAATTGATCTTAATCTCTAATTTCTCGAGTCAGATTAAAGGTAATGATGAAAATTTAACAACATACAACAAACATCAAATAGCATTCAACAAAGATAAATGGGCTCAGATTGTTGCTAATGTGCTCAACGAAGAGAACATAAAAAAATGAACTCCACTCATACAAGAGGTGTCAGAAAAATAGCACTCATTCATCTTTGCCACGAAATCAAAGACCGGAAAATTCAGAAAACTTATTGATATTAACCTCTAGTTTCTCGACTCAAATTAAAGGAATATCTACTTAGTTCAATTGGGAATGAACGGGATAGGGTCAACTTCAACAAATAAACACAATAGTTGTCTATAAGACCAAAGTTGAAATAATCATATTGGGTATACATGATTGACACAATCATGTTGTGACACAAATACAATTATTGTTAACTATTATGATAGAAATCTAAAGTCCCATTCGCAAAAAAAGACATTGTTAATAACATTGGGCTACAAACTCAGTTGAGGCAAACAATGAATAGAAAACACTCAATATTAGATCACAATAGATTAGCATAATTAGCCAAGTAACCAAAGAAAAAAAAATGGATAACTCAAAATGGGCTCAGAGGGTTGCTAATGTGCTCAACGAAGAGATCAATAACATGAACTCCTCTCATACAAGAGGTGTCAGAAAAATAATAGCACCAATCATCCTCGCCCAAAACGAGGACCAAAAGTTTATTTAGATTAAAGGGTATTAAAAAAACACAAAAATTTATAGTTGAATTTGATAACGAAGTAGAACCAATGTTTTAACTAAGATTTACAGTATAACACACCATACAATACTCATCACCTTCTACAGCAATCTTTAGAGATGAAATCTTCGCAAATATATAGCTGAAGATGCGGCTGTTAACACTATAGTTTATAGATGGATTGAAAGCAATAAGAAGTTGAACAGTTTTACCACAAGAGAAGGAACTGAGAGAGACCTGAATGTCGTCAAATGTCCATCGGTTGAACAGCCTGACTTCGTTCTCTCTGGGTTCCTTGATCAGGATAGGGGTGGCAGCAGCTTCAGCAGCGACAGCAACGGCCATTGTTGGAACGCTGTGAGAGAGAAGGTGACAAGTCTAAACCCTAAAAGGCAAATTTCGCCTCTCGCACTCACTCGCGGAAGAAGTTGAGAGATAGAGGTTTGTGTCGATTATATATACAAACGAGACGAGACGAGACGAGACCTCCGTCCCCCGAAACCCTAAAAACATCACAAGAAGGCTTTAATTTGAGCCTGGAGCCCATACTCAATTGCGAGCCTTGAGCCCATTCCAAGAAAAGCCCAGGGATTAAAGGAGCCGATCTTGGATCTATGCTAGGCTTAAATTGGTTGGATCCGATCCAATGTGACATTGACTGACATTTAGCGAATTCTAAAAGAAAAAGACTACTTCTACTCTACTGTGACAAAACTTCTGTATTATCCGATGACAATGTTTAATTGCGAGATACACATGCTATGATTTCAGTGGTTGAGCACAAAAAATTGACTCACAATAGAGTTTTTTATTTTGATTTTGACCCGTCTAGTAGAGTCTAGCACCCATACTTTGAAGGATCTGTTAAATCAGGACTAGTAAAAAATTATTTGAGGGCTTAGAATACCCCAATATTTATACCTCAAGTGTTTGGCATGTGCTAAATAGGTTTATATACCCATCAAAATGAATAAATGGATATGGCCTTTCACCTTGATCTCGATGTAATGAGAGGGTTGGTTTCTTTCTTCTTCATCTATACCTCAAAAATCAGTATCAAAATAGAGAGAGAGATGGATACTTTGAGGAACATCTTCATTCAATCCAAAACGAAGAAGCTAACTTCTCTTTAATCTTCCCAATTCAATCAAATCGGATAATTCCTTTGGTTTGCCTTCTCAATCGAACCCTCTAATTGCAAAAATGTTATTTTGAATTTGGCCCCTATTTGTTGCTATGAAACTCTGTTTGCCCTCATTTTAAACTCTAACTCAGTCTGACCCCGAAATTGGACAGAACGGTGAAGTCAGTCATGTTGATTTCCCATGACCCAATATCTAATCAAAATACCCTCACCTTAACTTCACTTCTAACAGCCATATAAGTTTGAATAATTTTTTTGCCACGTGTCACAATCCCCCTTTCAAAATAAGACGGCTTGGAGATGCTTTCAAAATAGCCATTGTATTTTTTGTTTTTCTCATTTTTATTTGTTGGGACAATTACATGGATCAGCACCTATTATGTCACAGTAAGACATTTCTCATATACTGACAATGTTTGTTAGTTTATTGTATAAGATGTTCTACTCAAGCAAATTCCTATATGCAAATATAAAGCATAAATTCCATGGAATTATTGAGCATACGAACAGTAGCACATGCATATAAACATTCTAATGTAGGCAAACATAGCAAACAATCTTTGAAACACAAATACAATCTATGAAATCAATTCATACCTGATTGTGTAACTTCCGTATAAGATTCAACAGCTGTAACACTTCAAATAAACAGTTAGATAAAATGTACCATTTTATTCTTGGGTTGAGTCGCGGACTAGGTCGCTCTCTTTAAGACGTTTCGCGGCTCTGCCCAAGATTGTGCTAGCAGTGTTATAGCCCCGCCGTCCCCAGGATAAAACAGCCCAGAATCTTCTCTGTCTCGTTCAACTATGCACAGTAATTGAACGGTATACTATTCACCCTCATTCTCATTATTTGCTCGGAATCAAAAATCGACAAAAATAAATAACATGGACTGTTTTTTTCACAAAAACCATGGACTGCAATTCTCTGTTTGCAAAAACAGATTTCGTAGAAGCTCAAGAACTGTTTTTGCAAAATCTGATTTCGAAGAACTGGAAGAAGCAAGTCTTTCTGTTTTGTAAGAACTCGAAGAACTCGAAGAAACAAGACTGTTTTTCTGTTTTTGCAATCACACTGTTTCAGAAACTCATACTCTGTTTTTCGTTTCAAGAACAGGAAGAAACTCGTTCTTCATTCTCTGAAGGAAGAAACAATAACTCTGTTTTGCAATTACAGAGTTCGAAGAAGCAATCAAAACTGTTTTTCTATTTCTGCTATCACTCTGTTTTCTCGTTTCATGAACTGGAAGAAAAAGAATGCTCTCTGTTTTTTCGTTTCATGAACTGGAAGAAGCAAAACTGCTTCAGCTCACAATCGTTTCAAGACTCTGTTGTTTTATTCTTTCTCCCAAGCTTTCAATTGATGAACAGTTTTCATCATTTCCCAAGCAGAAAACGAAAGCTCTATTCATTCAAGAACTTGAGAAGCTCTCATTCATACTCACTGTTTTTCTGCTGTTCTATTCATTCATTTTGAAGAAGCAAGACTCTGTTGCTCTTCTTCTCTGCAAGAAACTGTTTTCCTCATATCTTTTTAAGCTCTCATATCAAAGAGTATAAAAAGAATAAACAACCACTAGGAGCAGCCATTATGAAAACAGGGAGTGTTTTACGCCAGAAAACATGGAGCCACCCTGTCCACTTCAGTTTTAAATTCATTTCCACTCATCATCCTCCACTCATTAGAATTTTAAATTCGTTTATAAAGAAAGTGTTTTATTTTTTTTAAAATCCAAAACAAATGTTCCAACAATCCCCCACTTGGATTTTTAAAAACAATTTTACAATCCTCCACTTGGATTGAAAAAACAATTTTCATCGAGCAATCTGTAACATATAAGATTGTGCATAAACAAAAGTGTCTTTCGACTTGAACTCTTGCGTAGTGTTCATGCTTTAGATTATACTAGAGTAACTCGTAGTTTTGAACTCTATCTCTAACAGACATTACACGCACAACCTTTTCCTGGGTGAAGTCTAAAAAGCCCGTGCTTTACGGCCATGCACGTATATCCCAGTAAGTGAAGGCTCTAGGAATTTTGCCCACAAATTCCATAGGAAGCGGCCAAACTTCCACAATCACTTAGGTGAGTCTATCAAGAGTACTCCTGTAGCTAGGTACTCCACTCCACATAGAGTATAGACATCATTAAGAGTTTTGAACTCATCCTACTATCGCTTCAGGAATTCATGCTGTATTCTAGGAATGAGATTATTATTTTGTCAGCATGATTCACATCATATCATTCACAACTTGTTATTACCCATTGAACCTATTTCTTGGGATCTCCAGTCTATAGGTCGGGTTACCGTTATGAATGACTCATCCATCTAAGGGCTTTAGTCCCATTCCTTTCGAGGTTTTGAAAACCTTCTCTCTAGCTAATCCTTTCGTCAAAGAATTAGCCGAGTTCACATCAGTTCGTACTTGATCCGATCTCACAGCACCAGTAGATAGAATTCTCTAACCGTACTGTGCTTACGACGTATTCGTCGTTTCTTGCCGTTATCATAACGGTTCTGTATTTTCGCAATAGCCGCGGTACTATCGCACTGGATCAAGACAACTGGAATCAGTCTTACCCATATAGGGATCTCTGCTAGCAGGTTTCTCAACCAACCTGCTTCTTCACTAGCCATAGCTAATGCTATAATCTCTGACTCCATCATGGACTGTGCCAAAATGGTCTGTTTCTTTGACTTCCAAGAAACAGCTTCACCAGCTATATTGAAAATATAGCCACTGGTGGCTTTGGAGTCATCTGAAAGGGTGTTCCAATCAGCATCGCTTTATCCTTCAAGGACAGCGGAAAACTTCTGTAATCCGAGGTTCGTAGTCCTCTTAAGGTACCTCATGACCTTTTCAATTGCATCTATTAAGGCTCCTTAAAATCTAAGGGAACCCTTCTTTACTGAAAATACATAGTAATCGGGGCCAAGAAGTTCATTTACGTTTACTTCTCCTAGGCTCAGATTCTATGACTTTATCAGTTTCATGCATCTTTATCATAGGCACGTTATTTGAGGATATACCCCCACTATTCCTCGAAATAACCCCCACTATAAATGCAATTTATCTTTTCATGAAAAATTCCTTGAGTAACACAAAAAATCTTTTCACAAAGAATCAGAATCCACAAAATTATTCTTAGCATGTATAAAAAATATACGTAAGCTTCCCATTAAGGGACTTTTGAACTTCGGTCCTTCTAACTATTGTCAAAAACAGGTTTAGCTACCTTTTTGAATGCATATTAAATGACGGTCTTCTTGCTATCTGAAGATGACCATGCATTCAACTCTTAAGGACCCATAAAATGAGAATATCGAATAAAATACCCATTCTATTCATCTCGCTATTCTCATTTTTTCTTTTAAGTTCAAGGATCAACTAAAAATATCATTAGAACACGTACCTTAAATTCAACTTCTGAATTTTTTCAAAATTTGATGTAAACATCAAGCTATATTTGTTCAGCCTCTGGGAATTTAGTTGCAAACTTTGATAACAAAGTTCCGCAACAAAATCAAGCAATAGCTTCAATTGATCTATATTGTCATCAACATCATCATCATGAGAACTTATCCTTTTCATAAGAATACATGTCCTCATGTGGAAGTCCGACCAACTTATGGTCTGAGCAAAATCATTTATTTATTGACATCAAGGACAAAATCTACAAGTCAATCTGTATATGAATGATTCCTTATAGCCTCCTTATGTCAAACATCAACTGTAACATTAAACTCGAGGTTTTTCTTTCCATCAATTTTATTGATAAATAGAGGCATTCTAATTTTCACAATAGATCAATTATTGTTCTCACCAAAATAGACTGAATCATTCAAGGTTTAGAGTATAGACTACATTTTACATGTCACCATGTGTATATGTAGGTCAATCTCTAACTACGTTAATCATATTGTAAATTAATATGATTTCAATATGGTTGTAAAGTCACCATAAAAATTTCTAAAGGAAGCCTAAGTTCCTAACTCAGAAATTTTATGCTAACGAAAAGCATTGAGTTCAGAAGATGAACTGTTCATTGCTAATCTATATATATCCAACTATATATGATTCACTTCTTTTACACTTAACTCAAATCTTATGTGTGATCACATGTGTGCATTCTTGTATTACAAATACATGCAAACTTTGTTTAGCAAATTCAGTATTTGTAATCATGGCAGAAAGAACACGTCTTAAAATTGTTGGGACAATTACATGGATCAGCACCTATTATGTCACAGTAAGACATTTCTCATATACTGACAATGTTTGTTAGTTTATTGTATAAGATGTTCTACTCAAGCAAATTCCTATATGCAAATATAAAGCATAAATTCCATGGAATTATTGAGCATACGAACAGTAGCACATGCATATAAACATTCTAATGTAGGCAAACATAGCAAACAATCTTTGAAACACAAATACAATCTATGAAATCAATTCATACCTGATTGTGTAACTTCCGTATAAGATTCAACAGCTGTAACACTTCAAATAAACAGTTAGATAAAATGTACCATTTTATTCTTGGGTTGAGTCGCGGACTAGGTCGCTCTCTTTAAGACGTTTCGCGGCTCTGCCCAAGATTGTGCTAGCAGTGTTATAGCCCCGCCGTCCCCAGGATAAAACAGCCCAGAATCTTCTCTGTCTCGTTCAACTATGCACAGTAATTGAACGGTATACTATTCACCCTCATTCTCATTATTTGCTCGGAATCAAAAATCGACAAAAATAAATAACATGGACTGTTTTTTTCACAAAAACCATGGACTGCAATTCTCTGTTTGCAAAAACAGATTTCGTAGAAGCTCAAGAACTGTTTTTGCAAAATCTGATTTCGAAGAACTGGAAGAAGCAAGTCTTTCTGTTTTGTAAGAACTCGAAGAACTCGAAGAAACAAGACTGTTTTTCTGTTTTTGCAATCACACTGTTTCAGAAACTCATACTCTGTTTTTCGTTTCAAGAACAGGAAGAAACTCGTTCTTCATTCTCTGAAGGAAGAAACAATAACTCTGTTTTGCAATTACAGAGTTCGAAGAAGCAATCAAAACTGTTTTTCTATTTCTGCTATCACTCTGTTTTCTCGTTTCATGAACTGGAAGAAAAAGAATGCTCTCTGTTTTTTCGTTTCATGAACTGGAAGAAGCAAAACTGCTTCAGCTCACAATCGTTTCAAGACTCTGTTGTTTTATTCTTTCTCCCAAGCTTTCAATTGATGAACAGTTTTCATCATTTCCCAAGCAGAAAACGAAAGCTCTATTCATTCAAGAACTTGAGAAGCTCTCATTCATACTCACTGTTTTTCTGCTGTTCTATTCATTCATTTTGAAGAAGCAAGACTCTGTTGCTCTTCTTCTCTGCAAGAAACTGTTTTCCTCATATCTTTTTAAGCTCTCATATCAAAGAGTATAAAAAGAATAAACAACCACTAGGAGCAGCCATTATGAAAACAGGGAGTGTTTTACGCCAGAAAACATGGAGCCACCCTGTCCACTTCAGTTTTAAATTCATTTCCACTCATCATCCTCCACTCATTAGAATTTTAAATTCGTTTATAAAGAAAGTGTTTTATTTTTTTTAAAATCCAAAACAAATGTTCCAACATTATTCTTGACCAAATCCAAGATGGAGAGGCATAAGTAGAAGAATAGTAGTTGCTTGTCCAAGAAGTGTGGTGGAACGAAAGGGATTGCTGATGCTTTAATCAAATTTTTACCAAAGATAATCACTCATCTTCGTTCATCTTCTTCCTGCTTCAATCATTAAATGTTCTTTGAGGAAGACGTGTTCCAAACTCCAATTAATGTAAAAACAGTTGGGTAAAAAACTAATTATTTTATGATTCTCAACAGGAGATGTGCAAGATGTGTGATCTAGAAGGCCATGTTGCTGGTGATTTCCATGAGTTTATACTCTATGCTTGAGGCTTCATGCCCTGGATTGATGGTTCTATCTACTTCAAAGGAGAAACCAACATTTGTAATATAGTATTTGGATTGTCAATGTTACAAGGGTGTCTTAGGTAATTGAAAAGTCCAAAGAAGCAACACCTCTTGAACACGTTAGTCCTCTTATTCGAATTCTGGTGTTGGAGGTGCAAAAAATTCATGTTTTGGTATGGTAGGTGTAAAAAGCAGTGTTCTAAAAATGGCA
The DNA here is from genome assembly GCA_963556465.1 of Berberis vulgaris. NCBI lineage: Eukaryota > Viridiplantae > Streptophyta > Magnoliopsida > Ranunculales > Berberidaceae > Berberis > Berberis vulgaris. The sequence continues at coordinate 72,070,887 of OY747133.1, forward strand.
AGGCGTTGGGTGGGCGGCGAGCAGGTGCTTAGGCGGTCTTAGGTTTTGTATTATAAGTTTAATAATTTACAAAAGTTAAGCATAATACCTTATCAATTACATCTAATTTAATGTCAATATACATATGCAAAATTTAAAAACATGAAAAATTAACAATCATGAACAAAATTTATTAAAACTCAAATGACTGAAGTTCGTCATGATGAGTACTTTATATAAAATTGAATTTGTGAACAAATATTCAAACCTACTATTTTATTTTTCTTCAAATTGCATGAATAACCTCAGTAATGTTTGATAAAATCTACATTAGTAAAATTGGTACCGATAGATCTTTTGAAAATTCCATTAAGTAATCATTTTTTGCTACATTTAGACATATACTGAATAAAAATAATTAAATAATTAATTTATAAAAAAGAGGAAAGAAAAATAAATTAAGAACACAATCGGCCTTATTAAAAAATAAAAAAATAAAAAAAATAAAAATCGCCCAAACCGCCTAGACTGCCCGTCCAACCATTAATCTGAATGATTTTTCACCTTCTAGCACCGCCTAGGCCGATTTTTAGAACACTAAAAAAAGTATGTATTTAAAGCATGTGGTGAGGTAATACACTAGGACAATGTTGTTTTTGGAAAGATTGGAATGAATTGTGTCCAACTCATAATTATGATGGTGTTAGGATAGTAATGGTTTATAGTGCTGATAATTTAAATGGAATAAAATACTTCAAATTCTTCACGTGTGATGGGTTTTGATGGTTGCCAACAGGCAACAACCAGAAGAGTAACCTGAACTCCAAAATTTTGAAAGTGAAGATTGAGGTAAGCTTTTGGTGAACTTGTAGTTGACTTCCTAAGAAGGTTAACCATGATTAACATGGCGGTCCTAGTGGCTGCAGTGGCGCATCTGAAGTAATGAAGTGGTATACTATGAATGCAATAAAAATGAAAGTATGTTTAGAATGCAAGCATGGTTTGAATGCAATTGACTGTAACACTTTCAAGCACCAACCCTAGCCATAAACAACATAACCAACTCTTTGACAATACACAACACTTTCAAGCACCTTAATGACATAATTCAATACAAAGAGCACAATCACCCGGTTCAATTAAAAAACCCAACACTTAATTAAATGCAATACAATGCTTTGACAATAACCGATGCTGACAATACCCAACAGTTGCAATACAATATGCAATACAATACTACATAACCTTAATTTAAACATAATCACGATGGACAATCACCAGCGACATGGCCTTCTAAATCACAAATCTTGCTCATCTCCTATTGAAAATCACAGAATAATTAGTTTTTGACCCCCACTGCTTCTATATTAATTGGAGTTTGATACCATCTTCCTCGAAATAATATCAATAATGGTTGAAGAAGGAAGAAGATGAACAAAGATGAATGATTACCTTTGGTGAAAACATGGTTGAAGCAATTGTAGTCCCTTTCCCTTTTGTTCCATCACCCATCATGGACAATCAACTACTGTACTTCCGCTTCTTCATCTTGGATTTGGTCAATAATATAAAAGGGAAGAAATATAATGGCTATTTTGAAAGGAGTTCTCTGCCCTCCAAGTTCAAGGGGAAATTGTGACACGTGGCGGATAAGTCAATCAACTTAACTGACTGTTAGGAGTGAAGTTGGGGTGAGGGTATTTCGGTCATGAATTGAGTCAAGGTAAGTCAACATGATTGACTTCACAGTTTCATTCAATTTTGGGGTTCATACTGAATTAGAATTTAAAATGAGGGTCGAACATAATTGCACAAGAACAAATGGGTGCCAATTTCAAGTGTCCCTTGCAAAAATGCAAATTAGTCTTGACGAGTCCACGTCGTTGAGTCCACACACACATATATAAGAGTACACAAAAAAAAATTGTCACTCTCCTAGCCCTCTTTCGCCTAGGTTGTCCTTTAAAATTCATGAAAAATTTCCACACGATTTGCTTAAAGACAAATTCTCTCCTTATTTTAATTAGATTATATCTCTTAAAATTTTCAATATGTTAAAAAACAAAGACTTTAATGAGATGTGAGATGCACATTCGCTAGGAAGATTTTGCAAAGAATACCTAATATCCAAATTCGCTAGGAAACTTTTGTCATAGTTTCCTAACTGGGTCTATATGTATATACAAGGGGAGTACACAAAAAACACACATGTCACTCTCCCAACCCTCTTTCGCCTAGGTCGCATCCTTTAAAATTCATTAAAAGAGGAAAAATCGAGGAAAATAAAAATTCCGCACGTTTTGCCTAAACATACAATTGTCTCCTTATACAAATTATTTACTAAATTATAAATATATTTATGAAATTTGATTATGAATATATCTCCTAGTTTAACAAAATTTTATTAATATATTTATGCACATATACAATTTTTTCTTTCGTAATTCTTACTAAATTATTCCATGAATGATTGGTGTGTATGTAGAACATTTTGTATGAGCATGTGTTTTACGATATGTTAACGATGAACCACTCATCTACATCCATCTTCTTTTTCTCTTCAAGGCAAACCTTCCACATTCATTTTTGGTATGTACCTAAATTTATTTGTTCATCATCTTCTTAACCTCCTCCTCTTCACTATTTGTTTACATTGTGTCTTATGATGGGTGAACTATAGGGTTATTTGGTTCACTGAGTTTTTTGTTTTGTACCATTTGTGTTCATCATACGATCATGTTATTTCTTGCTATTCATGTGACTAACCAATTTTTTTAAATTTTTTTTTTTATCAAAAAACTGAAATTGTATTACTTAAAAGGAAAAACCATTTAAGTTCATTGTACATCCCATCTCAAAGCCACCAATACTATTATCATTAGCATAGACTGAAGCAGCCAACCGGTGAGTTGTTAAGTTCATATTTCTTCTAATGTGAAACGATTTGAAACATTAAAAAAAATCTAGTTTGTGTTCCAGATGATGCTGCCAGGTAACTTTCTGCTGTCATGATAAGTTCTCCTTGCTACCATTGATCACTTTCCGCAATGTCTTTACTATCAGTTATCACTACAATTTTTTTGTACCCTTTCGCAATCGCACATTCACTTGCTAGCCTGACCCCTTCTAGTTCAACTTCAAAGCTTGTTCTCATGCCTTTCCTACACCATCATTTATTAATGTCGACTATCTTACCAAGCTGCATCAGTTGCATAGCAAGCAAAACAACCATCACACTTGTTCCTGCGAAAAACAACATCAGTGACAAACATAATACAATCATGACCTGCCTACTTTTTAGTCTGCTTAAAAACCTTTGAAACAACATAATTATTTGTAATTGTATCTTCTAGTAGTATGTTAGTGCGAACATCAATTATATATACTTGTTCTTGTTCCATATTACTTGAAATCCACCAAAGATTTGTTGAGCAATTGGTTAATCTTGCTACCACCTGTGCTCTAAATTATTGTGTTAAAAACCCAACTTATTTCTTGCCTGACAAATTTGATCAAGGACTGCAGCTGCTCTAACCATACTCATTTCTCTTTCATATACTCCGTTGTGCATAAACCATAAAAATTCAAGGAAATCCTTCTCATGAGAGAAATCCACTCTGACCCATCTAACCAGTAATGCTAGAAATACTGCAAACTTGAACAACAAGAGGACACTGAAAGAGAAAATGCCTTGACGTTTCCTTTGATGTGTTGCAAAGTGGGCATTGATCGCCACTGGTACTTGATGTTGTTTAAGGACATTTCCAACAGGGAGTAATCCTTTGCATAGTCTTTAGATAAATAATTGAACTCGATGAGAAACCTTGAGTTTCCAAACACCTTGCAACAATCTTCTATCATCTCCTCTGGATGAAGATGCATTAGTCAAAACCACTGCCCCACTCCTGAATGATCTATAAGTTGATTTCACAGTGAAAACTCATTTGGTTTCATGCTTCCAAATGAGCACATCCCGTTCCTCCGAATGTCTAATGGGGTATTGGTAATGGCCATAGCAACATGTTGAAGGAAGAACTATTTGATAGCAGGTTGTTCCCATTATTCACATTCTCCATCTTCTTGAACAATTAGGTCGCTCTCGGAATTGAATAGAGACAAGATAGATGGAGGCACATAATCCCTCATAGGGACGAAATCAGATAACCATAGGTCCTCTCATATATTGAAAGACTCCCCATTGGCAACCATCCACCAAAAAAAACCTTTTAGGGTGTTTATAGCAGTGTTCTAAAAATCAGCCTAGGCGTTAGAAAAATGCCCAGATTAATGGCTAGGCGGGTTCTGGGCAGTCTAGGCAGGTCTGGGCGATTTTTTTTAACGAGGCAGCTGATTGTGTTCTTATTTTATTTTTCTTTCATATTTTTTGGAAATAAACAATTTAATTATTTTTTCTTCAGTATATGTCTGAATGTAGCAAAGAATGATTACTTAATGGAATTCTCAAATGATCTGCCGGAACCAATTTTAGTAATGTAGATTTTATCAAACATGACTGAGGTTATTCATGCAATTTGAAGAAAAATAAAAGAGTAGGTTTGAATATTTGTCAACAAATTCAATTTTGTACAAAGTACTCATCATGACCAACTTCAATCATTTGAGTTTTAATAAATTTGTTCATGATTGTTAATTTTTTCATGTTTTTAATTTTTGCATATGTATCTTGACATTAAATTGGATGTAATTGATAAGGTATTATGCTTAACTTTTGTAAATTATTAAGTTATAATACAAAACCTAAGACCGCCCAGGTGCCGCCTAGGCCCTGGGCGCTAGGCACCTGCTCGTCGCCCTCCTAGCGCTTTTTAGAACACTGATTTATAGTTTTCCCAAACTCTTCCAAAGGAAGGAAGATCTCAATCTGGTGAAACAAGCTTGGAAAAGACAACAATTATTGAAGTAAATAGACTTGAGGAGTGCTGGCCAAATATCATACGAATGTTCTAAAATTCTAAGCACCATCTTTTTTTTTTTTTTTTTTTGGGAACGTGAGCCGGTGTTTGATAGGATCCGTAACCTATCCCCGAGGTGCCACCTATAGGTCAACATCACCCCGAAAGAAATAATGCCGCCGGCGGGTCTCGAAGCAAGGACTTGGGGATAAATCCCACAAGGCCTTAACCACTCGACCATAACACCTTTGGCAATTCTAAGCACCATCTTAGACAACAAAGTAAGATTTTTAGGCCTAGAAAGCTGAATATTAATCCACCCATGTTTTGGGGAGCAGATATTGACTAAACAATTGATGCAAGAACAAATATATATATTTTTTGGAATCCGTTTAAATATACAAAAGAACAAGGAAAAAAAATTGAATAAGCCTATTAATTATCTCATTTATTTGGGTTGTAGTAAATTTTCTCTTTTATATTATTTTATTTTTTATGATTGTTATTGATTTTGTGCACTTCAATTTTCTTATTTCACTGACTTTATATTTATAATCGACATACTATCAATTGTTATATATATATATATGTTATAATTTTTAATTTTTTGTATTAAGAAAAATATTAAGGAACCTAATGCTAAGAAAACAAAAACTACTATCAAGTTGTAGTTCTCTGGCGTGGAGATCCTAAAACAATGTACCTTCTTTTTAAAGCTTTTGATACACTAGACAAAACATATTGGTTGGACTTGCTTGGTAAACATATAGTGATAAGCTCATTGGGTCTTTATTGAAATGGTTCACAATCTTGTCAAATATAAAAAATATAGCGCGCGGTTGAACTCTTGCGTTCTGAGCAAAAAAAGGTATTGAGGATTATCTGAGGATTTATTAGTACGATGGCTTGTCAAAATATGAAACTCTAACTAAAGCACTTGCAATTTAGAGTAAGACACAAAGACCTTAAAAGAAATGACATTGTCAATTGAAACTCCGACGTTGGGTTTGGAATGTTGATTATAAGCCATCTGAATTCAAGAGGTTATTGTCATGTATATAACAGGATGGAAGGAACAACTACTCCAACTCAAGACTCCAAACCTCATACGTAATTTTTTTGTTATAAAATTGGATCTTGAAGGCCAGAGAAAGCTTTGCAAAAGATTGAACAAAACATTAACATTGTTCAGGGATACAACTTTTTAATCAAGTAAACCGGCACTAAAATGAGTTAACTTGAGTAAGGTGGAAGTTTTTATATCTGTTTGCCTGGGACTAGTTCATGACACAGGGTACCAAGTGATATATGGAACTAACCTTGGCTAACAAACCCACTGAAAATAAAATGTCAGGTCTAGTGCAAAGTGCTAAATATGATAAAGCACCTATAACATTCAAATGTGATACTTCAGGATCGAGAATTGCCTCATCACTACCATCGGAGAACTTAGGGGATGTGAATTTTTTCATATAAAAACACTACAAAGTTATCTCAGTATAAGTTTTTGATGAACCAGAATTTGCTTAAGCTATGTTGAATTTGCAGACTTAAAACACTATTTTATCTTTCCATAGTCTTTCATTTTGAATTTCCTTCTTAACTATTCACCAGCTAGCCAATTATCATGGATGATGAGATGAGTCAGAATCCTTCTTCTCTGCTGTGCTGCTATCTGGATCTGCAAAGGGAAGAGAGGAGAGTGGAGAATTTAGGGAGGGGGAAGGGGAGAGAACAAATGAAAGGCTTTGAACAAAATATACTTTTTTATTTATTTTTATCATTTTTGTGTGTATATTTTCCTTTTCATTTATTATTATTATTATTATTATTATTATTATTATTATTATTATTATTATTATTATTCAAAACAAATGGTTTAGTTTTATCCCTAACCAAAATTGATTTATTCCAAACAAATGTTCGATTTTTTGGTCACAAAATTCATCATGGAACTATCATTCCTATTTCTAGGGCAATTGATTTTGCAGACAAATTTTCTGATGAAATTAAAGACAAAACCCAACTGCAACAGTTTTTAGGATCTTTTAAACTATGTTGCAGACTTTTACAAAAATCTTAGAGTTTTGCTCAAACCCTTGTTTGCAAGACTTAAGACCAATCCAAGCCCATGGACTTCGATCCATACCCAAATTGTCCGTCAAGTCAAAGTCCAGGTCAAGAGTCTTCCTTGTCTACGAATATCCAATCTTGTTGATTTCAAGATCGTAAAAACAGATGCGTCCAATTTAGGATACGGTGGTATTCTTAAACAGCGTCTACCTGATTCTACTGTTACCCAATTGGTCCGATACCATTTTGGTATTTGGAACTCCACCCAAATCAATTACTCTACTGTAAAAAAAGAAGTTTTATCAATCGTTTTGTGCATCATGAAATTTCAAGATGATTTGATAAATCAAATTTTTTTACTTCGAGTTGATTGTAAATCTGCAAAAGAGATTTTAACAAAAGATGTTTTAAATCTCATTTCAAAACAACTTTTTGCACGCTGGCAAGGTCTATTGTCAGCCTTTGATTTCGAAATTGAGTATATAAAAGGAGAATCTAACTCTCTGGCAGATTTCCTGACAAAAAAATTTCTTCAAAAATGAGCTCCCAATCTTCTTCCTCTTCCAAACCTCCTCTTTCTCCACAACCTCAAACAAAGACCCAATATGTAATTATGAAACTTCTGCTTCAAAGCTCAAAACCCCTTTTTCTTATGCCCTCTCTCTTACAAATCCTTATTAGCCTTTATCAATCGCAGAGGAATCCAGCTTTTCAATGACAAGCTTTACAAAACCAAAATCATCCAAAACTCCAAACCCATACATTACAAAATCATCAATGGATCCAATCTCCTTGATAGAGCCATCTCTGTACTCTATCGCCAAAGAATCAAATCTTATAGCCAAACAACTCACTTTGAGGAAGCATATATCCTCAAAACTCATGAGTTCTATGAGTTCATACTGACTCAGTATTGGTTACTCACCACAAAGAACCTTCCAATCCCTCCAAAATCACCCATTCAAAATGTCAAATCCTTCAAATCATCTCTGAAACTGATTGGAAACACAACCTTCGTTTGCACAAAAGATTTTCAGTTTCTTACAATCCTCAATCCTACAATTATCTTGATTACAAATTAGCTTGGTCTCGAGCCTTCCTGCTCGCTACCCCAAATTGTTCTCATTCCTGGTTCTTCTTGTTATGCAAGAAGTTCTCTTAAAAAACAATTCCTTTTTGGTTTCAGCATATCTGGTGGAATCATTTTGGTCCAGTTCAAGACATTCTGCCTCCTTAGGTTCAAAAAGGCTGGCAAATCTTCAAATCAAAGTTTCAAGCTCCAATCTCTTCTTCAGAACAGGTCTTATCACTTTGGTTCTTCATCAAATTCAATCTCGCATGGATCTGTTGTTGGGATTACGTATGCTCTCCTCTTCCAGTTCCATGTCAATCATCTCAGGCGCCTCTCTGGATTTGCCGTCATTTCAAAGTTAAATGGTGGTCTTAGTTTGACCACTCCAGTGTTACAAAAGAAGCAATTACAAATTTTTTCCAAATCAAGGGTTCCTCTCCAAAGATTCAAGTGAACCATATCCAATCATCGTTTCCAGCAAAACTTCTCAAGCAGCACATCAAAAAACAGCTTGAAGGCAAACCAACAAAAACTCAACTATTGGAAACTCTATCGCAGATCTACTCCATGGATGGATCAGACGAAGAAGATGATCCCACAATCACTGACAATAAGGATGACTGCTTTGGCATCTTTTCGCCACTTGCATGATTCCTATCCCCTCCATCAAGAAAATGCATATATGAATCATCATGATTCTAGAAGCCATCATTACAAAATTTACAAAGTCATCATCAAGCATCTTCCACCTTTACAAAATGACAAACAACTTTCGGTGCCTACGGACAGTCTCAAAAGCCACGCAAGGCATCTGCCAGCAGTTCCCGTACTCAACCACTACAATCATTTCAAATCCAAAGCATCTTCAACAAACATTATGATTACAAAGGACAAGTTCCACCAACTCGATAAGACTTTTCTTCTCAACAATTATTATATCTTTTCTTTCTATTCTTATTTAAGCAAGTGTGTGTGTCCTCAGTTATTAGGATTTATCTATCGATGTAATCCTCTAGCCTCTATAAACCTCTATCTCCTGTAAGTAATATTTTTTTATCAATACTTTTTTTTTTATTTTCAAATCATGAGTTACAAATTAAGTATTATTCAATCTGTCTGCGTGACCTACCTGTATAACATCTAAGTACCCAATTGTGTTGGGATATACTCCTTAGATGCAGTACGGTCTAAAGAATAGATTGATTAAGAAATCAAATTGTGTTCAAATTCTTGCATTTTACATTCTCCTATCCTATGAATCTTTGTATCTATGTCTAGGGTTATATCCTGAGTAGAAATTGGTATCAGAGTCATGTCTTTATTTTCCCGGAGGAATAGTGTTGGTGAGTTCCTAGGTAACATTGGTCAGCCGTTGATAGCGTTGGTCAGCCATAGGGAATGTTGGTCAGCCGTTGGATACCCTTTGTAAGTCGCAGTGAGGCGCAATCTGTTGGGTTAGGTGGTCCCATTCTGGTGGTCCAGTTGTAGATGGCCGGTTATAGTGTTCCTGTCAACCTATCTTTCTCCAATTTAAAAAATCATGTCTTTGTTTTCAAAATGTAATCAAGCTTCTAGCTCCAGACAAAGAAACCCTGATTTACAAAATAGGATGGAATATAGAATTTCAGAAGTAGAACAAAATTTACAAAAATGGTCAATCCCTGAGGTCCCATACAAAAACATTTATGAGATTTCAAAATCATTTTTTTTCACAAAAATTTGAAGATCTTATAGATATTGTTGAACAGACAGTACCTCTTGATGGATCTTTAGAATCCAAACAACTGTTTTCAAACAAAACTCTTCAATTTTTACAAAATCAAGATTACAAATACATCCATATCGGTCTCATCCAAGTAGGAATCAAACCCCTTACTAGGACAGGATTAGATACATGTGCTCTCATCGCTCTTCGCGATTGCAGACACAACCGATTTGAGGATTCTCTGTTAGAAATAGCAAAGTCTACTTTAGCGATGGGTCCAGTCTATTTTGACTGCTACCCCAATTTCTCTGTGTCTTTCAAGGATCCAAATGTTCTTGAGACACTCACGCTCAATATTCAGACATATGGTTTCGATATGTTACCAGGATTTGAGCCTTTGGCGTTGATTTACAAAATCACATACAAAACAATGAAGACTCAACTAAGCCCTCGTGCTTTGCTCAAATCTGAAAAAGGATATACAATCATATTTCAGGCCAACAAGGATAAGACTAGTGCTATTATCCCAAAGACAATCCACTAGAACCAAGTCACTCTTCTACTAACTTGGCCAGTCCAATCGCAACCTAGAAAGCCTCCCTTACTCGTATTAATCAAATCCTTACTCTTGAAGATGGCATTGTTGAATTACAGTTCTCTGAATCAAGAACGACTAGATTAGAGCCTTTAGATTTTCAATCTAGACGTAGATCTGAATCATCCTTCAGAACTGATCCAACACGTATCCCTAGAACTAGTACATCAGAAGTTCTACCACACTTAGATCTAACCAATCTAAGACAACATCCCCAATACCCTCAAATACCTAAACATGTCTACAATTTTCAAAATGATGTTCAATCTGAGAAATCTCCAACTCAATCTGAGATGGGAGACCCTTCTCAATTAAATGTTCTTTCAACAGATTTTGTTCAACCTGGATTAAAAAAGAATTTATGCAAGAAAAGAATTCTGCCAAAAGAAAAGCTTTTTATGCCCAATATGATTCTAATTAGAGAAATGTTTTGGGAATTTTTTTTATGTTTTTTGTGAAGAAATTAGGGAAAATATGCCATTTCTACAATGGTATGACTCTATATTTCTTCCAAGCATAAATGTTATCAAAGATTCTTCCAAAACAACCTGGCAATTAAAAAATAGTTCTATTATAGAATCTATTTTGCTGCCATTCGAAGAAATCAAATTTCAAACTCAAGGTCAGACTATTTTAGCCTCTCCCTTGAAAGATCCTTTTTCTCAAACTTATTCAAAAGGCATTTCCAAAATCATAGAACAAAATAATTATACAAATGTTTTGTTACATGAATTAGGTGAAAAACTAATTGAAGACTCACAAATTTCAAAACTGTCTTTCAGTCAAACTCTAATTCACAAACCAGTTACATTTTTTACTCCCTCTTCTATAGAGCCAGCTGTTTTTTCAACACCCACTCATCTCACTGATGAGATCAATAGAAAGCTTGTTGCATTAAAGTTGCAGGATACGTCTTCTTCTTCAAAACAAATCAACACTCTTTCCAATCCATCTCAATTTGACGAATCAGATTATTTTGACAATTCAGATCCTCTTTTTGAATTGGAAAAGCTTCAAGCTAATCCAATCAGATCATCTAGATATCAAACCCTTCGTCAATCCAATCCCCTCCCCACAACTGGAAATTACTATCCTAGGCCGACTCTTCCTGATATGCAATATGAGGAAATGTCTCTTCAAACTTTTGGTTCATTTTCTACAGGATCCATCTATACTTGGAATATAGATGGTTTCACTGAAGAAAATATTCTTGAAATTATTAAAGAAATGATCATGCTGGCATCTCCTCATCGCAGTGACCACAAGAGTGATCATCATATTGCCCAAATTATTATTGCTGGGTTTTCTGGACAATTAAAAGAATGGTGGGATAATTATCTTACACCAGTTGAACAACAACTCATTTTAACAGCAGTTACCCAGGATATAACCCTAGACATAGATACAAAGATTAACAGGATATGAGAATATAAAATGCAAGAATTTGAACAAAATTTGATTTCTTAATCAATCTATTCTTTAGACCGATACTGCATCTAAGGAGTATATCCCAACACAATTGGGTACTTAGACGTTATACAGGTAGGTCTCGCAGACATATTGAATAATACTTAATTTGTAACTCATGATTTGAAAAGAAAATATTATTGATAAGAAAATATTACTTACAGGAGATCGAGGTTTACAGAGGCTAGAGGATTACATCGATAGATAAGTCCTAATAACTGAGGACACACACACTTGCTTAAATAAGAAAAGATATAATAATTGTTGAGAAGAAAATTCTTCTCGAGTTGGTGGAGCTTGTCCTTTGTAATCATAATGTTTGTTGAAGATGCTTTGGATTTGAAATGATTGTAGTGGTTGAGTGCGGGAACTGTTGGCAGATGCCTTGCGTGACTTTTGAGACTGTCCGTAGGCACCGAAAGTTGTTTTTCATTTTGTAAAGGTGGAAGATGCTTGATGATGACTTTGTAAATGTTGTAATGATGGCTTCTAAAATCATGATGATTCATAGACGCCTTTGCTTGATCGAGGGGACAAAAATCATGCAAGTGGCGAAAAGATGCCAAAGTAGTCATCCTCATTGTCGGGGACTATTGGATCGTCTTCTTCGTCTGATCTATCTGCGATAGAGTTTCCAATAGTTTAGCTTTTGTAGGTTTGCCTTCAAGCTGCTTTTTGATGTGTTGCTTGAGAAGTTTTGCTGGAGACGATGATTGGATAGGGTTCACTTGAATCTTTGGAGAGGAACCCTAGATTTGGAAGAATTTTTTAACTGCTTCTTTTGTAACACTAGAGTGGTCAAACTAAGACCACCATTTAACTTTGAAACGACGGCAAAACCAGAAAGGCGCCTGAGATGATTGGCATGGAACTGGAAGGGGAAAGTATACGTAATCTGTGGAGACCCTTGTGTGGGCGGACCTGAGGGGGAGGGTGAGTGTTGGAGCCCAATAGGCCCAGGCCAAAGATGGTTGGCAAGCTACAAAAAGGGGAGATAGTCCCACATCGTCTGGGTGCGGAAGGGGATGTGCTACTTATGTGCGGGGTTGGATCCCCATAGTAACAACGCGTTTTAAAGCCGTGCGGGCCGGTTGGGCCCAGAGCGAACAATATTGTTACTGTGCGGATCGGGTCGTTACATAATCCCAATAACAGATCCATGCGCGATTGAATTTGATGAAGAACCAAAGTGATAAGACATGTTTTGAAGAAGGGATTGGAGCTTGAAACTTTGATTTGAAGATTTGCTAGCCTTTTTAAACCTGAGAGGAGGCAGATTGTCTTGAACTGGACCAAAATGATTCCACCAGATATACTGAAACCAAAGAGAAACTGTTTTTGAAGATAACTTCTTGCAGAACAAGAAGAAGTAGGAATGAAAACAATTTGGGGTAGCGAGCAAGAAGGCTTGAGACCAAGCTAATTTGTAATCAAGATAATTGTAGGATTGAGGATTGTAAGAAACTGAAAATCTTTTGTGGAAATGAAGGTTTTGTTTCCAATAAGCTTCAGAGATGATTTGAAGGATTTGACATTTTGAATGGGTGATTTTGCAGGGATTTGAAGGTTCTTTGTGGTGAGTAACCAATACTGAGTCAGTTTCGACCAATATGAACTCATAGAACTCACGAGTTTTGAAGATATCTACTTCCTCAAAGTGAGTCGTTTGATCAAATAGTCGTTTGGCTATAAGATTTGATTCTTTGGAGATAGAATACAGATATGGCTCTATCAAGGAGATTGGATCCATTGATGATTTTGTAATGTATGGGTTTGGAGTTTTGGATGATTTTGGTTTCGTAAAGCTTGTCATTGCAGAGCTGGATTCCTCTGCGATTGATAAAGGCTGATAAGGCTTTGTAAGAGAGAGGACATAAGAAAGAGGGGTTTTGAGCTTTGAAGCAGAAGGCTTCATAGCATATTGGGCCTTTGTTTGAGGTTGTGGAGAAGGTTTGGAAGAGAAAGAAGATTGGGAGCTCATTTTTGAAGAAATTCTCTTGTTAGGAAATCTGCTAGAGAGTTAGATTCTCCTTTTATAAACTCAATTCAAAAGCAAAAGCTGACAATAGACCTTGCCAGCGTGCAAAAAGCTGTTTTGAAACGAGATTTAAAACATCTTTTGTTAAAATCTCTTTTGCAGATTTACAATCAACTCGAAGTAAAAATTTCTGATTTATCAAATCATCTTGAAATTTCATGATGCACAAAATGATTGATAAAACTTCTTTTTTTACAGTAGAGTAATTGATTTGGGTGGAGTTTCAAATACCAGAATGGTATCGGACCGATTAGGTAACAGTAGAATCAGGTAGACGCTATTTAAGAATACCACCGTATCCTAAATTGGACGCATCTGTTTCTACGATCTTGAAAGCAACAAGATTGGAGATTCCTAGACAAGGAAGACTCTTAACCTGGGCTTTGACTTGACGGACAATTTGGGTATGAGCCGAAGTCCATGGGCTTGGATTGGTCTTAAGTCTTGCAAACAAGGGCTTGAGCAAAACTCTAAGATTTTTGTAAAAGTCTGCAACATAGTTTAAAGATCCTAAAAACCGTTGTAACTGGGTTTTGTCTTTAATTTCATCAGGAAATTTGTCTGTAAAATCAATTTCCCTAGAAATAGGAATGATAGTTCCATGATGAATTTTGTGACCTAAAAATCGAACATTTGTTTGGAATAAATCAATTTTGGTTGGGGATAAAGCCAAACCATTTGTTTTGATAATTTTGTAAAACTGATACAAATGTTTCCAACGATCAGCTAGAGATTCGGAAAAGATGAGTATATCATCGATATACACGATTGAAAAATGGGTGTAAGGAGTGAGAATATCATTCATGATATTTTGAAACTCACTTGGCGCATTTTAGGCCGAATGACATGATTGTCCATTCAAAATGACCAAAAGGAACATTGAAGGCCGTTTTGTAACGGTCATGAGGATGGATCTAAATTTGCCAAAATCCAGACTTGAGATCAAATTTAGAGAATACTTTAGCTAAGTATAATCTCTTAATAAGATCTCGTTTGTTAGGTATGGGATACATAATCCATTGTAAGGCTGTGTTGAGAGGCTTGTAATTGATGACAAGGCGAGGAGTGCCTCTTTCAAGTTCATTAGTTTTGCAAACATAAAAGGCAGAACAACTCCACGAGGATTTGGAGGGAGTAATTAATTTCTTTGAAATTAATCCCTTAATCTCTTCTTTGCAAAATTCCATTAATTCAGAATTCATTTGAATTAGAAGGGCTTTGGTAGGAATTTTGGATTTTTGAAAAGTTGGTTCATATGATAATCTTACCATATGTTTCTTCCTATGCCAAAAGGCATTGGAAAGATCAGAACAAAGTTCGGAAACGAGTTGCTCACGAAAGTGGGCAATTCGAGTTTGAACAGAGGGATCTTTGAGTTGTTCATCAATGCGATGATAGGAAATTTCATCTTTAAGATAATTCAATTGTTGAATTTTCTTAGAGATAAAATTGATGAAGAAATTCTTTTATTTTAAAGAAGAACTTGGCTAACTGTCGAGGAAACCAGCGAGGAAACCAGCGAGGGGGGGGGGGGGGTGGTGTGACCACTCATCCCCCTCGCGATGCGCGCGGCTGTTCATCTCGAGAGTGCTGCTGCACATCGCGAGGGGGATGAGCGGTCACACCACCCCCCCTCGCTGGTTTCCTCGCCCATTTCCTCGATAGTTAGACTTTTTGTTTAAAGAATTAACATCAACAATTTTGGTTTTGAGGAGAAAAGGAAATGTTAGATCTTCGCCAAGGACCTGAGTATGGATACCACTTTCAGTGACCTGAAAAGAGTATATGGTAGTTAAGAATGGAGTACACAGAATTATCTGTTGATCCATGTTCTTAACTAAGATAAAATGCTGCTTAATACATATTTTATCATGGCAGATGTGTGCATTTGTAAGTTTGTAATCAACAATCAAATATTCACTACTAGTAGTGTATAATCTTTGTTTTGTCTTTTTGTAGTATTTCGAAGGTATTAAGCCTTCAAAAACACAATTCAAATCTGCTCCAGAATCAACTAAAGCAGTGGTATTAATAGTATATTCCTTGTTAATAATAAGAGATATATTAATATACCATTTATGAAATTTGATTTTTGTTATTTCATGAAGAAATTGAGGATCATTATCTTCATGTTCAACAGTAATTTGATTGGACGATGAAGGAATATCAGGAGATAGTTGACTACTTTGAACTGGTCGGTTCATCAACATTTGTTCAAACCAAGTATGACCTTGCCTAAGATGATAAATCTCATTTTTCATGATATTGACTTCAGCTTGTAAATCTTGTAGAAAAACAAATTGCTGAGGGGTTGTCTTAAATATGTTTATGATTTCCTTATGATTATAAAACGGGTTTATAATCTCAGGGATTGGTATTTTTGTAATTGATTGTTTGATATGAGTAAGATACTCATGTTTTAATTGTGGATCATCAATCAATCAACAAAATCTAAATGAATACTTGTTTATTTAGACTTTGATAGCATACTGATTGTTGTTAATGTGTTGCAATGACAAGCATTAACACCATGATCCTGGTCATGATCTTCTGTGTCACTAGAGGATTCAGAATTATATCTCATATGATAGATCTGGGGATCATCAGATTCATAATTAATTAATAGTTTGGTGAACATATTTTTAATGTCTTCAGGACCTTGCAATTCCCGAATCTTTTGAGAAAATCGACAGTTTTTAGCATAATGTCTAGGCTTACCACATTTGTAACAAATGAGCTTTTGAGTAGCTGGGCTATTATGTTTGTTATGAAAAGGCTTGGGCTTATGAGTACCATGCCTTTTGGGCTTATCATAATAATTTGGAGGAGGCTTATATGGTTTTGGGCCATAAGGGCATTTAGATTTGAAGGCACGAGCAGGGTGCAACCTATATTTTTGTCGGGATTTGCTAGATCGGGCCTTAATGGGCTCATAGCCATACTACTGACAGAAAGATCCAAGCTCTTTAGGGCCTGAAATATTATGTTTTTTTAGTTGGGCTTTGAGTCTAAGGTCATTGCATAGTTGCAGGGTAACTTTGTTGATTTTAGCAATAAGATCACCAAATGTAAGCCTTTCAAATGGAATGTCTTGCAATTTGTCACGAACTGTTTCTGCAAATATAGGAGGAAGTCCAGAAAGAAATTTCCTTTTCCATAAAGGATTGTTAGCTTGAGCATAACTTTCTTTAAGAACACATATTTGTACCTGCGAAAATCGCTTAATTTGGGACATCTAATGTTCATGAGAAGATCACGAGATTTATCTTGAAATTTAGAAGGATCACCTATAAAATGCTTAAGAATAGTGAATACTAAAGTTGACACAGCATCAAAAATAGTTTCACCATTCTCAGATTTAATAGGTTGACCAGCCAAATCAACTTTAACTGCTATTAAAATGAGTTGTTGTTCAACTGGTGTAAGATAATTATCCCGCCATCATTTTAATTGTCCAGAAAACCCAGCGATAATAATTTGGGCAATATGATGATCACTCTTGTGGTCACTGCGATGAGCAAATGCCAGCATGATCATTTCTTTAGTAATTTCAAGAATATTTTCTTCAGTGAGACCATCTATATTCCAAGTATAGATGGATCCTGTAGAAAATGAACCAAAAGTTTGAAGAGACATTTCCTCATATTGCATATCAGGAAGAGTCGGCTTAGGATAATAATTTCTAGTTGTGAGGAGAGGATTGGATTGACGAAGGGTTTGATATCTAGATGATCTGATTGGATTAGCTTGAAGCTTTTCCAATTCAAAAAGAGGATCTAAATTGTCAAAATAATCTGATTCATCAGATTGAGATGGATTGGAAAGAGTGTTGATTTGTTTTGAAGAAGAAGACGTATCCTGCAACTTTAATGCAGGAAGCTTTCTATTGATCTCATCGATGAGATGAGTGGGTGTTGAAAGAACATCTGGCTCTATAGAATAGGGAGTAAAAAATGTAACTGGTTTGTGAATTAGAGTTTGACTGAAAGACTATTTTGAAATTTGTGAATCTTCATTCAGTTTTTCACCTAATTCATGTTACAAAATATTTGTATAATTATTTTGTTGTATGATTTTGGAAATGCCTTTTGAATAAGTTTGAGAAAAAAGATCTTTCAAGGGAGAGGCTAAAGTAGTTTGACCTTGAGTTTGAAATTTGATTTCTTCGAATGGCGGCAAAATAGATTCTATAACAGAATTATTTTTTAATTGCCAGGTTGTTTTGGAAGAATCTTGATAACATTTATGCTTGGAAGAAATATAGAGTCATACCATTGTAGAAATGGCATATTTTCCCTAATTTCTTCACAAAAAGCATAAAACTTTTTTCCCAAAACATTTCTCTTATAGGAATCATATTGGGCATAAAAAGCTTTTCTTTTGGCAAAATTCTTTTCTTGCATAAATTCTTTTTGAATCCAAGTTTTGTTCAAAATAAAATCTGCTGAAAGAACATTTAAATAGCGTTGGTCATTATTATTATTATTATTATTATTATTATTATTATTATTATTATTATTATTATTATTATTATTATTATTATTATTATTATTATTATTATTATTACTCTATTTTAATAAATGATATGAATTTGATGACATAAACTTCATGCAATTCCTATGGCAAACCATTTCATTGTTTTGAAATGATTTTAGTAGTATAAAAAACAAGTAACATTGTTTTCCAATGAACAACAATGACATGTAGTATACAATCTGTGAAATAAGATATAGGAGAAAACCAAATACTAAAACCCTAAAATGCAGATGGATCATCTTCCTATTGTGAAATAAGATATAGGCGAAAATCAAATACTAAAACCCTAAAATGCAGATTGATCAATCTCCTTCTTTCGCAAATAAAATTTATATAACTTTTTATATACACGCCCTTTTTGTCCCGAGCCTCGAATGAGAAGGGGTTTTTAAATCTCAAGCCCATGTAGAATAAAGATTTATAACGCTTTTTATATACACGCCAAACATAATTTATCCTTCATGTGAATTTATCGTTCACTTCTTTCTTATTAATGAAATTGGTATGTTCTATGGATCAAATATGATGTTAATGGTGAAATTAATATGTACTCAACGGATGGTACATGGTTCAAACCCAGCTTGCGACATTTTTATTTACATTGTACAAAATGTTGATGAAAAAATATGAAAAAAATGTGAATGAAACAAAAGGAATGTCGGCATAAAGGAAGAAAAATCTTATCCTATAAGTTTTTACACAACATATACATAGTAAACATGTTTTGTTGAAAATATGAAAAACAAAATGTTGATGAAACAAAAGGAATTTAAAGATGAAAATATGATGAAAAAAATGTTGGTAAAAAAAAAACACGAAGAGGTAAAAACGGTTGATGAAACAAAAGGAATGTAACGAAAAAATGTTGGTAAAAAAAACACAAAGAAGTAAAAATGGTTGATGAAATAAAAAGAATGTAAAGATGAAAATTTGAAGGAAAAAAATGTCAGATGAAAGGCATGAAAAAAATAGACAAAAATGTTTGAATCCATGCCCTCTTTCAAGACTCCAGTCTAGCGCCTTAGACCACTCGTGTACAAGGTTGAGCGCGCTCTACCAAACTTAAAACTCTGCTTGCACAGCAAAAACAAAACGATACAAGGATTACATGGGGCTTTATTATAACAATGGCTCGTCAAAATATCAAAACTGTAACATTAGAGCTCCTCTTGCCATTCAGAGTAAAACACTTAAGAACTTGAAAGAAACAACGTTGTCAATTTGAACTCAAAAGTTGGTTGGAATGTTGATTATAAGCCATCTGAATGCAAGAGGTTACTGCCACACTTGGTTTACTTCAAGTTATTTATTTATTTACTTCAAGTTCTCGTGAGTTTCTCACTCGCTAAAGAAATTGGTTCGTCTTCTAGATCAATATGAACGCAACACATACACACATCAACACATCTTACAAATTTTAGTCTTTGCTCCTTTATTAGCATTGGAGAGAAGTTTAGCTGGTCTGACCAAATTCCTTCTGAAGGTCCATGAATGAAATGGTGGCAGAACCCCTCTTTTTGGCTTTCTGTTGCGAGGGGTGTTCCTTCCATCCTGTCATGTAGATCACCTGAAAAGTTGCTGGAATGGTACCATCATCTGCTCCAAACATTGACTGGTAGACGGCGGCTGTTGCCAAGGCTGTCTCTCTCTTTAAGAATTTATTCCTATGGAAAAGTGCATTTGTTTCACCCATTGCACGTAGATGTTCGATCAATTCTACAGCACTCTCATATCTAACAGTGTACTCGTCAACATCAACACCTGGAAGTGTGAAGCCTGCCCTGGTCAAAAGATTGCCTGCATCTCTAACTTGCGCTAAAGGAGACATGCGCGGACTGATGCCTCCCTCACGCTCAATCTGTGCTATCGTACATGCTATCCTCAGCTCCTTTAACGTCTCTCCCCCAAGAATAGCTGCTAGAAATAGGCCATCGGGCTTCATTGCCAATCTACACTGTATCATGGCCCCAGGCAGATCATTCGTCCAATGAAGTCCCAAACAACTGATTACTAGATCTAGAGAGTTTTCCTTGAAGGGCAAGTACTCTTCATCACCAACAATATAGGAAGTTTCAATGTTGTCGTCATGCGGTTCATTTTGTTTACACAATTTAACCATGTCAAAAGATGTGTCCATCATAATAATCTTTTCAATGCCACCACGTCCTCGTATCAAACGTCTAATAGCTTCCAAGGAACCCCCTAAACATAATGCTGTGGGGAATGTTTTTTTGCAGTCTTCCAGACGATCCAGCATATTTTCAGCTGCAGTATCAACCAAAGGATCCTTAGGATGCATCAACCATGCCGCTCGGTCACGGTGTTTGCGCTTGAGGTCACGATCAAAGACTTGGACTTTGGAACTCTGGAAGCCATCAGTATCTGTGCAAAAGGGTCGACGGAGGATCAGAGGAAATGACCTTGTTATGCCCACAATTGATGACCTTCCCATTTTTAATGTTCCCCACTTCTTTTTGAAATTTTACTTTTCTTGTTTCATACCACCAAAGTTGCAACTGACCCTCAGGTTAAACAAGCCACCATTCTTAGCGGCATATCACTGTAAAGTTAAAAGAGAAACTACAAGATATAAGAAAAACTAGAACATGACAATCTTCATATAATTTGTACACAGAAACTCCATTAAGGTGATGTCTTGATATCCATATACATGAAACTGCATTTTAGTCTTTTTGAGTGGAAGAGATTCAAATACAAACAATTTGGGAACAAACAAATATTAAAGTAACCTGACATTTACATGGCATCAAAGAAACAACTGATAAGAAGTTTCGTACACATAATAACAGATAAAATTAAAACCAAGCAACAATAATGATCTGAATAAAGATAGAGTAGTCTCCATGATGCTTACGATCCTGTAAGAGAAACTCTACGAAAATACATATCCAATAATAAACTACATTTTTGCTGCATACTGATGAACTCATAGCCACAGTAACAACCATAACCAAGCAAAGCTTCTTTGCAAGCCAAAACATTCATATTCTGATGACCCATTGGTAGTGAAATGGAGTATTGATAATAATTCAACGGATATACTGTAATTCACCAATCAATGGGGACAATGAGTTGCCCCTTGTCTGATACAAAACAAATCGCAAAACAATCCTTAAGAGGCTATCCTCAACAGTGCTGTTCCGACCTTTGTCTCTAATCAACAATTCCTTTGCAATTACCAAACCATCTAACTACCTATCACCCAAGCTGCAGCTTGACAGGGAGATACAAGAGATGAGGAATTGCCATGGGAATATTTGCCTTGAGACGAGCCAGGGTGATTTTGACAACCTGCATAATTTAAGGGATGAATTTGATAACAGTAGAGTGGACCATCAGCCTAAATTCCCTAAAGAAAGTAGCAATCTTAACATTTGGGATCAATGAAATCAAATTTAACCTCCAACCCAAGATCTCATTGTTGCTAAATCCTTCACTACCTTAATAAAATCAACTTTCTCACCATCCCAACACTTGAACTTCACTGGATAACCACAATTCCCAACAAAACACAAATCACTAAGCTCCTCATAGCACTTTCTTTCCTAAAAGAATTCCTTAAATACGAGACGATCTATTAAGTGCTATTTTCTAAAAATTGGCCTAGGCAGCTGGGAAACGCGGAGACTAATGGGTAGTTGGAGAAAAAATCGGCGAGGGCCTAGGCGGCGATTGGGCGAGTTTGTGCGGGGAGTAGGCGGGCTGGGGAGGTTTTTGAAATTATTATTTTTATTTATTTTCAATTTGGGAATTTTTTTTTTTAAAGTTGACCCTTTGGAAATGGTTGGAGAGGTATCAGAGACGGACAATACTCTAGAGCCTAAGAGAAATTTTAGTAAAAGAACTTCATGAAGATTTTGTATCGGATAAAGACACTGAAGGGGAGGGAAAAGGGGAGGACGATGTTGAGTTTGAGTTCGATACGGAGAGAGTCTTGGAAATGGAAGGATATGAAGAAGAGTTAGAGGCCTAGCCTTTCATGTTCATACATTTTACATATTTATCTTGGCATTGAATTGGAAGTAATTTATATGCTATTATGTTTAACTTTTATAAATTTTACACATTATAATACCAAAAAAAAAAAGTCTAAGCCCCGACTAGGCCTCTGGGCGCTAGTCCCCCTGCTCCCCGCCCTCCTAGTGATTTTTAGAACCTTGATTAAGTATAGTGCTGAATACAAATTTAAGGAAAGGTAATGAACTCTTTATGCCAAATTGATTACATATTTTATTTTTAAATTCACTAAGGATGTGTTTGGTTCAAAGGAAATTTTTCTCAAGACAATTTGTCAAAAATGAGGAGGGAGAAGAGGGAAAGATGATGACAGAATAAAGAACATGAATTTGTCATGATGACTATCCTCTCAACTTCTTACAAAGTTGTGGAAAATGTTTTCTTATGAGGAACTAAATTTTTTTTGGCCAAAATATATAGTCATCTTCAACTTCAAGGTGGTGAGCTTTGTCCCAATTTCCTAATTTTTTGTAGTTTTCCCATGCCAAAATTTCCTTAAAACCAAACACCAACCTAAAATAATAAAAAATTGATTGACAAAGGTACAAAAACATATACACGAGTTGCTTGCACCTGGTGAATATGAAATTTCAAAATACCTTTTTTACTCTTTATATGTAAATTATAAGTTTAATCTGAGTAGGGTATGGATGGGGATGATGTAGGGAAGTCAAAACAAAAGGCTAATAAATACCTATGATATTAGAGGTTCATAAAATCGTCTTCTATGATAGAAAATAATAGATTAAAAAAAATAAAAGTGCAATAAAACCCATTTCAATGATAAGAAGAGGGAAAAGCCAGAAAGGCAGTAATTGATTTCCACACTTTCCAGTTTACACGTAGGCGAGTTCTTGTGTGACTTGGAGAGAGCACCGATCTAGTTGACTAGCTCCTTGTGTTTCACATAAGGAAGTTAACTTAGGTGATAGCAATAGAAACTTCTTGATGAATACTTATAGCATACCCAGGGATTGTGATTTCGTTTTTTGAGTTCATTTCGATATCCTAATTTTAAGAAATATTTCGGTGTGTAAAGAAAAAACGAAAAAATTTCGATGATACATAAAAAAAATATATATATATATAATGAATTTTGAGGGTATATGAAAATGTGAAAAAATATATGCAAGTAAATAAATATATTAAACATATTAAATGAAGCCTAAATACCAAAAAATGAAATAAACATGAAATCAATATATATATATATATATATATATATAATTAGAAAATTAGGGTCTCTTTGCTTTGGTCATGGATGAGTTGACGAGACATCTGCAAGAAGATGTACCTTGGTGCATGTTATTTGCAGATGATATTGTCTTAATTGATGAGACTAGTGCAGGTTTAGGTCAGAAATTAGATAGGTGGCGGGCGGCTTTAGAGAGTAAAGGTTTTAGAATTAGCCGTTCGAAGACGGAGTATCTAGTGTGCAACTTCGGTTGTGAACCACGAGGGAAAAGTAATGCAATTGAGATCGAAGGTGTAGAGGTCCCAGAGTGTGAGGCTTTTCGATATCTAGGATCTATAATTCAAAAGAATGGGGTTATTGGAGAAGATGTAGACCACAAGATTAAAGTTGGTTGGTTGAAATGGAGAATGACGTCAGGAGTATTATGCGATAGAAGAATGCCTGCAAAGCTAAAAGGGAAATGCTATAAGACAATTGTTCGACCAGCCATGCTATACGGTTCAGAATGTTGGGCTACTGCGGGACAACATACGCATAGGATGGCAATAGCAGATATGCGTATTTTAAGGTGGATGTGTGGTAAAACTCGTAAGGATAAAATTAGAAATGAAAGAATTAGGAGATACTTAGGTGTAGCGCCCATAGAGGACAAAATTAGAAAAAGACGTTTAACCTGGTTTGGTCATGTGCGAAGGAGACCAAGCACGACGCCAATTAGAAAATGTCTAGATTGACAAGTTAATGGAGGGTGTAGACGAAGGGGACGACCGCTGAAAACTTGGATGAAGGCGGTGAATGAAGATATCATTGAGCTTGGATTAGGCAAGGATATGTGGGAAGATCGCATTGCTTGGAGAACCAAAATCCATGTAGCCGACCCCGAAAATATCGGGAATGGGCTTTGATGATGATGATGATGAATTAGAAAATTAGGGGGTGGTTTTAAAAAATCAATAAATAATTAGAGGAATTGATAATACAAAAAACCCTGAAATTTACGAAAAAAACTCCAAAATTTTCAAAAAAATATAATTTTTGGTAGTTGGGTTTTGTATCTCTACGAAAAATTCCGAAATTAACCAAAAAATCTTGAAATTTTTTGAAAAAAATGTTACTTTTAATTTCGCCCTTTTTCTTTTCGTAATTTAAAAAAAAAAAAATCACGAAATCACATTCCTTGAGCATACCTCATAGGAGTCTACTAGGATTCATGCAAAATTCTTAAGAAAATTTTAAATTGTTTTATGAGATTATGATGAAACCTTCATGCATGGGCATTTTTGGTTGCATGGGATCCAACTCTAGGACTTGATGCATAACAATTTGAAAATTTTATGCATTCTCCTAAGAGCAGTAGAAGTCCAAAAACCATACCTCACAAGAACTCCCAAAATATTTTCTCGATTTTATTGACGATTGATGCTGAAATATCTGAGATTGACATCAGGAAAACAAGTATACTGGTAAGAGTGCTTTTGACGAGTGTGATGCGACGAGCCTTATAGTGCTCTTCCCTATCGCTTATTGGCTTCTAATAAGTTCCAGCATCTGACCCCAAATTGCATGATCCCTGTATTTATGAACCAATGGCAAACCAGAGTATTTGGATGGGAGATGTTAGAGACCCCAATTTACAGGGGAGAAGAGCTGCAAATTCATTCATGAGGGGCACATAGTGTAGTTACTAGTGTCTTATTTGAGTTAACTATCAGACATGATACAACCTCAAGCGACAACATGATGGAACAAACGTACCTAAGCTGGTCTTAAGAGGAGTCTAGGAATATAACAGTGTAGTCCGCACAGTAAAGGATAGTGTTGGATATAACGGTTTTTCTTTTTCGACCCAAAAGCCTAAGACACAAGCACCCATTGCATGATTGCATCCCTGACTTACATTTCCAGAATGTGAATTCATGTTTTCAATAATATGTCCATCTCTGCATTGCTCGCAATACAATTTTTCACTTCTGCCACAGACAGATCCCCTTGCTCTTCAATTAGGGATTTCTGACAATTGGACATCAACAAATTCGTATTGCTAGCATTTTTAAGAGCTATAGTTGGTTTTCTTTTCTCCCTCTCGGACCAATTCGATGTCCATGGCTAACTCCATCTCCAAAATTCACAAGTATCAGCTTATTAGTTAGCAAACATATTGTTTCCTGAAGAACAGAAAGGGGGATTGGAATTAGGAACATCCATCAAAATCTTCATTAGGCTTTCCTATAGATCCGTGTTTTTGGGATTGAAGAGATTACCCGATGAAGGGGTTGAAATCATGGTATTGAAGGTCAGACATGGCTTTCAAAACCAACTAAAACTCTTTTATATCCTAATAATAACATCGAAATCTAGAGAGAGATGAACAAATTTTTTGTCTTTGAGTAATCTTTTGTGAGCTAGAGCTAATGTTATTGCAAACCCATAGATCAATTTGTGTACTAAATTTCTAACATTGATAACTTTACAGACAGAATGATAAAGAGAGAATGAGGGATTGATACCTGTAGAGAAAGGGAAAACGCATTCGAGGCTCCCAATACATCGATACCCTTTGAATCTTCTATCTCAAGTTTCAATGTTATCTCTGTAATCCTCTCGATTTCGGTTTCAAATACTCTCTCAAGTTGAACTGAAGTGGCGGTCTTGTGTTCAGAAATTGGAGGGGATACGAAAGGACAGTCGCAAAGAACAAAGCTTCCGTGTGCAAATCCGCCCACCATTTTCGCTATGTGCTACCACCATTTCAGAACTATTAAATAAAGGCAACGACTACTCCACACAACTAAGGGTGTGTTTGGTTGGATGAAATCCTATGCCATGGAAATTCATGAGAGAAATCATATTTTTAGGTTAAATTGACGTGTCATTTCACATCCACCATTTGATTTTATGATCAATGGTGAAAATGAAAGTCTCATGAACGTGAGAATCTCACTCCTTGGACCCCCAAGGCATGTGATTTTCATGTTCATGGAACTTTCATTTCCACCATTGATTACAAAATCAAATGGTGGATGTGGAGTGATACATCAAATTAGCATAAAGTATGGAGGTCCCCTCATTGCATAGGATTTCATGCAACCAAACATCCCCCCCAAGGCATGTGATTCTCATGTTCATGGGACTTTCATTCCCACCATTGATCACAAAACCAAATGGTAGATGTGGAGTGATACATCAATTTAGCCTAAAATGTAGTGGTCTCCTCATGGATTCCCATGACATAGGATTCCATGCAACCAAACACACCCTAAAAGTACTGCTCACGCTACCATGTACTTTATTTTTTTTTCCTACTAACCCACACCATAAAAAAAAGTAACTTAAAAATAGGGTAACTTTCAACCAATTTAAACCCTCAATTGAGACCGATTTTCAATCTCATCAAAACACAAAATTTGTATTACTCTGAGTTATCTAATGAACACAACTTTAATCACTTGAAAATGTTTTGAAATGAGCAAGTTATGGACTTTAGATCGTGCAAATCTGTCTCGCAATGAAAACGGGATAGTGTCTCTGACTTTCGGCCAACTTATATGCTTGATCGAGATCGATTCTCAACCTCATCAAAACACGACAATTGTAGTATTATGAGTTATCTAATAAACACAACTTGAATCACTTGAAAATGTTTTGAAATGAGTAAGTTATGGTTATTTTACTAAAGTCGCGCAAATCTGTCTCGCAATGAAAATGGGATAGTGTCCCTGACTTTCGGCCAACTTATGTGCTCGATCGAGACCGATTCTCAAGCTAATCAAAACACAAATATTGTAGTATTATGAGTTGTCTAATAAACACAATTTGAACCACTTGAAAATATTTTCAAATGAGAACGTTATGGCTATTTTACTAAAGTCACACAAATCTGTCTGAAAATTTGTGCTTTCCTGTTCGCCCAGAACAATGCAAGTTTTCAAAATCTCACATTGTTCTGGCCGAACAGGAAATATTTAGCAAATTTTTTTTTTACTGTTTGCCCAGATCAATGCGAGGTTTTTGTAAAACCTCACATTTTCTTAGGTGAACAGTTTTTTTTTTTGTGATTTCTGAAAATTTTTCGGAAATTTAATTTGTTTTTGTGATTGAAAATATTTCTGTAGTTTCCATGAGATTACTTTGTTTTTCTAAAAATTTTGCATTGTCACATTAAATGATCATTTTTTGAAAGCTTGTTAACAAATGAAACAATCAATAGTGAAGAGAACAAACAAATTCTACAATAGAAGAAGTTAACAAAATGTTAACAAATTTGATGAAATTATCAAATTTGCTGAAGTTAAACAAAATGTTAATAATGTTAACTTCTTGAAATTTTTTGCAAGAAATGAATAACTAGAAAGCTTATTTCAGAAGCGTTGGAGTCAAAATTCGAGACGAAGTGAATAATGGATCTAAGGGATTGCAAAAGTAATCAAACCAAGAGAATGGAAGATTTGCTTGCTTGTTTTGCAAGAGGGAAAATGCAAGAAGGGAAGAAACAATCGAACCAAGAGAATAAGTCGAAATCGATTTTGAATGGAAGAGAAATGTTGTTTTCTTGTTCATATAGGTGGTGTGGGAAAGAGTGATAGTGTGGGAAATAAAGCAAGTGGTATGGGAGAGTGAAATGGTGTGAGACAATATTTTTGATGGTGTGGAGTAATCATTGCCTTAAATAAGCTAGTGTATCAGTTGTGCCATTGGCACGACCACACACTTTCTACGGAGCGTGTAGGCACGAGTACCGCTTTATGACTTCAGCATGCCAGCATGATCTTTGGGCCGTGCTTTCCGACACTCCCCAATTAAACCAAAGCTTCAAAACCCTAAGTTGAAAACCTATAAATTCCATTGAACTAAAATATCAAATTAGGCTTATACTGGTCTTGTTTCTTAATCACTTCAAATATCTCAGAAATCCTAACAAATTGTTTTAAATTTTATTACTTTGTTTTTCTGACTCATTAAGAACAACAATCATGTCCATTTTTTTTTAATCCCTTAACCCCTCCCACCTTAATGTCGTCGATAGGGTTTGAATCCTGGACCTGTGATTCCATCCGCTACAGACCTACTGCTAAACTGATACCCATTGGCATCATATCCATCTTCAAGAGCCTCAAAACATGCGATTTGGTGAACTTGTTGAGCTTCTCATCATCGTTTTTGAATCTCTTCAACCCCAACCCCAACCCCAACCCCAAGATGACACAAAGAGTTTCCTTTCCAATCAACTTCTTCCCCCTCCAAAGGGGTCCTCTGGGTTTCCCATCACGATAGATCTCCTCCTCCTTTTAATGAAAAAAGTACCTAAAATGTAACATCTTCCAATACAAGTGCATGTAAATCCATTATCATCTTTTATTCAAACAAAACATGTAAAATCAAGAGAATGGGTATAAGAACAAATCTCTTGCACTCGATTATCAATCGCCAAGTTATCATTATCATAAATATGTAAAATCAAGAAAATGGTTATAATAACAAATCTGCTGCACCCAATTATCAATCGCCAGAGTTATGATTATCATGATCTATGATTTGTCGAAATCGAAAAATGATCACAAATATAACTTCGGGTGGAACTCTTTAGTGAAAGGGAAGATTTCAAAAAAAAAATACATTGTACTACTCGAAATCTCATAAAATTCACATCGCACATAAAAAAAAAATTAATAAAATTATAAAATAAAAAATGACAAACATATTCTTACAACTGAATAAATTCAAGATTTTGATAAAAACTCTAAAAACAAAACTTAGCCAAGACAATCAAAATCAACTAAAAAACTGGAGAATTCTAACATCAAAGCTCGGTTCTTGAATCAACTAAAACCCTGAGGAAAGACGAGAGTAAGAATTGGCAAAAGAGAGCTCCAAATTCACATCTATAGCAAAATCCTCAAATTCGAAACCAAATTTTTTTTTCAACAGACCATGAATGGGGAGGAGAGAACATCCAATATCCTACCTTGCATTGCATTGTTCCTCAACTTAAAAAGATGAAGCTCAAAGAGGAGATCGAGCAGTTTAGCAGATCTAAAAGAGAAGCAGAGAGATCGAAGAAAGAGGGGAAATTTCAAAATTTTGCAACACATGGACAGATGGATTCCACTTTTCAATTCCCGTTATAGTTATAGATAAATATTTTTACTGGAAACATTATTAGGATAAGCTGTGAAAGTGATTAGGGTAATGACATTATATGGTGTACATGGAATTGTTTTAACAATGTACTGATGATTGTTTGATTTTTCTTAAATTTTCAGTGTACAGCAAAACACATAGGTTAAAGTGTGATACATCATAATTGGATTTAACCAATCAGTAAGGATTGCAGGCTTCTGAATCCTGGTTTCTACATCATCACTCCAACAAAGATCTTCAAGCTTACCAAATTTTTTTACAGGATCATGTGTAGTTTATAACAAAAAAAAATTAATAGTAGGTTTATAATAAAAGCGGTATTTTCCAATTATAGACACGTATGTGGTCTCAAAATTAAAACATTTCTATCACACCCGCTTTTGTCAGTGAGAAATTTCAGTCAGGGGTGGGCATCCCATCCCGCGATCTCGATCCCGTCCCATTCCGTCCTAATTTTTTCGGGTCTTTTTGGGATTGATCAAACTCTTCCCGATCCTGTCTCATAATGATCTAGAGTGGAATGGGATCAGGATGAAGATTTTCAATCCCGTCCCATCCCGAACATATTTAATATTAATTATTATTAATTTTAATATTTATTAACTCAAAATTTTTGTGACAAATTAAGTGTGGTACATGAAGTTTTGAGGAGTTGTGTAAACTTAACATCACAAATAATTGTATTATAGTTTAAAACAATAATACTTTCATAGACAACTTCTTAATTTGCATAATGATAGAAAATACTATAATATTCTTTAATTGATAATGTAAATATGAACATAAATAGAAACTTACAAAAATAAGACCTAGTATATTGTGGAACAAATAAGTAAACCAGTTGAGAAGGTTGATAATATAGTAATTATAAGAATATACGTTTAAATATGTATATCATAATAACTTAGTAATTGCACAAAAATTCAACCATGCTCATCCCGCTCTAAACCCGTTTGGGATGAGATGAGGTCGGGATGAGGTTCGTCCCATCCAGAAGATTAAACAATGAGATGGGATTGGGATGAGTCCATCTCGTCCAATGCCCACCCCTAATTTCAGTGGTGCACCGTGCAAGACAATAAGACTACACAACTTCCACGACCAAAAACAGAACTTGCATATGTCCAAATTCCTCATTAAATGTTTTAAAAGCGACTCGGGCCATACAAAGAAAATATAACTTTGAATCTATTCCCAAAGAATAAATCAGGATTCTTAGAAATTTTTATTTTTATTTGATTTTTTTCAATTTTTTAACAATTAACTTACACAAAACTGAGGGAACAACAAAGCTTTGATCTCGATTGTGAATTTTTTTTTTGGACGTATTTGTTTCAACCATTTGCAATGGCAGACCACAACTTAAAGAAAATCCAAACAAATGAATATTATTTTCTCTGATCTTTTACTGCTGTCTACTGTATCTTCTGTTCCATAAAATGTTGCCATATTTCAAATTATAGTCGTAAGACTTTTACTCCCAACTTGCTAGAAATGAATTCAGTTCATTTTGATTACTTAGGGTGTTTTTGGTTGTATGAAATTCTATGTTATGAGAATTCATGAATGAACCCTTACATTTTAGGCTAAATTGAAGTATCACTTCACATCCACCATTTAGTTTTGTTATCAATGGTGAGAATGAAAATTTCATGAACATGAGAATCATATGCCTTGGGGGACCAAGGAGTGGAATTTCCATGTTCATGGGACTTCCATTCCCACCATTGATCACAAAATCAAATGGTGGTCAAATGATAGATGTGGAGTAATATATCAATTTAGCATAAAATGTAGGGATTCCCTCATGAATTTTCATGGCATAAGATTCCATGCAACCAAACACACCCTCACAATGGTCATATTACTACAAAATGCTAATGGCGTTTCAAACAATCAATACTCTAAAACACCAGATTGACAAACATAAACATATGTAGGCCTATAGACGACGACACTTGATGGACATTCCAATGTAAACATGGTTGGATTGATCACCACAAGCAATTTCTTTTTCTTCATACAATGCAATAGTTCCTTATTGTCTTAATGAAATTTTTTTCTTTCCATCTAAAAATGCCTTGAAACAGAAATCTTTCCAACCCACTCATTCAACAACCCAGTGAAGAAAGTCATCTCTTTTTAGGTGGTAAGAGTTTACTTGCAAGAAACAACCATCTCATCGTCTCTTCTTCTTCAAATACATATCTTTATCAACCCATGCTTACACATTTCAATATGTTGATACACATTTATCCACATCTTGGTCTCTGTCTGAAAACCATTATATATTATGTACAAACAACTAGTCTTACCATTAAGACATCTCCAATATCTGATTAGACCAATATGGGGAACTGCCTCACTTGTGGAACAGAGGACACAGAGGTTCTTCCCATTCATAACATCTTCAAGCTACCTTCTCCATTACCAGCTTGGCCACAAGGTAATTCATTCTCATCAAACCCAATTGGTTTTTCGCCTTTTTGTTATTCGTCTTATCTCGGGTTTTTTAGTAGAAAAATGTTTTGTTGGAAAGTAATCTAGCTTTGCTTGATTATGGGTGATTTTTCATGGAAAAAGGAATAAAAGCGCACTCATTTGTGGATACGGATGATGAGATTGTCTCCTTTTCAAACACTTTAGAAAGGGTGGATAAATGAGAACTTTGTTACTTTAGAAAAGTTATATTTTTCTACAAATAATTTGAATTCTAGTTTTTCGGTACTAGTTGCCTTCTTTTCAGTTTCCATATTGTCATCAAGCAAAACCAAATTGTTCTCCGATTTTAATTTTCTTAGTTTATTTTGATTTTTGTAAGTAAACGGAGTTTAAGCACCTGAAAATTTTTTTATTAAATCGAAAAGATGAAACTAAAAAACAGAAATGGTTCTATCAAGTCTCAACTAACTAACAAACAAACGGACCCTTGATTGATTTATAATTTGAATGTTGGATGTTGAATTTCAGGTGCTGGATTTGCAACTGGAAAAATAAATCTTGGAGGCCTTGATGTATGTCAAATTTCAACTTTCACAAAGGTATGGGCCACCCAAGAGGGAGGATCTGGCAATCTTGGTGCAACTTTCTTCGACCCGGACCCGATACCTGCCGGGTTTTCCATGCTTGGTTGCTATGCTCAGCCCAATAACACGTCTCAATTTGGTTGGGTTCTTGTGGCAAAAGACGACTCTTCAAGTGAAGTACTGAAGATGCCAACTGATTACTCACTTGTATGGAGCAGTGAGTCCATGAAAATCAAGCAGGAAACCAATGGGTATGTTTGGTTACCAACCCCTCCTGATGGATATAATGCAGTTGGTCTTGTAGTTACTAACTCCCCCGAAAAGCCGCCCCTTGAGAAGGTCCGTTGCATTCGTTCAGATTTCACTGAGTCATGCGAGGATGATACATTGATATGGGCACCTAGCACAAATGAGGTCAATGTGTATGGTTTGAAACCAGTTGTAATTGGAACCCAAGCTCTTGGTGTAAGTGTAGGTACATTTACAGCTGAGGTGAATGGAAGTAAACCAGTTCAAACTTGCTTAAAGAATGTTGGTTCTAATTTATTATGCATGCCGAATCTAAGCCAAATTGAAGCATTAGTACAATGTTATTCCCCGAGGATTTATTTACATCCGGATGAACCGTATCTTCCTTCTTCAGTCAATTGGTTCTTTGACAATGGAGCTCTTTTGTTCAAAAAAGGCAATGAATCAAATCCCGCTCGAATTGACTCTAATGGTTCAAACCTTCCACAAGGTGGTTCTAACGATGGGGAGTACTGGTTAGACCTTCCAGGTGGTGAGGCTAAAGAGATGGTCATGAAAGGTGACATACAGACTTCAACACCTTATTTACATGTAAAGCCAATGCTAGGTGCCACGTTCACTGATATAGCTATCTGGATGTTTTACCCCTTCAATGGCGCTGCGACGGCCAAGGTTGAATTTGTAAACATCCCTCTGGGGAAGATAGGTGAACATGTTGGTGATTGGGAGCATATGACATTGAGGATTAGTAATTTCACTGGGGAGCTGTGGAAGGTGTACTACTCGGAGCATAGCAGTGGGAGCTGGGTGAATTCATCCCAGGTTGAATTTGGAGGCGGGAATAAGGTTGTATCGTTTGCTTCATTGCATGGTCACGCATTTTATCCAAAACCAGGTTTGGTTTTACAAGGGGATGCAAGTTTAGGAATTGGAATAAGGAATGACACTGCAAAGAGTAAGAAGATCGTGGATGTAGGAGTCAGGTACGAAGTAGTATCTGCGGACTACTTGGGTACGATTGTTGAGCCTCCATGGCTGAACTACTACAGAAAATGGGGACCGAAAATCACTTACGAACTCGAAAAAGAGTTGAACGCGATAGAGAAATTGCTTCCTGGGAAGTTTAAAACTGCATTCGAAAATGTTGTGAAGGCCATTCCGGCTGAAGTCTTTGGAGAAGAAGGGCCAACTGGTCCCAAGATGAAGAACAATTGGAGTGGAGATGAATCATGAAGATTGAATTGGTGGTGGTGTTGTTTCATTGAATGATTCAAACTTTATATTTGTATACAGATGTAAAGATTACTGCATGTTAATTCTTTGTAATGATACGATGTGTTCTTCTTATATGTCATCAAATTTATTTGTTATTGATCAGCATATTAATATCTCTTTGTGGTCAGAGCAGAGCTCAACTTTTTTTGTGATAAGAACGAGCCTTTTGTTTTCCATAGCTTTATTTGACACACAGTATTAGTCATCAACGAGCTCGATCAGTAGCGCGAGCATGTAGGCAGAGTGGGTTATATATGGAACTTTTACATAGGAAAAGTTGAGCTCTTGATGTTGAACTTTTATATCGCGGAGTGTCGAGCAGCCGAAGCAGCTCTTATCCTGATACGGGCGAATCACTGGGATTCAGGCTTCCTCTTAGGAGATTCAGGAGTGCTTAACTCAATCCCACTGCAAGACTCACAACTTTCTCTTTTGGCCACACGATGGATGTGGCGCCCTATTATCAGTAATATTAGACATTTACTTTCCAATAAAAACTTATGGTACTGTAAATTTATTAACCACGAACTTAAGCTCACAATTTAGCGGTATCTGTGGCTAGACAGTATTGTAATAGTTAGTTTTGTTTGAATGCAATGATTTAACAAAAAAAAAATGTTGAAAATGATTATATTCTTTTAATTTTTTCCATGAAAGTATTTCCTATTCCATGATAACACCACCTCCATGATTTTTGAATAGAAAACATCGAGTTAAAGGTTTTCAACTTCAAACTCTTCTTCTGCTTCATATTTTGACTAATTTTAGAAAACTTCATATGGCCCAAATGAAAAACAAAGCGACATTGGATGTGACACTGCTGTTGGGACTCTAAATTGTGGAGTAAAAAACTTTGCCATACTTCTAAGATTAGCAAGTAATATCCATTCTTGTTGACCATTTAGACTATAGCTAGCTCATTTTACGCGCTTTCTAATAGCAATCTATATTAAAATGATTAGATCAACATGATATCATTTTTTATTTTATTTTTAATGTTTCTTACCTCCATTTACTATTTTTCCATGGGTTTTTTTTAATGATTTTTCTTTTTCTTTCAACCAAACACAACTGTAGCTATTTATAGGTCTTTTAATTATGATTTTGAGTGTTTACCAAGCGTTTAGTAAGCATTATTCCAGTTTTTGTTTAATGAATCGGGGATCACTACTTGTTTCTTAACTGTGTGACATGGCCAAGAGGTTATTGGGTGCTTTAATTTTCTGGATGAGTTTAAGGTGAATAAAGCATAAAGCAACGGGTAATGCACGTATTTTCAATCGCAAAAAACTCACCTAGCTAGCCTGACTATCTTCTTCAAGCCAAGTCCTTTGGTTTTGGGCACACACATAGCTTGGAAATTGGGCAGTAGAACTGAACATTGGAAGGCTGTGGGAGAATTTTATCATATTGTAATTTCTTCAAACTATTTTCTCAAAGTCGCATCAATAAGATTTTTGTTGTTTTGCAGATCAAAAAGACATATAAAAGGCCTCTCGACGCCAGCTTTATAATTTTGGTAATCTATAAAGTTTCGATCTCACCAAAATGTACCAATGTTTAGCATTTTCACTTTGCACAATCTTTTAAACTATTGCAAGAAAACTTCATCTCTGCAACAACTCTCCTATTTAATAAACTAATTACATATCTATTTTTATCAATGAGATATTATAAGCTGATATTTGAGAGAGACCCACCTGGACCCATCGTCGATCATCATCATCTCTAATTAAGCATGGTTGAACTCCATAATACTTTGCTATCAACATATCATAAATAAAAAAGTTGATGATATCATTAGGCATCCAGCATGAAAGATACAGCTTGGCTTCAAAACCTGTTTGTTCAAATACAATTCCGAGTCAATGCCAGAAACAATAAAAATCCACAGATAATTATTCTGACATTCAAACCCCACTAAAAATCAACAGATAATGAGGAGCTTTGAATATATACGATTATAAGAGTACTTCATTCACTTATCAGCGCTTGTTATTATAAACTAGATGCTGTGGAGTACAAAATATACAAGAAATTTATCCAATTCCGGAACCAAAATAGTAATACTGAACTTTCAAATACAGGTATTCAACTTAATTTTTTTTTTTTTTAATTTAAGACGCCTACGAAACTTTTCCATGTGGCCCACGATTAGTCATTAAGCACTGGTGTTATCCACCTGGGCCAATAGCTGATCATTTCGAAAGGTTTAAGCTTTGAACCACTCATTTGCATCACAATAAAACAGATTAGACATCCCTAATCACCTTTATTAAGAGCAAAACTAAAGTAGAAAATTAGAGCATACCAATAGTGGAAATGTTTGAGAGAAGTTTAAGCAATTTGAGGATAAGATTCTTCTGATCAATTATGAGCTCAACAATAAGACAATCTAATTTAATGGGAGAACGATGCTTGCGAAATTGCAATAGCTTTACTGATTTCTCCACCTTTATGGGAAGGTAAAATTAGCAAACGAAATGTCGATATCGCACAACATATGGATTAAACTTTGACAGACTGCACAATGTGTATTAACGTAAAGTTCACAATTTATCTCATCTGTCACATATGAACAATGTTTATGATTGAGTTTCTGAAATATGCCTAGATATATTGGTGATATTTTGATCACTAGGTTGAAGCAACCAAGTTTTTCAAAGGGTATTGCTTTGTTAGTGTGGAATTTTTTTCCATTTGGCGGCAAACTGAATTCTACTCCTTTATCATGATCAACCTATCAATGTCATGTTTTTTTTTTTTTTTTTTTGAAAGGCAAGCTGGGTTTTTAAGGATCCCACAACCTATCAACTGGGCGACCTATAGGTCGACACCCATTAGAAACAAACCATACCGCCGGCGGGATTCGAAGCTAGGACGTGGGGGTCAAACCCACACAGCCCTAACCACTAGGCCAACACACCATTGGTCTATCAATGTCATGTTGTATGAGGATAAAACAACACTTGACAAAATACTGTCCATCCAAAACAATATGTAGGTAAGAATCTTGGTATGGGATAACTTTTATTTGTTGGGATAAACCTATCTTGACGCGATCATCTACACACTAAAAAATTAATACTAATAAATGAATAATCAAGTAAATTTGAATTTTGTAAGTTGACTAATCCTAAATGACTTTTTATGGTTATGGGCTACGAAGATCCTAATGGTGAGGGGATCATCTACCGAGTATCAATCATTCATACACTTTCTATATAGGTGAACCAAAATTATTGCCACAATTCCGAGCCCTTTATAAAATGCAACAATTCACATTTGACCATGAAGACATCCTTTTAAAAATGGAGTTCTTTAAGTTTTCAAGGATTTGATTTGGTTTGGATGATCTTGGTGACAAAGAGACCACCCTAATTAAACAAAGCAAGTTAAAGGTCTTCTCATGGAAAAAAAATATAATTGGACAAGGAAACAAATTGAGAAAACAGAGAAGGTTATCGCCGTTTGTTTAAGCCTAATCAACAAAATTCAACTCCTAACATGTATTTTCCAACTCAAATAAGAAGATGTCCTTCCAACTCCTATCTGATAAATAAGAATGTTTTGGTACACCAAATAGATAGATAGTAAATATACATACAAACAAACATGGAAAGTAAAGAGGGAATCTTCATCACAGGGTTACTGTTCCATTAAAACACCCATGGGTCACATGTAATGCTATCGAAGGGCCTACTTTTCATAGCCTCAAGAGCCACTAAGGGATGAGAAGTGGGGTTATTTTCAAGTGAGCAGTTTGTTTTGGGGGTCAAGAGATGATGAGCAAATTCAAGAAGGTTTGTGTTTTCTGTGGGAGTAACTCAGGGAATAAACAGGTTTTCAGTGATGCTGCGCTTGATCTTGGAAGAGAATTGGTGGGTGTTTGTTTGTTTATTGTTTGTCAAATAACAGAACGACAATAATGGACATGTTTTTGAATAGTAGTTTTCAAATATGATGGTACACAGGTGGAGAGGAAGATGGATTTGATTTATGGTGGAGGGAGTGTTGGACTTATGGGCTTGGTTTCAAAGACTGTTTATGATGGAGGGTGTCATGTTCTTGGGTAGGTTTATGATACAAACTTTCGACTTCTCCAGATTGGTAAAATGAGTTCTTATTTCGTTTATGTTTTTGCCAGGGTCATCCCAAAAGCTCTTGTTCCACTTGAGGTATGATATCTATTGAGGTGCTAGTTCAATTTTCGATATGCTTCAAGGTTTCATTGTATTGAGCTTTTGTGTTCAGATATCAGGCCATGCAGTGGGTGAAGTAATAATAGCATCTGACATGCACGAGCGCAAGGCTGCAATGGCTCGCCACGCTGATGCTTTCATCGCACTTCCAGGTATGTTTCAATGAGAATAACCTACTTATTTCATCTTGGATAAGAAGAAGTAGCAGAGTGAATATCTAGTAATGGAAAGCTTATTGTGAATAAAGGGGGGTACGGGACCATGGAGGAGTTGCTTGAGATGATAACATGGTCACAGCTCGGAATCCATGATAAACCAGTAAGTTTTTGTTTCTACTTTTACTTCTGAGTTCTGTAACTTGTGGTTATCGTGGATTAAATACATTAGGTAACTACTCTCGTTACAGGCAATCATGCATTTAGTATGCTGGTTAGGTATTTAAATTGTATTATTATATTTGTGATTTGTTTTGCAATCTCCGATTTAATTACTTTATGGTTTACTTATGGATTTAATTACTTATAAGTTTTGTAACGTTTTATGGTTCACTTTGATGAATTACATTTCTGCTCCAATGACTAGGAAGAAAAAAATGGGTAAAATCAATATGTTTCAGCAAATTTAGTGTAATCTATGAAATCTAATGAGAATAAAGACTCTTTAGTACAATAACAAAACAGAGATTTTTAAATTGTCCGATTTTTTTTTTCTTATATTAACTGCTTTATTTTCTATTTATTTGGGAGGGGGAGGGGGTGTGTTGTTAACTTAAGCCTACTTACTACATTATTTAAGAAGTCTTTCGAGGGTAAAATAAACCATCCATTAACTTAAAAAATTAACAACCATCCAAAAACGAAAAGGATGGTTGTGATTGAGACTCCACACCTAATTTTAGTTTTTCCTTAAAAAATTGTAGCATCGACATGTGAACAGGTCAAGCACATCTGTTAACTTTGCTGTGGGTGACACAGATGAGGATATGATACAAACTGTAGATGTCCAAACATAACTTAGCAATGAAGCAAATACCAGAAAATAATAAATGGACCTTTTATATCGCCGGTATCCCTCCCATGGCTAATGGACCACGTACAATAGCTTTTTCAAGATGATGAAAGCTCAAGAAACATTCTTGTTTTGGAAAACAATTGAGAACATGGTGTGGGGTGCAACTCTGTGAGACCCTTGTGTGGGCGGACCTGAGGGGGAGGGTGAGGGTGAGGGTTTGAGCTCAATAGGCCCAACAGGCCCGTGGATCCCAAGAGGGGTTGGGCTAGCTACCAAGGGTGATCATAGTCCCACATCGCCTGGGTGCGGGATGGTTATGTGCTATATATGTGCGAGGTTGGATCCCCATAGTAAGAGGCCTGTGGAGCCCCAGTAGGTGGGTGGAAGCAACAAATGCTGCCCAATAGG
Source organism: Berberis vulgaris (assembly GCA_963556465.1). Lineage (NCBI taxonomy): Eukaryota > Viridiplantae > Streptophyta > Magnoliopsida > Ranunculales > Berberidaceae > Berberis > Berberis vulgaris. Next base: position 72,110,807 of record OY747133.1, read on the forward strand.
TCAAAGAGGACAATATCTGGATGAGTAGGGCCAGAGAGGGGCCCAGTGTCCGCTGTGCATACTCTGAAAAAGGCCTTTTAAAGCCGTGCGGGCCGGTTGGACTCAAAGCGGACAATATCTTACTGTAAGGATCGGGTCGTTACAAACTCCCTACTCCCCCCGAAACTCTGGTGCATATGCATAACTAGAGAGTTATTTATTTGAATTTTAATTGTTAAAAGAAATAGCATGTTCGCACCGACTCACAGTATAAAGTGTATTAACTTTTTTATTTTTTTCTCTTTCCTTCCTTTATTTTTTTCTGTTCATCATCGTCTTTTTTCCTAAAACTTTGTTTTCATGACCCAACTTATGATCTGGTACCGTAATATAATTTTACATATACATTCTTGTGTGAACAGGTTGGCTTGTTGAATGTTGATGGATATTACGACTGCTTGCTTGCATTGTTTGATAATGGTGTCAAAGAAGGATTTATAGACCCTTCTGCAAGAAAAATTGTTGTCTCTGCAAAGACATCTAAAGCATTGATAGAGATGATGGAGGTAATTTTGCACTCATGTCATAAAAAATAAAAATAAAAAGCTTATTTAAAACTGCACTTGTTCAAGTCTATGTTTTAATTTCTTTACGAGAAACACTGTTCTGAATTGTTTTGTAGGAGTACGGCCCCCAGCATGATCAAATTGCACCAAGCAGAAGTTGGAAAGAGGAACCACCTGCTGATCGAAATTCCTAAAGTTTAATTCATTTGAGGAAAAAGAACTTTTTTTTTTTGTTGAATTTATTTGTTTCTTTTCTTTTTTTTTTTCAAATTCAATTACGTGATTTTTGCTGAAGACAAACTACTAATTTTAAAGATTGTAACCAAGGATGATGACTTGTTGAATGTGCTTGATCTTGAATGGGTTGCAGAAGAATATACATGTTTGAAATATGTCGTATGTGTCAAAGTGATGTGGTTTATAAGGAAATTGAAAGAGTAATTGCCCTCAACTAATTAAAAACCTCTTTGTTTTTAAATTGTTATTCAAAAGGAGTTTGGTTTCTGTTTTAGATGTTTTGTTTTGAGAGTTCCAAGTTGTGCGGTAACGGTTGTAGTGACAAAAAACTTAGCAAAGTGACCGAGCGCATATCTAGGTCTATTATATATAGCAATGATATTGTTCACAACTTAAACACTCGTTGTCTTGGGCCTATCATCTGGGCTATTCGTTGCTATAGGGTTAGTCATGTAACCTTAGGACATGGATTAATAAATAAAAATGTTAAAAGACCCGATTAAAAAATATATATATAAAAATTTTAAAAAAATAAAAATAAAAATAAAATATATATATATATATATATATATATAATAATAATAATAATAATAATAATAATAATAATAATAATAATAATTGGAGCAAACAAAAACGCCAGGCATAACTCAGAAGATGCAACTCTGGAAACTAAAGCAGCTCTACTTGTGCAAAACCAAATTCTGAATTAGAGGCAAGGCTTGAAAGTTGTTGATTGAAGGCTCATCTGTTTTACTTTTCTTTATAGCTCTTATTTCATTCCTGGAGGCATCAAGTTGGTTCAGTGATAGTAAGAGTGTATTTTTCTTGTGACAGTACTGAACATACAGAAGGAAACATGAAACGTATTAAACTTTACATTTATTCTCCAAGAAATTCACTACTACATACCGAAGGCTGGTTATCAAGGATCTTGTCTTGATACAGCTAGCGGCTTGCATCACTTGAGTATTGGCCCCTTCAAACTCTTAACTTTGATACCCTAGAATTTAGTTCACCCAACCTTACCATTCAAGAATATCCATAACAGAGTACACAAGACTATCAAGGGAATTGAAGAGTTGTACCACTCCCAACTTTCCTTGATTACAACACACAGCCTTGATGTCCACAACAAAGGAATGTATCCCCTGTTTATGCCCTGCAGGGGACAAATGGTTGAGATTGGAAACCTATCAAAGTTGTAGCGACTAATACATAACAAATGCCTAGAACTATGAGATGGGAGATTTACAGCTCAAGTTTCGTCCCCATGACATGGTACCCACCAAAAAGGCCCTACTGAAAACTATGTGAAGAATCATCTGCCTTGAGATCTGGAAGGCTCTGGGATGTATTTCTTGATAGACATGTAGCAACCGAGGTAGCTGTAGCAAGAAGAAACAATGTGTGGCATTGAGATTCATGATGAAGATATGTGATGAACATAATCAAAGGGGAATGGGATTCACTATACCAGGGGTTCACATGAGAAAGGGAACAGAGAACTGAAGCCTTGATAGCTAGACATGGAGACTCCCATGAGTTCTGTGCAAATAAAATCCTGCACCAACAGATGGGTTGCATACCCCAAATTTTAAACTTATGCAGCTTTCTGCAGAAAAGGATATGCTGGCTACTAATGCAAGTTTTCTGTTTCTCTGTAACAGTTAAGTTCAAAATCTACTAAAGCCTTGTGAGGGAATTAAAAAAAATGAGCTCGACTAAAAAAGGTATAATAGTAAGATTAGACAAAACTAGAAACATAAATTAAGATCCGTGCATGATAGTAATCATCTTCTATAGTAACATGTATTATGATCCTTTGATATGTATCAAATATTTATAGAATAGAGGATGCAAATCCGAGATTATATGTGCCATAAAACAACATTTCAATCAGAATGTCAAGGAATCATAAAATACACAAAATGCTAGTAGGTGTCTTTCTACAAGTAAAGGGACGACAATACCAAGTGCTACAAAAACGTATCCAAATTTCTCCACCATGGACACAAGAACAATTCAAGAACATGCAATTCAACATAGACTGAAACACAATAGGAAATCGGAGTACTAGCAACAACTTCAAATTCAAGTTCAACAAAATTCTATGAGAAAATTTTGAATTATATATCGTACAGAAATTTGATAATATCGATCAGAAGAACCAGATCAATCAATACAATAAAAGAGCATGTAACATAACACCAATGATGGACTGCTCAGTGTTTTACAACAATCAGATTGAGAACATACAAACAAAAAGATTTTGAGTACTGACAAGAAGCAAAAGTTCCCTCTTTTCTCTTCAAGAATTTTGCAGTTGTGCTTGACTCCCACTTTGATCAGCATGTATTGATGCCATCCTTGCAATCCTTTGTCAAGTTATAGAATGTCTCTACACGCGTCTTAGCCCTGTAGAGTACCTCAGTATCCACTGCCACTCTCATATAGCCATCAAAATCAACTGGATTGTCACCATTCAAAAGCTTGGTTTCGTTATACCACTCACTGGTGTTTCCCCACAACTCCTTGTAATCTTCAAGCAAATGAACCTTGTACTGAGATCTCAGCTTATCAAAATAGTTGTAGAACGGTTCATTTGTTGCAATATAAAGATTCCGCCAGGGATGAACAATCTGTTTAACTTTTTCCAGGATGGCATCTGGCATTGTATCCATATCCAAGTTCGGCCAAAGCTCTTTATTCTGTGCTTTCTCTCCTCTAACCACATGAACCGCATCAAAATCCCAGTCCATCCGCCCACTAATCTCAGAAACTATATTCATCAATCGCTTTGACTTCCACAGAGCCTGCCAAGGCCTCTGTACATGCTTGGCTGCCTGTCCCTCACAAACCCTGTACCAGTAATTCTCAGGCTCAGGTCCTTCAAATTGTCTCCACAAGATCGTGCTCTTATCTCTCCTCAGTTGCATTGGCGTAATTTTGTGACTCACAACCTTCTTGACTGGGATCTTCTTCTTATGGGCTCTATCCCATTTCTTCCAGTCCTTAATAAACTCTTCCTCCTCAACGATCGAAGCAACTTCCTTCAAATGCTCAAAGTCGTAATAGTACCGAAAATCCTTCCCCTCCTCATCCTTATTACTGGGATTATAAGTTGCTGCCAAACAAACACTCAAATCCATCACAAATGTTCTATTCAAATACTGAGCCTCCCCAAGACCACACAACAAACTCCACACATACTGATTCATTCCTTTACAGTAATCACCTCCACGCGAATAATACAAGTACTTCCCCTTCCTAAAAGCCGAATCAGAACCAACAATTGGGATAGTATCATTAATCTCATCATCACGAAAAGGGTTCTTAGAAACTCTACCAGCAGATCCACCACCACTCGCCGAACTATTCCTAGCTCTCGGCCGCCTTGCATTGATCCCCGAATGCCAACCATGGGCACCAGTAACCTTATAACTACAATTCTCTCCAATCCCAAGCTTAAACCTCCTAAAATCCCTATACCTCCTCCAAGACTTCTCCTTTTTGTTCCGAAACCTCCAGGCAACATCACATTCATCCGGCTTCGATCCATTCACTGGAGTCTGATACTCTAAGAACAGAATCTTGGACTTAAAAGCCTTCAAATTGAACTTCTCAATAGCAATCAAAGCTCGGGGATCCGAACAATTAATCACCTCATTACAGTTCACCAAAGAACTCGAATTCTCGACAGTTTCTTCGATTTTCTTAATCGAATCTTCAGTGATCTGGGTCATCAAAGGGGCAGAAGGGCCTGGAGCCAAAAACAGATCCTCCCCAGTGGTTAAGACTGAAGTGTCGGTCTTAAAGGTGGCGTTTTCAACTTCAGTGAACACTCTTGTAAGAGCTGTTGCAGAGTCCAACCACGGATCTGGGGGTTGGTAAGTGACGGCAATTACAGTGAAGATAAGAACAGAGAAAACGAAGCACGAGAAACACACATTGCTTATCAATTTCACTATATTTTGCCCTATTGGATCTGATGCAGTGTTAGAGGAAGAAGAAGGAATTGGGGTTTCCTTCTTCATCTAATCTAAGGGTCTTAGAAGCTAAAGATTGGATCTTTAATGGAAAAACAGTGTAAAGATTGAATTTTTATGTATGAGTGAATTGAAATGGGGGAATGAAATGAAAAGTTAGGGTTTTGAGGAGCTGCTCACCTTTGGAGATCTAATTCGAGCAATGGGTATCGGAGAGATTTGGTGAAAGATGTCTTTCTCAGATCTGTTCTTCTTTGTTGGTTTCGTGTTTTTCAAGTGAAGAAGAATGAGAGACGGTGATATTTGGTTGAAGTGGAGAGAGTGTGTATAAATAAATAAATATCAATGGAAGGTGGAGAAAATAACAGAAGTGGACACTTGAGAGTGTCTGTCTATCCAGTATCAGGATAGTAGGTAGGATAGTAGGTTACAAATTCGGAGTCTATTTCTCTTGACCTCCCAAACATCCAAGAATGCTTTGGGTGAAATTTTTTGCCAACGAGACCGCCATGGTCCTCTAGCTACAGCATTGCGTAAATTTCAGCCATTTTCAAGTCTAATCCGTATTTTTGAACTTTGAAAGCAAACTCAAAAAATAAAAATAATATGTGTATGAAGTGACAAGATATCTATATTCAGAAATTCTAGCTGGCCTGGGAAACCGGCCTGGTTTGTTGTCTGGGAGGGGCGAAAATACATTTTTGCCCCTCCTCCTTAAACACACAGCTCCAAAAAGTGTTTAAGGAGGAGGGGTAAAAATGTATTTTTGCCCCCCTCCCGGGAAGCAAACCTGGCCGGTTTCTCAGGCCAGCTAAAATTTCTCATCTATATTACAAAGTCAAATCAAAAGGATTAGAGATAAAAGATGGTTAGGATTGAAAGTTGGGAAATGTATTGAATTTTGAGGGTTAATATTCATTTCCTATGATGGCATATTCGTAAATTTAAAATATGTAGAAGGGCAAAGATAATGAAAAAATTTTGAAAAAAGTTGGTGGAATGTACATGTGGCGGAGAGAGAAAATATTGTGTTTTCCTTTTAGCAAAAGGAAAATTTATCATAACTATCTATATCGTTGTCAGATTTTGGTAAACTTAGTATAATTGAAATGCATTTTTGAAGATCTTTCCAACAAAATCATTATTCAATACAAGTGCTAAAAATTTCAAAATATATATTTTATAATGAAAAAAAGCATATAACGTACTTCACGTCTTTAATATTTTTGAAGCAATGAGATGGGTCGATCATACTAGAAAAAATGAGTCAGACATCTTAATGCACATTTAAACAAAAATGTTAAACTTCATGTTTTGGCGAATTCAAAGATTGAGGGAGAACTTATTCTCGACGTTTAAATTTTTGCCCCAACTGGCTCAATTTTGATTGAGTATAACCCTAAAATTTATAATATATATTTTTACCTTAGAATAGGCTTACACTCAAAACTTACTCAGAGCGAAAATGGGATAGTGATGGTGTTCAGTACAAAATATTTAGCAAAAATAAAATTATGTGAAGTGCCAACGGCACGGGGCATACTCTAGTTCAATAACAAGAAGAAACATAAAGAAAATATGATATCAATAGAGTGACTCGGAACATTTAATAATCTCATATGCGCCAATATTATTTTTCACAGATCTTCCGCTATCACCCACTCACATTTAGTAGATACATGGTTTCGTTTAAAACATCTTCTTGGCAGGGAAAAAAAATCATTTCTTAATCACGAGCTCTGTCAAAAGCTCTAATGCTTCTACACCCACTTATAAATTTTATTTCCAAGTACATTTATAATTTTTATTATTATTATCCTTATTGATGATACATAAAAACGATTACACCCCAGAGTCGTACACGTGTCATGATGATTTCGAGGAATTACGGCTTCAAACGTCACTCCAACACTGATTCGCCCCAAACGGTTCTAAGTAGGGGTGGGCATTTAAAACCGAATCGAATCAATCGGTCCAGTCATTTTATTGTTATTTTAATAATCGGTTCTAAACCCAGCCCGATCCGAAATGCTCGGTCCGATTTTCGGTTCCAATTCCCATAACCCACTAGTTACCCGGCCCGATTATTTAAAAAAAATAATGAAATATAAATATTAATGGAAGATGAGAAGAAAGTAAAAGCGGATATAAGAAACCCCACTTGTGTCTCCTTCATTATCAATCAAGGGGGTTTCATTTTTCTTCATTGCCTTGGAGGACTCGTTCTCTCCACTTCCTGTCTATCTTCCACACACACACTCTATCTCTCTCTTTCTTGCGCTTGTGCTGTAAAATTGTTGTCAATTTCTAGGGTGGGTTTCGAAGCTTCAAATCACATAACGGATTTGCAAACTATTTTTGTCCATCCAGTTGGCAACTCCGTCAATTCCATAAAACAATTTGGTAATCGAGTGTGGAGAATTTGTATGAAACCCATATTTGGAAATCAATTTTGAAATTGAAATAGCAAGATGGATGAGAGAAGCTTTAAACCAATAAAGTTAACATTCAAACTAAGGCAATAATTATTATACAGTAATAATCTGAGAATAATTTTCAAGGCAATAACTAACAAGTTTATTCGCAAGTGTAGAATAGAGAGCATCTAAGCTAAGCTAAGACTAAAGGTATCCATGATTTGAGTTTTCAACATAGCAAAACAAACTAGCAAACCCTCAGCAGATCGATCTCAAAATCAAACAGAAAGAAAAACGAAAAATAGAACATATGTAGCATCCCAAAACAAAAACAAAAATCGGATTAATTTGCTTTCCAAGTAAGATCAAGTCAACTAACTAAACTACAATTTTGTGAGAAAGATAAGATAGATAGAGAGAGAGAAATAGTTGATTACCCATCTCAACAATTCTCTTTCTAGCTCCACAATTATGTCTTTCATTTCTTCAAATATTTTCCACAATTGAAAGGGCATGTTGTTGAACTTGTATTGCAAAGCCCAAAAGTCAAATTGGGGTGAAAAATATTGGGCTGAAAATTTCTTGCTTTTACTGTAACCGACCAGAAATTTCGGTTAACCGAGGCCATCGAGCTGGGCTCGGTCAGTAAAATTTTGGATTTTAAAAGTTCGGTCCAGTTCTCGGTTTGGGTTACATGGTCCGGTTAACCGGCCTAGCCCACCCCTAGTTCTAAGCCCGTCCAACTGCAGTCCGTCAGGCGGACACGAACTCTCACAGCATGCTAGACCCGAACTGATTCTGATGGTCACGGGATTACTGTTTTTCAGAGTGGCCACTAAATCACCAAACTTGAACTTGTAGCATGCGCTGTGAGGGTGTAGATAATTTGGGAGCTCAGTCAGTCACGACCTGATTCATACGGTTTGCCACGAGGCCATTGTTCTTCAACATGGTCGCCAAACACTCCCAAATTTGTAGCTGGATGCGCACAAGTGTAGATAATTTGGAAGGTGTGAGCCTAGTCAATCCCGAACCGATTCTGATGGTTTGCAACGGAACCACTGCTTTTAAGCCTGATCGCCAAACTCCCCTTGAATTCGTAGGCTCCACCGTGCGGGGAAGGTGTAGATGGTTCGAAAGGTGGGAGCCTAGTCAGTCCTAAACTAATTCCGACGGCTTGCCACGGGACCACTATGATAATCACATAATTATAACATTTTATACCTCCTATTATATTTTTGTTAATCCTTGTTTTACTTTATTTTAAATTAATTATTAAATTTTTGTGTTTTTGTAGAATTCGGAGCAATAACGAAGAAATCAAAGAAAAATGCAATGAATAAATCACAGAAGGTGACTTCAGAGGAAGTGGAGGTGAGAATAGCCTAAGCCCATAACCTAAACTCAAAACCAAACCCAAAACCAAATCCGTAAACTCAAGCCCAATGCCAAACTCAATCAAACCCAAAGCATATTCTCTTAATTATCTAAGATTCTAGTTTGATTTAAGCCTTAAATTACTCATTGAACCCTCCCCTTAACTTGTCCAAGTTCATTTTCTCAAACCCAATCAAACCCAAAGCATATTCTCTTAATTATCTAAGATTCTAGTTTGATTTAAGCCTTAAATCACTCATTGAACCCTCCCCTTAACTTGTCCAAGTTCATTTTCTTAATTATCTATAAATACAATAGAAATGAATAAGAAAAGGGGAAGAAGAGAAGGGAAAGAAAAAAAATACAGAATACCAAAACCTCTTCTTCACAATTTGTGATTCTCATCACCATCCCAACCAAGCAAAATCATCACCCACAGCCTATCCATCTCTGTTTTCTCTCATTCACTCACCGAAACAGGGGCGTGACAACCCTGTTTCACTTCATCTTCAACCACCATCACCGGCTGCACCACGCACCACCACAGAGACTTAAATCAAGTTGACGCTACTGGCACCCAGTGGACCTTGCTGAGAGCACCTCGGCTGAGAAAGATCAGAACTATTTGCACCCACTGGGATCTGCTGAGCCACACTGGACCTGTTCCTGTTTGCACCCTGCTGAATGCTCTGTAACTCCACAGTGAATTAAGTCTCAAACTCTAAAATTAATTTCATTTTAGTTTATTATTCCATGATTAATATTAATTGATTCGCGATTTATAATATTTTACTTTCACCTAATATGTCACGCATCTTAGGTTGTTATTAAAATATTATGTTAAAAATCAAGCATGCTTTAATTCAATAACTAAACTTGTGATTAATTGTGACCTAACAAGACAATTAATGCTAGGAGTTTATACATTGCTAGAGTCATTTATTTGAAATTGGAATAATAAGAAAAATTGAATATAATTTTAGGAGCTTGAAAAATATTTTGCAAATTGTAGTTTCCCTCAAACTCTTTTCTTTTATTTATTGTTATTTTTATTACTTTTTTTAACTCGAATTTTTAAACATTGTACCCCCATTTTCTCCAAATTAGTTTAGGTAAATAAATTCAATTTAATCCACCTTCCTCGTGGGATCGACCCGTACTTGTTGTTGTCTACCAGTTAGACACCGTGCACTTACGGTTATTACAAGTGGGTCAAATTAGCATGTTTGTTTAGGTCAGTTAAACCCGCAACAAGTTTTTGGCTAATTAAACAGGCTAATTTGACCCACTTGTAATAATCGCAAGTGCACGGTGTCTAACTGGTAGACAACGGCAAGTACGGGTCGATCCCGCGAGGAAGGTGGATTAAATTGAATTTTATTAATTTAATTAAACTAATTTGGAGAAAATGGGGGTTACAGTGTTTAAAAATCCGAGTTAAACAAAAGTAATAAAAAATAACAATAAATAAAAAAAATAAAAATAAAAAAAAGTTGGAGGGAAACCACAATTTGCAAAATATTTTTCAAGCTCCTAAAATTACATTCAATTTTTCTTATTATTCCAATTTCAAATAAATGACTCTAGCAATGTATAAACTCCTAGCATTAATTGTCTTTTTAGGGTACAATTAATCACAAGTTTAATTATTCAATTAAAACATGCTTGATTTATAACATAATATTTTTCTAACAACCTAAAATGCATGACATATTAGGTGAAAGTAAAATATTATAAATCATGAATCAATTAATATTAATAATGGAATAATAAACTAAAATGAAATTAATTCTAGAGTTTGAGACTTAATTCACTGTGGTGTTACAGAGCATTCAGCAGGGTGCAAACATGAACAGGTCCAGTGTGGCTCAGCAGATCCCAGTGGGTGCAAATATTTTTGGTCTTTCTCAGCCAAGGTGCTCTCAGCAAGGTCCACTGGGTGCCAGTAGCGTCAACTTGATTTAAGTCTCTGTGGTCGTGCGTGGTGTAGCCGGTGACGGTGGTTGAAAATGAAGTGAAACAGGGTTGTCACGCCCCTGTTTCGGTGGAGTGAATGAGAGAAAACAGAGATGGATAGGCTGTGGGTGGTGATTTTGCTTGGTTGGGATGGTGATGAGAATCACAAATTGTGAATAAGGGGTTTTTGTATTCTGTATTTTTTTTGTTTCCCTTATCTTCTCCCCCTTTCTTATTCATTTATATTGTATTTATAGATAATTAAGAAAATGAACTTGGACAAGTTAAGGGGAGGGTTCAATGAGTGATTTAAGGCTTAAATCAAACTAGAATCTTGGATAATTAAGAGAATATGTTTTGTGTTTGATTGGGTTTGAGAAAATGAACTTGAACAAGTTAAGGGGAGAGTTCAATGAGTGATTTAAGGCTTAAATCAAACTAGAATCTTGGATAATTAAGAGAATATGCTTTGGGTTTGATTGGGTTTGGGTTTACGGATTTGGTTTTGGGTTTAGTTTTGAGTTTAGGTTATGGGCTTAGGCTATTCTCACCTCCACTTCCTTTGAAGTCACCTTCTGTGATTTATTTATTGCATTTTTCTTTAATTTCTTCGTTATTGCTCCGAATTCTACAAAAACAAAAATTTAATAATTAATTTAAAATAAAATAAAACAAGGATTAACAAAAATATAATAAGAGGTAAAAAAATGTTATAATTATGTGATTATCACACTACTTTTCAGCCTGGTCGCCAAACGTGAATCTAGTTGAGTCAACGTCTTCACGCTCAAACGGATTGACATCCTAATATTAGCGAGGGTCATTCGCGCAGATATAGAGATTGTACAACCAATGCCCAAATAAGAGCTACTTAGGATGTCAACTCGAGCTTACGACGCTTGACCCAGCACGAACACTCTGATGCATACACTCGCCCATCGCAACTCACTCATAGCAGCAACTGCAGCAATCGGTTAAACCAACAAGGTGAGACTCAAGCAGCTTACCTCGGGGACAAGACATAGCTTGGGCAAGTCAACCCCATGCTAGACTGTCCGTAATATGCCCACTATCGGACATGACTATGCAACAACGATCTTGAGTCGTTCGCAATACAAAGCGATCAAGCTCTCTATCGTAGACAAACTAGTCAACGTCCTATTGATTCGATTAGCCTATGCCAAAGCAAGACGACAAGGCAAAATGAAAAACATGCAATAGAGACAACAAGCACGAAACTGATAAAAAAAATTTCATTAACGATCAAAACAAAAAGGAGTACAATCGCACCAAGGTTACACCTATCAGGAGAAGGTATAGAAACAGGAGAGCTAAGCCTAGTGGAAGATGGAATAGGGATAGCGTCCACACGCGCCACGACCTAAGTATCAAGGCCCACACTGTCTTCCTCATTCGAGGATGTAGAGATAACAGACAAATCTACATATGACATCTTCTTGTAGCGGCCAAGATCCCACTTTGGGTGTTCCTACTTCATCAACGCCAACAATTTCAGCCAACCATGTACAACTCAGCGGAACTCACACACAGTTGTCTTGCTCCTGAAGAAGTTCTTCCTCTCGCACATTTGTGTCAACAAGTTTACGCTCTAGTAACTCCAACTTGTCAGTTAGCGTGTCGACTTGAGACTGCTCTGTAGCCAAACTGCTTTTCACAACACTAAGCTCATGCCACGCCAATTCGAGCTGTTCCTCAGCCTTTCTCACCTCTTGAGCATAGAACTCCACATCGGATTCCAACTGTTGTTTTTAGCAGCCCAGTCGGCTTCCTTTAAAGTACTCTCTTCAGCAAGAGACTACAGTTCAAAACACGCCTTAGCCGCAGTCTCCTGCGCAGCCTCGACTTTTTTACGGATCCGGCTCAACCCTTCTCAAGTTTGTCCCTCTCGGACACCACCTCTGACAGGTTATGCTCAAGGTCCTCCAAACGAGCCCTCTGAGCCTCATCGGCCACAGTTGACTGATCTAGCCTCTTCTCCTCAGCCTGCTTCTTCAACAACTCAATTTCATAGAGCGCATCAGAATACAGCGCCTACATGTGCGAGAAGACACGCTCCAAGGTATATACCCTCTTACGAGCCTCCTCGACTTCCGTCTTTGCAATGGTCACATGGATCAAATGAGACATACCCAGTATAAGGTACTTCAAACCCTTATCTATACATCCTTCTAACGTATCCTCCTCATGTTTTGGAGCATGATCCATCAACCAACTGTGACGTCTGCTTATATGTTTCCTCAAAGCATACTCTACGTCCATATCTTGGTGTCAGACCTATGAACTCATCTTCACCAAGTCCGGTGCAAACAGGCTTATCCGCGCAACCGGATAAAGCTTCCCTGGATCAGGGATTATGCTAGCGCCACCCTTCACGATTGCAACCGTCATCAGGATCTCCTTCGTGGCCTTCCCATTGTCACTGACAGCCGACCCTTTGGTACGAGACAACTCAATGGGATCCGGAGGGAGTGGAGGAAGCGAAATATCCAAATGACCTTCCAACACTTCTAGGTGTGGTCTAGAACGAGACAGTGAGCAATTCGGACTACATGAGACATGGCTGGTACCGCGGCTACTCCCAGTCAAATCAGCAATAGGGCGATCAGATTCTACAACCTCGGGCAAATCCTCATGGGAACCTTTTACAGGAACGGTCCTGAGCAAATCAGTACCAGCGGAAGCTGCCATTGCAGCCTTCACCAGACGGTCATTCAGAGCTTCGACATGCACGTCACTAAGGTTCGACCTGTCTACAACTCCAGCAAACCACAGATAATCTTTCTCCAAGCCGAAAATGTCGGTCTCCACCCCAACAGGCCTAGCAGACTCACACCCTCCCCACTCTTCCCTCACTGGAGTGGGTCGAGCCGAAGACGACCCAGTCCTCACAGGGGACTTCTTCTTCACAAAGGAGGCAAGCATTTCAGATGACTCCTCAGCGTCAGACAAAGCAAGAGTTTTGGCTCTAGTAGCCTTTCTCTTCCTCGAAGGGCCCCCATCTTTCACCTTAATTTGCGACATTCACTACAAAGTGGGGGCAATGTGTCAGTTGTCCCACAGCCTGCTGAGGATGAAGTTGAAAACTCTTATGACATCAGTCGCGTTCCTCTTTGGCAAATCACGGAACGTCTCTATGGTATTATGCTCCTTTAAAGTAAGAAGAGTAGTAGAAAACCTTCTTGGAAGGAAACACGAGCAATGATCAGTCAGCCTGCCATCCAACATATCAAAGTCACGAGAAAATGGTTGAACTTACAAAGCGACCTGAACTATCGCTCTAGCGGACGACCCTTGCACCGAAAATACTCCAAATCCGCAGGAGCCAAGAAGCAGTACTTCTGTCAGAACTTGAAATCATTGGGCAAATTAACGAAGCAATTTGGTGACCGATGAGAGGTCAGCAACTGAATCACTCGCAGAGTCACATTAATGTCGGCCTCCGTAGCACTGAGCAAAATCATGAGGACGATCCTATATCCATTGGGACTCAACTGAGCCGGAGGAATCCCTAAGAAGTCCAAGAACTCCCAGATCAAATCCAAAATCGGAAAACGCACTCCAATTTGAAGCATTCCGCGGTGTAAACAAATAAAACTAGCCGAATGTGACATTGGCGTCTGGTCGCCCGACAGGAGATACAACGGTAGGTCCTCAGGGACCCCAAACTTTGTACGAATTTCAGCGAAACCAGGTTCGGATAACAACTTGTTTTCGAAAAAACTCCAGGCCCTCGGCCAAGACAGTGTCATCAAGAAAGTTTTCTTGAACCATGAAGAAGATGAACAATCTTTTTATAATCAGAGCGGTAGCTTCGAAAGCAAGGAAAGTAGAAGAATCATACTCTACACAGTGGATGACCTAAATAGAGGTTGGCTTCCCGTCTCTTTTCAGCTGAACCAACGCACGTTTGATTAATGCAGCGCGTGGCTCAAGCAACGATTCATACTCAATTATCATGAGCGGCACATTCCTTCAAGAGATGACTTAGCGAACCGATGTGACAACCTACTAACTCGGGGGGGGGGGGGGTAGCTGATGATACATAAAAACGGTCACACCCCGGAGTCGTACACGTGTCATGATGATCTTGAAGAATAATGGCCTCAAGCGTCAGCCCAACACTGATCCGGCCCAAGCGGTTCTAAGCCCGCCCAACTGCAGTCTGCCAGGCGGACCCGAACTCTCACAACATGCTAGGCCCACACATCTCACAGCTATCCTCAATACCCGTAAGCCCTATTCAGGCAAGTATCTTGAGGATCAGCTTCGGACGGGCAACTACAACTGCTATCTGCTTCCAACTAGGAAGCAAATACCAGAGTATCTTCCACACAAGGAAACTCTCTTCTGCGGTCTGTTGTTAGATTAAGAACTATCTCCTGCGTATTTAGGAGCATATAGCTAGCAGAGAACTTATCTCCTACAACACGACTCCTAATTAGGGAGGGATATCCACGAAGAAGTTCTTCCTAAACTACACCTACGATGGCCTGGTAGAACCAGGACTCCTTACACTATAAATAAGACATGAGGTTGGTAAGCTAATGGACACTACAAATTCTCTGTTACAACATTACACATTCCTCAGATCCCTGTCTGACTTTAGCATCAGAATGCCATCGGCCACCACAACGGTGGTCCGTGGCTCACGTGTGCTACTTGTGCAGGTCAACATGTCAGCAGGAACCATGTCAAAACAGGGAGCAAAAAACGAATGCATAAATTATTATTATTATTATTATTATTATTATTATTATTATTAATTGAGGAAGTTTTAATCACATACTCTACAGTTACTCTACTCCAATATCTTCAACATGAGATGCAAACAACAAAAATTGTTGCACAAGTTGGTTTTGGAAAACAGTAATCATTGCCTCGTAGAAAAAAATGTTGCACAAGAAAATTAAAGCAACCCCACGCCTGAAATGGTCGAGTGGTTAGGGCTGTGTGGGTTTATCCCCCACGTTTTAGGTTCGATACCTGCCGGCGGCATGGTTACTTTTTTATGGTGTTGACCTGTCGGTCGCACCTTGTTGATAGGTTATGGGATCCTATAAAAATCCAGCTCGCTTTCCAATAAAAAAAAATATTTAAAGACTCTTGCTATTTATAACCAAACAATAACAAAGAGTGGCTCAAGAAACTTGCCCCTAATATTAGAATTTGCAAGTAACCTGATGTAAAAATAAGAGTTTCTTAGCTAAATCCAATCAAGCATCCAGTTCTACGTGTCTTTTCCTGGGCACTTTTTTCACACTCGAGTCCTAATTTTGGTGGTAAAGATACCACTTATTTGTCCTCGACATCAACTATTTAAGGGCGTTAGGATTTGGTTCCAAGACAAATGGCCTTTCCTTGCCAGTTTTCAAACCATGGATTTGTTGTCTTTGCCAGATCAAACGGCCCTTCGGTGTTGTTCCATCCCTAAGATTTCATCTGATTCCATTATGTGCTTCCAAAGCGATCCACCCTTCCAAAGCCATTAGATGATCATGCATTTCTGTGTTCAGATCTGACTACTTCAGCTTCACAGCGTGTATACTCTAAATCAGTGACCATCAGACAGTGTTTCAACATCTTGGCAGTCCAAGCATATCAGAGAGGCATGAAATTCATGGACGGGAGCTGAACATATGATTTTTTTAAGGTCCCTGAAAAATATAAAAACAAAAAATTAAAATTGAAGTATACTGAAGATGAGGAACATGCATATGTACCCTGTTTGAATTGGCTGGTTAAGCAGATATCCCCATTGAATTATGTTGCCATTATTAGGCAGTTGTTGAGTAATCTGCTCAGAAAAATGGTTCTAGGTCTTCAGTACCTGCAAAATTGGAAAAGCAAACTTGCATTATCTGGCAATTCTCTGTGAGGTAAACATGCTTAATGGTGAATGCCACTCGTCCAACCTGTACTTACAAGTTACTAACCTTGCCTTCTTTTTTCAGTTACGTTCTTTGATAAACTTTTATTTAAGGGTATCAAGTCTTACAAATGCTGATATTGTCGCCTTATTGGAAAAAGAAAGAAAAACAAACAAAAACAGCAACACCTGGTTCCCTCAAGATTTAGGTACAAGAGTACTCATGGTTTCTACTGTGGTCTTGGAGCAATGAAACTAAGGACTCTAAAGGGGCGTCCCTTCTGATTGGTACCATAACTTCACACACCATAAACATGTGGCCTTAAAGATTTTAGTACCTGCGGAATCTCTACATCTTAAAATCATAACTAAAAAACACTGTTCACTCCAATCTTCGAATTTAGTCTGAACATGTCATGAAGTGTTATGCTTAGTGATATAAAACAGACTGTCACTAGATAGCCACTATCAAAATGTAGTCAGAATTGTAACAAAGTACTTGGCATTTCTGGATAAACTAGCATCATCAAATAGATATGGGAAGAAAATCCAGCTCTTGACTTCCTTGTTTACTAACAAGCTAAATCATATATACCAAGCAAATGTTGAGATACAAAGACCTTTGACTTGTTATTCCTTTATAAATGAAAGTAAACCAACACACAGTACAAGGAAATCAAGCTCTGCAACACAGCAAAAAAACTAAGGATATCGGTCCAACAGTTATTTTTCTAGTATGCGTTGGCATAAAAGGAGATAGATTTTCTCTACACTAATGCTTTCAGAATCACTGCAATTATAGAAATGGAAAAGAGATGATAATTGACAACTTAAGAAATAAACAATTTACACTAGACAGTGCATGAGTTTATTTTGGTCTGAGTATAATGGATACATCCACAGATCCACTGACTTAGAGCACTGGGGATTCTATTTCAGTATGAAGGAATAGTGAAATCGCTACAAGGCCTGCCTCTAATAGTTAGCTACTTCCTAATCATAAATCTCAAATTCTTAACAACCTCATAATCTTTCACAAAGTTTCTCATGGAACTATCAAATACTACAAGGGAATACCCTATTTTAACTTGGATAAAAATCAAAACATCAGGGGTCCATTTTGGACAGAAAGATTTCTATTGATCTAATGTCAATTTTGCTTACACATTTGGAAGTTACATAGATTTCACAGGCTCCATCAGTCAAAAACTTGAACTGGAAAAATTACAAGATTCTCTTGATCTCAATGTAAAAGTTGATTAAGATACATAGAATTCTCGGGCACAATTAGTAAAAAACTTAAACTTGTCCAACCCCATTGAAGTGTTTTTGCAAGTCTACGAATTTCTGGTCACCACTGATGTACTAGAAGTCAGTTTTAATCCCAATCCAGGACAAATATCTGGCTACATCTGGGGGTCAGCTTAATATATACCTCCAATGGCCAATTCAAACATTTTATTTACTGAAACAAAGTCAGATTTGAATCAGGAAACTACCTTGATCTCGCTTGTATCTTCTTCATCCTTTGGAGTTTCCTTTTTGAAATCAAAGCTTGATGGTGGTTTATCTACTGAAAGTGCCCCCTCCAAGATTTTAACCACTTCTCCAATAGATGGTCGAAGAAATGGTCGATCTTGTATACACCACAAAGCTACCCTGGATGCTCTTTCTACCTGTTCCCATTCAGCATTGTCCACTGAATTCTTATCTTCACTCAGTTTTTTAATCAAACGCTGAGGACTGACAACAACTCTATCACCTATTAGAATTTGCAGCAACATCTGTCCAAACATGTAAATATCTCTTTCTGGTAAGGACTCCGATGAAGAAGTAGTTTCCTTTTCTAATAATCCTTGGATACCAAAACCAGTAACTTTAGCAACTAAGTTTTCATCGAGTAACACATTCTCCAGATTGAGATTCCCATGAGCTATGCATTGCTGACATTCTGAGTGCAGATAAGCTAAGGCACGCGCGACTCCATGAGCAATATCAAGCCTCTTCTGCCAATTGACTCCATTTTGGCCCTGCTTCTTGTTGAATAGCCACTTGTCGAGAGAAACGCCATCTATGTACTCATAAAGCAGGATCTTGTGGTGGTTAGACTCAAAACAAAAGCCTTTTAGTGAAACAAGATTGCGATGGTGAATACCACCCAGCGTAGAAACTACCATACGGAATTCCCTCTCCGAAGCTACAACAGAATCCAGCTCCTTAGCAATTATTAATACTTGGTTAGGGAGAACACCTCTAAACACATTTGGCCCTAGCTGGTGTTTGAAGTTTTCTGTCAACTCTTTCACCTCTTCATAAGACAATCGAACAAGAGCACTATAAGGAGGATCCATCCCCACATCTTTCCCAAAAGGGATCCTCCTTTGAGACTTAACCTTCCTTGTATGACGGAGTAACACAAATACCCCTATCTCCAATGTAAGAAAAACCAACGCTGTTAGCACAACCATTACAATGATAGCTAAAGTAAAACTCTTCCAGTTCTGTTCAGAGATATTTTGTTGTGCTGGTAATGGCTTTGATACTCCATTAATCTGGGAATTAGTTTGTCGGGTGGAAGCTGCTTGTGGAACCAAGCAAACCTTCAAGAATGAAACTGCAGCAACAGATGCATCCCTGAACCCACTGATATAGCTGGTTCGTTTGATTGTACAGAGACCAGAGCCATCATTCATTGTTGTAGCAGCAATGCAAGAAGTGTCATTAGAGCAGTAATCTTTGCAAGCCTCTTGGTTCAACATTATGTTAAAATCGTGAGGGGGGTAAAGGCCGTAGAGAACCGTGTGTTTCAGAGTCGAAATGCTTGTCCCAGTCTTGCAGTTCCCTAAATCCACCATTTTCTTGCACCCAAAAGACTCGATAGCTGCCCCAGGAGGCCCTGCTCCCAAATTAGTTGAATCTTCGACCAAGCAATCACAAACAGGTCCAGTGGAATTGTATCCGCAAACACTGTATAATCCACATGAACCAAATACATGACACTGGCTCTCAACAGCTTGCCAACCTATCTTCCACGAACTTCTGGACCATGAGTACATTCTCAGGTTCCCATCCAAATCAATCCGAAGATGCCTCAAAGCCACTGATGTGTCTCCAGAATCCCCACAGGACTTGGACCAAACCATCCTACCAGATGCATCAATCAGTCCAAATACCCCATTGGCTTGAAACCTTGCTTCTTTGGCAACTATAGTAGAGCTCAATCCACTACTCCAATAGGTCACATTGTTCTCCCACACAAGTGCAAGTTCACCCGACCGGCGAATGACTAGGCTATAGTAACTCAAAGTCGATTTAGTCGAAGGGGCTCGAAGGGATCGAGGAAACCACAGTGATTGACCAGGCAGAAGTGTATCAGTTGGACTACTAAAGCTCTCCCAAACTACTTTATCCCCAACACCCATCAAAACAAGGTTGCCATTGTTCAACAATTTAGCATTTTGAACACCTAAATTACTTGTATCACTACTCCAACAAACAGAACCACTAAGGTTATCAAACAAAATCAAACTCCCATTCAAAGAAAGCCTAATGGTTGAATTCTCAGAAACCCTAACTCCCCCACCACCAACAACCCAAACAGGAACATTTGCAGCTTTACTACCCAAGTTATAAGAAACCCCCACAACTAAACCATCATCGTTGTTCAAATAATCATCTAAAAACCCAAATCCAAAAACCCCATTTTCAGAAACCCATCTCCTCTGCCTATCAAACCCAGAAACCTCAAATCCAAGTGGAACTGAACCCACTGAGACCTCCTCACAAACCCCACAGACAACAGACCCCAAAATCAAAATTGCAGCAAAAACAGACCCAAAGCCTCTAAAGGAGCAGTCTTTAAAACACTTACCTCCAAATTTCACAACGGGTATCCTCGCTTTCAACTGATTTCTCCAAACTCCATGCATTAGAGCTGAAAAAATCACGTTTTTACGGAGGAAACAAATGTTGTTGCAGAACACAAGTGAACGGACTGGAAATGTGAGTAGATGGGATGGATGGTTTGAGGTGGAGACAGAAAGAGAGCTAAAGAGAGAAATTTGGTTTTGAATCTTGGAGACTGGGTTGGTGGAAGAGAAGGGGACAAAGTTCAAATCCTTTTGGGACAAATGAGATATCTTCTTCATCTCTCTCCCTCCCGGACCAGGTTTTCTTCCACTAGGTACGTACAGTTTCCAATCTTTTACAGCCAAAGAATATTTTGGAGATGAAAAATAGTGAAAAGGTCTTGTGATTAAATTGGGGATGGATGGATGGATGGAATATTTGCACCCCTGAAAGGTGCTTAAAGCACCCTTTGTTTTGCCTGAAAGTGCCAGTGTCAATGTCAAAAAAGGCCCATTTCATTATGCTCCTTCCTTCCCACATTAAAAGAAGGAAAATAAAATTAAACCAGAAATGGTGGACATAAAATTTCAAATAAGCTTATGCTTGAGATCTTATTATGCAAATGTTTCAAAACTTAATTTTATTACTCTTGCGATGCGATGAGCCCCACACGAACAACATCAAAATTAAGACCCAATAAAACAAATTCTTTCAAGGTGAATTGATTTTTGGGTGATCTAAAGCTAGCTAAGTCAATTGAGGTATGGGTTTATTCAACATTTCCCCCTTATGGAATCTCTTAAAACATTTAAATAAAAAAGAAGCAACTTTGCAATGGCAAAGATGAAGCAACAAACATTTCTGACAATAACCGCGTAAGAGAAGATAGTCAAAACAACTCATTATTGTCATCATCACCATGCAAACACATTCGAGACCTTCTAGGCGGCGAACATGCTGGACCCTGGAAATGATGTTTTATTCCCAAATTGAGAACACACGCGCATTTTGTAAGATTGCAAATCTGGTTAAGTGGATGGCTTCTTCATCATTAGTGGAATCTCCTTAACTGCTGATCCGATCTGATGTTATGTGTGTCTCGCAGTGTGGGAGAGACCCTTTGTGTTTGTTTTGGAGATTTGTGCACATTCTTGCAGGCATGCAAAACATATATCTTTGTATTCTTGTGCAAGGACACTCAGCTTCTGAACCCACTCACTATCCATCCTTCCCTTTCCCACAGAAATTTTGTAGACTCTGCAATCTTTAATGTTCGGCTGATTATCAAAATGTCGTGGTACTAGTAGTCAACGTGTATTGATTATAAAAAATTTTATGTTAATTATTAAAATGTCTTTCAAATAATAATTCACAAATAAATCTCGAAATACAAATGCATATATCGAGAAAAAATTAATGAGTTAGAATTTTTCACGTGTCTCCAAAAAAATTCTATGAATAAAATACAAAATTAGACTTCAATCTAGGAATTCATATAAAAGAAAATACTTAAAAATAAATGTTTTCTTCTTCAAATGAGACAAGATGAGTTGGGGTTGCGGGTGGCGATGGTGGAAAAATAAAATAAATCAAATAGAGAAGAGAGGGAAAGGAAGATAGGAGGAGGCAGGGAGGGGCGGTTGTCAATCTCACAATAAATAAAGAGGGAGCAAAAGAATAAATTAATTAATTAAAAAAAAGGTGAGAGGTCGCCAGCGTCGCAGAGAACAGAGAAGAAACAAAAAGAGGAAGGAGTGGGATGGGATGGTGTCATCAGTATCGCAGAATGGGCAAATCGCAAATAAACAAAAAAAAATTCAAAAGTGACTTGGGGCACCACTTGCCCCCACGTAAATCCGTGTCTGCTCGGATGTAATCAATGTTAGATTAAAAGAGAGAATGCTTTTATCTCTCATTTGTCTTTTCTCGTCTCACACTTTTTTGTTTTTTACTTTTCTCTTTCTCTCTCTAATATTTTACTTATTATACTTTTTTCTCTACCTCTCATTAGGGGTGGGCACTGGATGGGACGAGATAGACACATCCCTATCTCATCCCGTTTATATGGGATCAAGACGAGATGAGATCAGCGTGCTCTCATTTTTTGACAACTTACTATTTATCCAAGACTCAATTTACTTAGTTGAAAAGAGGCAAAGGCAATTCGTAGAACTACACATAAATGATAGCCTTAGATTGAGTATGCAACATCATAATAAACTACCATAAATAATACCTGAAATTCACCATGTAATTAAGATTTCTGCAGAGTTTTGAATGACTAAGAGGTGGACAGTATAATGGCAATGGTAGATCTGCTCTACTGTTTCGAGTAGTGAACAAAATGATTAGTAGATTTTGGGTGCTAAGAAGAATGTTTCATTATTACTTTAAAAAAAAACAATCAATAAATTCATTGTCTTGACACGAAATAAAACTCTTCAATGTAGTTAGCAATCCCATTTTGAGTTTTAAAGAGTTTGCAATTAAATAATTCATTTAAAATTCTAGAAATAAACCAATATCAAGTAGTTGCAGATATAGACTAATATCAATTACATTGATTTCAACTAAATTCATTTTTCTTCAATTACACTAATATTGCAATCCTAAAATAAATAATAAATAAAAATATTAATAATAAATATTTAAAATTTAGCTCGGGATTGGCAGGATTGAAAATCTACATCCCATCCCTTTCTAGATCGGGACGAGATGGGGATCGAGATGGAATTATTCAATCCCATAAAGACCCAAAAAAATCGGGACGAAACGGGATCGGGACAAAAACGAAATTGCGGAATGGAATGCCCACCCTTACCTTTTATTTCACCTCCTTTCCGCTAGTCGTCTCTTTATTTTTTTTACAGCTAACCAATAAATTTTCACCCCAACTCAATGGGGTCACATTAAGTTACCAACTCATTAAGGCCTAATAATTTACATGTCATAATTGGATCCAAACCAAAACTATAATGACATTGCAAATTCCATCATGTTTTGACTAGTTTCTTAACATTATAATTCAATTGGGACTCCACCATTGAGTTTAATGACAACTAAAAAGATAGGATAAAACAATACATATTATATCATTTTTGACATATTAAAATGATAAAATATTATTCTAAATATAATGATACGTGAGTAATTAGATGTAAATGCTAGTTTTCGAAATAACTTTAGTGTATTCACCTTCGCAAGAATAAAGGTTGGTATTTGTTTGATTTGAACAAGCAAGATTTTTTGTGTCAAGGGATGTAAAGTTTTATGAGAATATGTTCCCATATCTTGATGTTAAGGTTACTAATTTTGCTCATCGCAATGACATTCATGGTGATCTGGATGAAGGGGTGGTTGTAGATTTTACGGAGTTTTTAGAACAGGGTGAGGAGGTGCAGCAGGTACGACCTACCACGCTCGAGTGTGCTCCAGACCAGCAGCCGCAGGCCACCACACAGTCCACACCCAGAACTGCGTCTGACCAGTAGCCACGAACCACACCACAGCCCTACGCCACGCCGTTGCAGCCCGTGCTCACTACACCGCTGCCAACGGCTTTGCCTACGCCTTCTCATACGGATGATTCCGGGGAGGCAGTGTCGGGAGATGCTCCGCCAAGCGAGCATTTAGGTCGTGGTTTTCGGGAAAAGTATTCTTCGGTTAAGCTACGTGACTTTGTTACACACACTACAGTGAAGAAAAATAGTCCATCCTCCGCTTCACCTGCTTCTACATCTTCACCTCCCTCAGGTATGCCTTATCCTATAGCACATTATGTTAGTTGTGACAGTTTTTATGTGAAACACCGAAATTTTATTGCAGCTATTACAGCTGGAAAAGAGCCACAATCTTTTAAGGAGGTTGTAAAAGATGCAGGGTGGCGCGCCGCTATGCAAGAAGAGATGCGGGCCTTGAAAGACAATGGGACATGGACTATGGAACCGTTACCTTCAGGGAAGAAGGCTCTTGGTAGTCAATGATTGTATAAGATAAAATACAAATCTGATGCTAGTATTGAGCGATTGAAGACTCGTTTAGTTATTTTCGGTAATCATCAAATCGAAGGGATAGATTATGACGAGACATTTGCTCCGGTGGCAAAGATGACGATTGTTCGTGCATTCCTTGCGATTGCGGCTTCTAAAAATTGGGAGTTGCATCAGATGGATGTACACAATGCTTTCCTGCACGGGGATCTAGATGAGGAGGTCTATATGAAACTCCCTCCTGGCTTTAGATCTGATGAACCTGGTTTGGTATGTCGGTTGCGTAAATCTCTATATGGATTGAAACAGGCTCCTAGATGTTGGTTTGCTAAGCTCGTGTCAGCTTTAAAGGGGTATGGTTTTTTACAGTCCTATTCTGATTATTCCCTTTTTACTTATAAGAAGGGGTCTGTTCAAATTAATCTGCTCGTGTATGTTGATGATTTAATACTCTCTGGGAATGATTCTGCTGCTTTGACTCTGTTTAAAGGCTACCTTGGCTCATGTTTTCATATGAAGGACCTAGGGGTTCTTAAATACTTCCTTGGTATTGAGGTTGCTCGCGGCTCTGCAGAGTTGTTTATTTGTCAACGTAAATATGCACTTGATATTATTTCAGAGGTGGGTCTCTTGGATTTGAAGCCTGCTTTGTCTCCAATCAAACAAAACCATCAACTGGCGCGTGCCACAGGCTCTCTTCTCTCGGATCCTGAGTCTTATCGGCGTCTGGTGGGGCGTTTGGTCTATTTGGCGGTCACACGTCCTGATTTGACGTACTCGGTTCATGTGCTATCTCAATTTATGCAACAACCGCAACAGGAGCATTGGGATGCGGCATTGCGCGTTGTCCGCTATTTGAAAGGTACTCCGGGTTACGGTATTCTACTGCGCTCGGATAGTGACTTGTCTTTGCAAGGTTGGTGTGATTCTGATTGGGCTGCTTGCCCTATTACTCGGCGGTCCCTGTCGGGGTGGTTGGTGTTTTTGGGCCATTCTCCGATTGCTTGGAAAACTAAGAAGCAACATACGGTTTCGCGTTCTTTGGCTGAGGCAGAATATCGTTCTATGGCAGCAATAACTTGTGAGTTAAAATGGTTGAAAGGTTTATTATTGAGTTTGGGGGTACTTCATCCCAAGGTCGTTCCCCTATTTTGTGATAGTCAGTCTGCCATACACATTGCGCAGAATACTGTATTTCATGAACGTACGAAGCATATTGAGGTTGATTGTCACTTCGTTCGTGATGCCATTCAGGATGGTCTTATTGCTCCTTCTTATGTGCCGACGACTGATCAGTTGGCCGACATATTCACAAAGGCTTTGGGCAAATCGCAGTTCGATTATCTCCTTGCCAAGTTGGGCATTTTTAACCCTCATGCTCCAACTTGAGGGGGGTATTAGGAAAATATATCTTATTGTTAGGAAAATATATTCCATTATATTTTAGCATATTTGTTAGAGTTGTATGGGGTAAGAAGTTGTATGGGGTAAGAAGTTTTATGGGGTTAGGAGACTTTCATATGGCTAGGGATTTGTTTCCTTTGTTTGTTAGGTCTCCTAATGTATGGTGATTTCCTATTATATTTTGACTACAGTATTTATATTGCTGGAGGATGAATGAAAAAGTACAACTTAACCTTAATTTTGTCTACTTTCAATAACAACCTGTCCTATTGAACTTGTTTGTCATTGTTTTCCTTATGCTAAATTCAGTTTATGTATACCAATTCCTTAGTTTCAAATATCATACCAACTTTTGGATCTTCCTCAACAATTGTTTCTTCATCCATTATAACCCAATATAAAAAGATCAAGTAAATATGGACAATAAAATTGGTATGCATATTAGTCTATATAAAAGCATAAAAATATTTCATAAAGATTATCTCAACTCACAACAATGTTTTGTGTTCTTGAAGTTTCTTATTATCATTTCGGTTTACAAAAATATTTGGGGATGATTTCATGAAGACCTACATCATAAACAACTCTCAAAACATCTCAGTCTCTTTACGACTCCTTATTACAATCCAACTTTGGATCTTCAAATCTAAATTAAATGGTTTTGAGGAAGTCGATTTGGGGTTTGAGGGATTCAATTGAGGAGTTCCATGTATGCGAGCTATGATTTAGGGATTCATGTGATAAAGAACACATGGGATTTGATAAAAATGTGGATGCAAGGACTTAGAGTTTTGATTAAAAAAATAATTCATGGAGTTGTATTAGGGTGGAAGGAGTAGTAGATTTGTGTGGACATGGTGGTGATGCAAGTGTGATGGGATGGAGGTGGTGTCGTGCAAGTGGTTGTTGTTAGGGGTGGGCATGGGACGGGATGGGACGAGATATACCCATCCCTATCCCATCCCGTTCATACGGGATCGGGACGGGACGGGATGGGAAAAACCTCATCCCGACCTCGTCCCATCCCAAACGGGTTCGGGACGGGACGGGATCAGCGTACTAATCTGGAGAATTGTATGATCAAATTGATAGTTAAGCAATTGTAGAATGGCCATTTTGTCTGATTGCATTGACAACAAAAGAATGTAATCAACTCCCAGATAGCACAGAGCTCGACTGACTTTCAGAAAAATAAGGCTTATTCTACTGCCTGCACTAGGCATTGGTTTCTTCTGCTTGTTTCATTTTCGGTGACACTGAAAAAATAACTACCCGAGTGTGTCAAATCTTCAGTAGAATCCCCTTTAGAGCTCTCAAATCATACAACAAATGCAGATCAGCAGTCCGATACTCTGTAAATAATGTAATTCAGATTTCCACTATCCAACAATGCAATGATAAAGTGCTACTACATAAAATTTCTCACGTCATTGAGGTCAACCATGTCACATAATCTCCGTGTTTTCATCATAGATTCCTTTTGCATTTATCATCAAGGTTGAACATATTATCACCCACTAAACTGGAATTGTTTCCTTTAAACAGTATAAACTTGTCTGACCAAGTCATGTCTTCCTCAGGTAGCAAACACCCCATAAAATTAAAAAAGTCTACAGTAGTTACAATAATAATACACCCCATGAATCTCATCTTTAATCTAGTTACATGAATATTCACTTTGAAATAAGACTCTAATTGCAACTTACAAATGTAGGAGGATCAAAAACAAGAAATCTCCAGCAATCTATCTATACAACCACACAACACTATTCTCAAACTCAAAGGTTAATCAACTCATCTCCTGATCACTTTAAGTAATTCACTTTAATTTGATCATACACCATGAAATAATTAAATAAAAATACTAATAATTAATATTAATAAATTAGTTCGGGACGGGACGGGATTGGCGGGATTGAAAATTTTCATCTCATCCCATCCCATTCTAGATCGGGACGGGACGGGATCGGGATGAAATTATTCAATCCCATTAAGACCCGGAAAAATCGGGACGGGACGGGACAGGATCGGGACGGGAACGGGATCGCGGGATGGAATGCCCACCCCTAGTTGTTGTGTCGTAAGTTAGAATGAGTGGAGGACATGAATTGCACAGTAATAATATTCCAAACCATCCTCTTAAAAAACCAACATTCTTCAACAAATCCACTTTTGTTGAAAAAAATGGATGATGATAGTAATAGGCATAAATATTTGTTAAAAAAAAAAAAATAGAACATCTATTCTGAAAATCATGATATGTATCAAGAAAAATAACACTTTAATAAAATATATAACCTTCTTCAGCAAATGTGTTTTTCGTTCAAAGATGAATGAAGTTCCACCTAGTTGCCTCAAGAAGATTTAATGGCAATAGATAAAATCACATGTTAAATTTTTATTTAAAAACTACAATAATGATTTGAGGACATGAACAAATAAAATAAAAAAATGCAAGAATGGTAAAAGTTAGCATTTATGTCTTTTTTTATTGGCTTAACATTTATGTCATCCTCAATAAGAGTGCATTGACTCGATTCTCATACTCAACATTTTGATATTTATTTAATTTTTCTTCAAATTTGATGGTGGTGATTAGACATGTAAGTAAGGTAGATTATTTATTAGGTTGATGGTGGTGATTATTTATTTATCATTCTCCAACATTTAGCATGTGAAGTAATATTATAGTAAGGTAGATTGTCAAATTTTCACAAAAAAAATTGTAATTAATTTAGTTTAAGCTACCGTTACACAAACATTAAATATTTGTAGTTGAGATAATGCCACAATAGATATTAACAAAATGAATGCCACGATAAATTTAAAAAAAAAAATATGTTTAGTGACAATGGTACATGTGCCGCAACCGTGGGGTATGATTAGTGACACATGTCTTGAATGACAATATATATTTATTAGATAAATTTTTTTAAGATAACATCTAATTATTATTTGAATAAATGGGCTCATGCTAAATTCATTTCTTATTTATTTGAGTTTCATATGGAAGACAATTGTACAGTTAATTCCCTCTGTGGAACAGTTTATTTATGTTTACCACGCAACTTAACACACATTGCACATCTTGCACAAATCTTTATTTTATTTTTTTCATGCCTTTAGCCTAATACTCTCTGCAAATCTTTTCCATTTCAAATTTATAAGTTACATGTTTCAAACACATTATTGTCACCTGGTTATGTGAATTTTGTGGTTGTGTTTCATTAAATGTTAAGAAACAGGGGCGATTGTAAAATTTTCTAAAAAAATATGAGAAGTTGAATGGTCGTCCAATGGTCTCATGTAGCGAAAAATGTTCATTTTTTACCTGGTTTCATTTATATTGATTTTTTAATTACACGTTGAAGGGATATGTAAGTTTTTTAATCTTTTTTAATTATGGTTTAGTTTAAGCCCACATATCAAGTGTTGATAGCATATTGAGCTACCCAAAGGCATACTGGAAGATTTTTCAACACAGTAAAATTCCTAAGAAGCACTGCAAAAGATAAGCCACGATGAAAATATTTATAGTGAGGCTAGGGAATCAGGTTTTGCAACTAGGTTCTTCAACCAGCATGATGTGGCATCATCAAATGAGGTTTTTTATAACCTTGAGATACACATAGATACTTAAGGGATTTCATCATTCTTTCAAGATCACGCCACGTCACCATGGTTGCAAAATCCCGATTTTCTAGTATTTTTAAAATATTTAACATCGTACGGTAGTGCCAACGGTACGGGGAATACCTTAGTAAGATTACAAAACAAAACTTACCTTCTTCAACCCCTTTGAATAGATGTATGAAGTTGCATCTATTTTTGTGGAATTTTTATGAGGGTTATATGTGTACAGAATTAATAGTGTATTCACTATTATTTGGTATAGAATTAACCACAGTATGTGTAATTATTTACATTTTATTGAGTTGGTGGTAAGTTGGCCACTTAAAAACGAAAACAAATGTAAAGATAGTGGTAGGTAAAATAGATGGATGAAAATGTGTTGGTTGATAATATAATAAGATAAAGAAATGACTAGGAGATATGAAGTGAAATGAAAATGGGAGAGAAAAGTAGAAAAAAAAAATATTAGAGATAGACAAAGAGAAATATGAAGGGTTTTTTTTTTTTTTGTTAAATAACACTTCCATTAGTAAAAAAGATTACAATTCTGAAGTCTTGCAGAAGCTGCTAGTTCATGAGCTTGAGTATTAGGGATGGCAACGGGGCGGATTTGGAAAAATCCATCCCCGCCCCGCTGGAGATCACGGATATCCAAATTCGCCCCGAATATCCGTTTACCATATTTTGTAAAAACCATCCCCGAACCGGACGGATTGGTGGATATCCGCCCTGCCCAAAATACCCAGAGAAAAAAAAATAGATTCTCAAATATCAAAACAATAACCAACAGATTCTCATATTAAAAAATAAAAAAAAAAAACAGATTATAATATATCGAATCACACCACCATTGCACAAAAAAACAGATTATAAAATTAAAAAAACAGATTATAACAGATTTGGTTTTTGTGAGATCATACAGAAATTACAAAAAATTCCAGAAATTACAAACCATACAAAAATTAACAAAAAATAAAAAAATTACAACAAATTCAAGAAAATCGATCTAAAAAATTCGATCTCTGAGATCAGATCTTGATATTTTTCAGATCTTGATCAGATCAGATTCGATCTCAAATCAGATCAGATTCGATCTCAGATTTTGATCTCAGTCTCAGATTTGATTTGATCTTGATCTCTATTGATCTTGATCTCTGATGGGGGAGAGGAAGAAACCCTTTGTCTTTCGATCTTGATCTCTGATGGGGGAGAGGAAGAAACCCTTTTGATCTTGATCTCTGTGAGGGAGATCGCGGTGTGAGAGGAGCAGGGAGGATCTCGCGGCGTGAGGGAGCAGGGAGAAAGATCGCGGCGTGAGGGAGGGCGAAGTGGTGTGCGGTGTGAGGGAGGGAGGGAGATCGCTCTGTGAGAGGGAGAGATTGGTGAGGGAGCGATTGGTGTGAGGTGAGGGAGGAGCGATTGTATTTGTGAAAAACAAGAGTTAATCCCTTTATATAGATGAATGGTACTTTTGTAAATTCGTTGGTTAAACGGATATCCGTGGGGCCTGCGGGGCGGATATGGCTAAAACCGTATCCGCCTCGAATAGTAAACGGATATTTTTTGGATACCCGAAACCACCTGAAAACCCATTCAGCCCTATCCAAATCCACCCCATACGGATTGGGTGGGGCGGATATCCGTAAAAATCCGCCCCACTGCCAACCCTATTGAGTATTAAGAACTTTGTCAATAAAATTACAAAATAAAAAAGGATGAAAAGATAAAAATGATTGATACTACTAATAAGTCGATGCCAAACCCAACGTGTTGGCGTCCTAGGGTCTTTTAGAATCGAAATCAAAATCTCTGAGTCTCCTAGAAGTAGTCATGTCCACCATTGGTTTGCCTGGATCAAAAGTAACGCCGCCTCTGCTGCATACCCTTCTGCCATGGTATTATTCAGTACTATTCCTGTAATAGGGATGGCCACTGTAGCTACCACCTCACCTCGAAGATTCACTTCATGCACTCAAATCGTTCCCTGTTTGAAAATAGGCACAAAACTTGCATAATAAGAAACAATAATAGTCTCTTAGGAAAGAGTAAAGGTGAGGGATGATGCTGAATAAGGGCAACTATTGAGGGTATGATGAAGAACACAAAGAACTTGGGCAAGAATAAGTTGTAAACGCATATGAACTGACTATGTGGGAGGGATGATATTCACGTAATTATTACATAATATATCCCTTAATTTATATATGTTAGTGTTTCAATTAGTATATTTTATTCTAATTATTTCATTTTCATGTCTTTGTAAGAATTTGAGCGTGATTGATGAAATCGCATTAAGGCGACAATTTAAGGAATGATCAATTGGTTGATTCTAGCGGTGGTACAAAGTAGAGGGTCACATATCTAAACCTAACCCAAATAAACCTAGGTCCACCTAATTTAACCTAAGCCCAAACCCAAAAAGCTAATCTAGAAACCCAAACCCAAGGAAATAAGAGAACCCTATTTAGGTTTTCCCCATTTTTAGAGAAAACTCTCTTCTCTCTTCTTCCACGTTCATTTTCTCCTGCTCTCTTTTTCAGCCACCACGTCAATCCACCCTGCCGGCGATCCTCGCTCGATAGGAGAACCGGCAGTGCGATCATTCCGCTATCACCACCTCACCTCGCCATCACCGTAGTCCTCCTCTTCTTTTTCACTCTGGTCCTTCATCTCAACTCCTGCGTCAACAAAACCACGCACAACCACCTTTCTCTAGCAGCCACAACCACCGAGTACCACCATCACCATCCTCGCGCACAAAACAGAGGAGAAACAGGGAGCACGTCCCTGTTTTCCTCTCTCGCAGCCGACTAACAACCCGCACACCACCATCGTCGCCGGAGCTCTCTCTATCTCATGTTACTCCTCCCTCTCTCCCTAATCCCTCTCCTTTGATCAACCTCGGACTAGCTCTCACACCACCATCGAGACTGGAGCAACAAACAGGGAGCACCGCCCCTGTTTCTCCCGCCCGTTCTCGTCCTCCTTCTCATATTTTTCTCTCTCTCGTTTCTCCTTGATCTCTCTTTCGTTCTTGCAGGATTAGCAACAACGAATAAGGCGTAGGTGTAGGAGATGCAAGCAGCAGCGACGGCGCAAAGCAGGCTCGTTGGAGACGAAGGCGCATATTTTTTTGCGGGAACCAACTGTTTTTTCAAACAGTTTGGCTATTTGCACCCCAGTGCTTATTCTGAGCAGCCACATAGCGTTTGTAACTATTTATCGGGATGCGTGTTCGTGCTGAAATGGATTC
Source organism: Berberis vulgaris (assembly GCA_963556465.1). NCBI lineage: Eukaryota > Viridiplantae > Streptophyta > Magnoliopsida > Ranunculales > Berberidaceae > Berberis > Berberis vulgaris. The sequence continues at coordinate 72,143,340 of OY747133.1, forward strand.
CACTGATGTTGTGACCACCACCACCATGATCTTCTAGACCCCGTGCCGAGGCGAAGATGAAACCACAGGGTTTCTTAGAGTTTGTTGTATTTGAATTTATTGTTTTCTATATACTTGAACGTTAAACACAGTTGATTTTTGAGTTTCAATAATTTGCTTTCACCGATTATATCCGGATTAATTATCTAGACTAGTCGATAGTTAGAAGTACCCTTTATTGATATTCAAAGCCTGCTTTAATCAATTAATCTGAATCTGTGATTGTGTGTGCCGTAAGAAGACATGCAATGCTAGGGGTTTAGAATTAGTTAAAATAAACTTATGATTGTTTGTGTCGTAAGAAGACACACAATGCTAGGGGTTTATACTTTTGCTAAAATCAATTGCGAACTTAGATTAATCTTTAGGTTAGTCATGTTAATTTTTGAAAACAATAATTTGGATTACACAAATCTCGAAGAACCTGTGGTGGATTCGATGTCTCGGTCCCCTCTCTATCATCTTATCAGTTTAATTTTAGTTGTCAATTTCATTTTCTTAATTTAGTAATTTTCATCTGCTGTAACCCCCAATTCTAAATTAGTAGAATTCGATTGTCTCGTCAATTCTCATGGGATTGACCCGTATTTTCCACTATCTACCAGTTAGACAGTCATGCACTTGCGGTATTACAAATAGGGTTTATTAGCTTATTAATTTAGGTTAATAAAAACTCCATCAAGTTTTGGCGTTGTTGCCAGAGATTGTACGGTATAATCGAAATCTAGGGTTGTTTTTGCTAGTTTACAAATTAGGTTTAATTTTCTTTTTAGGAACAGTTTCACGTATCGCTTTCTTATTTGTTTTATTTGCTTGAGTTTGAATTAATTTTGCCTTTATCTTGCAGGCGGTCACACACATAGGAGCTCAAGTGGGAACGAAGTGAAATATTGCGATTCGCAAGGAAACTCTCAGAACTTGACTTCTACCCGGCGTCGCAAGTAACCTAAAAGAGGTTCACGACGGAGGTAACTTCTACCCACCGCATCTGCACGTGGTTTCTGTGTGATCACTTGTGTTTAGCTTGTTCTAGGTAGTATTGCATGCAAATTTCAATAGTGGTAGGATTGAGTTGAAACTTTCGTGCCCTCTCCTGCGGATAGGTTAATCACCATCTATTTTAGGGTTAGAAACCTAGACCTTCACTATTTAAAATTTGTAGCAAGATAATTATCTAGGACAGGTGTGACGCTCATAGGGATTCTCTTTGGACGTTTGATAGCTTAAAGTGATCGAGTGAATGAGCATATCCCATCTGGGAACAGTTCTTGAACTGGCATTTCACTTTGAGCTAGAGAGTGGAAAAAGAGGTAGGAGCAACTCTGTAGTGGCGGATTGATAGGAAATTACTGTGCCTCTCCCACGGTTAGGTAAATTGAATTGAATTTCAGCTCTACATTAGTAACAAAGCTTTAGGGTCGTCTACCATTCATTTTATTGACGCATCATTTAGGGTTCCATTCTTTTTATTTTTTTTTAAAGTCAAGTCATTTTCATATATTGGTTAGGGGTGCATATATTAAAAAAAAAAAACTTGAGACCAAGGAAATGGCTAAGGAGAAAGACTTTAAGGATTACTTCTCTCCTTCTACCTCGAGGTTCGAAACAGTTCTTATGACGATGACTCAGAAATTAGATGCAATTATGAATTTGACTCAACCCCTACCTCCGACTAATGTTTCATTTGAGGGTTGTGTTGCATGTTCGAGTCCTAGTCATTTAACAGCTGATTGTGATTTGCAATATGATTATCCTGAATATTTCGCTGAGCAAATCCATTCTTTTAATGTTAATTGGCGACCTAGTTACAATTCAAAGTCCAACTATTACAACCCTGGTTTTCCCAATAATCAAAATCTCTCCTGGGCTCATAACTCACACCAAGGGGAACATATTTTCTCTCAGGCTCCTCAATACCTTAATCATGTTATGCCTCAATTTAACCAAACTCCTCCATCCAACACATCAAGTTTAGAGGGAACGATTAACCGTTTTATGCAGCACACAAAACGATTGCTTGAACATGATTCTCAGGCTATGTTAGAGTCAAAAGCCATGATTCAACACCAATCTCAAGCATCAATAAACTTGAGATAGTTGTGGATCATATTACTGAGGCATTATCTGAAAGTGAGTTAGGAAGAGTTCCTAGTCACTATGTTCAAAATTCAGAGGGTCAATTCATAACTGGTAGCACATCAGAACCTGAGTCGGATGATGTTTTTGAGGAATATGTGATCGAAACTACTTTGCTTCATGACCCATTTCCTTCCCCACATTTTCATGATGAGCCACTCGACATATGTCTTCCTAGTGACTCTTGCATGAAGTCTAATTCTCAATGTTCTTTAAAGTCAAGTATCGACTATTTTCACGATACGAATGACCCCATAATTCAAGAAATAGTCAAGTCGTTATCGGAGGACGCATCTAATGAGAGACTACATGCCATAGGTAGTGCTAATTCTAGGTTTGGGGGTGTCGTTGCATTGTCTAACTCATCATCTTGGTGTAGTTCATTTTGTTATGATGAGCCTGTACCACTCGATATATCTATAGACATACCTCTTTCCATCCCTTTCATATTTACTGATGCTACCTATGTGGATCCATTGTCTGTAAGAGATGATTTTAGTTTTGACCACCCTATTGTGATACATATTCAATATTTTGATTTGCAACCTGCCTTATGATGTCCCTTTTTAGAAGTAGGTAGGAGTCATTTGCTTGATATCATTGTTTGCGACCCCTTTCTGCTCAAGGTTCCCACGGATTTTCTAAGAATGCGAGTTCATTTGCATTTGCTCTATGATTTTGCATGGCGCCTTCATAGTTTTTGGGATGTGTTAGTATACGTTGTGTCGCATGTGGTTGCTACTATTTGTTGGACGGATTCTCAACTTTTTAGGTTGTTGCTATATGATTCCTTGCCCCTTTTTTAGGAGAGTGTTCGCTATATATGTATTCCTCGTCATTTCATGGTACATCATTTATGAGAAAGAATATATGTCGAGTTGACGACGTTAAACCAAGCGCACTTAGGAGGCAGCCTAACTTCAGTTGTGTCATTATGGTTAGTCTGGATTGATTTTCGAGTTCTTTCTAGTTGTATTTTACTCATACTCGTTAGCTCCGTAACAATTTTGACTTACAACTGATACATGTAATTTTTTTCATTATTTCATTTGTATATCTTTTTGTGTCCTGTATTGTTTTTATCAATTTATTATGATGAGTTCACAGTTCTTATGTTGTTGAACTTTCATTGGTGGACGATTTCGTCGAAATTGGTAAAAACTTTCCCATGATAATATCACTCTAACTCTCATCTTTTTTTTTTCTTGCATTTGTCATGATCATCATTTTATACATTGAGGACAATGTTTAGTTTAGGTTTGGGGTGAGATTTATGAGTTTTTTCTGCATTCTTTGAAAAAATTTTGAACTAAAATGTATTTCATAATTTACTATTGTATTCTACTCAATCTCCATGGAATACATAGTTAATTATGATTGTGTGAAAATTTTTCGATTTGAAAATGCATTCAAAATCTAAGTTCATTTCCAATGAAGAGGATGTGCTTTCAAGTATGCCTTTAAATTTGAGGAATGCATGCTTTCACTTGTCACTTTTATATATCAATAGGAAAACATATGGTTTGATATTATCTTTAAGTTAAATATATTTCATGATATTTTTTTCCGACTCGACCACTGTTGCACTATAAGCCGAGTTAGTATGATTTGAAGTTAATCAGTAAGATATTAATTAGAAAACCTTAGAAAAATAGTGGAGACTTAACCCTTGTGAGTTTCGAGACATTCTTTTTTTTCTTGAGGGTTATTAAATAAACTCTGACTTTTTTTTAGTCCACATTATTTCGTTGATGATCTCATTATTCTTGTTTCTTTTATTGATTGCTTTGATAATGACGTTAAAATTGAATTATTACACTAGAACTTCTTGATTTATTTAGTTGAGATGTCATAATACCGACTAGAGCTTAAGAAGTGATATAGACAATTTTTTTTCTTTGAACCGTTCTTTAGCCTTTTAGCCTACCTAATAATAAATATCCGTTTGCAGCCCTTTGAGCCTTTAAATAAACTTTTTCTTTGCTAACCCCATCTCCATTACCTACTCCAGTTAGGGAGTAATATCTCATACTATTTTTATCCTTACCCAATGTCTCTGAGAATGTGTATGGTTCATATATTTTTGGAATGGGCAAATAAAAAGAGCTCAAAACTAAATATTCCATGAATCCTCGGGACTGAAATGTTTTATTATGCAGAAGGGGAAAACATGTCAAATATATATATATATGAAGAAAATTTTCGAATGAAGAAAAATCAATGGTGTACAACATTGGTTTATTCTTCAGAGCCCCGCGTGTTTATTAAAGGGTGTATCCATTCTCAGAGAATTTTCTCGTATCATTTTCCATTCTTGTTAGCCAAAATCTTAGCCTCATTACAACCTAATAAAGACCTAATTGATCTTAAGTAAAGGTCTGGTTCATAGATGTGGAGATTAATTAGACAAGAACTATGGCGTATGATTCAACATTCTCAAAGTAATCGATATTCATGTCCATTAGATCATATTCATTTCATTTTTTTTTTTAAATCCATTTTTTATGATTATTATATGTGAGATTTTTGTGTTTCCATAATTTATTCTCTTTCTCACATATAAACTGAGTGATAACTAACCAATCTCTAAGTGATTCATTTTTTAGTGAAAAGAGAGATTTGTAGTCGAAGTATATTATCCAAAGGTTATCTAGTTGTATATTTACTGAGAAAAAATAAAGTTATGTTGATAAGGCTATGCACACACACACACTTCGAGTTGAGAATAATTGATGAAATTTATTTAACCTTTGGGTACTATTAAATCGTTGTTAGACTCGTTGATATATCATTCTGACAATGTTAATTGTTTTCTGAAATTGTTGGCAATTAGATTATTTCTTTGAGGATAATAGATCAAGTTGCCATGTTTTGGAGAATTTATTGAGTCATAATGTTTGTGGGTAACATTTCTGGAAACCCTCACGAGACTATAACTCGTCCACTAGAGGTAATCTAGCGGTTTAAAGCCTTGTTGCACGTTTAAAGTAAGTGCAACCGATGATTCCTGCGAAAGTGAGTTAGAATTTTATTTTTATTGTTTTGCTCGAGGACTAGC